>OX411544.1:35934750-36649114 GCA_948146395.1 Fragum whitleyi
TATATATATATATATATATATATATATATATATATATATATATATATATATATATATATATATATATATATATATATATATATATATATATATATATATATATATATATATATATATATATATATATATATATATATATAATATATATATATATATATATATAAATAAAACAAAAAACGACACTAGAAATCAATTTTAATAACGTGCCAACCGGTTTCGCTGCTGCTCATCAGGGCGACGTTAATAATTTAGTTACGTTGGTAACGTCGTTTCATTAAATTATTAACGTCGCCCTGATGAGCAGCAGCGAAACCGGTTGGCACGTTATTAAAATTGATTTCTAGTGTCGTTTTTTGTTTTATTTATATATATATATATATATATATATATATATATATATATATATATATATATATATATATATATATATATATATATATATATATATATATATATATATATATATATATATATATATATATATATATATATATATATATATATATATATTACAAGGGTGTTATTACACCAGTGGAATAACTATCCAAATGAGCTCAGCACAGCCTCATTTTTATCTGTTTATAGATGACTCTTTTAATAGATTCGGTATTCCATGACCACTCATTCAATATCCATTTTTTTCTGTTCTGAGCGAGGTTAAGATCAGCTTTTGTGAGCTCATTTTTATCCCCGCCGTTCGGGGGGAGGGGGGGGTATAGTAATGGTCCCCGTCCGCCATTTCGCCACTAAACTTATCCGGAGAATTTCTCCTAAAGTTTAAAAGCTACCAACTTGAATCCTTATAGGTGGATAGATCTCACGAAGGAGAAATGCAGTGCACGCGAACCGTTAAAACTCTTGCTTGCATAATTTTGAAGTTATGGTTTTGTTGTTTAAAATATACTTAGTTCCAAAAGAAAGTGTCACAGTGCACTTTTGAATTTTGAATATCTCTGAAATTACAGAATATATCGTAATGAAACGTCGTATGACTATCCTAAAGAATATATGCAAACGATATTTGAAAACAAAAATCGCGCGATGAGCAAAATTTTTTGTTTTAATTGAGACATTTGATTTTGCATGTTTTGCATGTGCATCACGCGTTATACGAATAATTGGTCTGGAAATGCATTCAGTTGAATCCTTGCGGCTTTCTTAAGCATAAATTCACATCCACAATACAAGTGTGCATGATGGTACAGCGTGATTTGACTACCAAAAAACGTCGATGAGCAAAATCGAACCTTGTCTAAAGTTTCTTAATTTTATATTTTTTCCCCGTCGTTTTGCTGTTTAGGGCATCAAGAAAATACATATAAATTATTAAAACAATTGCTGTCCGTTTTCATGTAAAAAAATGCGTTCTAATCGACTATATTTTGACCAGCTTTTAAACAGCGCTTTGCTTACTTCCCTTTTGAATACCGTAAACGAGTTTCTTCCCTTGTTTTATGTGACGTCATAGCGGATGCTGTCTGTATTACACGGTATCGACATATTGCACATTATGCTATAAGTTACGCTATCGATCGGATATATATTGAGTACTCATAAGGTGAAAGTGAAAATAGATAAAAATGACGATTTGTGCCGCGTATGGTTGTAATGTTGATTCCGGAACACATAGATTGAGTATGTTTAAGTTTCCACGGGATCCTAAAAAGAAGAAGTTGTGGATTCTAAAACTGAACAGGGGTCGAACAGCCACTACAGATTTTGTGCCATCTACCCATTCCAAACTGTGTGTGAAACATTTTGATGATCAGCAGTTTGTGGTTAGTCCGAAGCTCGCTCGAGAGATAGGATTTAAGAACTTCAGACTTCGGCTCAAACCGGACGCTGTGCCGACGATCTTCACTGACACAAGACGAGCTGAGGAAGATTCTACTGTGACTAGTCGACCATCAGCACGAGCCATATCAAAAAAGAAATTAAAACATGAGGTGAGTTTAGTTTTATTATGCCCCCGATAGGGAGACATCATAAATTTGACTTGTCCGTCCGTCTGTCCGTCCGTCCGTCATTCCGTCCAAAAACTTTAACATTGGCCATATACCCTTTTCCTGTAATTCTGTTCTTCTTAACAAGTCATTTTTATCAAATAAGTTAAATTCAGATTTTACTTACTATTTCTGAACATGTGTGTGAAGAAAAATCATTATTTCATCAGGGCATATCATTTATATTGAGTAAACAAATCCAATGTTTAAGAATCCAATGTTTTTTTAAACTCTCCAAACTCAAAAATCTATGGCGGCCATTTTTCTATAAAGACGTTCTCTGTGACGTCATTGATCATTTGAGCTACCCACAGGCAGTTAATTGGGTCACCTCCTCACTGCAGCAACTAAGCTATGCATAAGGCATATCTAAAATAACTTCAACATAAAAATATTTTTGCATATTAGTGAATATTAACCGTTTTCAAAAGCACTACCAAAAAAATAAGCCATTAGTGCATAGATTCGCAGAAAATTCTTGTAGATGACAGAAAACCCATAATGCAGCTTCCAATGACCTAATTTTCCACTTTTCCCAGCTGCATTCACTAGTAAGAATGTAAACATCCGGTTAAACTTTTGTTCGGTTAAGTATTAAGGTTTCACACCCTGCAATTAGTTCTCAAATGTTTCGGACGGAAAAGTAGAAAAGAACGGAGATATAGAAATTGGGGATAACTTCTAAATCAAAGCGGTGTCGGGGGCATTGTCATCTTACAGTGACAGCTCTTGTTTATTTTAATAATTATTTCATTGTAGAATCAACTTTTAGTTTCGTCATGTGTTTCCAGTGGCTGATTGTTGTTTGGGGGGTTAACAGGCTGAGTTGACAGTTGAGTTTAACACCCCTCCCCCTGCTGCTTTATAATCTAACTCTTGCAGAAATTCAATCAAAAATGTGATACACTAGGAGAACATCCACCCTCCCCAAAGATGGGTCTGCCATAGGCAGGAAAAAAACGCTTACAATTTTGACTTAGGTGCCCAGACTGACAAAATATAATATTCAACATTGTGGGTATGGGCATTTTCTCCAAAAATCTAGGGCCCCTGTTAGTCTTTTTCCCTGGCCATATGTTTGTTCAGACTTAGTCGCAATAATTATAGGAATGCAATAATTTGGTTCAAGTTATTTGAGAGCTGCAATATATATCTAGTTGCAGATTCGGGGGATGCATATATTGAAATTCAATGAAAAACAAATAAAAAAATACAGGAATTCTCATCTCCTAAATTTAACCCCTATAGTAATGCCTTTGAAATGTCATAATTCTGTTTTTTTTTTCAAATTGTAGTTATGACATTTAATTGCATTTAGGACCCTACATTGACATTTAAAGTGTCTTCTGTTTTCATTGAGGTTGAATGAAAAAAAAAACAACAATTTTTATATATTTTGTCAATTTTTAGCTCAACTGGTTCTTCAATTGCCATACAACTGAAGATCAAGGTTGTTAGGAATATTTTCGTGGTGATTTTCAATCCAAATTGAGTAATAATATGAAAGCTCCCCCCTTTAACAATTAGCTTTAACCCTGTATTTATAAAATATATTTGATCCACCAGTCTTCTGGCTCCTCTTATTGAAAAGAGCCTCAGAAAACAGTGTTATAAAAATGAAGACATTGCTTGTAACATAACCCAAAATATTTCCCATTGTGACAATGTTTCATTCAAAAATGGTAAAAAAATTTAAATTCTTACTTGAAATTGTCATCTAATAAGGGGCTGTGATAATGAGTCTTTATCATATTGTTATAACTGCAGTTTGATAATTTAGAGTATACTGTAGTTACAATATTTACTACAACTGTTATGGATCATTATCATAAGAGAAAGTGAAAATTGTTTTTAAGGCTCATAAGAATCAATTTGTGATGAGTTATTTCCTTTAATTTTTAAATGATACGACTTTCTAGTAAAGCACTGATTAATCCAGAGGGAAAATTAATCATTTAAATGTTTTCTTTTCTTTTTATTTTATTCCACATTTTGAAGAATAATTGGAAAAGTTTATTATTTCTACTGATCAATATAAATGTATCTCATGTAAGAACACATTCAAGAGATGTAATTTTGTCCTGGGTGGTTGCCACCAAGTTATATATTCTGCAAGAATCACATTTAAAAAGGTAAAATCAGACAAATTTCATCTTAGTATTAATTACTTTAAGTGTCATTTTACAGTGAATTGTTTATTTATTTTTCATTTTTTCAAGGTATATCTTACTAGGCTCATAAAGAAGCATACTTATTTTGGCTTTGGATATTTTCAAGGTTATCAGGACTTTATAATATATTCACATATTTCAGTGAAAACAGAAATCAATTGCATTGATGTAAATGCATGTATTGTTTAGTAAAGGGTGAATTCAATCAAATTTAGGGATTAAAGTCAAATAGATAATCATTACATAATGTACTGTATATCACACCCCTTCCTTTCAGTGGCATTCACTTAATTGCTAATTGGTGATCTACAATACCCTTAATTCTTTGTGTGATCTATGTTTATCAAAGGCAACATAAACTTCTTTGATCCCTTATGTCTATCATTTAAGGACAAATTAAAGTGAAAGTTGGTAATTAAATGCTTGAGAAAATGGAACAAATTGTAGTAATCATTTTGCATACATATACCTAAAATGTTTATAGAATTTAATTTTGACTTTTAGAGCCTTTTGTTTAATAACTAGTTATTGAATCCTTTAATTTTCTTTATTACTTTTTAAGTTGCCAATAAGAATATTGTGATCAATCCTTTAATTGCCCTAAAAAAGTCAATTTCAATTCCTGTCTTTGCAGTCTGAAGTGTTGATAAGAGAATTCTAATAGTGCAAAATATTCTGACCACCCTTATAGAGCTTATCTTGTAGAAATGGAATAATCAGAGTGTAGCACAAAATCCCTTTGGAAAATACCCCCCTCCCCCATAATAAAAGGATAATATGAATATATAATAATATATTATAAACAGTATATAGAGAGGGCTTTAGTCCGGTTGGGTTTATTTTCAAGAGGGATTCTGTCCAGGAGGGATTTGGTCCATACCCCAAGTAATAAATTGATATTGGTTAAAAAAAGGTGAAAGTGATGCAAACAAACAGAACCCATCAGTTGAATGGTGTTGGACTCCAATTTAAGGGGTATTGGGTTTGAGTCTCAGGGGCAGCACATAGCCTTACCAAAATATGTCTCCCACTAATAGGAATATTGTTCTCCTATAAGGGATGAGCAGCTATAGACTTGGAAAGGAAGCAGCGGTGAGGCTGAAAAAATGCCAGGGATCTATTGTTAGGTGCTCCGGTCTGTGAAATAAGACTGAAAATTTGCTACACAAGCTGTGTTAAACCCTAGTTATAAAATAGCCATAATTCTAATCTTTATGTAGGGGTTCTGAAATATTTTGAAAGTCAACTTGTCAATGGACAAGTGACATTCACAATCTGGCTTGTCCATATCGAAAATCTTCTTGTCCATTCTTTATCATAAACACATTTTTCCGAATAAATAGTCTTATTTTTTCTGACATTGAATATACTTTTGTATTGCAATAAGAAGCATCCATAAAACAGTTTCACTTATTGTTGACATAAGAATTTTTTAGAAAACAGTTAACACTTTTACTATAAGAAAATATCACATTTTTTTTCTAGAGATTTCTCACTTGTCCACAAACAATTAAGCAAGGAAAATCTGCTTGTGCGTGCAACCTAATGGACGGCTTAGACAACTCGGGCAGCTTATTCCAGAACCACTGTTATGTATAATGCTTGATTGATGTTCATGAGTTTTGCCTTTACAGAAAAGAAACCTTAAAAAAATTATTATCAAAGTACTGAAAACAATGTATGTACTTATTTTTGAGTCAGTATTAATCTCTAAAAAATATATCTTCAAGTTTTCTGATTAATAAGGAAAACCATTTGGCATAAACATAGATCAAACAGCACATAAATTCAGAATGATCTTTGTCTATACCTCCTGTAGGAGTATTCCAGGTTCACCATGACAAGGGTTAACACCCATTTTAGCAAAGCTTTCTATCAAATTATCAGAACGGGCATTACCCCCTTTGTATTTCTGAGAGGGTGCACATCATCACCTTCCTAATATTGTTGGGTTGGACATTAACCCCTACATCATTTTAAAAGTGAGGTCAAAATCTCTGTCAAAGTATTGTTTGGGTGGACATAGCTGAATATATTTTCCATATTTACAACATCAGATCTGTTCTACGTGTCCCATGGGGTTTTGTCCATAGGTTTTTAGTCCTTGTGGGCTTGTGTCAACACTATGTCCATTTACGGGTACATGTGTATAAATATATATTTGACCTGTCAGGCAAAAAGGCACCATGTGTGATGTGCAAAACGTATTGATGTAGTCAACTCTGAGCAGACGGTTTTTAGTCAATTTTTTTATCACCAGGCTAAGTTTTAAGAATGATCATTCTACCCACCTGTGAAAGAATTTTGGAAATGCAAAACTTTGTGAAATACATCAGTTCCCACTGATACGTCTGGGAAAAATATGCTGGTTTAATTAGTTGCACAATGATAAAGGACTGACTGACTGGAAAATCTTACCACATACACTATACTCAATGACTCAATGTGAACAGATGTAACTGCCTATAAAGATGTAAGCAGTAACAACTGTTTAGCACTGAGCCAATCAATCTTTTTTATCTATCTGGCAGAATTTATTCTGGTCTGATGAAGACTCAAAGTTTACCCAGTCATGTAAATTTTTTTTATATTGATGAAGTCTTAAATACCAGCTCCAGTTGACCTCTACTGGTATAATTGCTTTAAAAATTTGTTTTGTGTGTGGTTTTTTTTTTTTCACACAATGGGTCACATTACATTCATATTTTTAATCAACAGATCAACACAACTATGATGAGTTTGAGACAATCAGAGAGCACACCATGTTTGGATGAGCAAATCACAGCGGAATTTGGAGAGGTTTATACAGCTGTCTCACTTTTCACGAGTCCTTCTGTGGCTGTGACAACCTCTTCTGTCATAACAACTACAGCTTCATCCACAACTACAACTACAACTACATCTGTGACCGGCCCATCATCTCTGTGCTCCTTGACTTGGTTTGCGGATCTGACATCACACTTACCAAAACTTCCTTCTTCATCTTCTAACAAACCAACTGTTGTGGAAAGCCAAACTGTTACAGAACAGAATCTAATGACAACCCAGAAGAAGCAAGTGACTAGCCATGACATGGTGTCAACTTCATCACAGACACCTTACAATCTTGTAGTAAGTTCACAAACTATTCAATATGATTAATGTGAATTATGAATGAATAGAAAAAATCAGGGATTGGTAATACATGTGTGGCTGCTTACTCAGATTTGACTTTAAGGAAGTGGACCCGTAATATTAGCGCAACATTTTGGAATAAATGAACTTTAAAAGTGTTAACCAAGGTTTCCTAATGATTTTCATTAGGAAACCTCAGTCAATATTGTGAAAGTTCATGAGTGCCAAAATGCTGCAGAACTATTACGGTTCCACTACCTTAATTGTATTTCAATAGTAACCAGCAGAAAATCTAAATGTCTTGTAATTAATGTAATGTATTTTTTATGCCCCGTATTGAGAGATCGGGGGCATATTGTTTTACTCATGTCCGTCTGTCTGTCCGTCTGTCTGTCCGAAAACTTAACCTTTGCCTTTTCTCCAAAAGTATTTGACATACAAAGCTGTACACCAAAGTCAAGGTCATGTGACAAGGTCAAGGTCATCTGTCAAGGTCAAGGTCATCTGTCAAGGTCAAACTTTAAAAAAAATGCTGTTCCGGGGGCATTTGCGTTTCACAAACACTTCTTGTTTCTCTCTTTTTTTCAAGATCCTGTTTTCTAAAAGCAGTTTAGTAAATACAGCTTGAACCAAACTGTAGTTACAACATTTATCTGGCCAACTGACCAAATAATACTCTAATGTTCAGATTTTATGATGTAAATAGTAAATCTTTGTTACCAAAAGTTCAAGGGTCCCTGGTCCCCACTCCTGGATTAGAAAAAATTCTATGCTAATTTTAGTCTTTAACAAATGGAAACTAAAGGTAAATAGATTTCATGAATTCTGTTGCATCAACATCAAATGTTTTTACATATGCTTATATCAAATTGAAGTGAGAAATAGGGCTAAAGAAACAGGGACAATGCTGGTTAACAGGACAGTACTGCTTTTCGATGGAGATTTTATCTCTGACAAAAATCAAAGCACTGAAAGTACTGATGGTGGACGTTTCTATTGGCATACTAGAGTGATTCCTCCATTTGTGGAGAAAAGAGAAATTTTACATGTAAAATTACGATAGAAGGAAAATGACCTGACCCAAGTTCCCATCTTGCTTCAGATATACGTTTCTCAACACATATCGTCGAATGTAAACAAAGTCCTATAATTACAAGGTTTCGATAACTTTCGGAATTATTCCCCGTGTAGTTTAAGCAGTGATTCTCCGATCCATTTGTTATTAAAGGAAAGAAATGACAATTAGATGATCTAGGTTATTATTCTTATTTTGTTTTGCTAATCAGTTCTCCGTAATCTCATTGTTAAAATTATGGTGTTATCTGCTTATACTAGAAAGCTATGAATGGCTTGGGTCGCTCCACAGGCTTGAAATTCTTGTAAAAGAAAAAGAAAAGTTTTGACTAGATTTTTATATATTTCAGATTCTTCTGATGTTGAAAATGATTTTCAGAGTTTCCACTATATAACATATAGAGAAAAGACCTCCGCCAATAATAATAAAAAAACATATATTTCATCCAATGACAATAATTTTGGCTACATGATAAAGGGTAAGGATCATAACAATGAAGTTTGATTGATATCCACCCATAACATTCTGAGAAAATGATTTTCAAAGATTACACAAAATAACATATTGAGAAATTACCTCTGCCCATAAAATACATATTTTTCAGCCGATCACAGTAATTTTTGGTAGACTCATAAAGGGTTACTCAAACAGATCATTCCGGTGAAATTTGGCTGAAAACCATCAGTTACATTCTGAGAAAATGATTTTCAAAGTTTCCACTAAATAACATATAGAGAAATGACCTCCGCCCATTAAAATAATTATTTTTCATCCGATCACAATAGTTTCTGGTAGCCTGATAAAGGATCACTAAAGTATCATTCGAGTGAAATTTGGTTGAAAACCATCAGTTACATTCTGAGAAAATGATTTTCAAAGTTTCGACTAAATAACATATAGAGAAATGACCTCCGCCCTTAAAATACATATTTTTCAACCGATCACAATAATTTTTATTAGACTGATAAAAAGCCACTCAAGGATCATTCATGTAAAATTTAATTGGTATCCATCAATAAGAATCTGAGAAAACCCACTTTTAACCATATTTGGAAATAAGCCACGCCCATTAAGTCCATGTTTGTCATTGGATTTATATTTCTTGAATAACTTTGAAAGAGGATCACCCTAGAATCATTCCTGTGAAGTTTGATTGAAATTCATCCCGTAGTTTCTGCGGAGAAGATTTTTAAAGAAAAAGTTTACGACCGGACGCACGAACGGACGACGGACACAATGCCATGACAGTAGCCCCAGTGGCCTTCGGCCAGTGGAGATAAAAATTCTATGAAAGGATATTAATTGATTGTTCCGCGATTTTCATTCTCAAGGAAAAGAAAGGGTAAGTGTTCATATAAACGCGTAAAAAAGTGCAGACACTCGTATCGAGTTTGGCTTTCGTGTGTTGAAATGTAAAGTAAAACCCCTTTGCATAAACCTTTATCGCATGGCCTGAATGCTTTACTTTACCTGCTCAGACTGTATCCGTATTCATGTGTATATCGATATTTCCATTAATTTGCCTTTGTTTTATATACATTAGTAGTGACAGGGGAGGTTAACATTCCAGTAATTTCATTTCATGAGTTCCCTCCCATTGACCATTGGGAAATAAGGGGCAAATTACTCACTCTGTCAGAAAAGTAGTTCTACGCAGGGAAAAAATTCACCCGATCTCAGAATTGAATATGATTTCACACTTAAAAGATATCTTTGAGGTTGCAACAAGTTACGTAGACTCCTTGTTTCACTCCATTTTTGAAATGCATAGTTGTCAGACGGTTACAATTCTTCAAAAAGAGTAAATTGAATCTTAATGAGTACTACTGTTTTGAAAACCTATTAACATCTGACAGGATTGTTCAAACGTGGTATTAACACTGGTGAACGTAAACGTCCACCAAAAACAAAAAAAAACAGTTCAATCTTTGAAGGAAAATTTTGTATTCATAAACACATTTCCTTTTTACAGAAAAGAAGAAGTGTTGTCACTCAGTGCACAACTGTGAAGACCAACGAAAAGAGTACTCAGACGAGTTACATCCCAGGTTTCCCCCCAAAAAGAGCTGAAGAACCTCAGACTGAAAATAGCTTCAATGACAGCTTTGTGTCTGTGGAGTCAGACAAAGCTGATCCTGATTGGCAGCCTGACAGTGACCACGAGATGGAGGTAGAATACGAGAACCCAGCCAAAGAGAGAAAGTTTATAGTGTTTGAATCCTGTTTGGACTCTTTGTTAAGTCAATGCTCTACCTGTGGTACTTCCACTTGTGTCAAGAAAAGGATAATAGGCTCAGGATTATTGTGCGTTATTCAATGCATGAACTGTGACAACATGACGAAGTGGCAAAGTCAACCTTTCTCTGGCAATATGCCTTTAGGGAACTTAATACTTAGTGCAGCTGTTATGTTCTGTGGTGTCAGCCCTGTGAAGGTTTTAAGGGCATTGGATTTTGCTTCTGTGGTCAACATAAGCTATAGCACCTTCAGCCTGATTCAATCGACATACTTAACACCAACAATCATGACAGTCTGGAAAAAGCATCAAAATTCCATGATCCACAATATTAGAGACAAGGGAAGACCACTGAAGCTGGCTGGGGATATGCGTTGTTGTTCTCCAGGTCATACTGCTAAATATGGATCATACAGTATTCTGGATCTTGAAGAAAAACAAGTTTTGGATTTTCAGCTTGTACAGGTACAATAAAAGCTTTATGTCAATATTTTCCAAATAATCCATTTTTTTGATAACAGTAAGATAGGGTTTGGCTAATAGTGCCCTGGATCACATAGATCCTAATATATTAGGAGGGATCACGTCGGCTCAAACAAGGTTTCCTACTACAATTATAAAATTTAGAGATTCTCTTTGCCAGTGTCAACCATTTTGAGGCCAATGTCCTATAACTCTACTTTGCTCATTACAAATGTACGAAAAAAGCAGAGTTATAGAACCTTGGCTTAGGAAGATATTAATAAATATTACGTTACAATTTTTTTGCTATTTCCTTCATAAAATACTGACTGTTTAATAAAGAAAAGAATCCAAATTATCATGAATGATCCCTCATAGTTATCATGAGGGATCCCTGCATAATAATGGGAGATTCTGACAGGGCCCAAATCGAAAAAGAGTTAGTTTTTACCCTTATAAATTGAAGAAAATAATGTGGGAATAGAGGAAAAAGTTGATATGCCAGAATTTACAGGGTTAAAACACTGATGTAAAGTCAAAGGCTAAACATTTTATTCTTCTTCCTTTTAGAGTAATGAAGTCCGAAATTCTTATGCTATGGAGCTTGAGGGCCTGAAGAGAGCACTGGTTTGGATAGAAGAACAACAGCTAACAGTGACAGATTTGGTAACAGACCGTCACAGTTCAGTGAAGAAGTACATGCGTGAAGAAAGGCCTTGTGTAAACCATTGGTTTGATGTTTGGCATGTTGCTAAAGGTATTTATAGATTATCCTTTTTGGCCATAGAAGTGTTAAATTTCTACTTGATTCAGAGTAACACACAAAATCCTAGTTTTAGGCTTTTCGTCAAATTTCACTTCAAACTCTTTGGTAATGACATGTATATTTTTAACCCTCTCCAAAATTCATTCTGTTGATGGGTGTTGCAAATTTCAAAAGTTTTTTCTGAAAAGGAGAAGTTGAAGAAAGGCTAAAAATATTTTTTGTTTCATAGAGATGTAACTTAATTTTGGTTATGTCCATCACGATTTCCGCAATCTGGTTGGCTAAACAATTGGTATTATTTCTCAAAGAAAACAATTTTGAGTTCACATTTATCAAATTTAAAGATATAGAGAGAGTACATTGTTGATTTCATTGGGACATGAAACTTAAAGACAAATCACACTCATGCATGAATCTTCTGTGCATATTCATAGTGTGATTAGAATTTTACTTTCATTCCTCTTTGAAATCAACAAAAACTCTTGAAATAACTGAAATAATGTTGAAATCTGCGTAAAACTCCATTCAATCAATCAATCAAACTTTTTATCCCTTAAATGAAAGAAAAAACTCAACAAAGTAGTAATCATGTTGCATGAATATGCAAATCGAATTTTTATAATTTGTTTACTCAGGCTTTGGTTTCAATACCTCTATGAAAATGAAAAATGTTATCTTAACTTCTTGAAATTTCATAATAGCACCCAAAAAGTGAATATTTGATTATATAGGAAATTATTTTTGAGCAAGTAAACAAAATGGCTGTTCATTTAACCTTTTTCTGATATATATAGCGGGAGGCTGGAGCACCTAACAATGATTTGCTGGTATAAATCCTACCAGTACTTTCATAACAATATGTCCTATCTTCCAGCTGCTATCTCATATATGTTTTTATACATGTATCACCAACCCATTGGTTGGAGACAATTGTCTGAAAGGTTGAATTCTGCCTTCAGGGATTGAATCTACGACCTTGTGATTGACAGCCTGATGCCCTACCAACCCTGGTTATGATGATGGCTAGCTGTGTACTCATTTTTTTTAATGATGACATACTTGTAAGATTGAATTACTTGGAAATGGAATAGCATTTAGATTTGGAAATATATTCCATACATGTTTTATAAGCCTCAACAAAAAGTTAATAAAAGAGCAAGAAATATGATGCAAACAACTTTGATCATAACTATTTATTTTTCTTTCAGGTGTCTACAAAAAACTGGAAGCAGCAGGAAAGAAAAAAGGGTGTGTAAAAGTGAAGGACTGGGCTAGATCTATTAGTAACCATATGTACTGGTGTGCTGCTAGTAGTGGTGGTGATGGTGAGCTGGTGCAGCAGAAATGGCTCTCTATACTGAATCATGTGGTGAATATACACAGTGGACATGGTGATAAGTTTCCCAACTGCGAACATGGCCAGCTAGAGGATAGAGATTGGTTCAAAAAAGGTAAATACAGGTCAAATTTTTACTTAAAATTTATTCACAAACATGAGACAAATGTTGCACAAAATACTGCTTTGATTAGGAATCGCACCCCGGGATCCAATAAAAGAGAAACTGAATCATATCAAATATGGATATGTTATTTGCTGGTTTAAACCTTTTTACTTTTAATCAATGAGGATACAAATTCTGACAATTTCAATTCAACCTTCTTGAATTTGCTTCCTGGAAATGATCCAGTACTCACACTGCATGTTTGGGCCAAATAAAGAACAAAGTTTGATAGCCATTCTAAGAAATATGACTTGGGGTGTTCTACCTCTCCACCAAAGAAACCACATGATCTGTGTTTAGCCTTATTTAGTAACTCTGGAAACCTGTCAGTTTCACATTTCAGTCTATAGGAAGATGTAAAATTTTGCTATGCTAAAGAAGCTTTGGATTGGATATAAATTTTTTAACTCTAAATTTCTTTGTTCATTGGCAGGATTCAAACCATATGCTGAGGTGGAAAAGGTAGTCACAGGAAGATTGCTGGTACAAGATGTGAAGAAATTATCGCCAACTGAGCAGACGTCATCCCTTGAATCTTTCCATAATGTTGTGTGTCATTTTGCCTCGAAGTCTGTACATTACTTCTATGCTCAAATGGAAGCACGGTAATTCATACAGCTTTTTAATTGGCATTGCCATATTTGTTTTCATTAGAGATTTTTATATGGTGTAAGTTGGAGTAAAAAATGACAATGTATTGGGTGAACAACAAAAGCTGCATTTTCACATGTTTCTCCCACAAATGTAAATTTTGTTGTTCACATTATACATCTACTTATACAAACCCCCAAAACAATTTCTAAATTCCTTAAAGCCAAAATCAAACAAAATGGATAAATATACTATAAATTCACATGATTATTTTCAACGGTATGACTTGTATTTACTTAGCCCTGCATAGGTAATGTCCATAGGCTGGTTAGCCGGACAGAATATTTGTTGAACTTTGATGTGGAGTTGATGGAAATATCTAGTGCCAGTTTAACACCTTGCTATTAAAAAAAAAATGTTTATTCCAGGCTGGCTTTAGCTGCACTTCATTTTAATGAGAATTCAGGAAGAACACAGGCTACTACAAAAGATGGAAGTTTAATATGGAGAATTTCATTCCCAAAGGCCAAACAGGGTGAAGGAATTGCCAAACAGGTTAAGACAGAAGTGACATTTAGTAAGTTTTATAGATATTTTGAGAATTTTACGGTGGAAAAACTCTAGTTTTTAGCTCACCTGAGCACATAGTGCTCAAGGTGAGCTTTTGTAATCATTGAATGTCTGTTGCGTGTTGTCAGACATCAACAATTTAAGTGTACCCCTTAGAGGCCACAAATATTGACCAATCCTCATGAAACTTAAGAAAATTGGAGGAATCCATGCCATATCATGGGAAAAAGGGTCCTTAATAACGATTTTCTTGTTTTCACTCTAGAGGCCACAAATCATAAATATGAAATTATGACTTTTGCCAGAAAATTGGATAATTATTAATTGAGACAAAGAAACGAAGGTGAGCGATATAGTACTAGCATGGTCCTCTTGTATTTTAAACACAAATATCCATTATACTGATCATTGTTGTTCAGGTGAATTTAGACTGATATCAGAACAAACAGACACCAGTCAAACTATTTGTGTTCATTCTTCTCATTCCAAGTCACAGAATTGACAATATTAGAACTATATTCAAATATGTTATATCAGCTGTTTCATGTTTTTCCCCCAAGGTTTTTTTCTAAATGAGTTAAATATCCATTCAAATCCGATGTTATTGTAGGTATTCGATGTTATAGTAGGTATTCAGACTTCAGAGCTTCACATAGAGCGTTTATTTTGGAGATAAGATTGAAATACTTAAAAAAAATGCTTGCCCTCAACATAAGTTGTTGGTACTATTTGAGATTGTTTGTATGATACAATTCATGTGAGTACCCACAACATAGCATTTCATTGAGAATGGAAATTCAAGACATAAATTTACCCAAAAAAATGTCATTGGTCTATAGAGACAATGCTTGTTTGTTATTTTAAGGTTATGTCGATGAACTAATGGAATGTGTGTTGGAGAGAAGAAAAGACAATCAAAGCTACCAGAGAGCTAAACTAGCAAATGAAGGTGGACCAGAAAAACCTAAACCAATTGCCCACAGTACGCCAAGACCCAAGAAAGATGAAATTGTAAAAGCACACAGAGCTAGGTTTAATAGATAAACCTTACTTTTTCTGTTATTCTAGGAATTACATATTTTATGTAGGATAAGCCTTGCGTTCAGTGTGCCAAAAAGGTTGTATCATTTTGATGATACCCTGCTTTTCATGCATGCAGGCTGGGTATTTTTGCAAAAAATGTTTCTTGAATATTTTCACTCAGAATGCAGGGCAGGTCTTATGCACGCCCTAGAAAATAAATGAATTTGCTTAATGCATGGTAAATAGCATGATTTGAATGGCAAAAGGAAGAAAGTTGCTCTTCATAAATTTTTCTTATAGCTATCTTGTTAACAAATAGATTTGTATTCTTTGGTTCTTGTGTGACCATCTGTAGAAAATACTAATTGAAGCTTTTTTGTCTGATTACTTCTAAAGTTTGAGAATGACAATATTGAAGTTTATATTTAACTATGTTTAGAAACATTTTGAAATGGCATAAAATTTAGACACAGATCAGGTTGCTTAGATTATGGGAGCTGATCAGGGTTTCAATATTTGCTATATTTTTTATTGAAGTTTTGTGACTTATCCCTACAAAGAATAAATTCTATCAAGAGTTTTTATGAATGAGGTAAGCTTGACTGGCTATCCCTCAGGTGTAATTGGAAAATAGAAGGTGTCAATCAAAAATCCATGGACCAATCAAAAGAACTAATTCATTGCTTATTGGCAATACCGGTAAGCTGATTTCAAAAATGTTGTAGCTACATTCTTAATTAGTTGATATTACAATATTATTTAAGGTAGTGGGACCTTAATAATCGCACAGCATTCTGGGACTTGTGAGCTTTCACAATGTTGACCAAGGTTTTTTTACAGATATCATTAGGTTAACACTGTTAAAGTTTATTACTCCCGAAACATTGCAGAACTATTACGGGTCCACTACCTTAAAGTCACTCAATAAGTAGCTGTTTGCATATCTAAGACCATTTATTTAAGTTCGCTGATAAATAATGTTTTAATATCAGAATCAGTCTGCCATGTTGGGTTAGCAATCCAAAAAAAATTAATAATTATCATTGTCAATGAACATTATGTGGGACCAATGAACATGTAATTCGCAGAATGCACAACTGACCTGATGTTGGGATTGCACAGATACCTTGATTGCAGGGTGCAGTGCAAAAGAAACGTAACTCTACCTTGCTTAATTTTTACATATTTTCCTTTCACCCTGCAACAGGTGTATGTTATGTCAATTTGCCTTGTTATATATGAAATTTAACAGGCTAACTCTACCTCATTGTCTGACTATTCAATTGTAGACTAAGCTAAATTAAAAGAAACTGCAGGCAACATTTCAGATTGCGTTTTGAATAGTTTTTTAATTTGTTTTTAGCTCGCCTGAGCTCAACATGCTCTAGGGGAGCTCAAGGGATCACCCAAAGTCCGTCATCAACAATCTTAAAAACTTCATCTCCTCCTGAACCACTGGGCCGATTTCAATGTAACTTTGACTGAATGTTCCTTGGGTGTCCCTCTTCAAAAAGTGTTCTCAAAATTTTGATTGGCCCATAAATATGGGCATGGTAGGGCGGGGCGTTTTTCATATTGAAATCTTTGAATGACATCTCCTCCTGAACCACTGGGCTGATTTCAATGAAACTTTAACAGAATGCTCCTTGAGTGACCCTTTTAAAAATTGTTTGTGAAAATTTAATTGGAACATAAATATGGGCATGGCTTGGTGAGACTTATTCTAAGCCCAAAATCTTCGAACGACATTTCCTCCTGCAAAACAAACCTGATTTCAATGAAACCTTACCAGTATGTTCCTTGGGTGACTCTTTTCTAAAATTGATGGCTAAATTTTGATTGGCCCACAAATATTAGCGTGGCAGGGCGGGGCTTATTTTGAGCCCGAAAACTTGGAATAACAACTCGTCCTGAACTATTGGCCTGATTTCAATGAAACTTCACTAGAATGTTCCTTGGGTGATGGGCGTGGCTGGGTGGGGCTTATTTTCAGTCTCCTCAGTAATGAATGGGTGGACAGGGTCTATTATTACTTTGAATTATTGGCACAACATTCCCTCTTCAACAATTAGGCAAATGTGAAAGAAACATTGCCAGAAAGTTACTTGAATGAGATCCCCTGGACCAATAAAACTCAGGTGAGCGGGCTAGGGCCATTCTGGCACTCTTGTTTGTCAATCAGGATAACAATAGAAAATATCAAGATAAAAGTATTAAGTAGTAGTAAAATGTATCTCCATTTCACAATGTTTCCTATAGCTGTTCTGTATCTGTTAGTGTACAGGAAATTGAGGTTACAGTTAAGAACATCAAGAAATTGACGAGATGAATGATTTTGGAACGCTTTTGGAGTGAAATTGAATGAGTGTGTGTAGCGTGTCTTGAGTGAAATTCAAGGGAGGTAAACCAATATAGCTAATTTTGCTCAAGATGAACAAAAATAAATATATTCTTTGCCCCCCTTCAAGAAAATACACCATTTTTTTCTGTTTGTGTGTCTTGGTGGACAATTCAGTCACTTTAAAATCCACACAAGCCAATAAAATTGTAAAATAATTTGATCAAATTGAATTAAATGTTGATAGGTTCAATGATTTCTAAATGTTTTCAAGCTTTTATGATCGACTTGAGCGGGTGCTTTGAATGAATTAATGGAGCACTAAGTGAATGATTTTGAATGGTTTTAATCGGGGCGAGTGTCAATTTCAGGATGAAATTAACTATATCAGTTATTCTGATGAACTGTGAAGAACCGAACATTGATGTGAATATATGAAGACAGAATAATAAAATATGATATGGTTGTGTATATTCTTTTATTTTCACTGTCCTGTTTTGTCATCATTTCATAATAAGTATGATTCAAAACCAAATTATACATGTATAATTTTGAGCACTTTGAAAAGCATCAACAACAGGCTATTTTGGAATCGGCGAAAAAAAGGCTGGTAAATCTTTAGCCTTTTTTTTAAAATAAAAGAGAGAGAGAAAAATCAATAAAACTAAAAAGGGCAATTTCTTCTTTTCTCTGTATGTTTTGCAAAAAATTTTTGTTTTATAATTATAATGAAAATATTATTTTGCTTTTTTGGGTTTTACATGAGTGAAAAATTACACTAAATCATTGAGGGTATTTAAAACCACAATAGTCCTCGGACGGAAACATATTTCTTATTGCTGTAACGGCACATGATGGAATAATTTTACGTATTCTTTTTCCAAGGAGACCATACACCCATCTTGTGAACCTTCTATAAGCCAAATGTCTGTATAACCTAGAATTAGAAAAGCAAAAAATAGTTTGAACTTGCATTTTCTTTACTTTATAGTCATTGTAGAATTTCTCCTTAAAAAAATATTCAATCATTTATTACAAAAGCTATTTGCTTAATCAGAAATGGGTTTAAACAGGAGATATTTGTAATTCATTTTTGCCCCCCCCCCACAGGGATCGACACTAACTTTTAAGACTAAGGAGTTAAGTGGACTCCTAGCACATGAAATCAAGGAGTCCGAACTCCAAAGTAAGAAGTCCAAACTTTCATAATGGGAGAACTATGTGGAAAAGAAGAAATTGCTTGTCATAGCAATTTCTTCTTAAAATTCCACAATGTTCTTCCAAAAAAGGTGTTTTTTTTTCGAACTACTTTGGGATGGAAGCAAATTTTATCTTGAAAAGCCTAAAATTGTAGGCATGTGTTAAATAAGAGAATGCTCCTTTTTTTTGTTTTTTCAAAATATTCTCAGATAAATCTTGGAGTCCCATTGGACTCCTTAATTGCATATTGAAGGAGTCCCGACTGGAACAGAAGGAGTCTTGGACTCACAGACTCCCCTTAGTGTTGAACCCTACCCCTAGCTTGCATATTTTTGAGATATACTCTGGACAAAGAATGGACTGAACTATCGACAAGTGCAAAGCAATATACGCCCTCTTCTATTAAGGGGGGCATAATAATGCTTTTGAGAACTTAAAAACTAAAATTCACATAGCAACAAAATTAAACTTATTCATATTAAAAACCCAACTAGCTCAAACAGTAACATTTTGGACTCTCAGTCTATGGGTCGTTAGTTTAAACCCTGTTTTGGTCAACGTTAATCTGACAAGACTAAACCAAAAATAAGTAGAATGTGCAGCTAAGTGGCATAGATAAAATTTTACTGTTAAATTGGTGTAAGAAAACAGCAGGAAGATGTGAGTAGGTGCACCACCCTCCACAATATTATAGCTTTAATTCTGTTAAAGTGTTGTCTTACTCCATACTTTGCTTGGCCGAGCTCAAGTAGCCCAACTCAATACTTTGTTAAGCCGAGCTCTGGTAGCCCACCAGTAACACATTGAGCTGTCATTTGACTCAAGCCTGGGGTTCTGAGTTAAAACACCAGCTTTACCAAGTTTCATCTGACATTGGACCATGTCAATGACTTATTGGTTTCCTACCAATTGCGTATAAAAAGTAATAAACCTTAGTGGGATGAGCAGCTGGTGGCCCAGAAGAAATTGAGTGGTTGAACTTGAGTGAGCCAAGACAGGAAACCATAAGTAGGTACAGATTCTGCAGTAATATGACGTCAATAATGTTGAAAGTGATGTTTGACACCATACAAACCATACTTATTCAGGACTCCCTATTTTTGCACAGAGAGGCCCAAAGTTTGAATCCCATAATATTCTTTTTTGGAAAAAGTTGCAGGGTACTAATACATATTATTTTCAGTCATCAGGTTCATTCATTATCTTAGACGTGACATGTAAAACAGTCCCATGAATGAGCAGGGAAAAAGCATAAAAAGTCATACTCATGAATTCTTTGATCTTCCTCTAGTGGACCGTTCTTTAAAACATGGTCATAATATGCCACCTCTAATACGTGGATACTAAGACAATTGGCCCGGAATCCCTCATGGTCTGTTATGCATGTCAATCCGTCAGCTTCTACCTTTCCATCAACAATATTTGTCGTCCTACAGCATGTTGATTCTGTACGCGTTGGCATATTCATACAGTTCTTGCAACAGCACCTGAAAAAACATGGTATGCCTAGGTTTGATGGACAAAAATTACTAGTATAGAAGTTCTATCCATATACGTATTGGTAAAACTGCCAACTTGAGATATATTCCAACTTACCAATATATTAATCAAGTTCATAAGATGATATATAGTAATTAATCTTTAGATTTTGTTTTAAAATTCAAACAAATTAGAAAAAAAAAATGAAGGTTGAGCCAGAATTTGGATTCTGTTAAGAGTTCAGAATAATGAATGAAGGGATATCTTCCCCATTTATCAACACACTTTATTGAATTTTAACATAAAAACAAATAGGGAGGCTATGAACTACCCCAGGATCCAACAATTCAGCTCACATTCCTCCCTTTATAATAACCCTAAGTCTGGCTCTGCCAAAGATTGTAGTTAACATACCAGTGTTTATATGATGTAACAATGACCTATGTAAAAGCAAATATTATAATAACGCCCGATTTCAGAGTTATCTAATGGGATTTGGGAACTTTCGGCAGTTGTTGTTGTTGTTTGAAAAATCATAAACCTCTCGTTTAACGACGGTGGTAATCCGATCGTCGACATTCGCTGTGCAAATACAATATCGACCATTTTGGTAATAAGTTCTCAAGAATACGTATAACGAAATGTTTTAACAATGAAACATACATTCTTAAAAATAGATTACGTATCTCCCGTTGGATCACTCACCATTCTGAAACGTCCGGGACAATATCGTCGATCTCATTGTTATCGGAAATGGAGGAATTATCACTATCGCTATCCTCAGACTCCGGACAGTTGGATCTACGAACTGGCTCATACATGTATGGCCTAATTGTCCCAGATATACCGATTTCTTCGTCTAAAATATCGCTCAGCTCGCTATCGTACTCTACGTCCATTTTGAATCGGTTCCGCTCTGACGTCACAATTCAGGGGAGGTAAGTTAATTCCCGATAAGAAAGGGACATAAGCCGGGCTATGAAAACCGATGGGTGGTAATAAAAAATCATTTTTTATTGCGTCAAACTATTACTAAAAATAAATTGAGATGTTTAAATTTGCTTTAATTTGGATGATGATCTACGAAATAACATAATTTAACCCCTTTGAATTTGCCCTTTAAGAACGTCATAAAAATTGATAGAGCACTTATATTCCAAAAGAAACCGATGTCATCATTTTGTAAGGCCTTTAATAATCAAATCGAGATGTCATAGAACGCCATAGCACCATTCAACGACAAGTTACTGGCCTAACAACGTAGCAATGTCTAAGCTCGACGTACACGTAACGTCTACATAAAAATCAAAACTTGTGTTTGGAAAGGGCTTGTAATGGCTTCTAAAACTCTATAATACAACATAAACACATACCTCTTACCAAAGAAAAAGTTGTAAGGAGGTCAAATCTCGACAATTTAAGTTTTGCTTGCGCGTATGCAGCATGCGATACTTTATCCAAATGTGTTTTGACTTTTTATTTCAAAAGGCCGTATGGTATCAAATTTCTTCCAGTGGATAGATCTCATAGAGGAGAAGTGCAGTGCACAAGAACAGCAACTCTTGCTTGCATAATTTTGGATGTATTGCCCTTTGTTATCACAGGCTCTAGTTTATTATCAAGCTTTCATGGCGGGGGATGACCATGTCCGACATGGCTCTTGTTTTTTCTATTGTAGACAAGGTTTAGATTAGCTTCCAAATCGAGTAATAGCCCAGTGTTCAGGATGTAAAAACGTTTCGCGAGCGCTTTGATATGATACCCCGCTTTGCACGTGCACATACGTGCAAAGCGAGGTATCATTTCGAAAACGCTTCGCTTACGTTTTCATCCTGAACGCAGGAGAGATTCTTTACCTCATATAAACAACAATTCTGTTGTATTTTTGGACCAAATCGTTTTGGACGCCCAGAAGACAGGAGAACCACGATAATATATTGAGGCTATGCTCTGTCATACATTCGGAACATCACTCGGCCATTTCCGTAAACTACAACAGACCTCGGATGTATATAAGGCGGATGGGTATGTAACAAAATTGTGCTTTTTGTTAGGCGGAAACAGTGGAAGAAAACTAGCACTGTAGATTTATATATTATACAGTGAATAACGGCTGAAAAATGTTAATTTTTGAGAATGAAGAATCATTCTCAAAAATTAAGATTTTTCAAGCCGTTATTTAAGAACATAAAGATATTAATATTAGGATACGATGGTTTCACGTCAGTGACTTAAACTAGTAGTGTTGGCGACGTCGAATGTATTCACTCACAGTTTCGAGGGCTAACGCCATTTAAAGTGACGTCATCGAGTTTTTCCAAGGTTTTCCCGGATTTTTTTTAAAAAATAGTCCGTCTGTGTACATCCGAGGTTGATCGTGAAATTGGCCGAGTGGTGTTCCGAATGCTCATTCGGAACATCGCTCGGACTTTCCGTAACTTGAAAAGTACCTCGGACGTAAGTGTAGTAATTTTGGGTCATTTTTTAGGTAATTCGGCTCCTGGTGGTACTTCGGTTAATACGCTTGAAGAAAATCACATTTTGTTAATTCTTTCCGATCGTCTTTCGAGATCTCTTAGGCATATTATAATTTGATGACAAAACGCAGTAAGATACTGAGTTTTGTTATCAAATTATGATAAGCCCATTTTTATTCTTTCGTTGATTTTGTTTTATGCAACGTCATCCTTGGCAGGATCGTTTATGTTTGTGACGTCATATCAACCCACGTGCGAAATGACGCGATTTCATGGCTGCGCCCGTATTATTCCCGAGGTCTATTCCGTAGAATCGCCGAAGGTTCCCGATTGCCGAATGCTATATCATAATGACGATTTCTGCCGAGTGATCTTACACATATAATATGTGTCGTTTAGAAAATTGATCGTAGGTTTTTTAATTTTTTTTTTGTGATTTTTAGGTAATTCGGTTTTTGGCGGAAGACAAGTTTATTTATTGCTTTCGGATTGTCTATGGGGATATTTGTGTCAAATGATAATTTGATAACCAAACGCTTTGAAACTCGTTTTGGTACCAAATTAAAATATGCCAGGATTTAATCTAGACTTTTTGGACTGTATTTTATCTAGATACGATAACGTATCCCTCCTTAATAATCTGATATGGGAGCCTCGACCGGCAGCATATCAGAAAGTGGGGTACATTATTGCAGCTTTATTTTACCCAACGGTATCAAAATATTTGTGACGTCATGTATTATAACGCACGAAACGACTAAGGTGCTTTCATGACAGGACCCTTATTATTTCTTTGTATGCCAAAACCCCGCTGAAAGAACGATGCGTGATAAATGAATAACACGTGTCTTAAAATATCAAGATTATCTTGTCTCGGTTGCGAGAAATTATCACGGGTTTAAAGGTTGCTTTCAAAAGTTTTGCATTTAAAATTCGACGGCTGGTGCACCTATCCATGCTTTCTTATCGTTTCTCACGGCACGGCTAGAATATTTCATCTGAGCCACAAGTCGCCCTTTTATCTTAGGTGTATCACTCGCCCATTCTGTGGGAGACAATTGCTGTGGCATACCAGTTTAAATGAAATTTGCAAACATTTTTTGTTTTTCGTGACATTGCTACGGAGCTACGGAATAAATGTGACTAAGTTACAAAAAGCGCTCAAAATGAACTTTGGGTAGCTCAACACAAGTATGTGACCGAAACTGAAAGTTACAACAGCACTACCCCCAGCTCGTTTCAATCACGCAAAATCCAACGTCTGTTTAGCCCGACTATCACGTGTCAATAAAGTTGGCCTATAGTCACTGTTAGCCATTTAAAACAGACCAGGAAGAATGTATTTTTTTTTTTTGCTAAGTATAGTTGTTGCTAAATTATATCTCCCTTGAACTTAAGGTTCATGTAAAGTGTTTGAGACCCAATATTTAGGGCACTTCATTAGCCAAGAAAAAGCAGTGTGTCCAGGTATGTCATATATCAAAATGAAGCTATTCGTGAGCACTAGCAGTTAGGCAACATAAGACCGCCATAGCTTTAGCGGTATAGCCAAAACATTGTGGAAAAGGGTCATTTTGTACAGAACAAGCAACTGCATGACGGTTGCATAAAATTGCCCCGTACTTTAACAAAGTACAGTCTGAAGTACCATCCAGGTAGTGCTACAACCTTAGATATAAAACTCAGTCTCAAAAGGCTCTTTTGAAACAATCAATTTCCATTTATTTTGTCAACATACATGTCAAACCGGTTTGGTCTGTTTTCAATTGATTGAATGGGGTTTTACGCCGCTTTCAACATTATTCCAGTTATATCGCGGCGGCCGGAGCACCTAACAATGGATTCCTGGTATTTCTCACGCCAGTACTACCATTACATCCTTTCCTAGCCTCCGACTGCTATTTCACATAGGTTTACGATTATTTACCCATTGGTGAAAGACAAACGTCGGAAAGGATATTTGCCGCCACCGGGGATCGAACCCACGACTTCCAGATTGGAAGTCTTATGCCTAACCAACTGCGCTATGGTGGCGGCTTGGTCTGTTTTCAAAATAGATGTAAGGTATGGTGCAACATCACACCATAATATTGTAAAATATTTTCTGTGATTTATTTCAAATTATATTTTTTTTAATTCAATGATCTACAATATTACTATATATTCATTATTCTTTGAAATAGAAATTGATATATTGCTAAACAACCTTACAGGTATATTAACATTTAATGTCTATTTATGTTGTGATAACACACCATACCCTAAAAAGATCTACACGTTTACAAAATTAGAATGACATATATGACATATGTGTTTATAAAATAAGTCAAAATAAATTGCTTGCATAACTACGTTTTGGGGCTGAGTTTTATACCAATGGTTGTAGCACTACCTGGATGGTACTTGAGGCTAGTCTTTGTTAAAATATGAGCCAATTTTATCCAACAGTCATGCAGTTGCTTGTTCTGTACAAAATGACCCTTTTCCACAATGTTTTGGCTATGGGCCTTTCCGAAAAAGTGGTTTACCTCCCTTTTCCCTATAATCCGCTAGAGTGACTTCCCTTGTTCGGGTAGCAAATCTTTACAGAAAGTATTGAAAGATTACGAATGAAAGTCCGTTTGCAGACGATAATGCCGATAATAATTGTTTAAAAGCGGTTTATTTTTTGTAATTTTTGTTTTCATATAGGTTATTTTACAGATAGTTCATTGTTTGTACACTTTTATTAGATCCTTTATTTATTTAGATAAGTATTTTTCGATAAAAAAAAAATGTAATAAAATAATCTTAAATCATACAGTATGTAGCCAGCTCAATAGTAAATTATTGTTCATCTATATAAATCATTGTTCGAATTGCTACTAACGTCGTAATCGCGGTTCAAACTAACCCATTTTTGTATTTTCAAAAGTTGTCCAATCACGAAATAAAAATAACAATGATGTTTCCTTTTCGTATTAGAAAAAAAGTTAAATATATGCTTGAGACAGAATTTAAAAAAAAAATATCAATTGGCGCTTAATCTAATTGCAATTTACCAATACGTTGAAGAAATGGTGGTATATCGATATTGAAACTTCGTGGCAAAAAGAGAACTGAAACCGTCGTATGCGTCACACTAGGTTAAAGTTGGTTTCACGTTCTTTTCGGTATAGGGGTCATGTATGAAATATTCATTTAGAATCAAGCAGTTTTATTCGGCACGAGCCCCTTTCAGCACTGTTCAAAATTTCGTTTTGCCTTTGTTGTATACTTGTTACATTAAAGTGTGAATAGGACAGGGTTTAGCTAAAGCATACATTTGGCAATGAATGCAGATGACATGCCCTGCTTATTTTTAATGATTAGACACTCATGCAATATGGCTGTAGTGACCGAAAATATATAATAATTTTAGAAAAAAATATGATCTTATCTTTTTTTTTTGTATGTATGCGTGTGTTACTTTGTAGAAAGGGGTTTCGATGGGCCAAGGACCCAATGATTCGGGATCAAAGAGCGGTAAACCACGACAGTAGCAGACATAAGTTACAACACGTGTGTTAAATAAACATCGCACTGTTGACAATTAAGCGGCGCACGTGGCATATAACATTACGTAATCGTAATTGTTTTTTTAATCAAATATTAACAAGGAGATACATAAAACAAAATTTAAATTAAGGGATATTACTGCGTTTCGATAATACTAGAATTTGGAAGATATTGTGGACTCGTATGAGGTTAGTGTTAAACTAAAATCTGAAGAGATCAGAAAAGAATCTTTATTTATCTATTCAACTTGAACATTTATGGTTAACCCTCGAAATGCATGCATGTAATATGACATGCATAGTTATTGGCGATTTAAAAAATTTAATAGAAAAGTCTTTACGGAAATTCTGAGTACATTTTTACATGTACTTAAAAAGCCAATTTCGATATAAGAACATATATTAATTTGGATCATTAAGATATGAAATACCAACTGCGTGGAATTATTTCTACATTTTTGAAATTACACCTAACTGTATTTTTCTTTTATTTCCACATTTTAAGTTTATATCTGTATAGAATTAAATTTGGTCGCCTTTCATTTTTGTCGTCTGGTTTATTGCTAATCAGCGCGTTCGTTTTGTTACAAACGATTATGCCAGGGCTTTTATTGAAATATGAGAATGAATAGTCACCATGAAAGAAATTCACACAAACAATCAAGTCTGAACAGATTCAACACAAAACACCAACACTGTTTTGCAATGTGTGACCATATAATTGGTTAGCAAGGAATAGAGGCACAACAGCTTAGACTTATACAAGCACTGACATCTACAATTGTCCAGAATAAATCTTATATGCATGTTTCAATCGAATCCGTTGTAAGGAAAAATATAGTACTCGAAATAACGCATTGAGAAAACCGGAAATTTCATTGTTAATGATAAACGCCACGAAGTATGTCAAAATACCGGATTCGATTGAATATTTCTCACTGGAATGGGAGCGGGCCCACGAAAAACCCCCAACCCCATTATTTTTTTAATTGGAGGAAACGTGTTTCCGTAGCAGGCTCGACCATACCTCGAAATAAAGAGCGACGGACTCCCTCAAACATGCCCTTTTCATAACGGCATCTACTATGCCTTCGTCTCTGTTCCGAATTTGAATATGAACCAGATAAAATTCGATGCTAACCGTGCGGTGGTCAAGGTAGAACTGACTATTCTTATCTACTCACGTAGTACTCTAAAAATAACAACCCGGCGCAACAACCGGACAAACCGGTTTTGCATCTCAACGTGTTTAGACAAATATTCTCCGCTATACGATGTAACGCGGAGAATGAAAAAGTCTGAACAGATTCAACACAAAACACCAACACTGTTTTGCAATGTGTGACCATATAGAACTACAAAGCTTGAGAGGGAAAAATTCAAATTCGGAACTATTCAATATTAAAGCTTTAACTTTTTCGTAATAGATAATCTACTATCAAGGGAATCAACAATATACCCATCTTTTGATATGTCGGTCTTCCAACGACCGTGCCTCTTAAGACATCTGTCAGAAACGCCCTCTGCGTAAGCGGCGGCTGTAGCCCCACCAGCCCGTAAACTATGAGTACCTAAATTTAAATCAGGAGCCACCAGCTTTAGTTTACGTACTATACATTCTCTGACTCTAGTGTAGCTTAATGTTTTATTCTTTTTAATGAGATTTGATACGCCTTTAGACCTATGACACGGTCGAAAGAGATAATCATTTGAAGTGGCAGATAACTTAGCACGAATCATGTAATTTTGCAACATTACGTATGGACATGCGTTTGAAGATCCCTTAGCAATAGGAACTGATTTGCCTTCTCTATATACATCTGTTTTACTACTACGTATGTTTATCGTCAAATGATCAGATTTGAATGAAACATCACAACAACGTAAGGTACTCAGCTCTTTAAAACGCAAAAAACCTGTGTAGCCCAATAATATCATTGACAAATCCCTCAATGTACAAATATCGCTGGTCGGCGCGAAAAGTCCACATAAAGTCTGTAACATGGAAGAATCGATGACGTCTTTCTTTTGAACTGGCGTGGATCGCAGACGCTTTGCAGCCTCAAGAAGATTTCTAACGGTACTGTGAATCGTAGGATTTTCGAGCCCGTGTAATGAATGAATCCATTGAATACTATACACTGTAGCAGATATCACAGAATATGATTTGTTCTGATCGAGCAAACTCGTCATATACATTACCACTACGACTGGAGAGGCTGGTTTTGAAGAAAATCCCTTACTTGTACAGTATTCATCAAAATGCTTGAAATAGTTCGTATATTTCTGACATGTAGAGTCCGCTTTAGATTGTAGCAAATAACCAGTCATATTGTCCGCAACATCGCTATGCTTTTGTAGATCTATACCCTCGCTAACCATCAACTTTTCGACACTGGACTTTAGGTCAATACCTATTAATGAAATATAAACAAGATAAACATGCATGTAAACTATTACAGGTCAAGGACACTGAACTCTATTTTCAATGCCATCATACTAAAAGGTAATGGCGTTTTAGCAAACACACCATTATTTCCTTTGCCTATACAAATTGACCCTGCAGTAGGCAAAATTTTGACTGCTCTTATATAATAGTTAAATCTTTTTTCATTATTGACTAATCTCGACCAGAATGCAGAGGATTTCCATTTAGGAATAATTAGCGTGCAATTCGCTTGATCTTTTTCGATCTTGTTTATACAATCTGAAATCAATCTCGGGGGAGGCACTAGCCAATTATTTTCCTTTTTCCAAGACTGTGAAAAGGCATCTATGCCTTCTGACCCGGGTACCCACCACATAGAGTTAAAGCGTTCGCATTGTTTGTTATAATGCGTTGAAAACCTGTCAACAGTATAAATACCCCAAATACTATTCAAATAACTAAACCAGCTTTTAGATATGGACCAGTCGTCACTATCATGACACCTACTTAAATAATCAGACAACTGATTTTGCTCTCTTGGAATCCATTCTGTACTAAGTTTGATACCATTCTCGTCACAAAAATCATTTACCTGCACTGAAATGTTGTGTAGGTCCGACTTTCTGCTACCATTCGATAAAACCGATGCAACATTTTTACATCTTTATTTCTCAACCTACCAACATGGCTTTTTAATACCCGATGTACGGCCTCCGCTTCCCGCCATGTAGAGCTCTTATTCTGCTCGTCATCAAGCCAACTACCTACAACAGTAATACTATTCCATCCGTTTTGAACAGGTTGTAAAAGGTTACTCCTTTCATAATTTGCCCTTCCAGGCGAACTATTAAATGCATAAAGCGAGTTTGTCGTGTTTGAGCCCCCTTCCGCGGGCAAACTACATACAGACCGTTTGGAGACGGACGCTTTTCCCACTTCCGGGGGAATGTAGTCAACTTCCGGTGACCTACTTAGCTTCTCTACGAGTCTTTCATCTACTTCCGGAGATAGTCCAAAATTAAAACCTTTAGAGGACTCAAATTTTTTGTGCGGGATATTTTCCTCAATAAAATCCACATAACCCCCATATCCTATGGCACTAGCGTCACTAAACACTTTTACATTGCAAGAGGATATCTGATCCAAATCTCTACCAAGTCTATTCAATGACCTTACATTATTTTTCCAAAAAATAATTTCTGCAACAGCCTCTTGTGATACTAACACAGGCGAATTCCAGCTTGCCCTTGTTATGATACAATTATACATTTCTCTCGTACGCAACCTAGTCACATTTCCAATAACTAATTGCAACGAAATTATTCGACCTACTATTGATGCCAAAACTCTAACGTTCAAAATACCAACAGTACTTTGATCCAACTGAAATAAGACTGATAAGATTGATTTTTCAATCGCATCGATTCTTTCTTCGGTGACGAATAATTTGTTTTGTACGTAATCAAATACACAACCTAACCACGTGACAACTTTACTGGGCATCCAACAACATTTTTCGTCAGCTATTAGAAACCCAAATTCAGAAAAAGTTTTCCTCACAAACTTGCTTGATAATAAAGCCTTCTCGAAATCCACATGCCCTCCGAACCCGTCGTCCAAGAACATGACGACATCATGACCAAGGGTTCTCAAAATCTTAACTACAACGCGTACAGTTTTCGAAAAAATGTGTCCTGCGCTAGATAATCCAAATGGCAAGGAGTTATAAACAAAGTATGTTTTCTTACCATGATAATCCCAAAAGAAACCCAGATATGGCCTATGTGACTCAGATATATCTATATGGTGGTAAGCGCTTTTCAAGTCGTATGTAAAAGCGTATACGTCCTTACCAAATAGGCTTATTGCAACCTTCGTGTCCTCGAACTTAATCTTAAAAAGGTGAATATACTGATTTATATGTCTGCAATCTAAAACTAATCTTGGTTTTCCTTTCTTGTTATAGACTACAGTTAATGGATTTACAACTACTGGCTTTTCACTTACCGTCGAAACTACGCCCTTTTCCAAAAGGTTTCTAATCTCAGTCGTAACAAACGAAGGATTATCTCTAGCTGACTTATTATTTTTCAAATGAACAGCTGGTGGAAACTCTTTAAATGGTATTTTATAGCCATTTTCTACAACATCTTTAATGTACCCACTACCTTTTACCGATCGCCATTTATCAATATGGTTTTTTAACCTCCCGACCGGGGATACAACGCTGGACTGTGACTCACTAGAACGTTTATCTTCAGTGCTAGTGTTTCCAAAAACAGCTATGTTTCCAGTAAGACATTCCATTGTTTTGCAATTAGAGTTTGTACCTCTTGATTTATTCAAGAAATCAATATCAGAAATACTTATCTTGTTGCTAGATTCGTTTCCAGGACATTCCTGTCTCCAATGACCAGGTTTACCACACTGGAAACATAGACCAGGTTTCTGTATTGATGCCCTCTGAGTAGTCTGGATATTCGCGATCGCATGTGCCTGACTTCCATTACCTCTCTTGTACGGCCATGTTCTGTTAGTCTTTCCTTTCTTGGCTCGCTCTGCCTTCAACTTTTTCGTAGCTCGAGCTTCCGCCTTGAACATCCGCTTCTCGTCCTCTGAGTCCTCGGCCAGGGGATTAGACTCGTACTCTTGCACGACACGCCAACCGAGTTCACTTTTATCAGCAAGTTGTATCAGCTTCTGTCGATGTGTTATCATATTGATGGCTGAAATAAACACTGAAATGGTAATCTCCATGCTATCTGTAAGCAGACGACAACTCTTGTTGTCAGTTTCTTATGAACCGATAAATTTTGCCGTCAAAATGTGCCGGTATTGAGTAGTTACATAGTTTTTTTTTTTTTTTTTTTTTGGTTTTAAGTTTACCGAATTCCCTTATAAAAGTAATAATATAACTCTTCAATTAAACAGAAATATGGTGAACTTATTTTTTATTTGATTTTTTTTTTTTTGTTTTTTTTTTAACGAAAAAAACACTTCAAAATGAGAAAAAAAATGTGCAAATGTTTCTCTATACAGAAATTCATAACCAATATCATTAATAAACATGTACTTGTTTAACTGCGTTATCAAAAATAAATAAGAAGCAAACCTTCCGTTACGTTCGACTTGGCTTCCAACAAATTCTCTTGGTCTAAATTCCCATTAGCCTCGTTTAGCTTTAAAAGAACCTTGCTGTTGTTCTTATACTGCTCTTCATTGCTCTTACGCTTGAATATAGGCTGTTCAATAGAGACCAAACTGCTTAATCTGGACAATTGAGAAGAGTTATTCTGTTCACTTATCTTTTCAAACAGCGTTCCAATTTCACCCAATAAAGTGCGTCTGCTAGCCTCAACGTTCTCTTTCACAGCCTCTTGTATCGCTTGTCGCGTACACTCATCCATAGTGGAGATAGCCTATCTTCTCTCACGAGGGAAACGCCCAAAAACAGCAGCTTAAAAATTCGATGCTAACCGTGCGGTGGTCAAGGTAGAACTGACTATTCTTATCTACTCACGTAGTACTCTAAAAATAACAACCCGGCGCAACAACCGGACAAACCGGTTTTGCATCTCAACGTGTTTAGACAAATATTCTCCGCTATACGATGTAACGCGGAGAATGAAAAAATCAAAGTTGTTTTCAAAAGACGTGTCAAATAATTTTCATGGACGGACATCGGCACTTTATCAAGAAGAAAAAACACCATATAACATTTCACCTTATAAATCAAAAGTCGCCTTTCTTCGCTTTTTTCTTTATCAAATAAAAATTCAAATAGTCAAATTTAATTTCTAGGGAAAATAAATTGTTTGGTTTAAAATATATAGGTTCGATAATCTAATCCATTCTATGTCAAAATAGACTTAATTATCAAGATATACTTAAATGAAATAAAGAAGAGTAATTGTTCTTCAAAGACATTCAAAGTTTTATCTGCTAAAAAATATCATTCACATACTCTTTTGATTTAGACTAACCTTAAAATTTTGTGGTCTGGTAATGGCTTTATACACGGGCCCTAATTATACAGAATTGAGTGTCCCTCTTTAATTCTGGCCCGAAGGATTTTTTCTCAGCCATTTTGAATCAGAACTTTGCACCCCAGAAATAGACTGACGACCGTCTCCATGTTCAAATAAACTGGAGAGTAGTTAGGCCCGATTACTCTTTTTCTATATTTTCGGAAAGTCCCATAAACCCGTTTTTTGCGTTGATTTCAAAGACGCTCCTATATCAACCATATTATCGATCTGAAATTTGCTACCGGGAAATGGAGAGTTTTGACCGTTCGTTGTTTCAATGCACCGGATTCAAGTTCGATAACTCCATTTCTATATTTTCGGAAAGGCCCATACCGCTATAGTTATAACAGTCTTATGTTTTTCAACTGCTTGTGCTCATATATAGCTTCATTATGATATATAATATTCCTGGACATACTGCTTTTTCTTGGCAAATGAATGCCCTTAAAATTGGGTCTCAAACACTTTACATGAACCTTAAAGATTTTACTTAACATTGTTATTATGTTGCAAATAGATCATGTAATGAAAGCAATTATAGTGGCATTTGTTTTCTTTACTTCGTATGGAGATTTAAGCCGCTCTCAACAATCTTTCAGTTGTATCGCGGTGGCTGGATAACCTATCAATTGATTCCTGGTATTTCCCACACGAGTACTATCATTACATCATTTCTTAGCCTCCAGCCCCTATCCCACATAGGTCTACGATAATCAATTTGTTTGTTTGTTTGAATGGGTTTAACGCCGCTTTCAACAATCTCGCAGTTATATCGCGGGGGCCGGAGCACCCAACAATGGATTTCTGGTATTTCTTTCACCTGTACTACCATTACACCCTTTCCTAGCCTCCGACTGCTATTTCGCATAGGTTTACGATTATCTACCCATTGGTGAAAGACAAACGTCGGAAAGGATATTTGCCGCCACCGGGGATCGAACCCACGATTTTCAGATTGGAAGTCCTATTATGCCTCACCAACTGCGCTATGGCGGCGGCTTCTACGATAATCAAACCATTGGAGGGAGACAAATAGTCGCAAAGGATAAGTGCAACCGTCGGGGATCAAACCCTGGACTAATGGTGGGAAATAAATCTTACAGGACAAAACCCGGGGGGGGGGGGGGTATCTGTTCTCTTTACGACAGTTCTTCTTTAACTCGTGAAAAAATTACAAACAATCTGTACCGTTTTGACATTCTGAACACAGGATTCAAATCTCGTATGCCACTAAGTAGATTATATTGGTGAGTGGATATCAGCCCTGCGTTCAGGATGACAAAACGGTGGACACGGTTTTCAACTGATACCCCGCTTTGTATGTGCTCTTGCGTGCGAAACGGGGTATAGTTGGATAAATATCTCCACTGTTTTGTCATTCTGAACGCAGAGCATATAAACGAAAAGATCGTGAAACTGCGATTTATTCACTTACTCTAAAATTGCACGCTTTTCACAACTTGTAGTCCCGCCTAATTATCTATGCCGCCATCATTTTAATGTAGAGGGCAGGTAAGTAAAAATCAGAGGTGTGCTGGATTCCCTATTTCTTCATCCATCGTTTATTTGGGGCAAACTTTCTGTGAAGAACTGGTACGTTTAACCTTTTATGTTATGCATGTATTGAAATATGAATTACTAGTAATATTCCTTTGTTGAAATCAGTAAACCCTTATCCGACTAAATTAAATTTGGTTTCAAACCAATTACCAATATTTCAACCGGCATGGCTCAAGTTTCAACACAAGTATTAATTAGAAATCGGGCATTTTGGATTTAGATCAGACTGCACGTCTGTGCAGGCTGATCTTAGTCTATGCTGCCTGTCAAAATTTCTTTTTGGCAGGATAATGTGCCAAACAGGAGAAGGGTTAAATTAATATTTCTATTACCAAAGCGTCGCTATGTTAACATATTACAGAAAATTACACCAATAATTTAGAGTCAAGTCGAGACATGAGCCCGGTCTGTTTTCAGAAAGTAGTAATTAGCTCTTAATAATGGAGTCGTGAGTTCGAACCTTGTTTCTACCTGCTTTCATCCGTTTTTAGCTCGGCTGTTTTCGGAGAAAACCCGAGGTATTGCTATAGCCTCCGTGTCGTCGTCGTTGTCGTCGTCGTTGACGTTGTCATTGACGTTGTCGTCGTCGTGCGAAAACTTTTGACATTTTGTTATATCTCTGGTTCCACTGAAGGCATTCACTTGAAACTTGGCACACATGTTCACCATCAAAAGAGCAACCTATACTATCAAGGGGGATAACTCTAGGTGTATTTTGTGCATATTATGCCCCCTTTTCGACTTAGATTTTTTCCCACCATCCAGCACTCGACAGCCGAGCGTAGGAACCCGTAGGCGGTGCTCTTGTTATGATTTATTTCTGCAGTTGCATGCGCGTCGGATCATCTTTCAAAAGGTCCCGGGTTCGATTCCCGGCGGCAGATCCGCCGTCATAGCGCAGTTGGTAGCGCGTGGGACGGTCAATCTAGAGGTCACGGGTTCGATCCTCGACGTCGGCAACCACTCTTTCCGATTATTTGTCTCTCACCAATGGGTTGATAACCGTAGACCTATGTGAGATGGCAGCTGGAGGCTATGAAAGGATGTGATGTTTGTACTGGTGAGAGAAATGCCAGGAATCCATTGTTAGGTGCTCCAATCCACCGCGATATTACCGAAAAATTGTTGAAAGTGGCGTAAAACTCTATTCAATTAACCGAGTAATCACTTCCCGACGACGGCACTCGCCCTTCCCGACTATAAGTCTTTCCCAAAGGGATTGCTAATTGTAGACCTATATGGGATAGCAGCTGGAGGCTTCGAAAAGATGAAATGGTAATACAAGCGAGCGAAAGACCAGGAATTCATTATGTGCCCCAGCCGCTGCGATATAACTGGAACATTGTTTAAAGCGGCTAAACTCCATTCAAACTAACAAAACAAAACAAAACAAAACAATAAATAATATAGCTCTATTTTGGGAGGAAATCCCGGTGTATTGTTATTTCCTGGCGTCGTCGTCGTGCGAAAAAATGATATCTCAACTTCAAACTTGGCACATAATTGCGTCGATTGGCGGGCCAAAATTTCTTAAGTTGAAAATATATATTAGATATAGCTGTAGATGCAATTGCAAAGGAATTCCAATGCCCGACTTTTCCTATATGGGTGCCGGACAAGTACAGTTTTTGAGTCTACTTGTCCACGGAAAACTATAAACCAGGACAAATCTTGAGATGGTACTGTATAGATCTTAGAGATCAATTAGCTTTATGATTGCATCAAAAGGTATAAAACGTTTTTAACGGAACAGGCTGGGTTCCATTTTTTTTTTTTTTTTTTAGTTTCTCAAAATCTTTTTGCAGACAATATTTTAGTTGTCCAATGCTTAGTTGAGAAACTGCATATTCCTACATCTAAGTACAATTCTTGTGCGAGAAAAAATATAACAAAACAATTCAATTAGGTGTTCCAGCCGCAGCAATATGACTTTAAATGTTATGAGCGGCGTTTAACCCTATTCACAAAAAATGTTAATTCTTAAATATCACCAGTTTTATAGCAAAACACCACAACTATAGCAAGATAAAAAATTTGGCTTCAGATTAACTTATCGTTTATATAACTCCAGAAACACGCAACTACAGCTTGATTAAAACTTTAGTAACGCGGGTAAATAATTTTAAAATTATCGTCAGTGTATTTCCAATTAAAGCTACGTTGCGATTTTCAGAATTTATCATCGTTCTTTTACAATAAAAAAACGTATCTACAGCGTATTAATAAGACATTAAAAACTTTAGTTACGACATTTCAAAATCAATTATATATCGCCATTGTAACTACAGCATTGTAAGCGGAGTTCTAAAACCTGATGACTACATGGTGATCAAAGCGGTAGTTTCGAGGTCACAGAACTTTTCATTGCGTCATCCAAAACCTAGAACTATAGCTTGAAATAATTGATCAATAAAAGTTTCAGAATTCCTCATCATTGTAATTCTTAATCAAAACTTCAAAATGATTTAAGCCGTGGTTACGACTTTATAGATTTACTCACTATAGGCTTAATTCTAAAACCAAGTGACTACAGCAGTGCGTTCATGATGACAAAACGGTGCAAACTGTTTGCCAATTATATCCTGCTTTACGCAATTTCGTTATCCTGAGTTATTGTTTTATTCTAAAAGCCAGGTAATTAAAGCCGCCAGCATAATTAAGCTGCTGTTGCGAAGCTATAGATTTTCCCATTGAAAGTTTAATTCTCAAACCTAGTAACAGCCGCCATCAAGCGCAGTTGGTAGTGAGTCGGACTGTCAATCTAGAGGTCCCGGGTTCGACGGTGGCACTCATTCGTTCCGACTATTTGTCTCTCACCAATTGGTTGATAGCCGTAGACCTATTTGAGATAGCAGTTGGAGGCTAAGAAAGAATGTGATGGTTGTACTGGTTAGAGAAATACCGGGAATCAATTGTTAGGTGCTCCAGTCGTCGCGATTTAACTGAAATAATGTTGAAAGCGGCGTAAAACTCCAACCAATCAATCAAACCTAGTAACTAGGGTAGTATCAAAGCCTTTTAAGCTCGGCTGTTTTCGAAGAAAACCCGAGGTATTATGATCACCTTGGCGTCGTTCGCGTTGTCGTTGTTGTTGTGGGCGTGTGCGTTGGCGTTGGCGTGACAAACTTTAACCTTGGTCATAACTGTTGAATGGTAAGTCATAGAGCCTTCATATTTCACATGATTATTGCTTGGGACGAGAACTTTCTGTAGGTCCCAAGTTCAAGGTCATCAGTCATGGTCAAGGTCATTTTTCAAGGTCGAATTCTTTAAAGAATTTAACCTTGGTCATAATTTTTGAATGGTTAGTCAAAGAACCTTCATATTTCAAATGATCATTGCTTGGTACAAGACCTTTCTGTAGGTACCAAGTTCATATATTTGCATTTGCCTAAGAAATAATTAACAGCCGAGCGTTGGCACCCGCTTGCGGTGCTCTTGTTTAGGTGTAGTTACGAGATATGAGAATATTCTTATTATTTTCCAAAGCATAGTAACTACATTCTGACATAATCTTTTGTTTCGAGGTTTGATTACCAATTATTGTAAGTTAAATTCGATAACATAGTAACTAGGGCAGTATCAAAGGTATAATTTCCACGTTTGATCATTAATTCCCAAGTTTTATTCCAAAGCCTTTGAACCAGTAATTTGTTAGCTCGGCTTTGTTTGGAATAAAACGTTGAGCTTGCGTTATCTCCTTGACGTCGTTTGCGTAACTGAATTTGCTTAGTAAACTTTAACCTCAAAATTGTTACTAAGCGTGATTTAATTTATAATTACTAGGTTATAAACTCAGTAGTAAAGGCATTGGGATGGGGTTCTACAGGACTTAATCGTTTCGCTCCAAAACCTTGTAGCTACAGCTCGGTTTAAAAACAGTTACGCGGATTTTGGACTTCTCGTTGTTGGTTTAGTTTAAGAAAAGCTTGTAACTACTGCTATATTTTTCTATTTAGTTATGAGATTTAGGAATTGCCCATTTTATATAAGGTCAGTAAATAAAGCTTGAATAAATTTTATTACAGTTGATAATCTCGTGAAATTGATAAATTGAATGATTTATGAATGCTCTCGGAATGAAATTGAAGAGTTGTTGAGCGAATTTTCAAGATGAACAAAATTAGCTATATCAATTAACTTCCTTTAATAAGATATGGCATAAAAGTTATAAAAATATCTTCCAATTTCTTCAAGAACCAATCAGACGCTTAAAATCTCAATTCTGACAGTGAAATCGCGATTTTTGGGTCTTGCTTTGTTGATTATGAAGGTTGTTGATCTTATTGAGCGGTTTGAGTGAGTGTTTGAAATGAATGATAGGAGGTTGAGTGAGCGATTTGGAATGATTTCGATTGAGATGAATGTCATTTTCACGATTGAACTAACTGTAGCGGGGCTACTCATTGAAAGTTTAATTCTAAAACCAAGGAACAACAGTGATACAAAAGACACAGTTTCGACATTTCAGAATTACTAATCTTTTCATTTGAAAAATAAAGTAATTTTAAAACCTTTAGCTAAGAGGTTTACGGACTTCTATGTAACGTCTGATTATTAAACCTAGTAACTACAGCAATTTTTCAATTGAAATTGTGATACTATAGTTTGATGTACGACTTAATCTTTTAAGTTTAATACTAATACCGAGTAACTATAGCAAAATTGATGGTATAGTTATGAGGTTTCAGAATAACTTTTCTGTTTCATCCCTATTGAAACTGCGGACCCGTGGTTATAGACTTCACTGATTGTAAGTTTACTCTAAAACTTAGTTACTTCAGCAGGATATTGGAATTCCTATCCCCGACTTGTTCGACGCGGGCTTTCCCACTTGTGGGCAAGTACATTTTTCCGTAGACAAGTTAATATCAGAGTAAATCTTGGTACAGAACTAAAAAGATCAAGGAGAGAAGTCACCCTAATCATTATATCAAAGGGAAGAAAACATTGTCTTTAAAGAAGAAAATGTTTGGTTACAGCATCTCAATACTTATCAATTCATCTTTTTGTAGACAAGATCATTTTTATCCTTGACAGGTAGGATATCGACTTTTACTTGTACATGGACAAGTGAGAAAACTCACATTTCCATATCCCTAACTTCAGCCATTTTAAACGCATTGATACAAGTTCTCAGAATAGCTTATCATTTCATTCCAAAGCATAATAGCCGTAACTTTATTTAAGATATTTTTGAGAGGCTACGGACGTTGACGTCGTGAAGATTATTGCTCAAATCTCGTAACTAAGGCAATGTAGTTACGAGTTTTTGTACATATTTAACCTTATATCTACAGATTGATTATAACCCCCGAAATTATTCTACTCAACCTATGCTGAGCATCAAACGGAAAAAAATATTTTATTTCCCTTGAATTGAATTCATTCAATTTTAGGTATTTTTTAGCTCCTCTGGACGGAGTCCATCGGGATATATTTATGGCCTTTCTATGGTCCGTTGTGCATGTGTCCGTTCGTGCGTAAACCTTTTCTTTGATGATCTTCTCTAAAACTACTGGGCAGAATTATATCAAATATCACAGAAATTATGCTTGGGTCTTGTTCTTTCAGATTTTTTCTTTGAATCCTGATCGGGTTGCTACTTTAACCCTTATGTTGTGATATTAAAAATCTCTGAAGAGAAAGGTCAGACAGAATTCAACCAAATTTTACCGCAATGATTGTTAGGACATGCTTTTTCAGATTCATTATTTTCAATCCTGACCAGACTGATAATTTCGGAGCTACGAGCTGTCGCTTAAAAAATAAACATGCGTTGTTGAAATATCTAAAAAAAATCTTATTCTCTGAAACTTATGGTCAGAAATTAACCAAACTTAACGGAAATGATGCTTAGGACATGTCCTGCCAATTTATCCTGATAACATAGTTACAATAGTGCTGTGGGCTGTTGAGTCACTTGAAATGATCCAACCCAGTAAATTATTGAAAAAGATATCTTTTTTGTAAGTACTGGTCGGAAGTCAAGAAACCTCAAAGTAATTATGCTTGAGATATGCTCTAGGCTTTCAGATTCCTTCGTTTGATATTGATTGGTACGATAATATGAGTGCTTTTGACTGTGAAATCACAAAAAGGGTCCAAAATGGTGAATTATAAAAAAAAATAGTCTTCTCTGAAATAGATCGTAGTTATTGATGATTTTTGGCAGATAGGCTTTTCTGATGGAACTCTCTCAGGTTTCCTGTTTTGTGGTGATATGTTGGCTGGTTATAGGAAAAGTTGCTTTCATTTAGCAATTGTTATTGTTTACACTTCTCATATGATTTTAGATAGATTTTCATGACACTTTCACATGTTGCACATCATGTTACCTCATAGAAATTCTAGTTGTTTTGCAATCTTAATTTTATGTCATGGAAAAAGCGGCCTTTATGTAAATTTCCTTATTTATCCGAATATTTCTATATTGATTATTTCTCCCGAAAATCTCACAGAATATACTTTTTCATTTGTCCATGGGCATATTAACATAAAAGATGATATTAATAAGTTTTTATAAAATAACAACTTAATAATATTTTCTTTTATTTTCATTCATTTACTTTCATTTAAAATCTGAGAAAATTGAGCCTGAGCCTGAGAAAAGTTTTATAACCTTGGACCCTGATTTACAGAAAACTTTTACGGAATGATTGACATTACCTTTTGTCAGAATTACGCTTTAGGTGTAACCTTCACAAAATAGTTTAAAGGTTAAATTGCCAAACTATATTGCCAATTCGTACCATATTTGGTAAAAGAATTCCGATTGATAAAGAGCTAAGTTGATGGAATGTGAAATTATCATTTTCCTGGGTTGCATAGACAAACATATGCAATAGAGCTATTCTCTCGGGTTAGCGATCAAGTTCCAAAAGCCCTCTGGTTGGTTTTTAGCTGGACTGAAGTTCAGAAGAGCTATTGCGATCGCAAATTCCCTGTCCGTCCATGCGTCTTGAACATTTTTCTTGTTATTGCGATAAGAGTCCACAGTTTTCATACAATTTGATTCAAACTTTCACAGAATTATTGTACCAACTGGCTACATAAGGATAGGCCATTTCGAAAACTTGCCTTTTTCGACTTTTCATTCTTGGTTAAGCTTTTACGAGCAACTGTTTAATACCAGTTATATCTCTGTTTCTACATAATCTTTTGCCTGGAAAGTTTGCAAATACTTCCATTACCATAATATTATCCTCTAGATAAAGATTGTCTATTCTGACTTTCATTTAATGAAATATTCCAAAGTTCATATTGATTTGCTGTTGCTATCTAGCACTATGAATAGTCGAGCTTCGCTGACCTCCGAGGGCTCTTGTTCATCGAACTTTTGGCCATAAGGGCGAAAGTCAGTGACAAAGTACACCCTGGGGCCCGTTTAACTAAACATCTTTCGACAATTTTTTCGTAAGTCAAATATTAAATTTGCTTCTACAGTAGTAGCCGCCACCAAAGCGCAGTTGGTTAGGCATAAGACTTCCAATCTGGAAGTCGTGGGTTCGATCCCCAGTGGCGGCAAATATCCTTTCTGACGTTTGTCCTTTACCAATGGGTAGATAATCGTGAACCTATGTGAGATAGCAGTCGGAGGCTAGGAGAAGGTGTAATGGTAGTACAGGTGAAAGAAATACCAGGAATCCATTGTTAGGTGCTCCGACCGCCGCGATATAACTGCGAGATTGTTGAAAGCGGCGTTAACCCATTTAAACAAACAGATTCTAGAGTAGCAACTTAATATGGAATTCTGCAATTCAATATCTCATTAGAATCGTCTTTTAAAGACGATTCCAATGAGATATTGCAAGGCAGAATCTAACAATGAATAAAAACGACAGGTACGATTATTATTTCTGACTTAACGATTTAACTGTTTGTAAGTTTAATTCTTGGGTAGATAACTGTATTTCTTATATGAAAACTCTTTTAAACATTAAGAAGAAATATTGGAATCGGCGCATCCCATAATGTGATGATAGTTCATTGGGTGTATGGATTGTTTTTGGGAAAATGATTGATGTTATGACAATAAAATTGTATTGGTTGATGGTCAAAGCTTTACTCTCTTTCCCTAGTTAAGCTCAATCAAATCTAGTGCTGCAAGCAATTTGTTGCAAGATTTGACCAATTAAAGATTGAAAAGTAAAAGAATTGTTTCGAGTCTAAGTATTAGTAGTTAGAAAATGAGATTTGTCACAATTTAGGTTTGTTATGTTTGTTTGCCTCATATATCATACATGTATATATTATAGAAGTCATAACAGCTCTGTTGTATCACCAAAGACGGGCCAAGGCGTGCCAGAAAGGGCGTCGGTCTATTCAGGGATGACATCTGTATGACTTACAAAGACGTTGTTCAGTATGAGTAATACCAGAGGCATATAATAAATAAACTAACATAACCTAAGAAACTGTGACAGGATTTAAACAATGATAATTATGATTATAAGGCAGTCATTGGTAACTTGAATTTGAGCAGTGAAGGTGATATAAAATAGAGTTCATGTTATTTTTAGAATTATGACCAACGATAAGGTGCTACAAAATTTAAGAGTTCATATTTTTATTAAATATTTAGTACTGAAAATAGAAAATGCTAATATAATTTTGTCTTTTCAATCTTCTGATATACTCATCGTTCCACGGATCTACCCTGTATTTCATAACATCTTGCATTTTTCCAATAACCATCCATACACTCAATGAACTATATTACTGCAGGGGATGCCGCCATTCTAAAATAACATTCTTAATCTTTTGAAGAGTTTTCATTCAGGAACTGCAGGGATCTACCCAAGAATCAAATCCATGGGACCAAATAGCTTTTTAGGTTTGAAAAAGGTTGGCAATCTGCTTATATTTTCGGAAATAAAAGATTCTGACCAGTTCCGTCATCATACTAGGATAAGTACTCCTTCTGCTTTGTTTGTTTATTTGATTGGTGGAGTTTAAACGTTGCTTTTAAAAATCTTTCAGTCATATTGCAGCGGTTTGAGCACCTAACATCGGATTCCAAGTATTTCTCACATAAGTACTTCCATTACATCCTTTCCTGGCCTCCATCTACTATCCAGCATAGGTCTACAATTATTAACCCATTGATGGAATAAGCCTTTTGGACTGCTCGGCTCTTTTATCTTTAACCCGACTTGAAGCATGAACCATTCACATATTGTCTTAAAGCTCTTACAAGCACCTGACACAAAAGTATTGCTTTTTTTTTGTTTTTAGCTCGACTAATCGTAGAATAGGGGGGCTATTCCGGTCACTCGGTCGTCGGTGTCGGCGTCGGTGTAATGCTTTGTTTAAGTTTTTACGTGCAAGTGTTTAAAATCTGTTTCTACTAAAGCTATTGCTTTGAAACTTAGCTTTTGTGACCATAGTATCAGCCTCTAGACAATTATTCATTACTCTGATATTGAATTTGGTGGAATTCTAACCCTTTTCGGACTTAGAAATCTAGGTTCTGTTTTTACGTGCAATTGGTGTATATCTGTAATAGCTTTATTTCTACTTGCTTGGAAACTTTGCACATGCTTCTGTGACCATAATATGAGCCTCTAGACAAATATTCAATACTCTAATATAGAATTTAATGGAGTTTTAACCGTTTTCAGACTTTAAAATTCTTGGTTAAGTTTTTACGTGCAAACGTTGTATTTCAGTTATAGATCTATTTCTATCCAGGCTTTCGCTTTGAAACTTTACACATGCTTCTGTTACCATGATATAAGCTTCTAGACAAAGATTCATTACACTGATATTGATTTTTATCGAGTTCCATCAGAAAGCCTATCTACCAAAAATCATCAATAACTACAATCTATTTCAGAGAAGACTATTCTTTTATAATTCACCATATCGAGCCTTTTTTGTGATTCCACAGCCAATAGCACCCATATCATCGCAACAATCAATATTAAACGAAGGAATCTGAAAGCCTAGAGCATATCTCAAGCATAATTACTTTGAGGTTTCTTGGCGTCCGCACAACGGACCATATAAAAGCTATGAAAAATCCTACTGGACTTCCTCCAGAAGAGCTAAAAAATATTTAAAATTGAATGAATTTAATTCAAGGGAAGTAAAATATTTTTTATTCCGTTTGATGCTCAGTAAAAGTTGAGTAGAATAGTTTCGGGTTTATAATTAATCTGTAGGTATGAGATTAAAGATGTACGTAACCTCCTAACTATATTTTTATACATAGTATTACCTTATTTACGAGGTTTGAGAAATAGTCTCACGATGTGAACGTCCGTAGCCTCGTAAATATATCTTAAATCAAGCTACGTCTACTAGGCTTTGGAATGAGATGATAAGTTATTCTGAAAACTTGTATCAATGCGTTTAATATGGCTGAAGTCAGGGGTGTGAAATATGAGTTTTCTCACTTGTCCATGTACAAGTTAAAGTCGATTTCCTACTTGTCAAGGATAAAAATGATCTTGTCCACAAAGAGATGAATTGTTAAGTATTGAGATGCTGTAACCAAACATTTTCTTCTTTAAAGACAATGTTTTCTTCCCTTTTATCCTTGATCTTTTTAATTCTGTCCCAAGATTTGCTCTAGTATTAACTTGTCTACGTAAAAATGTACTTGCCTACAATTGGGAAAGCCCGCGTCGGATAAGTCGGGCATAGGAATTCCAATATCCTGCTGAAGTAACTAGGTTTTAGAGTAAACTTACAATCGGTTAGTCTATATCCTTGAGAGTGCAGTTTCATTAGGGATGAAACAAAAAAGTTAACCTGAAACCTAATAACTATACTATTAATTTTGCTATAGTTACTCGGTTTTAGAAGTAAACTTAAAAGATTAAGTCGAACATCAATCTGTAGTATCACCGTGTATCAACGTACACCGGATATAGCGATTAGTGAGTCGAGGGAAATGTCACGGGGTGTTGTACAAGGTGAGCTTTTTTCTCTTTTATTTTGTTAAATCACGTAAAACTTTCCTGTAAGCATACAAGACAGGCGTTACTGATATAATCATGTAGCTATCAACCCGTATCAAATGATTGATTAGCATCCATAAGCGGCTACAATTAAAAAAAATACCCCCCTAATCACCGATGATTTCCGTTTGTCCATCGCGAAAATACTGTTTTGACTAAATTTTTAGAGTTTCTCATACTAAAACCCATGATAAATTGCCTAACATAACACAGAAAATCACTAGAAACACTCCTGCCTTTTGTATGAAGTGAATATACCGATAAATTCACATGTTGTTTCTTCTCCCGGTGTACGGCCTATAGGGAGATGGTGTACGTCGTATAGCAAATTTCCCGTTAATAGTGTACGGCCTATAGCAAGAAAAAATATTTCTTAAATGGATTGTCTAGCGCTAAATTAAAACGTGTTTGATGGATAAAGTTATCTTTTTGTCTTTTGTACATTTGATGGAGCCTTTTTTTTTACCAATGCAGTTGTCATGACTAATTTAATTTTTACCACAAATGAATACCTGTTTCAGTATAATGTTATAGTCAAACCTTGGTAATTGTGTGCTTTTAAACAGGCTTTAGACAAGTATGATATGTATAAATTGGGATCAGCGAGATCCTTGCTGTCATTTTCTCTGTCTCGACTTAAAGAGCAAAGAAACTCAGCATTACTGGCATCTCTTTCATCCTTTCCAAATTTTGGATATCAAGATCAGACGAATCGTACTGTTACTACTCTTTTATCCCTTACTCAGTTTGAAGATATGATTTTAATTTCAATTGTAAATAGTAACAATTCTTTCGGTGAGAATCATTTGTGTTTTATTTTGAATGCCCCTATAGCTTTTATCAGTATAAACATGGCCAAGCTTCATGGATATATCCAAAACATGGGCATTGTCCATTTGTTGTCGGTACCATAGTTGTCGTCGTCGTATGATTAGATAACAAAATTGAAATACGATTTTTTAATCAACTTAATCACGGCCGTGCTTCATGGGTATATCTGAAGCATAGACATTGTCCAATTGTTGTCAGCATCAATGTTGTCGTTAGGTTCACCAGCCGCCGCGGTAAGACTTTTAAAGTAAGCCCCTGCAAACATATATAAACACATTTTTAACACGGGTTTTGACGCCGCATTTCGAGGGTTCAGCGCAAAACTGTATTAAGTGTCTATACAATATATAGACACTTAGTAATAGTCTTGCGCTGAACCCTCGATTTATATATATTTCAGTCATGTGGCGGCGACTGGGGTACTAAACAATAGATTCCTGTTATTTCTATCATCAGTATTACCATTACATACTTTCCTAGTCTCCAGCTGCTATCCGACTGAGATATACAATTATCCTCCCGTTTGTCTAGTTAATTTATTCAAGAATATTCATAGAACCCTGATGTTGGTAATGATTATAGATATCAATAGTACGGATCTGCAGATAACAAATTTAATGTTATGAAACAAGGTAATTAATTGTCATCTGCCCAGTTCAAACCTCTGCAAAACTTAACCCAAAACAGTTATGAACATCGTGTAATTGACACTCAATCGGATCAAAATCATTCTTCGCTCACACAGCACCCCAAAATTAATTCCAAACACTTAGTCAGAAAATTAAACAACACCCAAAAGTCATAAAAATTAAATTCTACATTCAAATAGCTAGAATCGCCATACCCCCCCCCCCTACACACACACAACAACAAATTATTACTTGAATCATACCCCTATAAATTATACGTATTCTTACCCTGTAAATTTTATTAACATGTGCATGTATTGTTATGTTAAGGGTATTTTACAATTTAAATGCTCTGGGTGTTTGAGACGCACAGCAAAGTGTCTATCGATCGCCTTTGCTTTTTAGCCAATGAAACTTAGCTATTCAAAAAGTATATCCATCCCACTTTCTGCTCAACCAAGTGAAGTCTAGAGTAATTGGGTCATAGGGGGCAATGACTTTGAAATCCAGGCTTGAAATGGGTTTTGATAATGTCTTTTCTAACGTATTCGTTGGTTCTTATTTTTCGGGGATATTGGATATAGGAAATATATGTCAATTCAATATTGTTATCTGTCATATTGATGTGCGTGAATAAACATGGTTCGAAAATACGCGTTAATTATTACCATGTGAATATCATAAATCGTCTGAGGCCGCTCAAATGTTTTGGGTGGAATCGTGATTCTTTAACAACCTTGTTTAGAATCACATCTTTTTTCTCTCTATCTGTTAATAATTTGATGTAGAAAGGTATCTTGTAAAAATCAACGACCCCATGGTTAAAACGCCGCGATTATTCAATGACATAGGACGATAGGGTAAACATTTAAATGATAGTATTCTGATATATTACAAGAAATCGACCTGCTATCCGATTCTGAAACAGTTCGTAAAACTAGTCTGACATTAACCTGACGCTTAATCTGTAGAAATGCGAAATTTTAGCTTATAAATTGAATTCAACGAAACAACTTGGTTTCACAGGAAGTTGCCTTCTGCAACGGGACTAGCCGTTGTCTAAGAAAACCATGCTAAAAATATGTTTACAATCATTGTAATGAATAACTATGTTAAGAGGTTCATAAAGTTCTGTAAATGATTATCAACTATTTTTTTTAATCAATATGATTAACGATTCCCCCGTTTTTCGAAAAAAAAAAAAAAGAAAAAAACTAGAAAAGAATCCTAATCAAAAACGCCAAAATGTTACTACAGAGTCATGTAGGCGTTTTCATACATAATTTCTTATTTTGCGCTCGTTTAAGTAAGGATATTTTACCCTTCCCTTGAGCTATATTCGTACACTACTTTTTCTATCGTTCGTACACTGATTTGAAATTGTCTGCTATAGGCCGTACACCGGTATATTTTTTCCTATCTAAATATTCCAAAAACAAAAAATAATCTCGCAGTAAAATTTAGTATGTAAAATCTTTGGACAACAAAGAAGGTATAGCAAAGTAAAGACCAGTTACGTAAAATATGAGCATTTTCATTCGATTTCGCAGAAGGCAAAGAAAATTGTCAGTGATTAGACGGTTTATTTTCCTTTATTCTATGACAGAAACAAATTATTTCATGTTTTCCAAAGAGACAAGCATAACCGACTAACTCAGTGGTGTAAATTCGTTTTTATACCCCCGCAAAACGAATGTTTTGGGGGGGTATACTGGAATCAGCCTGTCTGTCTGTCCGTCCGTCCGTGCGTCTGTCCGTCTGTCCGTCTGTCCGTCCGTCTGTGGACACAAATAGTAGTAAATTTGCGTCGCGAACTACTCCTTCAGTTTTCCTTCAAAAGCCTTGAAACTTTATAGAAACATTCATCACATGTTGAAGTTTTGCAAGACGCAATTTTCGGGTCCCAACTTCCCCTGGTTCATGAATTATCTCCCCTTGAACTTAGACTTTTTTCCCATTTGTTACCATGTACTTATCATTTTGTGTCGCAAACTCCTACTTCAATTTTCATTCAATAGTTTTGAAATATTATACAAACATACATCACATAATGAAGTTTTGCAAGACGCAAATTTCAAGTGTGAACTCTCCCAGGTTCACTAATTATCTCCCCTTGAACTTAAGACATTTTTTTCTATTTGTTACCATTTCTGTCCATCCGTCTGTGGATACAAATAGTAGTAAATTTGCGTCGCGAACTACTCCTTCAGTTTTCCTTCAAAAGCCTTGAAACTTTATAGAAACATTCATCACATGTTGAAGTTTTGCAAGACGCAATTTTCGGGTCCCAACTTCCCCTGGTTCATGAATTATCTCCCCTTGAACTTAGACTTTTTTCCCATTTGTTACCATGTACTTATCATTTTGTGTCGCAAACTCCTACTTCAATTTTCATTCAATAGTTTTGAAATATTATACAAACATACATCACATAATGAAGTTTTGCAAGACGCAAATTTCAAGTGTGAACTCTCCCAGGTTCACTAATTATCTCCCCTTGAACTTAAGACATTTTTTTCTATTTGTTACCATTTACTTATAATTTTGTGTCGCAAACTCCTCCTTCAATTTTCATTCAAAAGTTATGAAATATTATACAAACATTCATCACAAGTTGAAGTTTTGCAAGACGCAAATTGCAAGTCTCAATTCCCCCTGGTTCATGAATTATTTCCCCTTGAACTTAGACATTTTTTTTCTATTTGTTACCATGTACTTATCATTTTGTGTCGCAAACTCCTCCTTCAATTTTCTTTCAATTGTAATGAAACATTATGCAAATATTGATCACAAGTTGAAGTTTTGCAAGACACAAATTTCAAGTGTAAACTCCCACAGGTTTATGAATTATCTCCCCTTGAACTTAAGACAATTTTTCTTTTTGAACACAAATACTTGTAATTTTGTTTCCAAAACTCCTCCTTCAGTTTTCCTTCTATAGCTTGAAAGCATCTATCACATGTGTCAGTTTTGCAAGACGCAATTTAGAGGTCTCAAAGCCAAGAGTTAACTTTTATATTTGAAGCATTTTTTGCTTCTTCTGTCAAAGTATCTCATTCTCTGAAAGCACTTGCGGGGGTATTAAGTCACATTTAGTGACAAGCTCTAGTTCACCAAGTAAAATCACACCAAACACAGAAATAATAAAAGACATACTAACCATGGATCCTACTTCGTAGATATTTCCCTCGACTCACTAATCGCTATATCCGGTGTACGTTGATACACGGTGAGTATCACAATTTCAATTGAAAAATTGCTGTAGTTACTTGGTTTAAAAATCAGACGTTACATAGAAGTCCGTAAACCTCGTAGCTAAGGTTTTAAAATTACTTTATTTTTAAAATGAAAAGATTAGTATTTCAGAAATGTCGAAACTGTGTCTTTTGTTTCACTGTTGTTCCTTGGTTTTCGAATTAAACTTTCAATAAGTAGTCCTGTTACAGTTAGTTCAATTGTGAAAATTACATTCATCTCAATCAAAATCATTCCAAATCGCTCACTCAGCATTCCATTCATTCATTACAAACACTCACTCAAACCGCTCCAAATGACTAAAAAATATAAGATAAACAACTACCTTCAAAATCAACAAAGCAAACCCCAAAATCGCGATTTCACTGACAGAATTGAGATTTTAAGCGTCTGATTGGTTCTTGAAGAAATAGGAAGCTATTTTTAGAACTATTATGCATATTTTATTAAAGGGGGGTAATTAATATAGCTGATTTTGTTCATTTTGAAAATTCGCTCTACAACTCTTCAATTTCATTCCAAGAGCATTCCAAAATCATTCAACTTGTCCATTTCACGCTGTTGTTAACTGTTATAGAATTTATTCAAGCTTTTTTTACTGATCTTATATAAAATGGGCAATTTCTAAACCTCATCATTTAACAACAACAAAAAAATATTGCCGTAGTTACAAGCTTTTCTTAAATTAAACCAAAAAACGAGAAGTCCAAAATCCTCGTAACTGCGTATTAAATCGAGCTGTAGCTACAAGGTTTGGGGGCGAAACAATTAGTTCCTCTAGAACCCCATCCCAACGTCTTTAATACTGAGTTTATAACCTAGTAATTATAAATTAAATCACGCTTCAGTAACAATTGAGAAGTTAAGAAGTTTACTGAGCTAACGTCAAAAATTTCATTAACACAAACGACGTCAAGGAGATGACGCAAGCTCAACGTTTTGTTCCAAACATAGCCGAGCTCACAAATTACCAGTTCTAAGGCTTTTGAATAAAACTTGGTATTAATTATCAAACGTGGATTGATTGATTGATTGATTGATTGATTTATCGAATGGAGCTTAACGCCAGTTTCAACATTATTTCAGTTATATCACGGCGGCTAGAGCACCTAACAATGGTTTCCTGGTATATCCCTAACCAGTATAACCACCACATCCTTTCCTAGCCTCCAATCGCTATCTCACATAGGTCTACGATTATCAACCCATTGGTGAGAGACAAATAGTCGGAATCAAACGTGGAAATTATACCTTTGATACTGCTCTAGTTACTAGGTTATTGAATTTAACTTACAATAAGTGGTAATCAAACCTCGTAACTAAAGATTATGTCAGAATGTAGTTATTTTACTTTTGAATAAAATGTGAATATTCTCATATCTCGTAACTATACCTTAAAAAGGCTTTGATACTACCCTAGTTACTAGGTTTGAGAATTAAACTTTCAATGGGTAAATCTATAGCTTTGCAACAACAGCTTAAATTATGCTAGCGGCTTTAATTATCTGGCTTTTAGAATAAAACGATAACTCTGAAACGTTGTAACTTTAACTTTAATAATGTTGCCCTGCGTTTAGGATAACAAAATTACACAAAGCAGGATATAATTGGCAAACAGTTTGCACCGTTTTGTCATCCTGAACGCACTGTTGTAGTCACTTAGTTTTAGAATTAAGCCTATAGTGAGTAAATCTTATTAAGTCGTTACCACGGCTTAAGTCATTTTGAAGTTTTGTTTAAGAATTAAAATGATGAGGAATTTTATTGTAAAAGAACGATGATAAATTCTAAAAATCACAACGTAGCTTTAATTGGAAATACAAGTTGACGATAATTTTGAAATTATTAACCCGCGTTTCTGAAGTTTTGATCATGCTGTAGTTGCGAGTTTCTGGTGTTACATTAACGATAAGTTAATCTGAAACCTAAATCTTGCTATAGTTGGGGATTTTTGCTTTAAAATTGATGATATTTAAGAATTAACAACGGTTAAACGCCGTTAATAACATTTAAAGTCATATTGCTGTGCTGGAGCACCTAATTGAATTATTTTGTTATATTTTTTCTCGCACAAGAATTGTACTTAGATGTAGGAATAAGCAGTTTCTCAACTAAGCGTTGGACAACCAAAATATCGTCTGCAAAAAAAAAAAAAAATTAAAAAAAAAATGATTTTTTTTAAAAGAAAATATTGGAACCCAGCATTTTCCGTTAAAAACGTTTTATACCTTTTGATGCAACTATAAGGCTAATTGATCTCCAAGATCTATTCAGTACCATCACAAGATTTGTCCTGGTATTTACTTTTCCGTGGACAAGAAGACTCTAAAAATGTACTTGTCCGGCACCCATATAGGAAAAGTTTGAATTCCTTTGCAATTGCATCTACAGCTATATCTAATATTCAAAATATTTTCAACTTAAAAAATTTTGGCCCGCCAATCGACGCAATCATTCTTTGCTCTGTTAGATTAAGTTCGTATAAAGTTACACCCCTTTAAATAATTGCTCTTTTGATAGAGAACATGTGTGCCAAGTTTGAAGTTGAGATATCAATTTTTCGCACGACGACGACGCCAGGAAATAACAATACATCGGGATTTCCTCCGAAAATGTAGCTACATTATTTAATGTTTTGTTTTGTTTTGTTAGTTTGAATGGGGTATAGCCGCTTTAAACAATCTTCCAGTTATATCGAAGCGGCTTGGGCACATAATGGATTCCTGGTATTTCGCTCGCTTGTATTATCGTTTCATCTTTTCGAAGCCTCCAGCGGCTATCCCATATAGGTCTACAATTAGCAATCCCTTTGGGAAAGACTAATTGTCGGGAAGGGCGAGTGCCGCCGTCGGGAAGTGATTGATCGATTGAAAGAATGGAGTTTTACGCCACCTTTAACATTTTTTCAGTCATATCGCGGCGGCTGGAGCCCCTAACAATGGATTACTAGCATTTCTCTTACCAGTACAACCATCACACCCTTTTCTAGCCTCCAGCTGCTATCTCACCTAGGTCTACGGTTATCAAGCTATTGGTTAGGGACAAGTAATCGGAAAGAATGATTGCCGCTGTCGGGGATCGAACCCGGGACCTCTAGATTGACAGTCCGACGCGCTACCAGCTGCGCTATGACGGCGGCTCTGCCGAATCGAATTGAATGATGTCAGACACGCTTGCAGCAGCAGCAGAGAAAAGACGGATGAAAGCAGGTCGAAACAATGTTCGATCTCACGACTCCACTGTTGAGAGCTAATTTCTGAATACAGACCGGGCTCATGTCTCGAGTTAACTTTAAATATACATAATACTGACTGCCATAAAAAAGGCCTCATCAAAATTTTGAAATAACTTTGTTTCTATCACCAGAAGACAATAATTGTATTATTTGTCTAATTTCGCCTGAGACTCTGTGCATATTCCGTACATCTTCGGAAGATCTCCGAGTTCTTATTACACAAACCGTTAGTAACATATTTTTTAAAACCTAGTTTAAACAGTTAGTGAGAGCAAGAAAAAATAGCTCAGTTGGATAAGGTGTATCGCTTCCAATCTCACTTCTGTGAGTTCAAGTCTCTGAGACGCTTATAGTTTTATTTTATTTTATATTTTTTCTCATACTTTTCTTTGTCCCTATTACAAGTTAACATTAACATTGTTAAATTATTAAACGATCACTTTCTGCTGATTCATATCGCAATGTCTAAGATGCAAAGGATCTTTTATTGTTGTATAAAAGTGAAATATACAATTTTGTCTTAAACCGCGAGAAAAAGATGTTTTCTTATTTTCAGAAAACAGCAAAATTTCCAAAGTTACGACAAAGGCACCTTGCATCAGCAGAGCCAACCCTGCTGTTGTTATTTCATTTATCAAAAGTAAACTCAATATATGAAAAAATATGTTTTCAAAATTAAAAGAAAGAAGATAAACCCCAAAAGACACTCTTTCTAAAATGTACATAAGTGAATGTAAAACAGAAAAAAAGAAAAAAATGAGGTAGAAAATTATACTGTCTCTTAATCGATTTGAACTTGTGTTCTCTTGTATCAGAGGCAGACGACTTAACCTCTACACCACAGGTCTGGGTACTAACAATGTCCCAGTAAACGGTTAACTCTTAATGCAAATTGGCGGAATTCGTCGATCTTCGGTGATTTTCCGATTTCACTCGCGGAAAATAAACAGAGTCTCAGGCGAAATTAGCCAAGGAATATCTATAAATTTCAATCATAGCCTAAACTCTACATATCCTACTATTGCAAACTCTCTTCATAAACCCGTTCTTCCCATGGTAAGTTTGTCATTAGGTTTTACTCGTGCACCCCTTTCGACTTTGAGAAATGATGTTCCCCGAAATCTGAATACGTGGCTTCGTTAGTCAAAACACAACTCGAAATTTATCCAAGAAGGATACAAATATTCATATCCATTATGCCCAGGCTAAATGGGCATGCTGGAAATGGGCAGTTCCCAAGATCACGTCGCTAAACGTTTTAGTTTATACTAATTTATTTTAGTTTGATTGCGACGAAAGCTTAAACTTATAGAATCGCTCTCGAGCACTCAATCCTGATGTTTTCACGTCCTCGAGAGAGAGGCATTGGTTTAAACCCACTGCTACCCATTTTTACAGCTGCGTGAACTGGGGCTGGCTATTAAGTGTTTTGCCCATTGACACACCCCGGCGACAGTGGGGCTCGAACCAAGGACCTCCAGGTCACGGGTCGAGTGCATTTACCACTAAGCCACCGAGGCAGCTAAACGTTTTAACGTGTCAAGATCAACGATAGTGCGTTTGGTTGATTGATTGATTGAATGGAGTTTTACGCCGCTTTCACATTCATGGGTTACAGTATTTTCTTCATTAAAAAAACGTTTTCTCAATATTTATCAATTAATCTTTTTAGCTCGACTATTCGAAGAATAGGGGGGCTATTCCAGTCATCCGGGCGTCGTCGTCGGCGTCAGCGTCGGCGTCGGCGTAATGCGTTGGTTAAGTTTTTACGTGCAAGTGTTTAAAATCTCTGTTTCTATTAAAGCTATTGCTTTGAAACTTTGCACATGCTTCTGTGATCATAATATCAGCCTCTAGACAAAGATTCAATACCCTGACATTGAATTTAGTGGAATTTTAACCCTTTTCGGACTTAGAAATCTTGGTTAAGTTTTTACGTGCAAATGTTGTTTATCTGTAATATTTCTGTTTCTATAAAAGCTATTGCTTTGAAACTTTACACATGCTTCTGTGATCATAATATCAACCTCTAGACAAAGATTCAATACCCTGATATTGAATTTAGTGGAATTTTAACCCTTTTCAGACTTAGAAATCTTGGTTAAGATTTTACGTGCAAATGTTGTTTATCTGTAATATTTCTGTTTCTATAAAAGCTATTGCTTTGAAACTTTACACATGCTTCTGTGACCATAATATTAGCCCCTTGACAAAGATTCATTACTTTGGTATTGAATTTAGTGGAATTTTAACCCTTTTTCCACTTAGAAATTCCTGGTTAAGTTTTTACGTTCAAATGTTGTATATCAGTAATATCCCTATTTCTAGTAAAGCTTTTGCTTTGAAACTTTACACATGCTTCTGTGACCATAATATCAGCCTCTAGACAAAGATTCAATACCCTGACATTGAATTTAGTGGAATTTTAACCATTTTCGGACTTAGAAATCTTGGTTAAGTTTTTACGTGCAAATGTTGTTTATCTGTAATATTTCTGTTTCTATAAAAGCTATTGCTTTGAAACTTTACACATGCTTCTGTGATCATAATATCAGCATCTAGACAAAGATTCAATACCCTGATATTGAATTTAGTGGTATTTTAACCCTTTTCGGACTTAGAATCTTGGTTAAGTTTTTTACGTGCAAATGTTGTTTATCTGTAATATTTCTGTTTCTATAAAAGCTATTGCTTTGAAACTTTACACATGCTTCTGTGACCATAATACTAGCCTCTTGACAAAGATTCAATTCTCTGGTATTGAATTTAGTGAATTTTTAACCCTTTTCGGACTTAGAAATCTTGGTTTAGTTTTTACGTGCAACTGATGTACATCTGTAACTAATAAAGCTCTTGCTTGGAAACTTTACACATGCTTCTTTGACCATAATATTAGCCCACAGAAAAAGATTCATTACTCTGATAGTTAATTTAGTGGAATTTGAACCTTTTTTATTTGGCCTTAAAAATCTTGGTTATGTTTTTCTTGTGCAACTGTTTTATGTTAGTTGTATCTCTTCTCATACTAAAGCTATTTCTTTGAAACTTTGCATGCCTCTGTGACCATAATATCAGCTTCTAGACAAAGATTCTTTTCTCTTGACTTAAATTGTATTGAATTTCCAATGTCGATATTGATTTGCTGTTACTATCCAGCACTAGGAATAGTCGAGCTACGCTGTCCTCTGACAGCTCTTGTTGTAGACAAGATCGTTTTTATCCCTAACAAGTAGGAAATCGACATTTACTTGTACATGGACAAGTGAGAAAACTCATATTTCCTCACCCCTGACTTCAGCCATATTAAATGCATTGATAAAAGTTCTCAGAATAACTTATCATATCATTCTAGAGCCTAGTAGCCGTAGCTTGATTTAAGATATTTACGAGGTTATAGACGTTCACATTGTGAGACTATTTCTCAAACCTCGTAACTAAGGTAGTATAAAAATATAGTTACGAGGTTACGTACATCTTTAACCTTATATCTACAGACTTATTATAATCCCGAATTTATTCTACTCAATTTTTGCTGAGCATCAAACGGAACAAAATTATGTCCCTTAAATTAAATTCATTCAATTTTAAATATGTTATAGCTCCTCTGAACGAAGTCCAGTGGGATATATTTATATCCCTTCTATGGTCCGTTGCGCGTGCGTCCGTTCGTGCTTTAACTTTTTCTTTGATGATTTTCTCAAACTACTAGGCAGAATTCAATCAAATTTCACAGAAATTATGATTAGGACTTGTTCTTTCAGATTTCTTCTGTCAATCCTGATCGGGTTGCTTCTTTAACGCTTCGGGCTTTTTAGTCACCAAAAAGGGTCCCATATGGTGTGATGATGCTTAGGACATGCTTTTTCAGATTCATTATTTTCAATCCTGATCTGCCTGATAACTTCGGAGCTACGAGCTGTCGCGTAAAAAAAAAAAAAAAAAAAAAAAAAAAAAACAAAAAACTCGTGCATTGAAATATCTAAAAAACCTTCTTCTCTGAAACTTATTGTCAGAATTTAACCAAACTTAACGGAAATGATGCCTTGGACATGTCCTGCCAATTTATCCGGATAACATAGTTACAATAGTGCTGTTGAGTCACTTAAAATGATCCAACCCAGTTTATTATAAAAAAAAATCTTCTCTGTAACTACTGGTCGGAAATCAAGAAACCTCAAAGGAATTATGCTTGAGATATGCTCTAGGCTTTCAGATTCCTTCGTTTGATATTGATTGGTACGATAATATGGGTGCTATTGGCTGTGGAATCACAAAAAGGGTCCAAAATGGTGAATTATAAAAGAATAGTCTTCTCTGAAATAGATCGTGGTTATTGATGATTTTTGGCAAATAGGCTTTTCTGATGGAACTCTCTCAGGCTTCCTGTTTTGTGGTGATATGTTGCCTGGTTATAGGAAAAGTTTCTTTCATTTAGCAATTGTTATTGTTTACACTTCTCATATGATTTAAGATAGATTTTCATGAACTTTTCAAATGTTGCTCATCATATGACCTCGTAGAAATACCAGGAATCCATTCTTAGGTGCTCCAGCCGCCGCGATATAGCTGAAAAATACTGAAAGCGGCATTAAACTCCCTCCAATCAATCAATCAATTTGTCCTTTGCTTATTTCTGCTGTTATGACTTGCGATGACGTTTGATTGAAAAAGGGGTCAAGATATGAAAATCCTTTCAACACATCTTCACCAGATTTACAGAAAACTTTTACGGAATTATTGACGATACGTTTTGTCAGAATTGCGCTTTTGGTGTAACTCTCTCTGAGAGCCAATTCCAATCATATTTGGTAGAAAGAATTCCGATTAATATCGAGATAAGTTGATGAAATGTGAAATTATCGTTTTCTTGGGTTGCATAGACAAACATATGTAATAGCGCTATTCTTTCAGGTGATCAACCAAGTTCCAAAAGCCCTTTTGTTCGTTTTTAGCTCTACGGACTGAAGTTCAGAAGAGCTATTGTGATCGCATATTCCCTGTCCGTCCATTTGTCTTGAAAATTTGTTCTTGTTATAGCGATAAGAATCCACAGTTTTCATACAATTTGCTTCAAACTTTCACAGAATTATTGTACCAACTGGCTACATAAGGATAGGTCGTTTCGAAAACGGGTCAGATACATCAAACGACCATTATCAGCCCCTAGACAAAGATTCATTATTCTGATATTGAATGTCCTCGATTTAAAGCCTTTTTCGACTTTTCATTCTTGGTTAAGCTTTTACGAGCAACTGTTGTATGCCAGTTATATCTCTGTTTCTACTTAATATTTTGCTTGGAAAGTTTGCAAATACTTCCATTACCGTCATATCATCCTCTAGACAAAGATTGTCTACTCTGACTTTCATTTAATGAAATATTCCAATGTTCATAATGATTTGCTGTTGCTATCCAGCACTATGAATAGTCGAGCTTCGCTGTCCTCCGAGAGCTCTTGTTCATCGAGCTTTTGGCCAAAAGTGACAAAGTACATCCTCCTTTGGGGCCCGTTTAACTAATCATCTTACGATCATTTTTTGTGTAGGTCAAAAATTAAAGTTGCTTCTACAGTAGTAGTCGCCGCCGTCATAGAGCAGTTGGTAGCGCGACGGACTGTCATTCTAGAGGTCCCGGGTTCGATCCCCGACGGCGGCACTCATTCTTTCCGACAATTTGTCTCTCACCAATGGGTTGACAATCGTAGACCTACGTGAGATAGTAGCTGGAGGCTAGGAAAGGATGTAATGGTTGTACTGGTGAGAGAAATACCAGGAATCCATTGTTAGGTGCTCCAGCCGCCGCGATATAACTGAAATAATGTTGAAAGCGGCGTTAAACTCCATTCAATCAATCAATCTACAGTAGTAACTAAATATGGAATTCTACCATGCAATATCTCATTCGAATCGTCATCTAAAGACGATTCCAATGATATATTGCAAGGCAGAATCTAACAATGAATAAATACACCAGGTACGATTATTGATTTTCACTTACGATTTATTTTTATACTCCCGTATCATAAGATAGGGGGGATATTGTTTAACCGTTGTCCGTCTTTCCGTCTGTCTTTCCGTCAGTCTGTCTGTCTGCAAAAGTTAACCAAAAACGTAACATTGCCAATATCTTCAAGCCTATTCAAGATACAAGGTTCATATTTGGCATGATGATCATCTGTCAAGGTCAAATTGTGAAAAAAATGCTGTTACGGGGGCATAAGTGTTTAACAAACACATCTTGTTTCGTAAGATGTTCAGTAAAACGGGCCCAAGAGCACGGGACGAGTTTTAGCTAGGCTGTTTTGGGAGAAATTTCGTGCTATTGCCGTAGCCTTGTTGTCGTCGTCGTGCGAAACTTTGACGTGTTGTGATAGATCTGATTGTACTGAGGTACTCGCTTGAAACTTGGCACAAATGTTCAACACCAAAAGAGCAACATATTCTATCAAAGGGACAACTCCATATGCATTTTGTGCAAATAATACCCCCTTTCGATTTGTTTGCATTATACAGCACCTGCAGACGAGCGTTGCACTCGTAGGCTGTGCTTATGTTAGGAAACTTGTCGCATTAAAATTTCACCCGGCTTACACCCTGAAATAAACATCCAGCCGATGAGAAATATAGAGAATAAATGGGGATTAATAACCCAAAGGAATTGATCCTTGATTTATGCGACTCATTTAATCATGTAGAGCAGTGTAACACGGTGGCATGATCAATGAGTTAAAAACAAACAAACAAACAAACAAAACAATTCTTTTGCGCCAAGTGCCTTTAAGAACTTCAAGATAGTTTGTCAATGTGTCATGCCGCAAGTATGGTAAAAGATAAGAGCCCAGCGGTCAAACAGGCTTTCTCCACCAATGTGTTGATAATCGTAATAATAGACCTAATAGACCTATATTGATAGCAGCTGGAGTCTAGTAAAGGGTGTAATGGTAGTACTATTGTTAGAAATACCAAGAATCCGTTGTTAGGTGGTCCAGCCACCGGGATATGACTGAACGATCGTTAAAAGCAGCTTTTAACCGCATTTAAACAAACAAACAACCAAATAGACCAAAATTCTTTTCTTATTCTTGATGACGGTGCTGGATGGAAATTCTCATTTTTATACGCCCGAAGGGTCGTATTATGTTATGGCCTCGGTCGTCCGTCCGTCCGTCCGTCTGTCCGTCCGTCCGTCCGTCTGTCCGTCTGTCCATCCGTTAGCAATTTTTTGTGTGCGCGACTCCTCCTAAACTATCAATGGGAATAAGCTGAAACTACACACAATTACTCCCTATGATGTCTAGTTGTACATAAGACCTTTGAAATTCAAATCGCTCCAGTCATTCCTGAGAAATCTTGAATTATCTGCCCTTTAATATAACAAAAATCACTGTTTTTTGTGTGCGCAACTCCTCCTAAACTATCAATGGAAATAAGCTGAAACTACACACAATTACTCCCTATGATGTCTAGTTGTGCATAAGACCTTTGAAATTCAAATTGCTCCCTTCATTCCTGAGAAATCTTGAATTATCTGCCCTTTAATATAACAAAAATCACTGTTTTTTGTGTGCGCAACTCCTAAACTATCAATGGAAATAGGCTGAAACTACACACAATTACTCCCTATGATGTCTAGTTGTGTATAAGACCTTTGAAATTCAAATTGCTCCCTTCATTCCTGAGAAATCTTGAATTATCTGCCCTTTAATATAACAAAAATCACTGTTTTGTGTGCGCAACTCCTCCTAAACTATCAATTGGAATAAGCTGAAACTACACACAATTACTCCCTATGATGTCTAGTTTTGCATAAGACCTTTGAAATTCAAATCGCTCCAGTCATTCCCGAGAAATCTTGAATTATCTGCCCTTTAATATAACAAAAATCACTGTTTTTTGTGTGCGCAACTCCTCCTAAACTATCAATGGAAATAGGCTGAAACTACACAAATTACTCCCTATGATGTCTAAGTGTGCATAAGACCTTTGAAATTCAAATTGCTCCCTTCATTCCTGAGAAATCTTGAATTATCTGCCCTTTAATATAACAAAAATGGGAATGAGCTGAAACTAGACACAATTACTCCCTATGATGTCTAGTTGTGCATAAGACTTTTGAAATTCAAATCGCTCCAGACAATCCTGAGAAATCTTGAATTATCTGCCCTTGAATTAAACGAAAATCACTGTATTTTGTGTGCAACTCCTCCTTAACTAGCAATTGAAATGAGCTGAAACTAGCCACAATTACTCTCTCTATGATGTCTCGTTCTGCGTAAGACTTTTCAATTCAGAATGCTCCAGTTATTCTAGAGTTATCTTGGATTATCTGCTCTTGAGTTGATGAAAAACAAAATTTCTTGTCGGCTCATTTTCTCCTACATTATGGATGGGAATGAAAGGAAACTTGCCATAATGACTCTGTAGGTTGTCTTTTTGTGCTTAGGACTAAATATATTTTCATATTTAAATGTTATGGCACCAGTTGTCTGTCTGTCTGTTTGCAATATTTTTAGCTATCATTCAAGCTCTTGCTACTGACAAGCCATGGTTTCTGACAAGCCCCTTCGGGCGTATATGCGCCGCTCTGCGAAGCTCTTGTTTTAAAATATTAGTAAATGGCCATCTTTTCTAACCCTAATGGGCTATTTGGCCATATGGATTTTTATTCTTGGGTAGATTACTGGATTTCTTATTTGAAAATTCTTTTAAACATTAAGAAGAAATATTGGAATCGGCGCATCCCATGCTGTGATGATAGTTCATGGGGTAAATGGATTGTTGTTGGGAAAATGTACGATGTTATGACAATAAAATTGTATTGGTTGATGGTCAAAGCTTTACTCTCTTTCTCCAGTTAAGCTCTATGTAATCTAGTGCTTCATGCAATTTGTTGCCATGACAACAAGATTAGAAGTCATAACGGCTCTGTTGTATCAACAAAGACGGGTCAAGGCGTGCCAGAAAGGGCGTCGGTCTATTCAGGGATGACATCTGTATGACTTACAAAGATGTTGTTAAGTATGATTAATATCAGAGGCATCTAATAAATAAACTAACATAACCTTAGAAACTGTGACAGGATATAAACAATGATAAGTATGATTATTACGCAGTCATTGGTAATTAGAATTTGAGTAGAGAAGGTGGTATGAAATGGGACTTCATGTTATTTTTAGAATTATGACCAACGATAAGGTGCTCAGTTCAAGATTTAAGAGTTCGTCTGTTTTTTTTTAAATATTTAGTACAGAAAAAGAAAAATGCTAATATGATTTTGTCTTTTCAAAATTCTGATATACTCATTGTTCCACGGGTCTACCCTGAATTTCATAACATCTTGCATTCTTCTAATAACCATCCACACACCCCATGAACTACTTTACAACAGGGGATGCCGCCATTCTAAAATAACATTCTTAATCTTTTGAGAGGTCTTCGTACAGGAGATGCAGGTCCTGGATCTGCCCAAGAATCAAAACCATGGGACCAAATAGCCCATTAGGTTTAAAAAAAAAGTTTGCAATCTGATTATATATTCGTAAATAAAAGATTCTGGCCAGTTCAGCCATCATATTATCCACGATTTTTACCCTGGCAGGGCGGAGCCTAAGTAACGGGTCGATGCATTTAGGGTCAAGGTAAATCAGCCTTTATTTATTATTATTTACTTCTAAAGATAGTCGACATAATAAACTTGACACCGTAAAGCGTAGGTTGGTAGCCAAACCCTCGTATCTTCAGCTTGTCTAAGCTGTAGTTACGGGGCTTTGTTAACCCAACCCAACCCAACAACTATTGCCGACTAACTTTTCAATGAACCCAAAATATTTAAAAGATAACTCGCCAAATGACTTCACGGCTAAGCCCCGCCCTGCCAGATCATTAACAATGCAGAATACAAGGATAAGTGCTCCTTTTGCTTTGTTTGTTTATTTTATTGGTGGGGTTGAACGTTGCTTTTAAAAATCTTTCAGTCATATTGCAGAGGTTGGAGCACCTAACAACGGATTCCTAGTATTTCTCACTTAAGTACTACCATTACATCCTTTCCTAGCATCCATCTGCTATCCAGCATAGGTCTACAATTATTAACCCGTTGTTGGAATAAGCCTTTTGGGCTGCTCGGCTCTTTTATCTTTTACGCGACTTGAAGCATGAACCATTCACATATTGTCTTAAAATTTTTACAAGCATCTGACACAAAAGTATTGCCCTTTTTTGTTTTTAGCTCGCCCAGGACGAAAGTCTCGGGAGAGCTACTGTCATACCCTCGGATGTCGGCCTCGGCGTCAGCGTCGGTGTCGGCGTCTGCATTTTGTTAAAGTTTTTTTTTTATTTCTATCAATAATAATCCTAGAGGCTTTATATTTTACACACACATGCATTAGGGTATAGACTTTCGTGTAAGACAAGCACCTATGTCAAAATGACCTTGAGACAGTGACCTTGACCCTTTTAAAAACCGTCTGTTTTCGCTAGCATTTCCGAAACGCATAACAATGATCTTAGACGACTATGTACAAAAAATGGACTTATACTCAAAGACAAGCTTGAATTTTTCATTCCAATATTCGGTAATTCAAATGATAATGACGCGATGATCTAAATATAGGTCCAACTTGGTGAATATTCATGACCCGCAACATTTCGGTCTCCAATTTGAAAACGGCTCCTACTCCGCTCCTGCACGTTGGCGTATTTCACGTGACCAAAATCTCATTTACATATAAACTTTATACTGGAGATGAAGCGTTTCACGAAAAAGCCGCCGTATGTCGATTGATTTGTTTTTAATTGTGACTAATGTTTCATAAGACCAAGTAAAGAAAAAATATTCAAAGAATATTCTCGAAAGAGCGATTTTTTACTACAAACGCAGACTGCGGCTTTAACCTTGCTTATATTTTTTGAATGATTTTACCTAGGGACATCATTACTTCATTTACAAAGTCACTAGGTGATATGCTTTCACCTTACAAAGGTCCTTGACATTTTGACATTGACCTTGACCTTTTATGGACTTAGAAAAACTTTAACCAAAGACTTTAACCAAAAGAACTTTAACCTTGCTTATATTTTTGGAATGATTATACCTAGGGACATCATTCCTTCATATATATTGTCATTAGCTGAAAGGCCTTCACTGGTTACCAAGGTCCTTGACTTTTGACTTTAACCTTGACCTTTTATGGACTTAGAAAAGCTTTAACCTGAAACTTTAACAAAAAAGCTTTAACCATGCTTTAATTTTCTGATTGTTTTACTTAGTGACATCATTACTTCATATACACACGCATTAGGTGATAGGCTTTCACCAGAGACCAAGCTCCTTGACATTTTGACCTTTACATTGACTTTTCTTTGGACTTTCACCCAAAACATTAACCTTGCATTTTAATTTTCTTAGTGCTTATACCTATGGCCATTATACTTAATATCCTTACTCAACAGATGAGATAGGCTTTTCTATGATCAAATCCCTTGACTTTGTGACATTGACCTTGTCTTTTGAATCTTTAGCATATTGCTTTAAACTTGCATATTGTTTTTGAATGCTTACACATAGGTTAGTTATACTTCACAAATGCGATGATTAGATGATCAACCTTTTATTTGATACGATAAAATTCCATTTGTAACTTCATCAGGCTAAAGGCTTTGTTTTATCTAACCGTTTACGTGTAGTTGAAACAAAAAAAAAATATTTTTTATATTTTTTTCTTACATCTAAATCAGACTGATATAAATTGGATCACGGTCTTTAACGTAAAAAAATATCTTTAACTTAGATCTTTGATCAAATGCTGTTTGTGACAAGCAGCAGTTTAGGCGAGCTACGTTGTCCGCGGACAATTCTTGTTAACTCATGCCATCATGTTACATGTCCTTGATTATCCATTGTGTCGCATTTATCAAGCATCAAAGACACTGCGTGATGAAATCTCAATTTTCCCTACATTTCTGCCTGATCGGTTTATTTATTTATAGGTATTAGCTTGTTAAATTTTTATCGGGACAGATTTTTAACCAGATTGGACGAAGACCAGTAACTATTATCATGGACTTTGCTTCGTTGTGTTTGAGTCCGTGTGTAGGTGCGTAAACGTTTTGTTTGATCATCTTCTCGGAAACTACCGAGCTCAATTCAACCAAATTGATGCACCAATAGATTCACCAATAAGGATCAAATTATTATGTGAAAATAAAAAAAAGCATTGATTCAGAAATAACTCGGCAAAATTCAACTGAAATTCACAAAATATTACTTTGGACATGCTCTTTCAGGCTTTTTATATTTATTTTTTATCTACGAGCTATCACGTCTAAAAATACTCTGTAGGGTAAAATATTCAATTAGCACTCTCCCTAAGAATCAGAGAGTCTCTGTAGAAATGGTGATAAGTGACATATTTCGAACACAGAAAAGTGTGTGTATATTGATTCTTATGTCATAAAAGTGTAAATGCCTAAGGGTAACCTTAATTCTGATCGTGTTACCTTAGCAACCACCACTAAAAGATTTGGGCCTCTGAAGCTTGATTTCTTGCATTTGAGACATGAAAAATATTTTTCTTGTTCAATAATGTATTCATTATAGTCAGGCGGCCATATGGGAATAAGTGCGCTAGAAATCGAGTTTGTGGGCACTTTCTCGGCATGAAGGGCAACAGGGCTTAAGTTAAAGAGTTACATCTGCTCTTTCAGAATCTGCCTGTTACCCAACTGAAAGATCATTTTTAGGGTCAATAAATGAGGTCAAAGGTCATTGGGTGCAAAAGGGTGAAAAATTCAATAATTATGGCACATAGACGATGAATGACGGGCATTTGTAAGCCGTATGTATCAGAATCAAATTGACATGCCTTTAATCTATAGACCTATTGTTTTCTCAACATTATACACAGTTTTCTTGATATATTCGTCCACCTGTCTTTTATTTTTATCAGTTTTTAGCTCCACTGGCCGAAGGCCAGCGAGCTATTGTCATGGCGGTGTGTCCGTCGTGCGTGCGTCCGTCCGTGCGTCCGTGCGTCCGTGCGTAAACTTTTTCTTTAAACATCTTCTCCTCCAAAACCTATGGGCGGATTTTGATGAAACTTGGTAGAAATGTTCCTTGGGTGACCCTCTTCTAAAATTGTTAAAGAAATTTTGATTGACCCCCAAATATGGGCGTGGCAGGGCGTGGCATTTTTTCACTTTGAAATCTTTAAAAATCTTCTCCTCCCAAACCGTTGGGCCAATTTCAATGAAACTTGGCATCGATGTTCCTTGGGTGACCCTTTACGTAAATTGTTCAAGAAATTATGATTGACCCCCAAATATGGGCGTGGCAGGGCGGGGCTTATTTTGAGCCCAAAATCTTTGAATGACATCTTTTCCTGAACCACTGGGCCGATTTCAACCAAACTTTACCAAAATGTTCCTGGGGTGACCCTTTATTTAAATTGTTCAAGAAATTTTGATTGACCCCCAAATATGGGTGTGGCAGGGCGGGGCTTATTTTGAGCCCGAAATCTTTGAATGACATCTCCTCCTGAACCACAGAGCCGATTTCAACCAAACTTTACCAAAATGTTCCTGGGGTAACCCTTTTCAAAAATTGTTCCTGAAATTTTGATTGGCCCCCAAATATGGGCGTGGTAGGGCGGGGCTTCTCTAAGCCCGAAATCATTGAACGACATTTCCTCCTGAACCATTGGGCCGATTTCAATGAAACTTTACCAGAATGTTCTTTGGGAGACCCTTTCTAAAAGTTGCTCTCAAAATTTTGATTGGCCCATAAATGTGGGTGTGGCAGGGTGGGGCTTATTTTGAGCCCGAATTCTTTGAAGGACATCCCCTCCTGAAACACTGGGCCGATTTCAATGAAATTTTACCAGAATGTTCCTTCTGTGACCCTTTTCAAAAATTGTATGCGAACTATTAATTAGCCCTTAAATATTGGCATGTCAGGGTGTGGCTTATTTTGAGCCGGAAATCTTTGAACTACATCTCCTGATGAAGGTTGGGCCAATTTCAATGAAACTTGAGAATTTTGGTGCAATGTGAGCCATACCCAGTTAATTAATATAAAATAGGTCTTAAGAGATCTCAAAGTGTTGTTTTCATTCAAAGAAAGATTCATTTAATGCAAATCTAATGATGTTAAAGCCAGTGGAGCGATACAGGCCCTCTTGGGCCTCTTGTTTAAGGAGCCAAATGAAAAACTGTGTTCCCATTTTCAGTTTACCTATAAAAAATCTAACTTGTCGTAAGCTTTTCATGTGCGATTTTTGTGATATTAATCTGTTTTTTGGTGAATATAACTTTTTCACATTCAAAAGTAATATCTATAATTGCAAGCACTTATCCTCTGACTATTCGGGTAATGGTAAAATACGTTACTTAAAAAAAAACTCCATATAGAAAACTTTATTGTGGCTAGTGATTTGTATTCTTTAATATCTATTTTGTGTTCCTTTTATTTTGATCAAATATAACTTTTCGCAACTCACTATTATGTTTATAATTGTTACCAGTTACACGATGACTACCAGGGTAATTGTAAAATACGTTACTTTAAAATACTCAATATAGGAAATATCATTGGGCCTTTCACCTGAAAACTCTGGCAATACTCTTGATAATAACCGTACTGATAAATTAAGCAGTAGCTAAGAAAGATTTGATTAATATCGAAATGGCCGATCACAAATAAAAGATGTAACGAAAATACTGGTGAAAAACGTTATGTCCCAGAATATTGGTCTGTATCGCCTGTATTTTTAAGTTTTGAATTTCATTTGATTGTGCTTTTTTTCTGTTTTTGTGTTTAATATCTTATAGAACTGTTGTTCCAAAACACGACAAATCATGAAATAATATATTATACCAAAAAAAAAAAAAAACAAAAAAAACCGAAACGTAACGAATGTAATTATCAATGTAACGACATTTGATCAAACCATTTCGTAAAATCGATTTAAATCTTTCTTCTATAGTTACAATCTATTGTGCTATTGCTAATTGGGTGGGAAAGAATTTCTAAAAGGATAGAAGAGTAAAAATGCATCTTATGTAACATCATTTTATACATCTATAATACTATATGAATGCAACCTACATGTATGCTTGTTTCGTGTAAATGAAATTGATAAATGTAGACGAGAGCAATTAAAAATTATGTCAATGCGTATCAATGAAAACTGACAATATTTGCATTAAGAAAATTATCACTAGTGATAAATCGATCACTTTCCGAAAGAATATATCTAACGGCGAAAACTTTGGTAGCAAAATACGTTGATCCTTTAAAGAATAACGATACTTGAATTCCGTATTAAACAAAAACACGGTCTTTATGGTCAAACGTTGCCCTTTCGGACAAAAAAGGAATTTTAGAGCAATATGTATCGATACAAGCTGCATCGCTACAAAATAAAATGGCCTTTTGAAAAAAAATCAAGTATTACATCCTCGGTTTTATACACGAATAAGGGTTATAAAATATGCGCCACAATATTACAGGTTGTGTTGAAAATAACAATACTCATAATATAATGAGAAACAAGTCTGTCAAATGCAACTTTACAAAGCACTTATAATTTAAAAAACTTAAAAAAATGTAACTACTCATGGTTAGATTCTGATTTCTGAATGTAACTTACGTTTAACAATAATTTGTCTAAGCACTCATCTTGATCAAGTCAAACTAAGTAACACTTCTTTTGTAGGAAAAGAGGGAACTTGAAACTCGTATCGTTGAATTAACACCATAGTACTATATAATTCTAAGCAAATTCGTTTCAAATTATACATTTTTTCGTGGAAACAGATCAGTTTCATTACTCGGATATATTCATATGTCCCTTTCAAAAAGCCTAGATTTACCACATAGAACAACAGCCGATCAATGATTTAGAAAAAACGTATGTTGGTTAACGGCTGAACCAACAGCCGTCGTAGAAAGACAATGCCCCGAATTTGGTTCTTTTCGACGAATATAGCAACGTAAAAAATCATATTAGACCCTGATACAAGAGGGTTTTTCTTTCAATCAAGTCCAATTGCGTTTCTGACGTGGTTGAAATTTGATCGACACACTAGCACGATCGTAGCACTGTGCGTTATTAGTGAAACTATACAGACGTAAGCTTGCGGTAAAAAAAAAACATTTAGGGTTATAGTTCCGTTCGTTTCCGGACTTCTGTCAAGAAGCCGTTCGTCGTAATCACATCTAGCTTTTCATGTACTTGAAAAAGTTAGATGCGGTGGGGTGTATGAAAAACATATGATACACGTATAGAACAATGTTTGTCAAAACAACACATTATAACAGATATTTATTTTAACAGAAAGAAAGGTTGCTGTACATTGTTCTAAATGAAATAAGTTACCTTCTAAAGCTTTGCTGATTTAATTATTATTTACTAGTAATCTATGGGGTATGTTACTTTTTCGTCTGTTTATTCAGGTAAAAAATAAAGTGACGTCTATGAGATTGACTTTTTCAGTCTTGAATTCTATATTATTGCATACCGCTGTATGCTGCTAACTCATACATCTTTAAAATCGTTATACATTTTCGTAACATGGAATCTAGTAGCAATGAATGTTTGATAAATGCGAAAAAAAGTTTTCGAGTCAAAGTATCTCAAATTTATCTTTACTGTCTCGACTTCCTGGTTTGCATTGTGCACTTAGTATGGGCGCTCGACTTGTGACTTAAAGATACGTGGTTTGAGCCCAACATCACAGGGGCTGTTTATGGGCAAAAAACTTAATGACAAAGGCCAGTGAGCCAAAGTGTAGAATTGGACAGCATTTCGGTTCAAGCCACTGAATCTCTCTCTGGGCCGCGAAAAGACATTGTTTGAGTTTTAATAGGTATGTTAAAGTGAATAAAGTTGGGCAGGATATTTATGATTTCAAAAAAAATTATTAATAATTATGAGGCGTATCTTACAAATAAATGGTTCACTGCAATATAAATTGTGGCGTGATACCCCACATGATATAGATTTTGAAATAAATAAGAGAAACTGTGATGATATGCATTCCGTGAAATACAATACGTATCTTCTAATTATCAATTTTTTATCAGATATTATGGGTAACGTATGTTACACATATTTGACCTCCCAAAGAAAGATTCTTATGTAGTTGTTTCATCCAATGCATTACATGTACTTGAATACGTTAATCAATTCCATTGATATTTCACTTAAATGTAACATACTTAATAAATGAGCTGCGAGTCATTTTGGAGATGCCAATGTTGATAATTAGGGTTTCAACAGTGTAAAAAGTAGTTACTTACAGTTATATTTTAATGATATTCGAGTGTTACACAATTTTCTTATGTTCGAGACATTTTGACAATGAAAAGAAACACTAAAATTAGAAAATTGAAGAAGTTCTAATCTTTGATAACTCCATATATTGTATCTTCTTTTGAACATATTCTAAATGGGTAACGTATTTTTCATATATTTGAAAAAATTGAAACATCCAAGAATAATTATGTTATTCTACCAGAGTCTTCAAATCACAATGTTTTTGTTTTACTAATTTACTTTGTTTATTACACAATCTCATGCTGTCGTTAGTCCAAATGTGTACTTAAACTTAAGGCCCATGTATCCCTTTTATAGGCTGAAAAGTATAACGTCATTGACAAACAAACGTTTAAAAAAATTTTGAGACAGGATTGTTAATATATTAATGAATCCAGGACATCCATAAAATACGAAATAAATGTTATCTTAGGTTAACGTAGGGTTAACGTAGGGTTAAACAACGCTTTTTGTCTAAAATCATAAAGCAGTAGTCTGTTTAGCAAGTTAATTCACCCTTTTTAGTCGAGTTAAGGGTTAAAAATATGACCTAACATAATACAAATAAACACCAAATACCACAAAAATTAAGAAAACATGCTCCTATGTTATTTACTGATGCTTTTAGAGTTTATTTTCTATTCAAAGACGAATATTATATCATAAACAATTATACCCATAGAATTCGCTTACGTGAAATGTACTTGGTGACCTTTGACCCCGATTGTGACCTCATTTATGATTTTATTATTGGGCAACAGGGCAAAATCTGTTCAGGGGTGGTTGCCGAAGCTATTTAGCCTAGTGAGACCTTATGCCGCAAAAGTGCCCACACTTCGAAAATTTTCGGTCTAAACCACCAGTCTATTACTTATTTTCTTGAATTTTTCACTAGTGCATCTTAATAAGACGTATATTGGCTTTGATTTGAATAAATGCAAAGGCAAAAATAAGCTTGTTGGCAACAAAAAATTGTTTTTCTACTTTTCGCTTGTTGAAAATATATGCAATTTTCTACTTCAATTATCTTCCAATATTCATAACCAATATTCTAATCTTTGATAACTCCATATATTGTATCTTCTTTTGAACATATTCTAAATGGGTAACGTATTTTTCATATATTTGAAAAAATTGAAACATCCAAGAATAATTATGTTATTCTACCAGAGTCTTCAAATCACAATGTTTTTGTTTTACTAATTTACTTTGTTTATTACACAATCTCATGCTGTCGTTAGTCCAAATGTGTACTTAAACTTAAGGCCCATGTATCCCTTTTATAGGCTGAAAAGTATAACGTCATTGACAAACAAACGTTTAAAAAAATTTTGAGACAGGATTGTTAATATATTAATGAATCCAGGACATCCATAAAATACGAAATAAATGTTATCTTAGGTTAACGTAGGGTTAACGTAGGGTTAAACAACGCTTTCTGTCTAAAATCATAAAGCAGTAGTCTGTTTAGCAAGGTAATTCACCCTTTTTAGTCGAGTTAAGGGTTAAAAATATGACCTAACATAATACAAATAAACACCAAATACCACAAAAATTAAGAAAACATGCTCCTATGTTATTTACTGATGCTTTTAGAGTTTATTTTCTATTCAAAGACGAATATTATATCATAAACAATTATACCCATAGAATTCGCTTACGTGAAATGTACTTGGTGACCTTTGACCCCGATTGTGACCTCATTTATGATTTTATTATTGGGCAACAGGGCAAAATCTGTTCAGGGGTGGTTGCCGAAGCTATTTAGCCTAGTGAGACCTTATGCCGCAAAAGTGCCCACACTTCGAAAATTTTCGGTCTAAACCACCAGTCTATTACTTATTTTCTTGAATTTTTCACTAGTGCATCTTAATAAGACGTATATTGGCTTTGATTTGAATAAATGCAAAGGCAAAAATAAGCTTGTTGGCAACAAAAAATTGTTTTCTACTTTTCGCTTGTTGAAAATATATGCAATTTTCTACTTCAATTATCTTCCAATATTCATAACCAATATTCGAAAATGAATTTTGCTGTTTGTTCCTATCCCCAAAAATTATCATAATGTTTTTTATGTATTTCTTACAATTTATGATAGAAAGTGTGCTCTTAAAGGACTTTAAGTATACTTAAAAAGTGGGCTCTATATTTTTACCTTAGAATTTAAGCAAATTTTCGAGGTAAACTAGAGGTGCTTGAGCAGCTGATTTTCTCAACAGACTTGAATCTACTGTTAAGTTTAGACAAGCATTTAAGGAATGAATGAATGTATCTGAAATGGGTCATCAAAGAATCACTTAAGTCAAATTTGGTATGTGCATGTGCAAAGCGGTTTATCATCTCAAAGCGCTCGCGAAACGCTTTTACATCCTGAACACAGGGTTGAGGTATTGCTATAGCCTTGGTGTCACCGTCGTTTGAGCCGCCGTCATAGCGCAGTTGGTAGCGCGTCGGACTGCCAATCTAGAGGTCCCGGGTTCGATCCCCGACGGCGGCACTCATTCTTTCCAACTATTTGTCTTGAATCATGGGTTGATGATCGAAGACCTATGTGAGATAGCAGCTGGAGGCTCGGAAAGGATGTGATGGTTGTACTGGTGAGAGAAATACCAGGAATCCATTGTTAGGTGCTCTAGCCGCCGCGATATAATAATGTTGATAGCGTTGTAAAACTCCATTCAATCAATCAATTCAAGTCATCCTCTTTGTCGTCGTTGTTGTTGTTGTTGTCGTCATGCGAAAACTTTGACATTTTGTGATATCGCTGGTTCTACTGAAAACATTCACTTGAAACTTGGCACACATGTTCACCATCAAAAAAGCAACCTATACTATTAAGGAGCATAACTCTAGATGTATTTTATGCAAATTATGCCCCTTTTTAGACTTAGATTCATTTCGCCATCCAGCTCTCGACAGCCGGGCGTAGGCATCCGTAGGCGATGCTCTTGTCCTAGATACTTAAACATCTTCGTATTTTTTACACACATAAACGTGGTTAGAACACGTATCCTACCGCCACCATAGCGCAGTTGGTTAGGCATAAGACTTCCAATCTGGAAGTCGTGGGTTCGATCCCCGGTGGCGGCAAATATCCTTTCCGACGTTTGTCTCTCACAAATGGGTAGATAATCGTAAACCTATGTGAGATAGCAGTCGGAGGCTAGGAAAGGATGTAATGGTAGTACAGGTGAGAGAAATACCAGGAATGTATTGTTAGGTGCCCCGGCCGCCGCGATATAACTGAAATAATGTTGAAAGCGGCGTTAAACTCCATTCAATCAATCAATCATTAGAACACGTATCGTTTTGAACAAAAAGAGTTGAACATTTAAGTCGACATGTTCTACGCAGTACAGAGTAACAAAACAGAGGTTTCTTGCGACTCGTATCAGATAGTTTTGGGAGTCATAGTTTCCATATGGGAGTCCCAGCTCGCAAAAACGATTTTAGTTATGCTATATCAATAACAATTGAAACTATAAGCTTGACACTTTACAGGTGTTGACAGGGAAGTCTCTAATATCATAAAGTCTGTGAGCGACTAAAATCCCATATAGCCTCAGTTTATTCAAGCTGTAGAAACGAGGTTTAAGTCTTTCGCCAACGATATACCTAAATGAGCTGTTACGAGGATTCCAACAATAATTTTGAACAACCCAGACAATGGTTGTATTAGGTATATAATTTCACTTGCTTTTAGCTTCACTGGCCGAACGGCTAGCAGGCTATTGTCATGGCGGGGTGTCCGTCGTCCGTCCGTAAACTTTTACTTTAAAAATCTTCTCCTCTTTAAGTATGAATTTCAATCAAATTTCACAGGAATGTTCCTTGGGTGTCCCTCTATCACGTTCCTTCAAAGAATTTAAATCGGTTGAAAATCATGGCTGTAGTAGGCTTGGCTAATTTTCCTATGGTAATAGGTGGCTTTTCTCAGAAACTAATTCATGGATATAAACCAAACTTCACGTGAATTATATATAACAGAGTCACCTGAGATGTGTTTCTTAGATTAAGATTCTTAAGAATCTCGGTAAGATCTTTTAAGACGGAGCCCTTTTAGATCAAAATTTTTAAGCGACTGAATAAGAATTTTAAGATACGTAAGAGATGTTTGTGATGAATTTATGCCCCCATAAGAGCCGGTCAGTGGCTTAATTTTTGGCAATAAACAAAGGGCATTACCTTAAAAAAATATTATGAGTAGAGTTATGGTTCTAATGTACTGCACTTTTCCTCAATGAGATTTATCTACCTGTGAAGTTTCGTGATTCTGGGTTGCATACTTATTTGAAATATACTCTGGGCAAAAACGGTCTACGGACGGACTGTCCGACCGACCGACAAGTGCAAGCAATATACCCTCCCTTCTTTGCAAGGTGGGTGCATAATTAGCCCAGTTGGTAAGACACTACTACAGGGAAAGATAAGATACGGGTTCGAACCTTTATAAGGCTTGATATTTTTTCCGTTTGTTTTTTTTGTTTGAAACAAACAAAAAAACAAGGACAGGAAATATGTACATGAAAAATCCGGAAAGCGGCTGTCAATTTCCTTGACCAGCAAATTTTACGCGATTACTTTTTAAATTCCCTGAGAAGCAGATTCGAGTTAAATAAATAAAATTGTTGTATCTTGTTTTCCTTTCGTGATACAACAAATTCCTTTAGCTTAATTCAAAAATGATTTAAAGAAAGGCATTGAGCACTAACATATGCTAACAAAATTTCTTCAAAATATTTTTCAAAAAGTGTTTTTTATCATTCGAATAATTCACGTTTGTTAAAATAATGATAAGAATGACAGACTGGGAAAAATGCTGAAATATGGTTACTTAGAAAAGTAGGCAGAGCCTATGAGCCAGTGCGTGTCATTAACAACCATTTGCCATGAGCGTGGAAGACCAACATTAACCAACCTTGACTGTCTAGTAGTATAATCAGAAGTTTGCCGGACTGTCTAAAGACAATTTTGGAGCTTATCTTTCTACAAAGCGCAAAGTTAAGACCCTAGTCAGACTGTGCTGATGCACAGGCTGGCCAGGTTCTTAGCTTGGGCGCACATTTGAAATTGTTAGAAATGTCACGCACAGGCTCATATTATATCAAGCGCTGAGTGCAGAGCTACAGATAGATGGGGTAATTTTGATTTCAAATTATTTATTTCAACTATACTTGCACAAGCCCTTTGTTGTGGATAGTAATTGGAATAGTCTCATCAAGGCGTTTTTAATGAGTATCCAAGCCGCCACCATAGCGCAGTTGGTTAGACATGAGACTTCCAATCTGAAAGTCGTGGGTTCGATCCTCGGTGGCGACAAATATCCTTTCCGACGTTTGTCTCTGACCAATGGGTAGATAATCGTAAACCTATGTGAGATAGCAGTCGGAGGCTAGGAAAGGGTGTAATGGTAGTACAGGGGAAAGAAATACCAGGAATCTATTGTTAGGTGCTCCGGCCGCCGCGATATAACTGCGAAATTGTTGAAAGCGTAGAAAACCCATCCAAACAAATAAATGAGTATCCACAACATAGGATTTCTTTGAGATTTTTTTTAACTGACACTCCCCCTGTTATCTGCACCTCTGTGAGTATAAATGAAAATTAAGGGAAAAAAAGATTAATAAAATATTCAGATCATATATATTCTATCCGAAATTTTTCTGGTAGTTTCTTGCTGTTTAATAAACCCTTTGCTGTTTAATCCCTGCATTTTACGTGCCTGTGATTTTATGATTTAGAAAACATTGTGAAAAAAGAAGAAATTGCTTCTGACAAGCAATTTCTTCTTTTTTCACACCTTTTTCTACCCTACAGAATGGTTATTTTTCAAATTAAATCCACTTTAAATTTTCGTCCGCAACACCTTTGAATTTGTACTGGTCCAAAATATTGTAGGAAAGGGTTTAAAGCTCTCGTCTACTGTATAGGACAGAGTTCTGTCCTCGAATTGTGATGCTAATTTTAAAAACAAAATGCATATGTAACTGTTTTAAAATTTGGACTAGATCTAGTAGACTGTGTAGACTAAGATCAGCCTGCACAGATGAGCAGTCTGATATGAGGGCAGCTACATACACTGCCTGTTTTGTACTTAATTATTGTGGGAAAACTTGAGCCAGTGCTTTAAGTGTGACCAATAAGCAAAAAGCTTGAAACGCAATTTGAATTCAGCAAGATAAGGGTTAGAAGATAATCAAAACTATTTTGGCGAAAGTCAGTAAACACGTGAGTATCGAAATAGTATTATCCATGATTAATGCCCTGGCAGGGTGGAGCCTAAGTAACGGGTCGTTGCACTTATGATTAAGGGAAATCAGCTTTTATCTTAATTGGCTACTTCTAAAAAGAGTCGACATAAGTAACTCCAGACATTAAGTCGTAGATTGGAAACCAAATCCTCGTAACTTCAACTTAAGCAAGCTGAAGTTACGAGGCCTTGGTAACCAAACGATGAAATGCGTTCTCTCTCTCAAAGCACGTGAAATCTTTAGGTTTAAGGATACAGTTATTTGCACGCGTTAACGATGATTACCGACTTCAATTCGAAAGTAGCAAAACTATCAACAAGTAACCTCGCCAAATAACGTCACTGTTAAGCCCCGCCCTGCCAGTTCATAAATTACGCAGAATAAGACACTATTATTCATGGTTTAGTAGGCAGGTTTAGTGATATACTCTTCAAAAGAAAGTTCTTTGACACTGATTAAACATACGATTTGTCTGAAATCACATAAAAGCTTCGATATTTTTTTTATTGATTTGTAAACAGTAATTGTGTCTTAAAATATGACATGTATTATGATGAATTTCTCGATAACGTTTCTGGATAGAGACGTCAACGTCAAAGTGCTCGAAATCCGACATTCTCATTCAGCACGTGCAGTTTTAGATTCCCTGGACAGTCCTGATAGTTCTCCATTAGGTTGTGGTTAAAATGCCATAACTCGATTGCTTTTGAAATTGAACATCTAGGCACATGACTGTCACGAAAACACGTCAAGCGAACGAAGGAACGACGTCATAAAGATAATGGTCGCTACAAGGCAGTTTCTATAAGACATACTGTTACAAATGACTGTTGTTTCCGGATACCTCTGGCACAGCTTTAACATGACTCATAGCGTTATGTTTAGAGTCAGATCCGTCTGACCCTGGATAACAACGTTGACCAGCACGTTAAATGTCGTAATGATAATTGGGATATATATAATACGTACTTAGTGTTTTGTATGAGAAAAAATATCTAACGAGGTTGGGAGAATTGATCATTGTCGAGGCTCTGCCGAGACAATTATCAATTCTCACAACCGAGTTAGATATTTTTTCATACATTACACTAAGTACGTATTATATTTATCTTATAACCTCTATTTGCCTTGTTTTCGTAGATGTTTCTAACAGAAATGCAAGTTTCTAAAAATAACCGCATTATATCATTGTTCTAAAAATAACTATGTGATATAATAAAAAATATCATACGGGATGTTATCATACGGTTATTTGTATAGGTATAAGATAAATTTCAATTTTTCTGCATCTTTTAAGATGACTGAGGTTTCCAGTAATAGGATCTCCGGTCAGTAAGTGTGGAACCAGATACGAGGGGTCGAGTTTGCTTCCATAGGACACGTGCGACGTAACGTCTTTAATCAACGTCTGTTTCTATTCTTTGGTCAAAGAGTAATTCTGTTTTAATACAGTGTATAGATGCATTGTCTGTTCCTTCTTTTTATTGAATTTATACACATATAGATAATATGGTCGAAGTTAAGTCTGCACATAGAAAGATCAAATGTCAAAGAACTCTTTTGAAGAGTATATTTTCAGCGTCATGGAAAACGGGCCTTCAATTCACAAACCTTGTTTACATAGCTTTTTAGGTGTGCAGATATCTTTTGAACGCAACTCCTCCTACATTTATTGTTTGATTTGGATATAACTTTGACAGAATGTTCATGGTCATTCAAAGGTGTTTTGTAGTATCTGGCTGCGGCTTGAATAAAGATTCCAAAATGCCGAAAACAGTGCGAACTCAAGTCTTCTACATTAAAGGCAAGACTTCAATATTCTTTTTCAAAGAATGTTCCCAGTACCTGAGTTTGTGTATAGTGTGGGTGTTTTGTAATAATTTGCCGCAAGACTTCAATATTCTTTTTCAAAGAATGTTCCAAGTACCTGATTTTGTGTATAGTGTGGGTGTTTTGTAATCATTTGCCGCATCACTGTAAAAAAGAGCTTACAACATTCTGTTGATTTCATACAGGCACATTCATTCCCACTTGGTTGGACTCAGTTATTCATGCCCACCATACGGAGAGGCTCGCATTAAGCTGTTATTATTTATGATTAATGCCCTGGCAGGGCGGAGCCTAAGTAACGGGTCGTTGCACTTAAGGTTACGGGAAATCAGCTTTTATCTAAAATAACCTTCTTCTGAAGAGAGTCGACATAAATAACTCGAGGCCTTAAATCCTAGATTGGTAACCTAATCCTCGTAACTTCAGCTTAATCAAGCTGGAGTTACGGGGCCTTGGTAGCCAAACGATGAAATGTGTTCACTCTCTCAAAGCACGTGAATCCTGTAGGTTTTAGCATACAGTTATTTGCACGCGTTAACGATGATTACCGACTAAAATTTGAAAGAACCCAAACTATTGAAAAGTAAACTTGCCAAATTACGTCACGATTAAGCCCCGCCCTGCCAGTTCATTAATTACGCAGAATAACGTAGATATGTATCAGGATAAGACCAACAGAATGTTGCAAGAGGCGGCAACCATTCGACGCATTCCAACATCGCAGTACTTTCAGTGCTTTAGATTGTCAACGTTACGCATTACTTAGTTTCTTTGGGAGAGACCAATTTTACGTTTTTAGATAGGCCTAAGTGCATGAAGATCAGTTTGCAGAAAACCTTTGCGTCAGCGCGATCTCAACGGTTTTCTCTTTGTCGTTCCATTCAGACGCAACTTTACATTGACATCATTAAATTAACGAGTCATGACATACTTTTATTATGCCCCCGCATCGATAGATCGGGGGCATATTGTTTTACTCGTGTCCGTCTGTCTGTCTGTCCGTCTGTCCGTCTGTCTGTCCGTCTGTCCGTCTGTCCGTCCGTCTGTCCGAAAACTTAACCTTGCCAATATCTTCAAGCCTATTCAAGATACAAAGCTAATATTTGGCATGATGATAGATCTCAATGATCGACATCCGCTGGTACCAAAGTCAAGGTCATGTGAAAAGGTCAAGGTCATCTATCAAGGTCAAACGTCCAAAAACTTAACCCGAAAACTTAACCTTGCCAATATCTTCAAGCCTATTCAAGCTACAAAGCTAATATTTGGCATGATGATAGATCTCAATGATCTGCATCCGCTGGTACCAAAGTCAAGGTCATGTGACAAGGTCAAGGTCATCCGTCAAGGTCAAACTTTAACCCGAAAACTTAACCTTGCCAATATCTTCAAGCCTATTCAAGATACAAAGCTAATATTTGGCATGATGATAGATCTCAATGATCCGCATCCGCTGGTACCAAAGTCAAGGTCATGTGACAAGGTCAAGGTCATCTGTCAAGGTCAAACTTTGAAAAAAAATGCTGTTACGGGGGCATTCGTGTTTCACAAACACATCTTGTTTAAGGATAGAAATACATATAAGTGGTTGAGTTGAAAGTAGATATACTAATTTTAGCGGCCAGTTATCTGGAAACTCTACTTTATAATGATTTATTTTTTCAAATGATCAAATCATGATACTATAGACCTGCAATTTCAAGCGAGTGATCAAAGATCAATTTTACATTGAAAATGATAGGAGATAACGGTTTCTCGGACCTCACTCTTTCTTGCGGAACTATACCTAGTAACTCGTGGCAGATATATGATACACTAGCTTTCTATTATTTCATTCATGATTTAATTTCTAAAAGCCGATTGCGACCCAATAGGACAGTGTTGGTTTATGCGCCCCGCTTTGCAAGTACACTTTCTGAATGCAGAATGATTATTCTTCATTCTCGGATAAGAAATTATAGCTCGGCTGTTTTCGGTGAAAACCCGAATTACGGGTATCGCGACAATTATATAAAGGACTTATCAGACCAGTGTTAGAATATGCGAGTGCAGCATGGTATCCCCATCAAATTTATCTACAAGAAATAATAGAAACTGTACAAAAAAGATCTGCTCGTTTTATTACTTCTAACTATGATTACAATCCAGAATCTATGACCATTATTCTATCATCGTTGAAACTGGACAGTCTTAAACAAAGAAGAAAGAGAAATCGTTTCATTTTAATCTGTAAGGACAACAACGCTTCCATACCAACTAACCAACTCAATAGACCAAAACGTACCTCGAAAACCAGACATGCAGAACACTTCAACCTCTTGCATGCAAGAACAGAGACATATAAATCAAGTTTTATTCCAAATACTATTCGGGACTGGAATTCATTATCACCGGAAATTATTAAAAATTACACAAACTCGAGTGATCTTGTAAACCCCTTAATACACGATATCAAAAACAAATTCTAATCACCAACACTTGACGCAAGCGCGGCAAAAGAATATCCAAGGATGTATCGCCGTACACAATCAAGATCAAGTCCATCTAATTTAAAGAGCGCCGTAGTAATCTTGATAAGCCAAAGACCGTAATTCCTTAACATTTGATAGCCGTGTCCGCACGATTTTCAAAAAAAAAAAAAAAAAAAATACTTTCTTGTAAAAACAAAAGCATGTACTATATTCAAAGGAGATTTTAGCCGATCATGTTCCACAAGATTTAACGGACAGCTTGAAAAGAAACTGCATTTTTTAATAAGGAAATATTCTAATATGACTAGGCATACTAAATTTCAGTTTAATCAAAGCAATGCCGTAATCGGTACAAACATTTAGACACACAATGGTAGCCCAACCACTATCTAATTCGTGGATATCTTTGCCATAATAAGCGATTCTCCCTTTGTCTTAATGCTTTCATTCAAACATATGATTCGCATTAACATAACATTCCAAATAATATCATAAGAATAAATCCGTTGAAATGTTGCTTATAAATACGATTTTTTTTTTGTGGAACGAGTTGACTGAGGGAAAATTGATTGGGGAACGAGCTGACTATTTAAGGGGAACGAGTTGACCAAAATCGCCACATGACCAGCCCGATTAGCTCAGTTGAGACGTTAAACCGAGGCCCCGTGAGACGGTGTTTTACACCGAGCACGTTTAAGAACCATGGCGGATCTCAGCATTAGTTTCGTCATGAATCCTTGCACTATCCCTCGTAACAACCGTCTTCTGGGGGCGTTGCCCATATGGGTATGTGCTACGGTAGCGACGATAAATAAACGGAAATACATACACACACAAAATCGCAACGAGTTGACTGTAAGCCAAAGGGGGTGTTTGTTCTGAAAGGCAAGGAAGTTGATCTGACAGCACAAAGAAAATATTTATATTTTGAATGCAATGTTAGGATGAAATATAAATACTAGACCAAAAACGTGAGAAACCGCTGCACAATAATATCTCTATTTCATAGAAATCTTTTCTATGAAATGAGCCTGGGAGTGACATTTCCAATAATTTGACATCTGCGCAAGATGTAATCATCAAGCAGCCCAGACAGTTACTTAGTGTAAGTAGAGGATTGGCTAATTATCTACAGATACTTTTTAAAATACCTTATCTATCTACAAATCACATAGAAAGGACTATGGCCAGACTGTGCGGATGCACAGACTGGCCAGTGTCTTTGCTTTGCGCACATTTAATTTTGTTGGAAATGTCACGCACAGGCTCAATATATTGTATAAATACTGTGTTATCCTCAATATTAGAAAACATACTAAGTAGCCTAACCATAGTAAACCCCTTATCCTGCTGAAGATAAATGAGCCTGTGCGTGACATTTCGAACAATTTCAAACATACGAAAGATAAAGACTTTAGCCAGTCTGTGCTTCCGCACAGTCTGACCAGAGTCTTCACTATGCGATTTGTAGCTAGCTAAGGTATTCAGGTATCTGTAGACAGTTAGGCAATCCTCTACTTACTCTGTGTAACTGTCTGGGATGCTAAATGTTTGTAACTCATGCAAATGTCTAATTGTTGGAATTATCACGCAGACTCCCAAATTTGGTTTCGAACAACTTGGTACATCTTAGCGGTGTGACTCCAGTCATGATATCCTACAACCATTAAGTAGAAAACATGGCAAATAGACTAAGATTCGATTATACACCTGTGCAGGTTGATTATCAGTATATACTGCCTCGACAGCTCAGAGGTTAGAGCGTCGGTCTCCTGATCCGAAGGTCAGGGATTCGTGTCCTGGTGACAGCGAGGTGTTTCCTTGGGGAAGAACACCAATGGGTTGATAATCGTAGACCTATGTGAGATAGCGGCTGGAGGCTAGGAAAGAATGTGGTGGTTGTACTGGTGATAGAAATACCAGGAATCCATCGTTAGGTGCTCCAGCCGCCGCGATATTACTGAAATAATGTTGAAAGCAGCGTTAAACTCCATTCAATCAATCAATCAATCAATCGATCGATCCTTGGGGAAGAAACTTAATAGTCACTGCCTCAGTCCACCCATCTGTAAATAGGTAGCAGTGGATGAAAACCCTTTAAAAAAAGATTCCACTGCCTCTCGAACTTCTCACGCAAAATTGATGACATCCAGAATGAGTAAAAGTCGGTTTATAGCTGTACATAGCTAATGTTAATTATTAACTGTACCTCGTACAAACCGCCGACTATAAATAAAGATTATTATTATATTATAATTATTATTAAGCAAAGCTCTATGAACATGAAAGCCGGAGTAGGCCTTGATCAGCATAAAGTTCAAGCATAAGTTATGACGCTTTGGTTGTTAAACAAACCTATCATTTTTCTCTCTAGGAGGTAACCCTTCAAGGTCGCCTAACCATCCCGACAATGGCGGACCAGGGGTTCGGGAGAGTATTGCGTCTTATCATCCAAATGCCTCGCCTCTGGTGCGTTTTGTGCTTTCATCATGTCTTGTACGTCCTGTCCTTGTATCGTAAAGATATATCAGAAGTGTGTATGTGAGAGCGAGGATGGGCCGATAAGAATTTTAAATGAATAAACCATTTCTAAATGAGGAATCGAACTTGACGTCTTTCTCGGCATGGGCTGAACAACGACGATGAATGTGTCCACCCATTGATTAATTGCAAACTTTTCATTTGACGTCATGAAAATCTTATTAAGGTAATGGACACGTAATAGTTCGCAACGTTTCAGAACTTTGACAGAGTTTACCGATGTTTCCCAATGATTTCACTCGGTTATCATTGTGAAAGATCATGTATTCCGAAATGTTGCGGAACTAGTACGGGTCAACTACCTTAAAACTTAATAAAACTACATATGAATTGTCCTCAGATTAAGATTTTTTAAAACGTTGGTGGGGGATATTGTTGGAGATGGAATACGCGCAAGCATTGTGTTAACGAGAGAAAATGCTTTGGACAAATAAATCTCTGTTACACCGAGCTCTTATCAATAGCATTAATAATGAAAATCATTAGGAAAGCTCGGTTAACACGGTTAAAGTTCATTACTCCCGAAATGTTGGAGAACTATTACGGGCCCACTGCCTTAAGTCTATCGTCATCTTCGCTACCTAATTACCGTGATTCATACGTGGCAAGCATCACCCTGGCTATCAAAGATTGGCTATCAAAGACAATCATTTACTCTTTGTTGGATAAGCATTTTATTTGAATGGGATTTTCGCCGCTTTCAACAATCTTTCCGTTATATCCCGAAAGCTGGAGCGTCTAACAGTGATACCTGGTATTTCAAACACCAGTACTACCATTTTACACCCTTTTCTAGCGTCCAGCTGTTATCCTACATAGGTCTTCGATTATCAATCCCATTGGTGGAAGACAAATAGTCGGAAAGGATGAGTGCATTTATATAACATATGATCCGTCGACAGGAAAATATGCCTAAATGTCAATAAAATTGAAAATTGACTCAAATTTCAACTCTTTAAAAATGCGAAATTTGTTATTTATAATACAAGAAAAATTGTTATTTTTAAAACTAACAAGTTCCTTTAACCTTTTTTTATATTCATTTTTCACAAACCAAACGTTTAATGCACTGAAGTCAACATTGAGAATAATTGAAAAATTACTTGTTTCGAGCATTTTCTCTCCTTTTCTAAATGTTTTCTTCAAAATTTTGAAGTTTGTTTTCAATTTTACTCCTCATTGAATAAAAATCTGCATTATCTTTGAAATTGGATTATTCTAAAATCAAATTTTTGCAGTAACTGGGGCAAACATTAAAAATTAAGAAGGTGACGTCATTGCGGCATTTATAATTATTACTATAATCATAAGAGAAGATAAGATTTAAATGAGAAGACAGATCAGATTTATTTTGAGTCGGCAAGACAAGGTAACAAGATAACTTATACGGTTAAGGAAGCTTATGAACCGACTTTCCTTTTAAATCGACTATATTTTACAGATAGACGTTCGCGCCTATGTACGTATATGTAAAAAAAGTGTTATGTTTCAGACTGCGAGATATTCACCTACAGTATATATTGTATTTCCGAGTATTGTGCATTTCGAAAAGAAAACACTTTTTTAAGTACACTGGTGCGAATTACCTTAATAACTGAGGGGAGTGTCTCGAATGAGATCAAGAGGGGGGGGGGGGGGGGGGCATGCGGTAAGCTATTGACGAGGTGTCGCTTTAAACTGAGCCTGTGCGTGACATTTCTAACAATTGCTTGTGTGCGAGAGGGTCAAACATAATGTAACCATGTAAGAAAATCATAAGCAACCTGTCCTTGCATTTTTCTACTTGCAAAATACTAAATAGTTAACTAAAGTATGGTTCAACTCAATCCTTCTTTTAAGACATTTGTTTTTTGACATTGAAGGCGAACGTCCGTCGTAGGGCGTTAGGAGTACTAACTAAGTGATCTTTGTCATTCATTATAGACTAATCATTTTTTTAAACTTTGTCGTATTGAGGAAATGGTTCTACAATAAGAAACAAGGAGGGAATATCATTCTACTATTTATTTGAGTCTTTTTATCGTTAATAAATGCCATCATACAATGTTCAATTTAACTATCTTAGCAATCTTTTTTTCAAAATGCATATATTAAAATTAGTTTCAAACTTTCTCTTTTCTTGTGAATCTTTTCTTCAAACAATGAAAAAGTCCCTTTCTTTGTTTCACTGACTCATTTCCATTAGGTATTTCTACGGCTATGTCTTCAAGCTTCACTTCATTTGTGTTTGCAGAACTAATATTCAGACTGTGTAAATCAATAATTATCTGATTAATCTCATCGTAGACATTCGTTGTTGCTTTATCGTTAGGCTTTTCTAAAGTCTTGGCACCTCCGAGATTAAACAGACTATTTACTAGCTTGGGTTGTTGGATTTCTTGATTGAAGTTTGCCGATAATATATCTGAAGATGGCTCATCTAGGTCTATACGTTGGCATACGAGGTAATATACACACTCACTGATCATTTCAGTTGGAAATGCCTGTTTACAATCGCCGCTAACAGTATCTACACCTGTGTCGATCTTGAATTTGATTCTATCACATATTTTTCCTTTCAGAACAGTAGATAACCCGATTACCTGCTTCCTCAATACCATTTCCTTAAGTACAGCTATGTCATATGCTTGTATATTTGCCGAGTGTCGCTGAAGCCTCTCCGATAACTTCTTCTTTAATCCGTTAATTGCACGCATTCTCGTTTTGTATTCCCTTTTGTCATTTGTGCAGTTCTTATTGGCAGACTGTGCTGCATCTATCATGGAACAATATTTATGTACTTTGGCTCTCGTTTTCCACACCGATCTTTGACAACCTCTCAAAATTTCATTGTGTTCTCGATACCTTTCAATGCATTTATGCAATTTTATTTTCTCCAATCTGTATGATGAAATAAATTCAGATATAAAAACTGGATCTGAGTTTATCAGCATGATGGCTTGTACCAACCTTGGAAAAATTACTTGTTTGATAGTTTCTACAAACCTACTCTCTCTTATTAACCGTTCCATATCGCTTTCTTCTGGCGGCTGTCTTCTGTAGTGAAGCGTTGCTAAGGTCGAAAGATAGTTTCGTAGATTTTCAAACATTTTTTCTTTCCGTTCCAATAGCGATAACTCTGGTATCATAGCTTCTATTGCAGTCATCGTTAACGGTTTTGATCGTTTCAAGCGTTAGCTAAATAATGACGTCGTTACCATAGAGTCGACGTCGGTATTTACCGGAAGTTGACGTCACTTCCTGACGCCGCGAAGCGAAATTAGTTGGCTTATTTATTTTACGGGGTTTTCGGGGAAGTTATTGTTTTAAATTGATATTTTCTACAGGATAGGTCACTTTTCACCCACTTCTAAGTAACACCGAAAACTCAGGACTGATTCGAAAGTTCAGTTTGTAAAAAAATTATAATGTTCAGTAATTCAGTGAGAATAAATGTCAATGAGAGATATCATTGGAAAGGAAAGGGTTATATTAATACGTGTCCGTTTAACCTTCCCCGTTCTATAAAGATCAAGCCAAAAAGATTGTTTCTAAGCAACTTGTCTAAATCTACCACGAGGGGAAGATCTATAAGTCGGTGTATATTTTAGCATAATTCTAGCTCGATTCTCGATCTAGAATCGTAATAAAAACTTGCATGACATTTTTGGCGACGATCATTACTTTTATTTTCAGGACATTATCACCAGAATGATGAGCTTTCTTTTCATTTACCATTTTTTCCGGCCTATATAGAGAGAGGTGACTCCTCACGTTGGCTGTACCCATGCAGAAGTGATTTAAAACACATTCCATGACGCAATAAATATTTGCAAATAACTAGAATGGTAAACCAGGTACAACACATGTCTAGCTCAATATCTTTGAAATATCTGACATTGAAATGTGACCTACAACCATTTATCTTATAACCATACACATATCCGTGTGATAAAATCCCATACGATATTTTTATATGATATCACATGGATATTTTTAGAACAAAAGCATGCTGAGGTTATTTTAGAAACTATCATTTCTGTAAGAAACATCAACGAAAACAAGGCAAATAGAGTTTATAAGATAAATATAATACGTACTTCGTTTTTTGTATGAAACAATGTATAACGAGGTTGGTTGTCTCGGCAGAGGTCTCGACAATAATCAATTCCCCCAACCTCGTTATACATTTTTTCATACAAAAAACGATGTACGTATTATATATATCTAGTTTAAATGGCACTTCTACACCATTAGGGGAAATCTTCAGGAGCCATATAATGTAATCTTGAAATCCACCAATAAATGTATAAATGTTATGCTCCGGTAAAAAATTTGATCTTCAGTGTGACCTTGGTTTTTGAGATATATAAAATATCTTTTACATGGCACACGTACTTATTTGGGGAATAATTGTATGAGCAATTATTTTGATATCCAATTGCAGGAGATACGCTCCTGATAGACGCACGGACGGATTAATGAACATACACGAACTTGACGTCGTGACGACAATGTATCGATTACCACAGGCGGGTTTGACAAATATACTCAGCGTCAATAGAAAGTTACCAACAACAATAAAACATTAAAAATTTCAAATATAGAAATAAAGTTATTAAATTCATTTACATAGTGTTGGGAAAACATAAACAGTGTTTTTTTAATCAGTGGCTAGGAGCAAACGTCTTATTTTTCTGACTTGAAGAATATTACCTATAATTGAAAAGTCACTAACATCAATAACGGGTATGGCCACCGTTTTCATAGAGAACTGCAGTGGTTTTGCGCAAAATCTGATCGCAAGCTGTATACGTTATTTAGAATGGCCTACCATTCGTCCCCAAGAGCCTTGAGGAGCTACTGCCGGTTTCCGATATGACGTCGATCGTTCAACGCCGTACGTCCTAATTGGCCAAAACATGCAGGAGTGCGATCGGAAGAAAAGGCAATACAAGGAAGCAGAATAACATAATTGACTCTAAGTAAACCTAAACCAACATTGCAGAATGCGACCGAGCGTTGATCTGTTTCATTGAGAACGGACAATTAAATGGTCTAAAGATGTTCTCATCATAACGTTACTTTGTAAACTTCCATCAGCCAAAACGAAAATTTTGTTTTATATCTTCACGAAATGCCGTTATACTCCCACCATCCAACGCATCGCCTGTCTACCACGACATAACACACGGTGTTCACATTGACACCGTCGACTATATCGAGTAACATCTTGATTCTTTAGTGAAAAGAATACTTTGAGGTCCTCATGTTTCCCGTGTCGTCTTCGAAGCCGATCGGAACCTGCCGCGAACATGCCATTGGATGATATGACCATCAGTTTGTGTTAACGTCACCTTTTGGCGTCCTTTGTGTGGCCTATCATTTACAGACTATTTTTTATGGCTACGGGCAAGTTTCGTTATTTCTTTGGTGAAGGAAGCTAAGTCGGCCTACAGTTTGAAAAAAACACAATCCTGCTTAGGACATACTGAACAAGAGGAAATTGTCCCAGTGGTTTGGGAGGGGTAGATTTTAAAAGATGTTAACATGAAAAAATGCCCAACCCTGCCATGCCCATTTTTGGGGGTCAATCAAAATTTCTTTTACAGTTTAAGTTACGGGTCACCGAGGAACATGCAGTTACATTGATATTGGCCTAATGATTTGGGAGGAGAAGATGTTTAAAGATTTTACTGTGAAAGGATGCCATGCCCTGCCACACCCATATTTGGGGGTCAATCAATATTTCTTTAACAATTTAAGAAGAGGGTCACCTGAGGATCATTTCTACCAAGTTTCATTAAAATTGGCTCATTAGTTTGGGAGGAGATGTTTAAAGAAAATGTTTAAGCACGCATGGATGCACGCACGATGTACACTCAGCCATGACAATAGCTTACTGGCCTTCGGCCAGTGGAGCTAAAAAAAAGATTAAACAAGAAGACCAAGATGGTCCTAAATCTCTCACCCGAGTCTCCTTGACCACTTGGACATCAAATGAATAAGACTGACAGGTGTCCACTTCTAAGGAGATAATTTGTATTTTTTTTTAATACCCTGGCCTGATTTCAGATTATTGATGTTTCTATGTAAAATCTGATGGGCTAAGTCCAAGCATAAAGCTAAGAGCATATAAAACAGTAAACTTCATATTGAAAAAAAATAAGGAAGCTAAACACCAAATTTCTAGCTATCTACTTTCTAAAGGTAGGTATAGATTTTTTAAACAATTTCATTCTGTTTCTATGTAACATAGGATATGCCCAAGCATTGATAGGAACAAAATTGATAAAGGTCCACGTGATCACGTAACATACTAAATGCGATTGTAGTCTGCCTTTTGGTTTCTATGGAGAAGATTTTTTTTTTTAAATTTTCACTCTTTGTTTTTAAGTAAAATGAGATGCACCCGGCTGAGCCCAAAAATCAACCCTGGGTCATGATATGAACAAACTAAGAGGTCAACTGAATGATGCTACACACAAATAATAAAAGCCTTCTGCCTTTTGGTTTCAGAGAAGAAGAATTTTGAAGATTTTCACTCTTTGTTTTTTATGTAAAACAGAATCTGCACGGGCAGAGCAAAAATATGATCCCAGGGTTTTGATTTGAGCAAAGATAGTAGAGGTCAACTAGATGATGCTACACACCAAATATAATCTGCCTTCTGGAGTTGGAGAAGAAGATTTGTGGTTTGTTTATTTTCTTTTTATGGGATTTACGCTGCTTTCGAAAAAAATTCAGTAATATTGCTGTGGCTGGAGCACCTACAATGGAATCCTGGTATTTCTCCAGTACTACCATCACATCCTTTCCTAGCCTCCAGCTATTATCTCACATAGGTCTACGATTATCAGTATAAAACTGAAATATTGTTGAAAGTGTCATTAAACCCCATTCAAAGAAAACAAACAATTAAATGAAATTTAAATTCAGCAGGATAAAAGGGTTAGAATTTTCCAATACAAGGCAAACAAACCCCCTTCCTATATGTTTAAACGGAAATCTTGGATCCTCCACTACAAAGTGGGAGATTTTTAAGGGTGCCATGTTTGGGGTGTCCAACATTCGAATGTTTACTGTATATCCATGACCTTTCATATCATAGTGGTAATGATAATCCTCATATCATTAATATAATGCTTTAGTGTCATTTTAATTTCTGTTGCGTAATTGTCTTTCTGGCATTCCTTTACATGCATACCCAAATTGCTATTTCACCTATTCAAGTTTATGTTATTGTGAAGGAACAAGAGGACCAAGATGGTCCTAGATCGCTCACCTGAGTCTCTATGACCCCTGGGACATCACATTAATTAGATAGGCAGATGTCAAAAAGAAGATAATTGCCTAAGATCAATACCATGGAACATTTTCAGCGAAGAGCGAGACAGATATGCCTTTTTGCTCTTTGATTCTATGTAAAAAGGGATGCACCCGGGTGGACCCCAAATGTGACCCCAGGGTCTTGATATGAACAAACTTGGAAGAGGTCCATAAGATGATGCTACATTCTAAATATGAAAGCTGTCTGCCTTCTGGTTTCAGAGAAGAAGATTTTTGAAGGTTTTCCCATTTTCACCCATCGTGCTCATATCAGCTGAGAGGGATGCACCCGGGTGGAGCCCAAATATGACCCAAGGGTCATGATATGAACAAACTTGGTACGGGCCCACAAGATGATGCTACATACTAAAAATGAAAGCAGTGTGCCCTCTGGTTTCAATGATAGAAGATTTTAAAAGATTTTCGCTCTTTGATTCTATGTAAAAAGGGTTGCGCCCGGGTGGAGCCCAAATATGATTCTAGGGTCTTGATATGAACAAACTTGGTAGAGGTCCACTAGATGATGCTACATACCAATTATGAAAGCTGTCTGCCTTCTGGTTTCATAGAAGAAGATTTTTGAAGATTTTCATTTTTTTTACCCTTCGTGCTCATAAGAGATAAAGGGATGCACCTGTGCAAAGCCCAAATATGACCCAAAGGTCTTGATATGAACAAACTTGGTAGAGACCCACTAGGTGATGCTACACACCAAATATTAAAGCTGTCTGCCATCTGGTTACAGAGAAGAAGATTTTTAAAGATTTTCGTTCTTTGATTCTATGTAAAAAGGGTTCGGCCCAGGCAAAGCCCAAACATGACTCCAGGGTCTTGATATGAACAAACTTTGTAGAGGTCCACTAGATGATGCTACATACTAAATATGAAAGCTGCCTTCCTTCTTGTTTCAGAGAAGAAGATTTTTAAAGATTTTCATATTTTCACCCTTTTTGTTAAGAGTAAAGGGAAAGTTAAGGGTGGATTTCATTTATTTGAACAACTTTGGTAGAGCTTGACCCAAGGAACATCCCTGCCAAGTTTCATCAAGATTGGCCCACTGGTTTAGGAGGAGAAGATGTTTAAAGGAATTGTGGACGACGCATGACGGAGGATGGACGACGCACGATTGACGACGGATGACGGACATTGTACAATCCCAATAGCTCACCTTGAGCACTTTCTGCTCAGGTGAGCTAAAAATGTTTCTGATAAGAATTTTAAACAGATCAAACTTCTTCCCAGCATTTAGGGTGAAAACATTTACCATACATTTTGCAAATGATACTCCACTTTGCATGTACACATACATGAAAAGGGGGGTATCATTTCAAAATGATCTTTTTGTACATGTAAATAATTAGGTTTACTCTGGGACGCATCAAATCTCTACACAGGATAGGGTAAATCAAGATAAGGAACAAATCTATTTTAAATGTATCTTTATCTACTAACTTTCATTGTTTATCATTGCTATAAAATAGACATAATCATAACAAATTCTTAAATAACAGATAAAGTTTAACTTATTCATAAATGGTCCAAGGTATAAAAACTTAAAATTGAGCATGAATAAGTTTGGAATTCATAACATATCAAGGCTTGAATTAAAGGTACCACATTTTATCCAGTAATTGCAGACACTTTTTAAGCAAAAACCTTCATTCTGTGTTCACATATAACTCAGCCACTGTCCTTGATCTTCTGAAAGAAACAAAATATATTTGAGAAAACATGACTGTCCCCAAAATGGCATTTTTTTTAAAAAAAAAACTTTTGACGTTGACAGTTGACCTTGACCTTGTCACATGACCTTGACATCTGTGGATGAACAAATTATCGAAATCTATCATCATACCAAATATGAGTATTGTATCTTGAATACCCTTGAAAAAATAGGCAATGTTAAGTTTTTTGCTTAATTTTTGCAGACAGATAGACATACAGATGCACAGATAGACAGATGCACAAGGTAAAACAATATGCCCCGATCTTTCCATGTAGGGCAAAAAACATTGAAAATAGATCATTCAAATTTATGCTTCATAATTTGCAATCAATCGCTGGTTTTGACAGCCCCTGAGGAAGATCAGACTAGAGGGCAATAGTGGCCCTAAATCCCTCACCTGAATGAACTGTCTAAAATTTTCAAAAGAAATATTAGAAATAGAATGATGATTGACTAAGCTAAACAAATGCTGTTGCTTGAGAATCCTTTTTTTACAATTTTCAGGTTAACTTATAAGGATTTTCTATTATTTGACTGTGTAACCTAGTTTTTGAACCGAGTTGACCCAATTTCATACTCATCAAAAATTGCATCAATTCAATCATTGTGACCAAATTTCAGGTCGATCAGGCAAACAAGAGGACCATGATGGTCCTATATTGCTCACCTGAGTAAGTCAACTCATAACTTGTCAACCATGTTATAAATACCAGAGATTGTCTGATGTACATTTAGTATGAATTTAAAAGAAACATACTTTAATTTCCTCCTACTGCTTTTTAATTGCAAACAAAGTTATTGATGGAATTGAATTCTTTTAACAAGTTTAGTAGACCTAAACCTTAAGAATATCCCTGCAAATTTTAAAATATGCCCAATAGTTTAGGCAAAGATTAACCTTCTTTGAGATTTTTGGCAATATTTTGACATTTCCAATACCATACAAGCCAGAGATTTTGATTGAATAAAATTATTTTTACAATTTTGGTAGAGCTTCACCCAAAGAACATCCCCACCAAGTTTCAGCTTAATTAGCCAAGTGGTTTAGGAAGAGGAGAAGTTTTTCTTCGATTTTCAGCAATTTTCGGCCATTTTTCATCCTTTCTGTTACCATGCAATTCAGAGTTTTTGAAGAAATTAAATTCTTTCTACAACTCTTGAAGAACTTCACCCAAGGAACATCCCTGCCAAGTTTCAGCTTGATTGGCCATGTGGTTTAGGAGGAGAAGAAGTTTTTCTAAGATTTTCAGCAATTTTTGGCCATTTTTCAACCTTTCTGTTTCCATGTAAACCAGAGTTTTTGATGAAATTGAATTCTTTTAACAACTTTTGAAGAGCTTCACCCAAGGAATATCTCTGCCAAGGTTCAGCTTGATTGTCCCAGGGGTTTAGGAGGAGAAGAATTTTTTCTTAGATTTTCGCGATTTTCAGCCTTTCTGTTACCATAGCAACCAGAGTTATTTATAGAATTAAATTCTTTTAACAAATTTTGAAGAGCTTCACCCAAGAAACATCCCTGCCAAGTTTCAGCTTGATTGGCCCAGTGGTTTAGGAGGAGAAGATGTTTAAAGAAATTTTTGACCGGACAGACGGACGGATGGACGATGGATGGACGACGGACGGTGAGTGATCACAATAGCTCACCTTGAGCACTTTGTGCTCAGGTGAGCTAAAAATGTGGCTTCTAGAGTGCATACAGTTGAACCAATTTGGAACTTGTCTGAGATTTCATCAAGACAATCATTCTGACTAAATTCCAGGTTGATCAAGCAAAAAATGTGGCCTCCAGAGTGCATACAAGGTTTTTTGAAAATTTGACCCAGTGACCTAGTTTTTGACCCCAGTTGACCAAATACCAAATTCATCAGGGACTTCATCATGACAATCATTCTGACCAAATTTCAGATTGATCGGGCAAAAAATGTGGCCTCTAGAGTGCATACAAGGTTTTTCGAAAATTTGACCCAGTGACCTAGTTTTTGACCCCAGTTGACCAAATCATGAACTTGTCTGAGATTTTATCACGACAATTATTCTTATCACATTTCAGGTTGATCTGGTAAAAAATGTGGCCTCTAGAATGCATACAAGGTTTTTCTAACGTTTGATCCTGTCACCAAGTTTTTGACCCCAATGGATCAAATTTTGAACTTGGCCAAGATTTTATCAAGACAATCATTCTGACCAAATTTCAGATTGATCTGGCAAAAAATGTGGTCTCTAGAGTGCATACAAGGTTTTTCTAAGATTTGATCCCGTGACCTAGTTTTTGAACCCAGTTGACCAAATTTTGAACTCGTCTGAGCTTTTATCAAGACAATCATTCTGACCAAATTTCATGTTGACGGACATCCACCTAATCACAATAGCTCACCTCACAGTGTTTGCACCTTTTGAACATTTCAAATTATTAGAAATGTCACACACAGACTCATTTCATGGTTGCCTTGTTAAGCAGATATTAAAAATGAGCATGTTAACAAAAGAATTATCATACCCATCAGTTGCTACCCTACATAGGTCTACAATTATCAACCAATTGATGGGAGATAAAAAGACATAAAGGATGTTTGCATCCACTGGGGATGGAACGCAGGATTTTAACTATTTCTACTTCTACTGTTGAATCTAATAAATTATGGCAAAGTTTTCTACAAAACTCTGTTATATCAATGTTAAAGATGATTAAAATTCACATACATTTGACTGAATTATGAGTCAAATTGTTTATACTGAAAATCTGTGCCAAGATAAGACCCTATCTTTGACATATGAAATGAAAACATTTTATGTGATAATTTTCTTGATAACAGCACTTATTCTTTCCGATATTTGTATCCCAACAATGGGTGAAAAATCTTAAACCTAAGTGGGATAGTATCTGGAGGCTAGAAAAGGATAAAATGGTTAAACTGGTGTGAGAAATGTCTAGAATCCATTGTTAGGTGCTCCTGTCACAGCAAAATGACTGAAAAACTGTTAAAAGCGGCATTGAGCCCGATTTGAACAAACAAACAGTGAAGGTTTACCTTAAGTTCAACTATTAGTTTATCCACACTTGGTCTATCTGTATTAGTTTGACTAGGATATAGGAATCTGACCATCCCCTCTTTGTCCAGTATAAAATCTCCACCCATCTGTTGATGATAAAGAAAAGCATATTTTTATTAACTTTCTGGTTAATACCAATATTTTTTGGTGGATAATCAGAGATGAAGACAGGAGGGCGTAACTGCAATCTAAAATATTTGTTTCTAAATGAAACCCTATGTTGTAGGTATGCATTACAATAGTCTTGACAAGACCATTCATATGGGTACTTTCAAAATAGATTTTGAGCAGGGATTAGAGAAACAATAACTTTGAAACCTGAATTGAATATCTAAAAATTTAAAAGGAAGCTCAAAAGAATATGATAGAAGCAAAATAACAATTAAAAGTAATACTGTTGGTTTTAATCAACAAGATAATCACTCTGACAAATTCAAAGGTTGACTGGATTAAAAAGGTGTCCTCTTGAGTGTCCACAAGATTTTTCTAAGATTTGACTCTGTGACCTAGTTTTTGAACCCAGTTGACCCAATTTCGAACTTGTCACAGATTCCATGAAGATAATCATTGACCAATTTTCATGTTGATTTGGCTAAAAATATGACATCTTAAGTGTCCACAAGGTTTTTCTAAGACTTGACCCAGTGATCTAGTTTTTGACCTCACTTGACCCAATTTCGAACTGTCAAAGATTTCATCAAGATAATCAAGAGCAATTTTCTGATTGATTGGGTTAAATGTGTCATATAGAGGGTCTCAAGGTTTTTCTTAGATCTCACCTTGTGACCTAGTTTTTTACCCCACCTGACCCAATTTTGAACTTGGCCTAAATTTCATCAAGATAATCATTCTTACAACTTTTAAGGTGATTGGGTAAAATGATATTGTCTGTAGAGAGTCCAAAAGGCTTCTTTAAGATTTCTTCTTGTTACCTAGTTTTTGACCCCAGTTGACCCAATTTCTATCTTGTCCCCGATTTTAACAAGACAATCATTCTGACCAATTTTAAGATTGATTGGGCTATAATGTGGGGTCTAGAGTGTCCAAAAGGTTTTTCTACGATTTGACCCCATGATCTTGTATGACCCAATTAGATCTTGTCCCAGATTCCAACTACAAAACCATTCTACCCAATTTTGGAGAATGTGGCGTCTAGAGGGTCCACTAAGTTTTACTAAGATTACCCTGTGAACTAGTTTTTGACTCCACTTGTACTTGAACTTGTTACAGATTTCATTAAGATAATCATTATGACCAATTTTCAGATTGTTTTGGCTTAAAATATGGGCTCTTGAGTGTTGACAAGGTTTTTCTAAGATTTGACCTTGTTATCTAGTTGGCCTCTAGAGTGTCCACAAGGGTTTTCTTAGATTTGACTCCATGGCCTAGTTTTGGAACCCACCATTTCACATGGATTAGGCTAAAAATGTGGCTTTAAGAGGCTAAAAATGTGGCTTCAAGAGTATCCACAAGGTAGATGTTAGTAACCGACGAAGGATGGTTTACATCAGGTAACCCCAAAAAGCTCACCTTGAGCATTTCTTGCCCAGGTGAGCTAAAAAGGGTACACTTGGTATTTTGAAAGATTTTATGCACTTTGCTTTTGTACATTTCTTTCTTTTGGATGTCATCTGAGTGGGGTTTATTTCAGTTAAGATGTTGATGTTATAATATCTTGGTCATATAATCAATTGCTTGCTTATGTGCTGTAGAGATTTTTTTCTCTCATTTTTTGAAATTAAAGGTCAAAATAAGAAAGGCTACCTGAAGAGAAACATTATCCATGTCCAGATTTTTAAGAAGAGTTGCATTCAAAAGAAATCAGATATTAAGGTAGTAGACTCGGATGAGTTCTGCAACATTTCAAAAGTCATGAACTTTAACAATGTTAACCGAGGTTTCCTGATGATTTTCATTGGGAAACCTTGGTCAACAACATTGTGCAAGATCAAAAATGTTGTGGAATGATTATGGTTTCACTACCTTAAGCCCCTTTTCTATGATGCAGCAGAGTATACATGTATTACCAACATGTCATATGTTAGGAATTTTCCTGACAAAGTTTCAAGCAAAATCAATATAGGACATGTGTTCACAAGTAATTTGACATGAAGGCCCCTTTTTCTGTGACATAGCAGAATTTCGTTTCAAATCATGCCAATTTAATATTCCCATTTGCATTATCTTTCAAATTGGACAATTTTAAAATTTTTGAAAACAGAAGAGGGATAAAAGTCAAGAGCTACTACCTGTTGTGTGTCATCATGCACATTTTCATAAGGTTTGGGTAATGGTTTGCCAGTCAGTAAGGCTTCTCCATAGTACACCATGGATGCTGTGCCCCAAACCTGAAGAATAATAATTATGAATACCACAGTCAAATTTATTCTTATCATTCAAGGAAGCCTGCATTGACCTGATATCATCAGCATGATATAAAATGATATCAGGCAGTCTATTTTTAGAAGCAATTTAAATTTTCATGATCATAACCAGAACTTCTTTCAACAAAATTCCTTTGATTTTTAAGGTTTATGAAATTTTAATCACTAAAAAATGAATGCATTATAAGTAGTTTAGTTTATAAGTAGAATAATATCACAGTCTCTTATTATCATATGAATGATATCTGGTCTCAAATGCGAGAAATTATCATGACTCTGCAAGCCCTTGTCATGAAAAATTCTCCCAGCTGCAACCAGACCGAATTCATATGTTAAGACACTGACATATTATTCAATATATTTCTATACAACACATTTTAAGAAGAGTTGCTGATGGCACTTTTAAGTTGACAAAAGTTAGAAATTGTCTTGTTATGGGGAAGAAAACATTGTAACAAGCACTTATTGCATAAAACATAAGTTGAGTGATGTTGTTAGGGAGGCTAGTTTCCATCGAATTACATGCTTGCTGAAAAAAATAGTTTTATTTCTTATTGAAACTAATTTTGAGTGTGCAGCTATTTCGTCTCTTAAGAAATTTGTTACATTATTGACAAATCTTTACATTTTTGCCTTTGCCTTTGATATTAAATCATAAGATATGTTGAGAGTATTTGTGATTTAATGGAGGTATGACACTTGAAATCTAATCACACTTCTGTATGAATATGCAAAAACGGATTCATACAGTGTGATTAGTTTTATAGATTAACACCTCCATGTAATCAACAAATACTCTCTTTATCCCTTAATTCTTTTTTAAAATTTTTATCAAATAAGGTCATTCTGCATGTTTCTGCAGCCTTATCAAATTGAGTTCCTAATAAAGTCCTAAATAGGTGATTTTTGCTCACTAACACTGGAAGAACTAAATTTATAATATATAATTTTTGTTAAGAGATGGAGAAAATATTTCTGAATTCATAGAGGTATGAATTTAAAAACCCTAATCAAAATGTGTTGCTATGATAAGGGGAATCATACATATGTGTGCGGAGTCTTTTCATACTACCATCAATTAATAAAAAATAAAAAGTTCACCACATCTCATGAATTAAATATAATGAAGTAAAAATGTTGAGAATTCTTCAAAATGAGATAGCTTTCATTTGGGGCTAACTTATGCGTAAGCTTTCGAAATAGAACTGTTTTCAAAATTGTTTTCATTAAGAACTAAAACAAATAAATCATTTTGAGTGCATAAATCTTGGCATTGAGGGACATATTACTACAATTAATTTATTCAAAAGATAAAACTAACCTTTTGTACTGATCGGTGAAGACCAAATGCATGATAAATCTACAATACAAAAGAAATGTTATGTGTAATAAATTAAGTATCAAGGAACTTATGATTATTACGTACCTTACACATCTGGGTGAAAAATACATGTAATGTTGATAAAATGATAATACCATAATAACTCAAGCTTATTCAAGATATAATTACAATTTAGTGACAAAGTTTTGATAATTTACCAAAATTCAAATCATCAATACAGTGTATCATATTTTGGGGGAGATCTCTCCCTAGGTGTGCACTAGCAGATAATTCACCCAGTAGGGAATATTTTCTTTCAAGCCTGCTGATCATCTCAATATAATCTGATTGGCACCTTGTGAATTTTGGATGTCTTGGTAATGCCCATGTACATGGCAAAAGTGAAAAGTTCCATCCTTTCAAGGTACTTGATTGATCAGTAACAAAATAAAGAACTTCACAGGAATCCTATGAAGGCCTCCTAGTAGGCTTAGGAAAAAATAAAGGTTTTTATAAAGGCTCCCAAGTAAGAAAATAAAGTCATTTCAGTGCAAAATATGAAGAAATAAAGAGTATATAAAGGCTTCTTTTGTCAAAGGTCAGAATATTTTATTAAACCATGGTCATAACTAAGTCTTTGTTTGATGTGGTATAAAATGTTTGAATAGTGAATTATGGTTTCCCTTGCTAGCATTAAAAAAGTTATGGATTTTGTTTTTGAGAACAAAATGCATTACTTACTTTTAGCTAGCACAGCAAAAAGTAAGAGCAATTATAAAGGTTTTGAGAGAGAATAACAGGCTATTTTGGAGTTTTAAATGTTTTCAGAGGAAATTTAAAGGTTTTAAAGGGTTCACTAGGAGACCTGCCTATGTGACAGAACACCATACTAATGTTACACAATAAATATTGTCAAAAGACAGATGAAAATTTGGCATGCTGGAATATGAACTAGCCAACAGAAGAATAGTAGCATGCAGCTCTTCTTACTGGGCTCATCCTGTTAAGAACAGACATCAGCCTTTTTGCCTTTGAATTTTAAAAATCCAATACAAAGTTTAATTTACTTAAATTCCATCTTACCTTCCTAGCAGAGTCTAACATCATTGGAAAAGGAACTTTAGTATCTTTTAACCATAATTGAGCACCATCCTGAAGACCAAAGGAAACAACCACAATTCTCCCACCTGCTGCTGATATTTCATCCTGAAATGATGAGCAAATATTACAAAATATGTTTCAAGGGTTCAATACAAGACTGCACTTAGAGTCTATACATTGTATAGACTCTTAGTACAGTCTTGCTCTTAACCCTAAGATACATGAAAATTTTTAAACACAACTGGGCATCATCTTTGAGACCAAAGGAGACAACCTCAATTACCACCTGCTGCTGATATTTCATCCTGAGATGGTGAGCAAACATAATGATAAATTTCAAAGGTTCAACACGAGACTGCACTTAGATTCTATACATTGTATAGACTCTTAGTGCAGTCTTGCTCTAAACCCTAAAAATGCATGCAAATTTTTAAACACAACTGGGCACCATCTTGGAGGTCAAAAGAGACAACCAATATTCTACCACCAGCTGCTGATATTTCATCCTGAAATGGTGATAAAATATCAGGGATGTGGAATTCCCATGCCCTACTTGTCCGACAGTGGCTTTTTCACTTGCGGGCAAGTACATTTTTCTAGGCAGATTGTCTGTTGACAAGGGAATACCAGAGCGAATCTTGATATAGCACTAAAATGATCTAGGAGAAAAGCCATCCTATTGTTTCGTTCAAAGGGGAGAAAACAATGTCTAAAATGAGGAAAATGCTGGGTTACATGTTTTCTTGTTAATTATCATTCCATTTTTTCAGGACAAGTTCATTTTGATCCTGGAATAGTGAGAAATCGACTTTTACATGTCCGTGGACAAGTGGAGAAAATTCATACATGTATTTTCACCCCTAAATATTAGAAAATAAATTTCAAATGTTTAATGCAAGACAGCTCTTATCTTATGGGGCTGTCACACCACAGCATATAGCATTAACTTATGCCAACATATGCTCATAGGCTCGCATACGCTGATGTACGCTAGGCATTTGTTAGTCATAAGTCGTGTATGCTACAAGTACGCTGGTATACGTTGGTATATGTTCTTATTCACAGAAGCCCAAAAATAATTTTTAACATGTTAAAAAATGTTCAGTGTATGCCAGCGTATAGAATATTCGCTAGTCATATGGTATGCATAGGGTCAATACGCTAGAGTGTGGCAAGAGGTACGTTACTCATAAGTTGAGTACACTTGGCATACGCTGGCAGAAAATAGTCAATTTAGCTGTAATACAGGTACTTCCCCTCCTGCATTCTCCTTTTTTTTTGCTTGTTTTTTCTGGAGAGAGGATTTGAAACGGGCTTAACTTTGGATAAAGGAGAATAGTCATGCCACCTGATCACCAGAACGAGAGAAAATGAGACATGTAAACTACACCTTCAGCGTGTTATTAGTCCCCTACCGGCGAAAGCCGAAGGGGACTATAGGTTTGCGCTCCGTCCGTCTGTCTGTCTGTCCGTCCGTCAGTCCGTCTGTCTGTCAGTCCGGATTTCAGTTTTCCGGACTTTTTTTCTTAACCCTTTGAGATATTGAGCTGATTTTTGGTATGTGAGTCCCCATCAATGAGTTACAGAACGAGTTCAAGTTTGGTTCCGGTCCATTGATTTTTGTGGAAGATACGGATGCTGGACTTAGAAATTACCAGGAAATTTCAGTTTTCCAGACTTTTTTTCTAAACCCTTAAAGATATTGAGCTGATTTTTGGTATGTGAGTCCGCATCAATGAGTTACAGAACGAGTTCGAGTTTGGTTCCGGTCCATTGATTTTTGTGGAAGATACGGATGCTGGACCTAGAAAATTACCAGGAAATTTCAGTTTTCCAGACTTTTTTTCTTAACCCTTTGAGATATTGAGCTGATTTTTGGTAAGTGAGTCCGCATCAATAAGTTACAGAACGAGTTCGAGTTTGGTTCCGGTCCATTGATTTTTGTGGAAGATACGGATGCTGGACTTAAAAATTACTAGGAAATTTCAGTTTTCCAGACTTTGTTTCTGAACCCTTAGAGATATTGAGCTGATTTTTGGTATGTGGATCCGCATTAATTAGTTACAGAACAAGTTTGAGTTTGGTTCCGGTCCATTGATTTTTGTGGAAGATACGGATGCTTTGCCTAGAAAATTACCAGGAAATTTCAGTTTTCCAGACTTTTTTTCTTAACCCTTGGAGATATTGAACTGATTTTTGGTAAGAGACACTTCATCAATGAGTTACAGAACGAGTTCGAGTTTGGTTCCGGTCCATTGATTTTTGTGGAAGATACGGATGCTGGACCTAGAAAATTACCAGGAAATTTCAGTTTTCTGGACTTTTGTTCTTAACCCTTGGAGGTATTGAGCTGATTTTTGGTATGTGAGTCCGTATCAATGAGTTACAGAACAAGTTTGAGTTTGGTTCCGGTCCATTGATTTTTGTGGAAGATACGGATTCTGGACTTAGAAAATTCTTTATCCTGAGAGACATTGAGCTGATACATAAAATCTGATACAACTATTATTTTGGAGAGGTAGTTATACCTTTACTACCAAAAAAGATACTGCTCTAGGGATATATATATAAATCTGGTAGGGGACTTGGTATTGCCATGCAATACTTCCAAATGCTTGTTTTACTAACGGTTACGTCTCGTTCTTTTTTTAACAAACCCTATCAAGTCTGCGGACAGAGTAATAGCTTTAGATTTCCTCTTACGCATATTTTTTTCATCTACTGACCGAAGGTCAAAAGAGCTGTGGCGATGGCGTGTTTTTCGTCTGTCTGTTTTTTACTCGTGTGTCTGTGCGTCCTTCCGTACATTTTATCGCGTAATCGCAAAATAGTTTACAGCGATTCTTTTATTATCTTTCAACATGTACAGAATGGGTGTGTCATCGTAACTTTTAGCATTCATTTGACTGTGCAATTGAAAAGGAACTGGGTTCTTCAAGTTACATGAGAATGAGAGTCTTCTGAAAATTTAAATAACTACAATCGTCAATGCGGCAGTGTTAACAGTTTTTCACCGGGTTCATTTTAGAAATACACAGAATAATTGAACTATCTATCATAATGAATGTTGCTTTCGAATTAGGGTCAGGTCCTTCAAGTCTCATGGGAAAATCTCAAACCAAAAAAACTCATTATCTCAATGTAGTCCACAGTCTACATTGAATTCTTGGACCATATGTAGAATGATTATATTTGGGCTATGAAAAGAAGAGTGTTTCTTTCGACGAAGAGCATGTTACTAACGTATTTTGTGAGACAAAAACGTCTGATTGATACCAGACTAAAACACCACTAAAGATTTCAAAGTTTTTATTGGGTTGTCTTCAAACTTGCACACACTGATTTTATCATCAATTTTGATATTTATCAAGCCCAGCAAATTTAACCAAAAAGGGGGTCATATTTGAATTTGATTTAACAAGGATTTTCTAGAATCTGGATTTTCTTTATCTAGAAAGCCATTCCTTTGATTAATACGTATAAGTTATGTAATTAATCTCGTAGTCCTATCATGCCACTTGCTTTCAATGGGAGTCAATAGGGCGTCTCAGACTCAAGTCAAACACCACTTGATTTTTTCTAATAATCTGTTGGCTTGATGTCTACCGATAACCCCTGGAAACTTAGTCAAAAGTTTTGTATAGTTTTTTCATACGCTTACATATGTTATCCATACGTTATTTGTTCACTTGCATACGCTATCCATACGTCGATATGCATTGCGTTTAAGCCGACATACGCTTGGGTACGTTTTGGGTTTGCCACGCATACTCTCGTCATACGTTACACTAACGGTGGACATACACTGGTCATTCGTCTATGATGAAAAATTTGGGGTGGGCGGTGGTTATACACTGAAAAGTTGTGCGTATAAGCAGTATTTCATACGCAGGGCATACGTTACTCTCATACGCTGTGGTGTGACAGCCCCTTTATATTACACATTTAGAGTCTATATATATTGTATAGACTCTTAGCAGGGCTCTTTTTTTAATGTGAAACTAGGGGTTTGACCCTAAAATATCTAAAATATACTATTTTGACCCATAGAAATTTCCCCTAAGCGCTCATGTTGACCACCTTTGGAAAATTATTTAAGGGTATAAACTGTTACCAAGCCTGACATAACAAACTGCACCTTCTTATTGATGGGATTAAAAGAGTCATCAGAACCAAGGTATAGCTTTAAGGTAGTGGAACCATAATAGATCCACAACATTTTGGTACTCGTGAACTTTCACAATGTTGACCAAGGTTTCCTAATGACAATCACTAGGAAACCTCAGTACACTGTTAAAGCTTGTTACTGTCAAAGCATTGTGGAACTATTAAGGGTCAACTACCTTAATTCTATTCTTGAGGTAGTCTACCCCTAATGGAAAATTTTGTGGTTAGTATGAATTTTGTTATCTCTGATGACTATTTTTTTTTAAATTGTTATATTATGTTATACCAGTTCTTAAATTTCGTATGTGCCTATACATTGTATAGGCAGGCACATACAACATTTAAGTACTGCTATGGTGACGATAGACATGTTTGGATAAAATGAGTGTAACAATATCTACGAAAGCTTCCTAAAGCTTCCCGACAACAAGCCAATTTCAATATTTTTTCATTAGGGTTGTCTACCTTGAAAAAATGAATTCAACATAACAATACTACACCTGTCTTCCAAAAATATCAGCAATGTGGTTACGTCATGGAAGTCATGCAAAGTGTCGTAAAAGCACCAACACCATGCTTTCATGGCTGTGTAAAAATTGTCTCAGACTGGTTTTCTGCCCTGTTCTAGCATCAATCACATCAACATCCACTGGACCAGTCTGTCCTATCTGGACTGATTCTCTGTCTCCACCTTCTAGTGACTTGTCTACACCATTTAGAAATGTGTCCCAGTCATGCTGGAAAAAAGAGTGCCAGAATAACAAAATATGCTGCTAAATAATTACAGAGCTACAGATAGAGGGGGTATTTGGAATATTAGATCAAAGTATTTCAACAATTATTGGACAAACCCTTTGTTTTTGGTACTCATTGGAATAGTCTTGCCAAGACGATTCAAATGAGTACCCACAACATAGGGTTTCATTTCCAAACAAAGATTTTAGAATGGCATTTCCCCTCTTATCTGTACCTCTGTAATAATATTCTGCAGAACATTAACAAGGCCCAACGATATGTGCAAGGTCAGTGACAAAAAACATTCTGTGAAAATTTTATCTAATTCCGTCCATATTTTCAAATCCTGTTTTTTATGAAAAATATATCAATTTCATGTCTCCTTGGGGGGACTGGCAATGTGTCCCATTCATGCTGGAAAAAAGAACAAGGGCGTAACAACTATTACGCACATTACCCAAGTGCGTAAAAGAAATAAATCCTCTTGGAAAAATGTCTTTGATGAATGATCATAACATCAAAACTACAGCTTGTTATGACGTTTTGATTAGTCACTGAGGCTCAAATAATAGAAAATGGTGTATTTCTTTTGTCACAGTCCACATATCGCCTTTATCCCATTATATATTCTATGTTGGTTGCCTTCAGAGTGCATATAGTTTTCAAAATCTTAGTTACACCTATGAAGAGTGCCAGAAACACAAAATATGCTACCAAATAACTATATTCTACAGAAAATCAACAAGGCCCAACATTATGCACAATGTAAATGACAAAAAAAACATTTGGTGAAATTTTCATCTAATTCCGTCCAAAATTTCAAGTCCGATTTTTTAAAATGAAAATATGATACCAATATATGTCCACTTTGGGCAGTGTTTATGAAGATTGGATTGACTAGAAATGTCGCAGAGCGGACTTAAACCCCCCACAAGCACTTTGTCAGAATGCAAGTGCTATTAGTGCAGGATGTGTTTGTAACAAATATTGATTTCATTTGCATGAAGTTTCATGATTCTAGGTTTTTGGTTTACGAAATAGAGTCCAGAAATGAAAATTGAACAAAAATTGACTGTGACCTTGACCTTTGACATATATGACCCAAAAACAATAGGGCACTTCCTTGGAACATAAGCAACATTTGCATAAAGTTTCATGCTTGTAGGTCACTTGGTTCTCAAGTTAGAGTCCGGAAACGAAAATTGAACAAAGGCTGACTGTGACCTTGACCTTTGACCTATGTAACCCAAAAACAATAGGGCACTTCTTTGGGTCATAAGGAACACTTGCATGAAGTTTCATGCTTGTAGGTCACTTGGTTCTCGAGTTAGAGTCCGGAAACCAAAATTTAACAAAGGCTGACTGTGACCTTGACCTTTGACCTATGTGACCCCAAAACAATAGGGCACCTCCTTAGGTCATAAGGAGCGTTCGTATTAAGTTTCATGATTGTAGGTCATTTGGTTCTTGAGTTAGAGTCGGGAAACAAAAAGGTCTACGGACGGACGGATTGACGGAGGGATGGACAGACAGACAGACAGACATGGTAAAACCAATATACCCCCCTCTACTTCGTAGGTAGGGGGTATAAATAGAGTGGAGTGGATAACATTCGTGTCAAGTGCTTTCATAATCCTTAAGGGTTGACAGAAGTATTGATCAGGTAACATTTGAGACACCTCATGCAAAAAAGGACCAACAGAAACTCTGTAAAATTAATATTTAAAAAACAAGATGTGTTTGTGAAACACGAATGCCCCCGGAACGGCATTTTTTTCAAAGTTTGACCTTGACAGATGACCTTGACCTTGTCACATGACCTTGACTTTGGTACCAGCGGATGCGGATCATTGAGATTTAGCTTTGTATCTTGAATAGGCTTGAAGATATTGGCAAGGTTAAGTTTTCAGGTTAAGTTTTCGCACAGACGGACGGACGGACGGACAGACGGACGGACGGACAGACAGACGGACACAAGTAAAACAATATGCCCCCGATCTCTCGATACGGGGGCATAAAAAGATCGGATCTAGCAGAGGTCACATTTCAAATATTTTGAAGGTACAATTATCAATCAAGATCAAGATCTAAATAATTTGCCCAAAACTGAAAATTTCAACCCTAGTCAGTCTGCAGTGCTCGGCACAATTTCAACAACCCAAAGTCTGATCAAAGTCTATACTTTTTGAAATTCCCTGAAACTCCCTTCTTGAGAGACAGGAAATAATTGAAGGGATAGGAATATTACTCTTTAGACCATTTTTAACAAAGTTTAAGTAATATTCTTCATTTCATATGCTCAACTGTTGTGAAATTAGAAAAATCAAATCCTCATAAACATAATAGGTGGCATTTTAAAAATACTGATCTATCTGATTCGAACTTTCTTGGAATTCCAAACTATTTTCCTTTCACATTCCTTTCATATGCATGTCAATGCACAGTAATATCTATCCAGATTTAGGAAGTACTTCCAACGAAGTGTGGTAATTTTAGGTTATTTTTCATGTAATTCAGCATCTGGTGGTACTATGATCTAATATACTTGAGGAAAAACAAATTTTGTCATTTTTTACAATCATCTGAGGTGATGTTTTAAGCATATCATGATAAAACGCAGTCAAAGTTTAACACTGCTTTTTGTTATCAAATTATACTATGTCCACTTCGTTGATTATAATTTATACAACATTATCCTTAGTGGAATGGTTGATATTTGTGACATCATATGAACACACATGTGAAATGACACCATTTAAGGTCTGCCCCTTTATTATTTAACCCTTGTCATGCTGATCCTGAAATATTCCTGCTATGGCAGGAGGTATAGCCAAAGATCAGCCTGCACACATGTGCAGTCTGATCTCTGTCGATACCACCTGATTTCCTTTATAAATCAGATAAGTTTGAAAAATTATATTTTCACAATAAAAACTGACTCACAATGAGGGAAACCAGTAATTTCAGCACTTTGATTTTATGCAATTCTGCCAAGGATTTTTATTCAGCATGACAAGGGTTAAAAGGTTTATTCCGAGAGATCGTCAGGATTCCTGATTGGTCACAAATGGGAATTCAACAACCCTGGATGGAACAGAATAAGAGAAAGCTGTTTGAATAAAACATGATTCCTTCAGGAAAGAAAAAGCAAATTATGGAATAACATCATTAGCAATGGATCAGAGAAAAACTGTCTATAAAATTAAAACATGGTCAATCATAACTTTTTTGCTAACTCTTACTGAGTTCCACAATTTGTTAATATATAGAGGATAATCATTTGTTTCAGTGTAAGATCCATTTATATTTCATTGAGTGAACAACAAAAGTTATATTTTCACGAGTGGTGGAACCAAGAGTGAAAATATAGCTTTTTTTGTTCATGAGATGAAATATTAATTGATCTTACTTGAAAAACAAACAATTTTTCTATTTCTTTATAGCAAAAATGAGACAAAATGTGAAATTAATAGGACATATTTTCGTAAAGTGCGTCATTTTGGTTGTGATCGCTATGCAATGTTTAAGGTGGTGTCACTTATTTTGCACCGCATACATCAGATAGGATGAAATGCACAAAAGCAGGGTATAAGTTTTTGATAATTTCACTGCTTTTGCAGTGAGGTTTTCAAGTGATAATCTACTTTTATTTCTAGATAAACCACCGAAAAGCACTAAAGAATCTTAAATCATTTACCTCATAATCAAGTAGATCAGAGCTTGCTTCTCGCAGTGCTGAGTTTCTGGAATGTCTACTAATCTTACGCTCTAATTCTTCTTTAGACTGCAGTCCTAAGCTATAACAGAATAATGAATACAAAGTATTATCATCAACGCCAAAGACCATTTCTATGTTATTCAAAAAGTTCCATTGAGTAAAAATAATTCATTTGATTTGAACTGGTGTTGTAAACCATTTTCAAGAATGTTTCAGTCATACTATAGCAAAGATAAGGTATTCCTGTAATAAGTCGTTCCTAACCAGTCCTACATACAGGAAAGGAAAGCGTCTTCAAACATTAGCAAGCGCTTTCCTGCAATCCTATTCCTAACAGTGTGTTTTCTTAGGGTGCTTGCGATATTTCTGCCAAGTTTGGTTGATTTTGACACAGAAGTTTAGGAGATGTTGTTTAAAGAAATTGTTGACGCCGTGACGGACAGACAGATGCCAGACATTGATAGATCACAATAGCTCCATTGAGCACTTCATGCTCAGATGAGCTAAAAACATAAATGCCCCTGCCACTTTTTCAACATATTTGACCTTGAATAATGACCTTGACAGATGACATTGACCTTAATACCATGGAAAAATCTTGTCACAAGCAACATTCATGTGAAATATGAAGGCTCTATCCCATACTAAACAAAAATTATGATTAGGGCTCCCTTAATAACATTTCAATTCTATACTTGGTTAAGATAAGCTCGTCTCAAATAAATTCTCATGACAGATCCTTATTTTAAAATTTCATGACAGATCCTATATTATAACTGGTAGCAGCTATAAACACATGATGACCTATGTGGTAAGAAAATAATAACTTCTTCTTTTTCAACAACATTTATGTAAGTATAAAATCACAGGGATGTAAAATACTGGTAATGCACAGAAAAGGATAATTAATCAAGATAATTCAAGGACTTAAAGTCTAGAGCAGTTATGTTTCTATCATCAGCAACTAGGTCAAACATTATCAATGGCATACCAATAGATGATAGCTAGGGATTGCCAAATTACCCTTATTTGATTTATCATTAATTTTGTAATTTGTAGGTAGGGCATATACCATATTTCCCCTAATAATAGTGCCCTCCCTAATAGTGCCCCCCCCCCCCCCCACACACACACATTTTATACTAAAAAAACAACAACACTAGATTCTATGAACTTGTTGAGACTTCTCTAATTTGATGTGAAATTTCCCCTAAACAATCATTTAAATGATTGTTTAGAGGAAATTCACATCAAGTGAAAAGGGTAAAGGGCCTAAAAGGCATAAGTTTAATGATTTTTTAATCAGAAAATGCTAACTTAATAAAAGCTCTCTGACCTGCATGTTATATATAGCTCCCGGGAGCGTTTATTAGGAGAAATACAGTAAGAGAAAGTGTATGGGAATAGAAGAACTCATATCTTAAAACCATTTCCCTTCTTTCTCATACCATTTATCATTCTTATATAATTTCTTGTCATAAATAATCTTAAACTCAGCCTATACAGCCACTAGATTTCAATCCCTTTGACCTGAGAAAATATTGAAGAACAAGATGTGTTTGTGAAACACGAATGCCCCCGTAACAGCATTTTTTTCAAAGTTTGACCTAGAGAAATGATCTTGACCTTGTCACATGACCATGACTTTGGTACCAGTGGATGGGGATCATTGAGATCTATCATCATGCCAAATATGAGCCTTGTATCTTGAATAGGCTTGAAGAAATTGGCAATGTTAAGTTTTTTGGTTAACTTTTTGAGTTATTTGACCTTGAGAGATGACCTTGACCTTGTCACATGACCTTGACTTTGGTATCAGCAGATGTGGATCATGAGATCTATCATCATGCCAAATATGAGCCTTGTATCTTGAATAGGCTTGAAGATATTGGCAATGTTAGGTTTTTTGGTTAACTTTTTGAGTTATTTGACCTTGAGAGATGACCTTGAACTTGTCAAATAACCTTGACTTTGTTACCAGCAGATGCAGATCATTGAGATCTATCATCATGCCAAATATGAGCTTTGCATCTTGAATAGGCTTGAAGATATTGGCAATGTTAAGTTTTTTGGTTAACTTTTTGAGTTATTTGACCTTGAGAGATGACCTTGACCTTGTCACATGACCTTGACTTTGGTATCAGCAGATGCGGATCATTGAGATCTATCATCATGCCAAATATGAGCCTTGTATCTTGAATAGGCTTGAAGATATTGGCAATGTTAGGTTTTTTGGTTAACTTTTTGAGTTATTTGACCTTGAGAGATGACCTTGAACTTGTCAAATAACCTTGACTTTGTTACCAGCAGATGCAGATCATTGAGATCTATCATCATGCCAAATATGAGCTTTGCATCTTGAATAGGCTTGAAGATATTGGCAATGTTAAGTTTTTTGGTTAACTTTTTGAGTTATTTGACCTTGAGAGATGACCTTGACCTTGTCACATGACCTTGACTTTGGTATCAGCAGATGCGGATCATTGAGATCTATCATCATGCCAAATATGAGCCTTGTATCTGGAATAGGCTTGAAGATATTGGCAATGTTAAGTTTTTTGGTTAACTTTTGCAGACAGACAGACAGACGGACAACGGTAAAACAATATGCCCCCGATCTTTCGATACGGGGGCATAAAAAGAAGAAATTGTTTGTAAAAAATTCTAAGGGTCAAAATAAGATATCAAATTTTGGGGGGTCAAAACCCTGGTTTAAGGGTCAAACACAAGCCTTAGTAAAATACCTGTTTAAACAAATCTTGTATGCAGTTGCGAGTCCAAAAAACTTGCCTATCTTCTGGTTGACAAAATCTTCTGTAGATTCTAAAAGGATAAAAATAGACATTGTTTAATTACAACCTGCCCTATGTTCAGGATGACAAAATGGTGCAAACTGTTTGCTATTTGTACCCCACTTTGTATGTGCATTGCGCACAATTGGCAAACAGTTTGCACCATTTTATCATCCTAAATGCAGAATTGAGATATAGATAAATCCATGGGTCAGCGCAACACTATTGTAAGTGCCTATATTTTTATAGGCACTTACAATAGTGTTGCGCTGACCCCTCAATTTAATACTGGTAAATATCTGTATTGTGCCAAGAAATCCTATGTTGAGGGTACTCCCTTGAATTGTCTTTAGAAGACAATTTAAATGAGTACCAACTATATATAGAGTTTGCTGTGGGTACTCCAATGAATTATCTCAATGAGAACATTCCAATGAGTACCCAACACAAAATATTTGTTAAAGTTTTGTTTCAATATTTCTATCTAAAAGTAGTGGAACCTTGAAAGAGGCAAACAATTGGTGTCACATAATAAAGCAAAGACCTGAAACCACTGGATGCTCTGAATTAGGATCAGTATTTATTCAGAAAAATTATTCAAAACTTTTTCTGATTCAATATAGAAAATCAAGTGTTATAGACTAGGATCAGACTGCACATTTTGTGCCATTTGTGGACCTATTATAAGTAGTACACCTTAGTGGGATAAGCAGCTGGTGGTTCAGATGAAATGTGGTTGTACTGGTATGAGAAATGACAAGAAATTAAGGGTATGACTTTACCAGCTGTCCCAATATAACTACAATAATTCAGGGCTTGTGCTAGCTTTTTAAATTTGGAAGTCATTGACCCCTTGACCATAAAATTCTGGGGGTCAAAACTGGTTCTGTAGGTGTAAAAAAAGACCATAACATGGTAACTTATCAGTCTTTATTGTGATCTATATAACTGAAACAACATAAACATTAAAGTGTGGACACACTTAATTGTTTATGTTGTTGCATTTAGATAGATATTTTGTAATAGTATGAAGAAAACAATTGATTTATTTAATCTTTCATATAGTATAGGTTGCACAACTTGAAATTCAATGGGTCAAAATGACTCCCTGTAGGAAATTTTAGAAGGTCAAAATGGGTTTTTTGGGAGTCAAAACCCTCATTTAAGGGTCAAACAGTCAAAACCCTCATTTAAGGGTCATTTAAGGATGATAATGTTGAAAATGGCACTGAACCCAATACAATCAATTGCTCAATCAATCTAACAAATTCCGCAAAAGTCAATCAAAATAGAACATTGCATACATACCTAAAACAGCTTCCTTTCCAAACTTCAGAAGTCTTTCTAATGTTTCATTGAGATTGTTTATAGCTGACACCATCTTGTTTATCTCCACATCCGAGGTCATGTTTATGAATTAATTTATCTTGTCCTGTAATATACAGTTATGTAAATAATGGCCGAGTATTTTAAATTTGATTTGAATTGGGGTTTTACATCGCTTTCAACAATCTATCAGTTATATCTCCCCGACTGGAGCACCTAACAATGGATTCCTGGTATTTCTCACACCAGTACTACCACCACATCCCATTCCTAGCCTCCAGTTGCTATTCCACATAGGTTTACGATTATCTACCCATTGGTGGAAGACCAATGTCGGAAAGGATAAGTGCCGCGGCCGGGGATCGAACCCGTGCGAATATAGACCCCTGGATTAGAAGTCCAGCGCGCTACCAACTGGGCTATTGCCGCGGCCAAAGTATTTTAAAATACTGTAAAAGCTCTGATAAAACCCCAGGGCCAGCTTCATCAAAACATTCAGGACATATTTTTGTCTTACTGATGACTTTCACAACAACTGTTACAACAACAATCACTTTACATAGGTATTGATAGATTGGTGATATTATCCATGATTTATGCCCTGGCAGGGCAGAGCTTAAGTAACAGGTCGTTGCACTTAAAGTAAAGAGAAATCAGCTTTTATCTAAAATAACCTACTTCCAAAGAGAGTCGACATAAATAACTCGAGATCTGAAATCGTGGATTGAAAACTAAATCCTTGTAACTTAAGCTTAATCAAGCTGAAGTAACGAGGCATTGGTAATCAAATGTTGAAATGTGTTTACTCTCTTAAAGCACATAAATCCTTTAGGTTTTAGGATAAAGTTATTTGCATGCGTTAACGATGATTACCAACTAAAATTTGAAAGAACTCAAACTATTGAAAAGTAAACTCACGAAATTACGTCACAGTTAAGCCCCCCCCCCCCTGCCAATTCTTTAAATACGCAGAATACATGGTTTTTGTCCAAAATATGTGTTAAGTCATCAGTAAACAAAAATATGTCTTAAATGATTTGATGAAACTGGCCCCAGGGTTTTACTAGAATCAATTCTTTCTTTTAGAAGGCCATGGAGCTTTATTAGAGGCTACAGATGTTATTACTGTATTTCTGCTAATAAACGCTCCCAGGAGCTAAACATAACACAGTCAGGGAGCTTTTATTTAAGGTGCATTTTCCAATTTAAAAAAATCATTGAAATTGATGTCTTTAAGGTACATTTCTCTTTAATTTGAGATGAATTTCCTCTAAACAATCATATGAATGATTGTTTAGAGGAAATTCATCTCAAATTCGAGAAGTCTCAAAAAGTGCCAAAAATTTAGGCATTTGAAATGGGTTTTCTTAATACAAAAATGTAGGGGTGCTACTATTGGGGAGGGCGCTATTATTAGAGGAAATACTGCATGTGGAAAAATTGTGAAATACCCAATACAGGAGATTTACTACTTATGCAAAGCTGAGATCAAAAATCAAAGGTCAGGTTCTTGAATGAATACAATTTACCATAGCGAAAGAGTCTTAGACAATGTGACATATTGTAGGGTAAAGCACACACAGAGAATCAAAGAAAACAAGATGTGTTTGTGAAACACTAATGCCATAGTTTGACCTTGACAGATGACCTTGTCACATGACCTTGACTTTGGTACCAGTGGATGCGGATCATTGAGATCTATCATCATGCCAAATTTGAGCTTTGTATGTCAAATACTTTTGGAGAAAAGGCAAAGGTTAAGTTTTCGGATGAACAGACAGACAGACAGGAAGACAGACAGACAGACATGCGTAAAACAATATGCCCCCGATCTCTCGATACGGGGGCATAAAAATTAATTTAAACAATTTATTTAAGCATTAAATTTACACAAAAACTTACCAGTTGGTCTGAAAAGTTTTATTCACCCTTTGTTAAAACCATCATGGCATTGATTTGGTGGGAAAGGGGGATTATTAGAGGGTTCAAGTTTGTTGAACATCTCTCAAAAGTGACCAATTTTGATTTCCCAAGAAGGGGAGGGGTATATAAGAGCATGGGGGTGTATTAGAATTTTTACCGCAAGTAAACTACAGATTAACTGTCAACATTTCCCTTTGTTGAATTTTAAAATTGGTCAAATTCAAAAGAAATTTGATGGCTCAGCGCCAAACAGTTTTACCGGCTATATGTTTAATTTTTCTTGTCCTGGGATATACAGCGGTTTAAGCTATTTAAATTACTAAATATAATTAACATTTCTTATGCTGAATAAAAAATCTTGGAAAAAAAGTAACAAAATCAAATTGCTCAAAGCACTCGATGTACTAAATGGAAACGGTGTTCATTTTTAAGAATTAAATTTTCAAGCTTTTCTGGTTTCAAAAAAGGAAAAACAGGTGATATAATCAAAGATCAGACTGCACATATGTGCAGGCTGATGTTTGTCTATCGATCCTGCCAAAGCAGAAATATTCAGGGTTCAGCATAACTTTTAATGCTGGTCCTTTCATTAAAATTATTACATTTACAGCGGCCTTCATAGTGAAGTGGAAGTGCGTCAGACATTCAAAAAATCCTGGGTTTGATTCTTGACTGTGCCACTTATCTTTTCCAGCTATTTGTAGAACTATGTTGGATAGCAGCTGGAGGCTAGGAAAGAATGTTATGGTATGACTGGTGTGGAAAATACAAGGAATCCATTATAAGGTGCTTCAGCCACAATCAATCAATCATATAACTGAAAGATTATTGAAATTGGTGAAACCTAGTTCAAACAAACAAATAAAAAGATAAAAAAAAAGTTGTAGATGTAAATGAAAAGTGTGTAAAAATGGTGTGCGCATAGGCCATTTTAAAAAGACCTGATTTGGTCGAGATTTTTTAAAGATTGTCAGAAATTAGTATTAGTAGCAAGAAGTTTCTTCTTGTATTTCCACAATATTTTCTGCAACATTAATCAGGGAGGTATAAAATGTTTAGATATGAGCTGAAGGATAATTTAAAAAAAATCTAGATACCAGGATCTTTGGTTCAGAATAAAGATATAATCAGAAAGGAATCATATTTTGAAATTTGAAAATATTTTTCAAGCTTTAAAGGGTAGGTCCGAAAATGACTCTGCATCAAAAAGTGAATGTGTGTCATAATCATGAAGCATTCGTCGTCTAGTCTTTTCCTGTTTTTCACCATGACAAAATCAATTCACCACAAAAATGTTTTCTGGATTAGAAAATGTCTTAATTCTAAAAAAAAAAAATATTTTAGAAAAATCGGTGAATAAATGTTGTAATCAAAGCTTCGTCTTTATCGTGACCTACGATTTTTGCTGTAAAAAGCTATCCGTCATAATCCTTTAAAGCCTTTTGAGGATTCTACAACGTACACATACAGATACAGAATCCGGTTAGCTGTAGAACGTAATTATCGTGGTACGAATCGGACGAAATTTTAATAAAGTTAAAAACCTGCAAAGAAACTGATATATAAATAGTGCAGTATTCAGAGCAAGATTAACTTTTAGCAAAGTTGGAATCTCACAAGGGATCTGGTATATAACCATTTCCTGAAATTACCTTTTATGACAAGTACGTTTTTTTCAACATGACGGAGTACCAGCAATAAGCGATTTCCGGTTTCGATTCGTTATTTCCGGTTTTCACTGCGATACTGAATTCAAAAAGAAACGTCACATAATAGAAAATTGATCACGGTGTAGACCAATAAATATTCCAATATCACCGGTCTTGTTATTATCAATTACATAATTATTTTCATAATCATAATTTACTGAAAATTCTTAATGAAAAGCCGAAATGCAAACTGAGAGCTCCGGATTTGGGCACGGACCTAGTAGTTGCCGGTAAAAATACCATCGCATTCCGAGGACAGAAATCTGTACTTGTCAGCGATCGAATACGTATCAACCATTCATCGTATTCTTTATCTTTTATTGCTCGAACTACAATTCGGCGCCAAACTGTAGATAGAAACAATTATCATTAATATGTATACATGTTTATTAAGAAATTGAGGTTACTGTAGGCCTATGCAACAAATATCAGGTAAAATTAAAGCCTCTTTCTTTGATGGAACACGAATTGGAAAAAAAATCATTATAAAAAGACGTTTACATAGTGCTTTTAAATTCAAAGACAATCTTACAAAGAAACACTAATTCAAGCTACGTATAGGCCCTATCAATTGTAGACATAATGCGATTAAGGCCCAACATCGACAAAGTACCGAACAAACGACCATTCAGTATTTATTTCATCTCTAAAGGTCTAGAATTGATGCTGAATAAGCTGCTATAATGTAGCCCTTTCGGACATCAGTGAGGATATAAATAATGAATGAAAAATAATACTGGTAAATAATAAATTAAATCCGGCCAACCATAGAAAAGGTTGATCCACGATACAGACGAAATCTTACCTTAATTCGTTTCAAGTTTTCGTTGTATTGTTTCAAACTGTCAGGAATATAAACGTTTAAGATATACCAAGAAAAATCATACCAGAAGTAATCATCCCGATATATATAATGCTTACTTATTGTTTTGTATGAAAATTTATCAAACTCGGTTGGGGGAATTGATAATTGTCGAGGCTCTGCCGATATAATTATTAATTCCCCCAACCGAAATAGATATATTTCAGGTTCATACAATACACTAAGTACGTATAATATTTATCTTATAACCCCTATTTGTCTTGGTTTTGTCGATGTTTTTAAGGGAAATGCAAATTTCTAAAAATAACCGTATTATGTCATTGTTCTAAAAATATCCATGTGATATCATAAAAATTGCTTAGTAATATACCAATTTCTTTTTCACAAAATGACAAATATATAGTAATTTATTATAGATCATTGAATTCAAAAACTATAATTTGAAATAAATCGCATTATAATTTGATATAAATCGCAGAAAATATTTCACAATATAATGGTGTGATGTTGCACCGTGCCTTACATCTATTTCAAAAATAGACCAAACTTGTTTGACATGTATGTTGACAAAATAATTGGAAATGGATTGTTTCAAAAGAGCTTTTTGATATAGAGAATTTTTTTTTTTATCTAAGCTTTTAATAGTACATTTGTCTCCATTCTGATCAAATTAGGGCAAATTTTATCAAACCGTAGAGAAATTGTTGGTTTTGAACAAAATTTCCCTTTCCATCATGGTTTGGCTATTCTGTAATGAGATACGTCCTCTAATGTTGTGCAACTGTTTGTTTTTATCTACAGCTTCAATTTGATATATCTTTTAGCTGGACAAACTGTCTTTTTTGTAAATATTAGTTGCATCAAATTTGGTTCAAAAACTCTTTACATGAACCTCAAAGGATCTGTAAAGTTTTATTCTAATCCATCTATTTGTTCTTAAGATTTTGAGTGGACTAGAAAAAGATACAGACGAAAGGATTTTGACCAAACTCGTCAGAAATATTCCATGAGTGACCCTTCTGAAATATTTTATTGGTTTAAATATGAACGGGCCTACTTTTGACAGTTTCAAAATATCTTCTCCTGAGTAATCAATGTGCGTATTTTAACCAAACTTGGCAAAACTATTACATGGTGATCTTTCTCAAAACTAAAAATTTTTGCGGAACTTTATCGATCCCCAAATATTGGCGTGTCAAGGCGCGATTTATTTTGACCTTGAAATCTTTCAACGTCATCTCCTTACAAACCATTGGACAATTTCCAACCAAACTTGGCCTGAATGATCCTTATATGACCCTTTTTAAAACTTGTTAATGGCTTATGTTTGGCCCCGAAATATAGGCATGGTAGGGCAGGGGTTATGTTGACAGATTTCAGGGGTTCTCCTGATTCATCGTATATTATTCATGCGAGGAATTTTTGACCATTCTTGCCCTCTTGATAACGACCTCTATCAGACAAACTTGAAGTCATCTCGTTACCCGACAGTTAGTACATTATTTAGAGTGAAATTGTTTCCATCTTTTATTCGGAATTATGGCCACCTTTAAAATATTCAAAGTAGTAGACATCAATGTTTGTCAAAAATATTCTTCTCCTATAACTTGTAAAACCTAATGTAGAATAACACGCCTTTTGAGCAATGAAAGAAAGTCTTGTGCCTTTAAGTGTTGAAAACAAGATTTAGTTACAAGTTAGTAGTAGTCACGTAGTTGCTATTTGCAAGCAATTTGATCTAAAGTCAAATTTTGAGACATCTAATACAGAAAATATACGCTTTTCCACTTTCAGAACTATATGTCAATTTGAATTAAAAAAAAAAGACATAATTCAGAATTTCTATAGAAATAAACAAGAGGCCCACGAGGGTCTGGATTGCTCTGTACAAACTGTGATCGGGCTATAATGATAAGGAGGTACGGAAAATATCATCATATATATTCACGGTGAGAAAATTTCAATATTTGAGAAAGTAGGTCAAAGTTCATGTTTGAGGTCAATGGTTCAATATGATGTTTGAATCATTGACAATCGTCTACCGACGTTTATTTGTGCTGAAATACAGTCATTGACTCCGTATTTCAAGATTTAAGAAAGTAGGTCAAGGATCAGTGATTCATTTTGATTCCAGAATAAAAGAATGCCATCTACCAACATTTATTTGTGACATATAAAAGTCATATACATGTACATTATAATTAAAAATATTAGAAAGTAGGTCGAATGTCTGGGTCAGTATCAAAAATTTAAAACATGGTGCCAGAATTAAAGACAATTGAGGGCTCTTTTGTTCTTTAAAAGATGGCTGAAAAAGTCTACTGCCCAATTAAAACACGAGACCCATGAGGGCCTGAGACGCTCTACTAATTCCTCAGTAAAATCTAATGTTTCACGAGCTTATTGCTTTAAACAGTAAGTATAAATCCCTTTCAACTAGGTTTTAGCAAAAATCCATAGGGCTACCTATTCGATATTTTCAGTGAAAGTTCTGAGCAAAATCAAAAGGCCCCTTTTCCCATGTTTTCCAACAGATAAGCCCCATTTTCGAAAGGAACTTTCCTTATGACCTTTTTGTCATCCCGTGAAAGTTTCAAGGAAATCCGATAGTATACTGAACAACACAAATAACACACCACTTTTCAATGACAAATAATTTTACCCTGAAATCGATCAATTTACTGATTTGATATTACTTTAGTTTGGCCGGCCATTAGGTACACAATTGTGATGAAATTTATTCCTATGCTCATACTCGGTTGAGTAAAGACACTTGAATGTGATAAACATGTTTTCTGCTCGTGCAATAGATCGAATGCATCTAACGATGATAAAGTTGGTCGAGTATTACAACAAATAAAGGTGGTAATGAAAAAGAGTGTAGACATTTATCTGATCAAGCAATGTCTTCGAGTTTGAAGTCGGAGAAATTTGAATTTCGGAACGTTATCACTCATAGTCATATTGAACTGATTCATTACATCAAGGACACTTGCAGCTGCCATTAGGGATCATAACTGGCCTAGTGTAAGGTTAAAACATCGATTTTAATAGCTCTCGGTGCCATACTTTGGATGCTGACACGATGAGGAGGCTGCATTTTAAGGTGATATGACCGTAAATTATTACTCTCTGTGTCATAGTTTTTCAGGTTTTAGTGGACTATTCACGACAGTTAAACACAAAAATTATGATACTGAGCCGAGTATCTAATCCTTCAGTAGTTATAGCCATATGTAACACCCCGTGAGCAAGGCAATGTTATGGTCCACTCAGCTCATGCAAGTATGGCCTTTCTTCGCGAACACCTTTTCTAAGTGATACCAATGTCTAATCTTTCACCGCCTGGACTTATGTCAAGATCTAGCTCGCCAAATACGAGCTTGCAATGAAAGTAAAAACACGAAAACCCAAGGTTTTTAAGTCAGATTGAGGCAGCACACATAGCTAATGGATAGCCATATTGAGAGAAAGTCTTGATAAAATTCAGAAATCCACGTGCCAGATAATTTTGCACATGGATTCACGCGCAAGTGACTATTACTGAGCAATGGAAACCTTCATAATTTCATTTTTTTTCATTTTGGGGGTTGTCGCCTGTATGAGTGTGTAACTCTTCAATGCGTATGTATACTTTGGCACAATTCAATAATTGGTCCACGTTTATTTTGATATAACCATTCTTTCAAACTTTATATTATGAATATGATCGAATAGCATAATTTGCGTTAGGTACCTTCATTTGGGCCCTACAAAAAGCCTGTGAAAGTTTCAAGATATCCGATAATACTTGCCTACTTTATCGCGCAATCGAGAATATTCTGAGCTGAGCGAAATTACATTTGGTCCCTTTCCCTGTGTTTTCCGACAGATCAGCCCCAATTTCGAAATGAATCCTTCTTATGAGCCTACAATCACCCTAGAAGAGTTTCAAAGAAAACGAATACCATTTGTGGACTTAATCGCGTAAACGAGAATATTCTGAGCAAAAATCCATAAGGCCCCCTTTCCTGTGTTTTTAGAGGAATCAATCCCATTTTCGAAAGGAACCCTTCTTATAACCCTACCATAAATCTATATAGAATATTCAAGGAAATACGATAATATTTTTGGACTTTATCGCGTAAACGCTTATATACTGAGCTAAAACCCATAAGGTCTATTTTCCCATGTTTCCCGACGGATTAGCCCCATTTTCGAAAGAAACCTTCATTATGACTCTATAATTATTCTCTGTATGTTTCAAGAAAATCTGATAATATTTATGGACTTTTAAAATCGCATAAACGAGAATAATCTGTGCGAAAATTTTCCCCTTTCCCTTGCTTTCCAATGTATCAAATCCTATCTGCCGAAGGAACCTTCCTTATAACCCTTATAACCCTACAATCACCCTGTGAAAGTCTCAAGGAAATCAGATAATATACTGAGCGACTTTAAAAACGCAATATCTAAAATCATCAATCAAATTGAAATATGGCAATATAAGTACATAAACTCCGACCGCTATCCTTATAACGAGCCTATAAACATATCCATTTGTAATCTATAGAAAAACACTTCTTTTAGATAAAAGTATATATATCTGGATTTTTAGTGAATAATCATTTTTATTGTTAACTGTGATATTCTTTTCAAATACATTTTATAATGAATAAATTACTACACTGATCAACAAAGATAACCGTATAGACATCTTTCAGATCAAGCCATCTCTTCGAGTTTGGCAGTAGAGTAGCGAAACATAAGATTTCGTAACATCATCGCACAAAATCAATTCAACTGTTTCATTTACGTGATTATAAATCAAGGACACTTGAACCTGCCATGAGGGGTCATAACTTGTAAGGTTAAGATGTCGATTTAAACAGCTCCCGATGCCGAACTTTGGATGCTGCCAGGATGGCGTCCGAACTTTGGATGCTGCCAGGATGGGGTGGCTGCATTGTAATTTGTTACAGGATTTTTTTTACTCTCTACAACACAGCTATCACGTTATCGTAGACTAGTGATGATAGTGGATCACAAAGATGAGGTATCTGAGTCGAGTATCAAACCATCCATTAGCAACAGGCACAGGCTAACACCCACCCTCTGGTAAGCAAGTCAATGTAAAGGTCCATTCAGCTCATGCCATTATGGACTTTCTTCACCAACACCGTCTTAAACCCCAATGCTTCCTCTTTCACCGACCGGACTTATCTCAAACTCGGGCATATCAGAAACGAGCTTGCAATGAGAGTCCACAAAAGGGCTCAAAATGCAAAGTCTGATTGTATAGCATATTAATAGCCACGTTGGGAGTTACTCTTGGTAAAATTCAGAGATCCGCGTGCCAGAAATTCTTTGAAAGCAATTTTTCAGATGAACTTAGGCTCTGTCTATTTTACAAAGCAATGAAAACAGACCCTTATTTAAAATCTTTGATTTTGGGGGTTGTCGCCTCTATGACTTGTAATTCTCCAATGCGCTAAACTACTACGTCATCCCTATTATCACAACTCAATAATTGGTTAATGTTTATTTTGGTAAAACTATTCTTCCAAACTTTAAATTTGGAAAAAAAGTTATATTTCAAAACTTTTGTGATGCGTTATTTTTGTTGTTCAGTATATATATATATATATATATATATATATATATATATATATATATATATATATATATATATATATATATATATATATATATATATATATATATATATATATATATATATATATATATATATATATATATATATATATATATATATCATTATTTTGTTACCTTAAAATCTTAAATTTCTTCGTTGCCTTACTGTGAGGACGTTATCTTCTTTTGACATGGAATAAAAGCCAAACAAGTAAATAGTTAAGGTAGTGGACCCGTAATAGTCCTAAAATGTTTTAGAAGTGATGAACTTTTACAGCGATGACCGAGGTTTCCTAATGATTTTCATTAGGAAACCTCGGTCAACATTGTAAAGTTCTTGAGATTCGAAATGTTGCGGAACTATTTGGTTACACCACCTTAAGTTAAAGAAAATCGATGGGTCAAGCAAATCAATTAAACTGTTTTTAATCACATTTGGTCCAAAGACGACACCAAAACGCAATCTAATTGACACACAAATCGTGTTAAAGCTTTCTATAACCCTTTGCAAGACATGTCTTTTGGACTGATATGACAACCTTTGCCTTTGAGCGTGGTTATGGAATGACACTCACGCCATATTGAAGAACATTGTTTATGGAACAGGTCTTGCCGTACAGTTGCTTAAATCTGATCGCATCCTTTGTGACTGAGGCTAATCGAAATAAATGGTGCCACGATTCTGACGCAGTGTAATTCATGTTTATTGAAAAATATTTGGCGATGATTGCTTAATTTGAGTGTTATGTCATAATATGGTTGGTACGTTTACTCTTTTACATCTTCGTGCTTTAAAAATATGATATTTTTCATTATAAGACTTAGGTAGAATCACAAGTATAATGTACTAGTTAAGAGAGAAGTTACATTTAAAGACATTTGAATTTATGTCTTAAATCAAAGAGAAATCGCGTTAAGAGATGCGTTACCGTTAGGTACGTTAACGATTATCAAAAATGATACATTCTGACATGATTTCGTTGTCCATTTAAGTATTTTTAAAACACCTTAACTAGTACCAATGAATGGAGCTTTTTCAAAAAAAAAGAATAAGATCAACTTTTTGGTTCAGTGTTCAACTTCAGGGACGTGAGACGTTGAAGTAGGTACGTTAGCTTTTTGTTTTTGAGAACGATTACTTATACTGGACTGAAATAATTGTAGCCACTACGGTATCATTCAAATGCGTGTGAAATATTTTCTTAAATTTTTTATCTTTTCTTTCTTTGTAAGTTGATTGATTGATTAAATGGAGTTTAACGCCGCTTTTTAACATTTTTTCAGTTATATCGCGGCGTCTGGAGCACCCAACAATGGTTTCCTGGTATTTCTCTCACCAGTACAACCATCACATCTTTTCCTGGCCTCCAGCTGCTATCTCGCATAGGTCTACGATTATCAACCCATTGGTGAAAGACAAAAAGTCGGAAAGAATGAGTACCGCCGTCGGGGATCGAACTCCTGTCGATAAGAAATTAAAAAAAGTCAGGTACGTTTAAGGTCAGGTACTTGAATTGTCCCGTGGAAATATATGTTTGAGAACTTTAAGATGAATGGAAGTGTTTCTAATAAATCTACGACCAAAATATAAGTGAAATACAAACTTTGATAAAGCATTATAAATATGCACTGGGGATAATTGCCTGATTGTAAGTTTACAAGAGCTGCTACATACAATTCAGATCAAGCCATTTATATTTAAGGTGTGTTGCATATCTTTTGATTATTATAAGGTACATTTCTGTAGAAATGAAGTATGAATCATAGATACGCTAAAGAACATATATTGAATTTTGATGGTCTTTTTCACGGGTTGGAATTTAAAATGCTATAAAAGTAATGCAGGGGCCATTGTTAATTGGTTCAATTGGGGACAAAGTATCCCTATTGTGTTATTTGTATCTTTTCTCATCACAGATAAACGTTTTGTGGTCCAGGAGAACAGGGTGGCATTTACCGCGTATCTCGACCACTCGAACACTTTTAACGATGGAGAAACTGTAATATTTAATAAATTAATCTATAATGAAGGCAATGCCTACAACCCATCTAGTGGAATTTTCTACTGTAGACAGAGTGGAGTGTATCTATTTTCCCTTTCCTTGGGCACAATGTTAGAGAATGCCGTTTCCAAAATTGTTGTCGATGGCCGAGTGCAGCTTAGTAGTATAGCCGAAACAGAAAATGTAACCAGTTATGGGCTTGATTCCCAGGGATCCACAACGCTGATAACACATGTAAATGAAGGAGAGAACGTATGGGTGGTCCAGTACTACGAAAAGCATGCTAAACTGCGTGGAGGTTCTACTTATAGGTTTACCAGTTTTACTGGAGTTCTGTTATATTGAGAGTTTATATATATTGGAAGAAAATTCAATAAAAGTATTGCTTAAAGTTTCATATTCGATGTAATCATTTTGATAGTGTCCGCCCATTGTCCTTTCGCTTTATCCTCCATCAATGGGCCAACTTATTTCAGGCCCGGGCGGGGTCCGTTGTTATTGTTTTTAAATCGGACTGCGAAGCAGTTCGCATTTATATATACCGTTTTCCAGAAATCCAGTCTGTTTGACCCACTACAATTTTACCATTATCTTCTGAGCAATGTGTTCAAACCAAATTATGTGTTTTCAAGCACCGAAGAAACGGCCTTTTCAGTCACAATCTACAAACTTTGTTTTTATCTTATTTACTTTTCGACAAATAGAGAAGAGGCTAATACAAAATTTGATGTAATTTTCGCTTTTAGTAATTACCAGTTAGTATTTTCAGTGTTTATAAAAAGATTTTCGGTTGAGTAAAGGAGTTGAAACGTACAATAGGTTAACCGTATATAATAAATGTGTAGCACTTACAATATTACTGCTCTGTTTTTTTTTTCTAGAACGGTCATTTACCTGTTGTAGGGCTGACAACCAATCAAATTCTGTTATGATTATCACTCGGTCAAAACCCACGCGTAAATTCAGACCACGTGGTAGATGCAAATAGACATCGTCTGCTGGAAATGTGTCAATTAAGTTGTTTGTCATTGGTCAATGGTCGTCTGCACTCGGACAGGGAGCGTGGGAAGTTTACTTTTTGTTCGCATGGTGGAATGAGTACTGTTGACTATGTGTTAACAAATACTGATTGATTGAATGGAGTTTAACGCCGCTTTCAACATTATTTCAGTTATATCGCGGCGGCTGGAGCACCTAACAATGGATTCCTGGTATTTCTCTTACCAGTACAACCATCACATTCTTTCCTAGCCTCCAGCTGCTTTCTCACATAGGTCTACGATTATCGACCCATTGGTGAAAGACAAATAGTCGGAAAGAATGAGTGCCGCCGTCGGGGATCGAACGTGTTAACAAATAGAAATAATTTTGTAATTTTGAAATATTTGATTTCAATGAGCACTCTGATCACGCTCCAATCCTATTTTCAATAAATTCAAATTTGAGTATGAAGAAAAAATATTCAACAACAAATAAACCGACAAAAACATACGATAAACTGATAAAGGATAGCAGTAAGAGCGATCTATTTTTAGAACAACTCATGAATAATCATAGAGTGCTGCTAGATTCAATCGATTGGTCAGAAACCAAAGATATAAATAGTATAGTTGACGATTTCACGTGTTTCTTGAGGGAAAATGCATTTATAGTATTTTGGAAAACCCAATGCTTGAAATACAAAAATGTTGGTAATCAAAATTGTAAATAGTTTAATGAAAATTGTTTTGTTGCTAAACAGGCTTTTAAACTCTATAGAGAGAGGAATAATATTAACTGACAAGCTTTTAGCTTGGCGCGTGCTCATTATAACAACGTTAAAAAAAATCTGCTAAGAAATAATTTAGACTAGCAGAGGGTTATCGAATCAGCAAACTTTCAAAATCGGACCCACGAGGTTGGATGAGCTGGCGATGTCCTCGAAAAGATGGAGCGTTAAGACAAAAACTCATAAATTGGGCAAATATTTTACCAACTTTAAATGTCCAAATTTGAGCCCTTTTGATTGGCGAACAGTTGCACTATCCAAGCCTCTCAATGATGTCCGATTTACAGTGCTGACAGCACTTTGATTTCATCTTGAAACCAGCCCTGCGTTCAGGATGTCACAACGGTTCAAGTAATACCCCGCTTTACACGTGCACTTATGTGGATAAGCGATGTGTAATTTGAAAACAGTATGCACCATCTTTTCAGCCTGAACGCAGGGTTGTTTTCAAGCTGAGAAAACAACAACAACGCCCCCCCCCCCGCCCGGGCCCAAAATAAGTTTGCCCTTTGATTTGGGGTAGTATAAATTTATCCATTTCCTTTAGTGCAAACGTGACGAAAGTAATTTTCTGACTGGAGATATGGTTGGATGTTCTTAATTATCTAGCAGCCGCCGTCATAGCGCAGTGTCTCTAACTGCTCGTGTCTCTAACTGCTCGCTTTACTTTCAACTTATCTCCCAAAGGCTTTTTTCTCCTTTTCTTTTTATCATGTTCTTCCATGTAACTTGAATCTATATTTGAAATTGTGCCTATGATTATTGTTCTCAAATACCATGTACATAACCAAGGTGTGAGAATAGAATATTGTTCTTGTTCTTGGTAGCGCGTCGGACTGTCAATCCAGAGGTCCCGGGTTCGATCCCCGACGGCGGCACTCATTCTTTCCGACTATTTGTCTCTCTCCAATGGGTTGATAATCGTAAACCTATGTGATATAGCAGCTGGAGGCTAGGAAAGGATGTGATGGTTGTACTAGTAAGAGAAACACAAGGAAACCATTGTTAGGTGAAAAAATGTTGAAAGCGGCGTTAAACTCAATTCATTCAATTAATCAATCTTAATTATCGCCCAACACCGAAAGCGTCGGTACACATGTATGGTCGTTTCAAGAAACTGTTGAAACAGTTGAAACAGTTGAAGGGAATAACGTTTGCTGTGTTGCTTTTGGCATACATGTATGAGCTCGGGATATAGTTTACACTTATTTCATGGTGTTCCGACATGTATCAGTGAAAACGTGAAACGTATTGTCCCAAGGTGGAGGGAACGACGTTCCGAATTGTTCCCGATGCCGAGGGCAACGGTTCAGAATGTTATCCCCGATACAGAGGGCAATAGTTTTTCACTGTTCCACGAATGACCATAAAATAACTGTTTTACTATCAGATCATTGATGTTTTAATTTCTTTTTCATTCAAAAATATATATACAAGAGAACAGAGAAGAAAGTCAATCTTCGGAAAAATTCAAAGACAACAGTTTGATGTTAAGTTTGTATGAATGACGTAGTACACAGCTTTTGCATGGTGTTTCGTTTAACAGTGAAAACTATTGTCCAGAGGCTGAAGGGGTGACGTTTAGAACTGTTGCGCGACGCCAAAGGCAAGGGAGCAACAGTTCATAATGTCATCCCGTACACCGGGGATTGAAACAAGTCTTGTCTTATAGTAAACCTTTTCGTTTCAATTTTGGCGTAGTCTAAATTCTTGCCATTTTGGAAAGGGTTAACCAAATTCTATATAAATTATTATAATTATAATTCTAAATAAAGAAAGACAGGGTTGAATTAAAAAGACAACACAAAAAATTATTATTACAAAGACAACAAATGAAATAAGATAGTTATCATTCAACAAAGGACAATAACTCAAATAAAGTGCCTGGCAGAGAAACGGTTCGTGTACGTAACACTTCTTCACATTGTGATCCAGGAGCGTAAAACAGTTTGAAGTTGCCTGCACTTACGGTTTAGGAGATATGCTCCGATCAAAAAGGTAAAGGTAAAAACATCAAAGGGCATAACACATTAAAAGGCAGACTAGAATTTTGGTTCTTAAACATCACACCTTACCGTATTTTGATCTTTTTGTACATGATTTTTTCCTTATTGTGATCTATAAGTGTATGAGGTGAAAATAACAAAGCACAATAACTCAAAAAGTATGCAAGCAAGAATTGCGGTTCTTGTACATGACACGTCTCCGGATTGTGATATATAAGTATATGAAGTCTGTAGTTCCTAAAACTTGCGGTTTAGGAGATATTTTCTGGACAAGAGTGTAACGGATGGACGGACGGACCGACAGACGGACGAAATCTAGCAACCTATAGTCCCCACACCGGTAACCGTATTTAAAGTTGCAGCTCGCCAGACCAAATAAGTCATGGCGACATGCGAGGAGGTATACCTTTCTTCCTCTCCTCTCGAGTGTCTTACCTGTATGGTTTCATTAAGGTAGTGGACCCGTAATAGTTCCGCAACATTTCGGACCACATATTATTTCACAATGTTAACCGAGGTGGACAGGAATTACTTAATAAAGTGATAAAACAGCCTGAAAATGGTTTCGTTCGAAAAGGGACTGTTAGCAATTTGTCAAAAAAAAAAGCTTTTTTTTTTCGAACGTACATATTTTTCCCGCGTTATGTGAACCCTGAAAAGAATTTTGAGATCGTTTACTATTGGGTTAACGGGGCTGCTTTATTTTGTATTTTCGGATAAACGAGCTCTGTTTTTAGCTTACCTGAGCACAAAGTGCTGAAGGTGAGCCATTGTGATCGAACAATGTCCGGCGTCCGTCGTCCAAAATTTCTTTAAACATGTTCTTCTCCTAAACCGTTGGGTCAATCTTGATGAAACTTGGCAGGAATGTTCCTTGGGTCAAGCTCTACCAAAGTTGTTCAAATAAATGAAATCCACCCTTAAAATTCCCTTTACCCTTAACAAAAAGGGTGAAAATATGAAAATCTTCAAAAATCTTCTTCTCTGAAAACAGAGGGCAGACAGCTTTCATATTTGATATTTAGCATTATCTAGTGGACCTCTACCAAGTTTGTTCATATCAAGACCCTGGGGTCATATTTGGGCTCCACCCGGGCACAACCCTTTTTACGTAGAATTACATAGAATCAAAGAGCGAAAATCTTTTAAAATCTTCTTTTCCGAAACCAGAGGGCACACAGCTTTAATAATTGGTATGTAGCATCATCTAGTGGTCCCCCTACTAGTTTGTTCAAATCAAGACCCTGGGGTCATATTTGGGCTCCACCTTGGTGCATCCCTTTTAGCTCTTCTGAGCACGGAGGGTAATATAGGAAAACTTTCAAAAATCTTCTCATAAACCAGAAGGCTGACAGCTTTCATATTTTGTATGCAGCATCATCTAATGGACCATTACTAAGTTTGTTCATAACAAGACAATGGGGTCACATTTGGGCTCCACCCGAGTGCATCCTATTTACATAGAATCAAAGAGCAAAAAGGCATATCCGTCTTGCTCTTGGCCGAAAACAGTTCATGGTATTGATATTATGTAGACATTATCTCCTTTTTGACATCTGCCTGTCTAATCAATGTGATGTCCCAGAGGTCAAAGAGACTCGGATGAGCGATCCACGACCAAAATGGTCCTCTTGTAGTGTAAATATAAACTGCTTGGTTAAAAGGGAAAACTTAGTTTTAAGCCTACATGCTACTTGGATGATTGCAATATGATTAAATCAAAGTACTGAAAGTACTGATAAGTTGGAATGCGTTTAGGAGACGGTGACCTCAAGCTACTACCGAAGCTGACGCCTCCCGCCCAGCGCAGGTGATCACATAATACGTCTCGTCTTTTGACAGGCGTATATAAATCAATGTATTTCAACAACGAGAGACGCTTAAACCTCTGAATCGCTATACAGGCCTGAAATTATTGAAAGAAAAATGATAACAAGAGGGCCAGAATGACCCTAAACCGCTCACCTGAATTCGATTGGTCCAATGGAACTTATCCAAGAAACTTTCTGGCAAAGATTCATTCAAATTTGCCTAGTTTTCGAAGAGAAGACATTATTCGAATTATAAGCAGTCATAATAGACCCTGCCAACCCATTCATTACAAAGGGGACTTAAAATTAGCCCTACCATGTCACACTCATATTTATGGGCTAATGACAATTTTACCAACAATATTTGAAGAGGGTCATCAAAGGAACATTCTTGTAAAGTATGATTGAAATCTACTCAGGGGTTCAGGAGGAGATTTCGTTCAAAGATTTTGGGCTCAAAATAAGCTCCGCCCTACCATACCCATATTTATTGGCCAATTAGAATATAGCGACAATTTTGAAGAGGGGCACATTCTGGCAAAATTTCACTGAAATTTGCCCAGCGGTTTAGGAGAAGAAGAAGTCTGAAGAAAGATCACGTCGGACGACGGAGTCAGGGTGATCCTAAAAGCTCCCCTTGAGCACGTTGTGCTCAGGTGAGCTAAAGAAGAAAATAATACGGACCATACAGCCGACTAATGGACGCACATGGGAACACTTATTCACTCAAAACAGTTTTTATATTATTTTTCGAATGACTTCTGCTCCATTCGAGTTATCAATTACATTTTTGATTAGAAGTGTCGCAAAGTGGACCTCAACATGTGATTTATCCATGATAAAAAGATATTCGCTGGGAAGTCTTTTACTTCATGAGTTGAATCTCAAGACAATTTTTGGACGAAGTTCAATTGTGATTTTGACCTTTCTGACTCCAAAATTGGGTACTTTCTCGGGTCATTGACAAGTTTTATGATTTTGATCAATTGGTTGTTCAGTTAGAGTGGAAACTGTTAACTGTTTAAATTTATTGATGACCGTGACATGTATGACCCCGAAACAATAGGGCATTTCTTTGGGTCATGGGCAATATTTGTGTAAAGTTTCGTTATTGCAGGTCAATTGCCTCTCCGTTTATCCATCGGAAAGCAAAAGGTCAATGGACTGAGAGACAGAAATGACGAAATCAGTACGGCTCCTCTACTTCTGAGTTGGGGGCACAGTTAATGAAATTGATAAGGTGAACGATTTTGGAATGATTTAGGCATGGTGTTGAATGAGTGAGCGGAGCGAGTTTTGAGTGAAATTTAAGGGAGGGAATCCAGTATCGCTTGTAAAACTTATATAAAATATGCATAAAAGTTCAATCAATAGCTTTCTATAGCGTCAAGAACCAATCAGACGCTTTAAATTTCAATAATGTCAGTGAAATCGCGAATTGGTTCTTGCTTAATTTATTTTGAATGTACATGTTGATCTTATTTTTTTAATAACTTTGAGCGTTTTTGAATGGTTTGAGTGAGTGTTTGGAATGAATCAATGGAGCGCTGAGTGAGCGTTTTTTTATTGAGATGAATGTCCATTTCACGATGTAACTAACTGTATGGTGGTGCTCTTAAACGTGTTGATGTGTAAGAATGTGAAGAAAACAAGTTGAACTAGTTGGTTTGTTTCAAATGGCAAATTTTCTTAGTGATAAATGCAATTGGGCAAAGATATTCATAATTCAATGAAAGATATGGTGGTAAGGGTTTATGAGAATGAGTATTGAGTTTTTACAATGAAACATTCATGTAGATAACTGCAATATGACGAAAAAAAAACCCCCGACAATATGATGCAAAAATATTTATTAACTTTAAAAGTGTATCATCACTTTAAGAAAAGATTTTTATTTCGTAGCTAAGGCAGAAATACACAATATAACACCATGTCAAAAGAAGGTCGTTCAGAAAGAGAAACTATACCTTTAAAAGAAGCTATAACATAATTCTACGAAAAATAAGTCGCGACCTTACCAAATAAGCAGATCACGTGATTGGCTATTGCTATTGTCAATTGCTGACCTTATTGGACTTGACTTATCACATGATTTCCAAATATAGTAATGCAAACATGTGATACTAACATATTCGTACGCAATTTTAAACAAATATCGTTTAAAACATAAATTATCGTGTTAATAATATACGTGAAGTGATAGTTGTGTAATTGTACAGCATTATTACTTTTTGATTAAATCAAATGTATGTCTTTGTCAAGTTGAGATATACAAAATAGGTCGAAGTGTATTCACATCCTGTTCACGTGATATGTGTTCTCAAGAAACCCGAAATGAAATTATCTTGTGTTCATTTTGCGGTTTTGTTAAATCTAAGTTGGAATTGCTCCGCATTCCAACTTAAAAATGACAAGTTTGCAGCGAAATCTCGTCGAGAAGAAGCTATCGATTCAATTACCTATCACTGACGAATATCATTTTCGAGATGGCCAAACAAACCTTTTGGCAATCTCAAAATTTTCATTCAAAATATTACCTTTTTGAACTCGTCAACATATAAAGCCAAAAAGCTTTTATGTAGGATCCGTTTTTGGTTTAAAGCCGTTCTATTTATTGAATTTGAGAATTTGAGAATTCAAAGCTTTCATTTTAGCTTTCCTTTCCGTACACCCTTTTTTCTATAACCTCTCCAACATTTTTTAAAGGCTGTACATTACAGCATTGTATTTTACTTGTTACTCTAAAAGGTTGACTTGACCGTTTAACAGTTGACATGCACCCATGCCACCATCTTCGCTAGCCAAGGGTGTTGCCTACTACGTGTGAATAAAACACGTAATGGGCATCACTCTTGGCTATCGAACATACCATGCCATTCCTAGCACCCTGGTTACGGTGAGCGATCTAGGACCAACATGGTCCTCTTATTTCTATAACCTCGCCAACATTTTTTTAAACGCGACGCATTCACTTTGCTGTGTATTACAGTACTGTAATTTACTTGTTACACTTAAAGGTTGACTTGACAGGCTGGCAGTTGACATGCACCCATGCCACTATCTTCGCTAGCCAAGGATGATGTCCACTACGTGTGAATGGAACACCTGGTGGGCATCACTCTTGGCTAGCGAAGATGCCATGCCACTCCTAGCACTCTGTTTACGGAAGGACCTGTTCCTAATGTTCTGGATTAAAAGTTTCTCAGAAAAGTATGACGGACGTGTTGCTTACGGACGGACACGGGTGTGGCAACCTCAAATGTAATACGACGCTAAATGTAATAAACTTTTTTATTACATTTGGCGTTGTTACATTTAGCGTCGGGGTCAACGCCAAATGTAATAACGCCAAATGTAATAAAATTATTTTCCTCCATCATTCTATCAAACTAACCAAATACAAGTGGAAGTTTAGTTTGGAAATATTACGAATGGCAGTGGGGGCATGAGGATATATTTTTTTTCGATGAATTTGCATATGAATTGTGACAATGTTTCTGTGTGATTTCTTCAATGCCCAATACCTAGATAATGAAATCAAATTTTATTACATTTAGCGTCGGGGTCAACGCCAAATGTAATAACGCCAAATGTAATAAAATTATTTCCTCCATCATCGTATCAAATTAACTTAGTACAAGTGTAGGTTTAATTTGGAAATATTTTGAATGGCAGTGGGGGCATGATGATGTATATATTTTTTCGATGAATGTGCATATGAATTCTGACAATGTTTCTGTGTGATTTCTTCAATGCCCAATACCAAGATAATGAAATCAAATTTTATTACATTTGGCGTTTTAAATTTTAGCGTCGGGGTCAACGCCAAATGTAATAACGCCAAATGTAATAAAATTATTTGCCTCCATCATTCTATCAAACTAACTTAGTACAAGTGTAGGTTTTATTTGGAAATATTTTGAATGGCAGTGGGGGTATGATAATGTATTTATGTTTTTTTTCGATGAATGTGCATATGAATTCTGACAATGTTTCTGCTTGATTTCTTCAATCCCCATCACCCTTATAATGAAATCAAACTTTATTACATTTGGCGTTGTTACATTTAGCGTCGGGGTCAACGCCAAATGTAATAACGCCAAATGTAATAAAATTATTTTCCTCCATCATCGTATCAATCTAACTAAGTAGAAGTGTAGGTTTAATTTGGAAATATTTTGAATGGCAGTGGGGGCATGATGATGTATATATTTTTTTTCGATGAATGTGCATATGAATTCTGACAATGTTTCTGCTTGATTTCTTCAAGATGTAACAAAGCCCGATATAACATACCCTTATAATGAAATCAAACTTTATTACATTTGGCGTTGTTGCATTTAGCGTTGGGGTCAACGCCAAATGTAATAAAATTATTTTCCTCCATCATCGTATCAAACTAACTTAGTACAAGTGTAGGTTTAATTTGGAAATATTTTGAATGGCAGTGGGGGCATGATGATGTATATATTTTTTTTCGATGAATGGGTATATGCATTCTGACAATGTTTCTGTTTGATTTCTTCAATCCCCAATACCTTCATAATGAAATTAAATTTTATTACATTTGGCGTTGTAACATTTAGCGTCGGGGTCAACGCCAAATGTAATGACGAATGTAATAAAATTATTTCCTCCATCATTGTATCAAATTAACTTTGTACAAGTGTAGGTTTAATTTGGAAATATTTTGAATGGCAGTGGGGGCATGATGATGTATATATTTTTTTTCGATGAATGTGCATATGAATTCTGACAATTTTTCTGTTTGATTTCTTCAATCCCCAATAACCTTATAATGAAATCAAACTTTATTACATTTGGCGTTGTTACATTTAGCGTCGGAGTCAACGCCAAATGTAATAACGCCAAATGTAATAAAATTATTTCCTCCATCATCGTATCAAATTAACTTAGTACAAGTGTAGGTTTAATTTGGAAATATTTTGAATGGCAGTGGGGGCATGATGATGTATATATTTTTTTTCGATGAATGTGCATATGAATTCTGACAATGTTTCTGTTTGATTTCTTCAATCCCAAAAACCTTCATAATGAAACCAAACTTTATTACATTTTGCGTTGTTACATTTAGTGTCGGGGTCAACGCCAAATGTAATAACGCCAAATGTAATAAAATTATTTTCCTCCATCATCGTATCAAACTAACTAAGTACAAGTGTATGTTTAATTTGGAAATATTTTTAATCGCAGTGGGGGCATGATGATGTATATATGGTTTTTTTTTTTCGATGAATGTGCATATGAATTCTGACAATGATTCTGTTTGATTTCTTCAATCCCCAATACCTTCATAATGAAATCAAACTTTATTACATTTGGCGTTGTTACATTTGATTTGGAAACATTACGAATGGCAGTCGGGGGCATGAGGGTATATATCTTTTTTTCGATGAATTTGCATATGAATTCTGACAACGTTTCTATTTTGATTTCCTTAACTCCGAATACTTAAATAATGAAATCACAGTTTATTATATCGGGCTTTGTTACATCTGACGGCGGTGTCAACGCCTAATGAAATGAAATAATTTTCCTTGATCATCTTATCAAATTAACTGATTGACAGAGAAATAAAATCGAAGTTTTTTCTTATGCGTAAATAACATATGCCGTTGTTGTCAACGCCTTTAGAAATCATTATGAATGAAACGATCATGGAATTTCGGGCTCGATCCCCGGTCGCGGCGAATATTCTTTCAGAAATGTGTATCTCAACAATGGGTTTGATTTTGGTTAACCTATATGTGCGAGCATCTGGAGGCTCGGTTTGGATGTTGTGGTAGTACTGGTCAGAGAAAGACATGAATCCATGGTAAGGTGCTCAAGCTACGCGATATGGCCATTGCACTAACAAGATCTATACCATATTGAAATGACTATTTAAAAGTCTAAGATTAATTAGAACAAGATGTGTTCGTGAAACACAAATGCCCCCGAAATGGCCATTTTACTTAACACAGCAACTTAACGCAAACCTTAACGCAAAAACTTAACATCGGATGTGTGATGTACAATGAACTTCAAATCTCTTACGATTTTATCAAATATCTTTACTCCTGAATTTGAACGTAAAACCAACTCCGGTATATAAAAAAATCTTCAGTGTTTGATTTAAAGAGACATTTCATAATTTTGCTCGTAAAAATTTAATTGTTTTATCAGAAAGAACATATTTTCTTATGACGAATCTGAAAATTTCAAGACAAAGCATATTGCGGCGTTCACGAGAAAAACAACTTTCTCCTATTAAATTCTTCCTTTAAATTTAACCTGGTGAACTCATTCTTTCAATTATTTTTTAATAGAAAATATTCTTGTGAACGCCGAAAAACTTTGACTTGAAATTTTCAGAATTTTCATAAGAAAATATGTTCTTTCAGATAGAAATAATTTTAAATTTTACAAGAGAGAAAGGTGAAATGTCAGTTTAAAGGGAAGGCTGATAGAGGATGACGCATAAATATTGCAGCAAACGAGGGGGCAAGTTATTTGATTGTAATTAAGCTTTCTATTCATGAGCGCATGTCCTTGTGTCTTCACGAGGAAGGAGAGGGGTTAGCATCAATAGCGTATAGAAAAACCTTTTAAACTTATCTTGATATTTCCTGACATGTTTTGGCCACATGGGGATACGAAAAGCGACTCTTCCAATAAATCGGAAAAAATATTTGTAAGGTGAACTTACCTTTTTCATTCGTTTCCCAAATTCAGGTACTTTCTAGTACTTCGGTACGCACAAGGTTTTTTGCGATGAGGGTAGGTAGGCAAATCTTTTTTTTTTATTTTTACTTTTTATCGCCGAAAATACAGGGTCGGTAGGAAAACTGTGTGTGTTGTAATGGGTCGTACGAAAATATGGAACGATCGGGGCTTTTTTATATTTTTTTATTTTTTATTTTGTTGATAAAAACAACAGGGTCGGGGGGTAAAAAATAGGGTCGGTCGGGTTAGCGGAAACACAGCCATTTTTTTGTTACGCCTAATAGCAGTTTCTCATTATTCGGTCTACGTCGGCCTACTTCGGGATGTAAACTCGGCATATCGGCCACGCGGTTATCGAAATTGAGTCGTTTAAATAAATTTTACTTGAATATGGAATTATACATCAAAACTATTTTATTCGTTATGCCATTTTTTTCTATGAAAATAGTCTGAAAATATCTTTTCATTGAGCTAAATTTGAGTGGCATCTATGATGATATATGCCTAAATAAAAACATTGACGAAAATAACATATATCACAATGCCGCCAATTACAACGATTCATTTGATAATTGGCTTGGTCAAGATTAAGTATAATTCATGTACAAAATCTGAGCCGCCACAACAATCAAACATAAAATCAAATAAATTGAAATTGAATTGAAATCGTGGGTTATGTTCGATTATGTCGTAACTACAAAGCTGTAGTTACGGCATTTCGACCATAACCAACGAAAACTCGTTTAAAATTCATATGCAAATTCATCGAAAAAAAATATCCTCATGCCCCCATTGCCATTCGAAATATTTCCACATTAAACTTCCACTTGTACTAAGTTAGTTTGATAGAATGATGGAGGAAAATAATTTTATTACATTTGGCGTTATTACATTTGGCGTTGACCCCGACGCTAAATGTAACAACGCCAAATGTAATAAAGTTTGATTTCATTATGAAGGTATTGGGGATTGAAGAAATCAAACAGAAACATTGTCAGAATTCATATGCACATAAATCGAAAAAAAAATATATACATCATCATGCCCCCACTGCCATTCAAAATATTTCCAAATTAAACCTACACTTGTACTAGGTTAGTTTGATACGATGATGGAGGAAAATAATTTTATTACATTTGGCGTTATTACATTTGGCGTTGACCCCGACGCTAAATGTAACAACGCCAAATGTAATAAAATTTGATTTCATTATAAGGGTATTGGGGATTGAAGAAATCAAACAGAAACATTGTCAGAATTCATATGCACATTCATCGAAAAAAAACATATATACATCATCATGCCCCCACTGCCATTCAAAATATTTCCAAATTAAACTTACACTTGTACTAAATTAGTTTGATACGAGGATGGAGGAAAATAATTTTATTACATTTGGCGTTGACCCCGACGCTAAATGTAACAACGCCAAATGTAATAAAATTTGATTTCATTATGAAGGTATTGGGGATTGAAGAAATCAAACAGAAACATTGTCAGAATTCATATGCACATTCATCGAAAAAAAAATTAAACATCATCATGCCCCCACTGCCATTCAAAATATTTCCAAATTAAACCTACACTTGTACTAAGTTAGTTTGATAGAATGATGGAGGAAAATAATTTTATTACATTTGGCGTTATTACATTTGGCGTTGACCCCGACGCTAAATGTAACAACGCCAAATGTAATAAAGTTTGATTTCATTATAAGGGTATTGTGGATTGAAGAAATCAAACAGAAACATTGTCAGAATTCATATGCACATTCATCGAAAAAAATATATACATCATCATGCCCCCACTGCCATTCAAAATATTTCCAAATTAAACCTACACTTGTACTAAGTAAATTTGATAGAATGATGGAGGAAAATAATTTTATTACATTTGGCGTTATTACATTTGGCGTTGACCCCGACGCTAAATGTAACAAATCAAATGTAATAAAATTTGATTTCATTATAAGGGTATTGGGGATTGAAGAAATCAAACAGAAACATTGTCAGAATTCATATGCACATTCATCGAAAAAAATCCTATACATCATCATGCCCCCACTGCCATTCAAAATATTTCTAATGTAAAACCTACGATTGTACTAAGTTAATTTGATACAATGATGGAGGAAATAATTTTATTACATTTGGCGTTATTACATTTGGCGTTGACCCCGACGCTAAATGTAACAACGCCAAATGTAATAAAATTTGATTTCATTATGAAGGTATTGGGGATTGAAGAAATCAAACGGAAACATTGTCAGAATTCATATGCACATTCATCGAAAAAAAATATAAATATAATCATGCCCCCACTGCCATTCAAAATATTTCCAAATTAAACCTACACTTGTACTAAGTTAGTTTGATAGAATGATGGAGGAAAATAATTTTATTACATTTGGCGTTATTATATTTGGCGTTGACCCCGACGCTAAATGTAACTACGCCAAATGTAATAAAGTTTGATTTCATTATAAGGGTATTGGGGATTGAAGAAATCAAGCAGAAACATTGTCAGAATTCATATGCACATTCATCGAAAAAAAACATATATACATCATCATGCCCCCACTGCCATTCAAAATATATCCAAATTAAACTTACACTTGTACTAAGTTAGTTTGATACGAGGATGGAGGAAAATAATTTTATTACATTTGGCGTTATTACATTTGGCGTTGACCCCGACGCTAAATGTAACAACGCCAAATGTAATAAAATTTGATTTCATTATCTAGGTATTGGGCATTGAAGAAATCAAACAGAAACATTGTCACAATTCATATGCACATTCATCGAAAAAAAATTTAAACATCATCATGCCCCCACTGCCATTCAAAATATTTCCAAATTAAACCTACACTTGTACTAAGTTAATTTGATACAATGATGGAGGAAATAATTTTATTACATTTGGCGTTATTACATTTGGCGTTGACCCCGACGCTAAATGTAACAACGCCAAATGTAATAAAATTTGATTTCATTATGAAGGTATTGGATATATAAGAAATCAAACGGAAACATTGTCAGAATTCATATGCACATTCATCGAAAAAAAATATAAACATAATCATGCCCCCACTGCCATTCAAAATATTTCCAAATTAAACCTACACTTGTACTAAGTTAGTTTGATAGAATGATGGAGGAAAATAATTTTATTACATTTGGCGTTATTACATTTGGCGTTGACCCCGACGCTAAATGTTACAACGCTAAATGTAATAAAGTTTGATTTCATTATAAGGGTATTGGGGATTGAAGAAATCAAGCAGAAACATTGTCAGAATTCATATGCACATTCATCGAAAAAAAACATATATACATCATCATGCTCCCACTGCCATTCAAAATATTTCCAAATTAAACTTACACTTGTACTAAGTTAGTTTGATACGAGGATGGAGGAAAATAATTTTATTACATTTGGCGTTATTACATTTGGCGTTGACCCCGACGCTAAATGTAACAACGCCAAATGTAATAAAATTTGATTTCATTATGAAGGTATTGGGGATTGAAGAAATCAAACAGAAACATTGTCAGAATTCATATGCACATTCATCGAAAAAATATATACATCATCATGCCCCCACTGCCATTCAAAATATTTCCAAATTAAACCTACACTTGTACTAAGTTTATTTGATACAATGATGGAGGAAATAATTTTATTACATTTGGCGTTATTACATTTGGCGTTGACCCCGACGCTAAATGTAACAACGCCAAATGTAATAAAATTTGATTTCATTATGAGGGTATTGGGGATTGAAGAAATCAAACGGAAACATTGTCAGAATTCATATGCACATTCATCGAAAAAAAATATAAACATAATCATGCCCCCACTGCCATTCAAAATATTTCCAAATTAAACCTACACTTGTACTAAGTTAGTTTGATAGAATGATGGAGGAAAATAATTTTATTACATTTGGCGTTATTACATTTGGCGTTGACCCCGACGCTAAATGTTACAACGCTAAATGTAATAAAGTTTGATTTCATTATAAGGGTATTGGGGATTGAAGAAATCAAGCAGAAACATTGTCAGAATTCATATGCACATTCATCGAAAAAAAACATATATACATCATCATGCTCCCACTGCCATTCAAAAAATTTCCAAATTAAACTTACACTTGTACTAAGTTAGTTTGATACGAGGATGGAGGAAAATAATTTTATTACATTTGGCGTTATTACATTTGGCGTTGACCCCGACGCTAAATGTAACAACGCCAAATGTAATAAAATTTGATTTCATTATGAAGGTATTTGGGATTGAAGAAATCAAACAGAAACATTGTCAGAATTCATATGCACATTCATCGAAAAAAAATTTAAACATCATCATGCCCCCACTGCCATTCAAAATATTTCCAAATTAAACCTACACTTTTACTAAGTTAGTTTGATAGAATGATGGAGGAAAATAATTTTATTACATTTGGCGTTATTACATTTGGCGTTGACCCCGACGCTAAATGTAACAACGCCAAATGTAATAAAGTTTGATTTCATTATAAGGGTATTGTGGATTGAAGAAATCAAGCAGAAACATTGTCAGAATTCATATGCACATTCATCGAAAAAAAACATATATACATCATCATGCCCCCACTGCCATTCAAAATATTTCCAAATTAAACTTACACTTGTACTAAGTTAGTTTGATACGAGGATGGAGGAAAATAATTTTATTACATATGGCGTTATTACATTTGGCGTTGACCCCGACGCTAAATGTAACAACGCCAAATGTAATAAAATTTGATTTCATTATCTAGGTATTGGGCATTGAAGAAATCAAACAGAAACATTGTCACAATTCATATGCACATTCATCGAAAAAAATATATCCTCATGCCCCCATTGCCATTCGAAATATTTCCACATTAAACTTCCACTTGTACTAAGTTAGTTTGATAGAATGATGGAGGAAAATAATTTTATTACATTTGGCGTTTTTACATTTGGCGTTGAAACCGACGCTAAATGTAACAACGCCAAATGTAATAAAAAAGTTTATTACATTTAGCGTCGTATTACATTTGAGGTTGCCACACACGGGTTAACCAGTATAACCCCTATAAGGAGGGGGTATACTTATAAACATGTATGCACGAGGCTGTAAATTTCAAACCGAATGTTAACCGGGTGGCAACTCCTGGTTTGAAATTGTTTTACCAAGTGATAAGAGTGGGTTTATGGTTATCTTTCAACTTTCGTTTTCGTTAATGTAAATTACATCCGTGTTGATAAAGAATTCACAATCATTTGATAGAAAGAGTAGCTCCTACCAAGGTTCACAAGGTATGTTTTTTGTCTTTGTACTTGGTTAATTTCAGCCACCACTTTTGATCAGTTCCATCAAACTTAAAACCACCGTTGTTTTCATCATTAAATTCTCACCCAGTTTCTCGATCTACTCGCCAAGTTCGTTTGTTCAAGGTCTAGGGTTCGAATTTTGACACGTAGCTTGCGGTAGTTTATTTATTTAATTTTTTTTAAAATGATGGGTGGATCCCGATTTTAAGCTGACAAAGACTTAAGAAAATACTCATTCGGAACGTCGCTCGGACTTTTCCGTAAACTGGAAAGTACCTCAGACGTAGTTGTAGTAATTATGGGCCTTTTGGGTGATACAGCTTCGTTTCGTACTTTGGTCAATACGCTCCAAGCAGTTAAATTTCGAGCTTTGAGAGATTGCATTATTTTTGCATATTATACGTTGCCTGTGGTTTGTTACCAAATTATAATATGTGCTGTGTTGATTTTGTTTTACTCGTCGCCATCTTGACTGTTGTGACGTCATATAAAACCCACGCGTGAAACGGCGCACTTTAATGGCTGAGCACGTATCATTCCCGAGGGCTATTCCGTAGATCAATCATTATATGAGCTAATATCAAATTTGGCCGAAATCTGCAAGTCAACTTTTTAGAAAAATATACTTATGATTTTGTCCCGTTTCTTTGCTTAGATCGTAAGGCTAGCATCTTAGACAGCTAAATATCATACTGGTCACATTGGGATTGACATAGAAATACTTCAGGTTGCAAGCATTTATCATGTAGTACCAACACATGTCCTCTCAGTAACACAGACATTTTCTTCTTTTCTTGCAATATGCAAGTTTTTAAATGATTTTTATTTTGCTGTACTCTAATAAGACATTATGTAATTGACAGGTGTAAATTTTGATTTCATGAAGTAATTAGTGGAGCTCATATGATGTTCCACGTTACCTTTACGAATTTGTCTTAAATTAACACTATTTCAAAAGTGATCCAATGTATCACTCTCACAAGAAAACGTTCTTTTGTTCTAAATGCGATGGAATATGAATTTTCCTTTGTATTGACCTATTAACTTAAGTTATGATAAAATTTTTGTCTGAAAAAAATGACTGAAAGTTTAATGTTATACCGAGGACAAATAAGTTATTGGGGTGGCACATAACGTTATTGAAAGGACATAAACACCTAGAATTGCACTTTAAACTTTTACTTCTCCCTTTCAACAATCAAAATTTCATTCAACAATTGTAAATTTGAGTAAAAAACTAGTCATAACACCAAAGCATATAATTTCATATTCATCAATTTTACATTTTCTATTTCAAATCATCATTGTTACTCGGAGGAAGAATAACGTTATTAGAAGGAAAAGAAAGACTTTTTATATAAATAGTATCATTATCAAACAATTTCGTTGACCACATGCCATGCTTAATGAATGTTAAATTCTTCTAAATATAAGATAAAGTGTTTTTAGAAAATAATCTGGTCACATGGATCTTTATTCAATCACGTTATTGCAATGACTGATTTTGCTACTGGAAAGACATTGTTCGTTGTGGTCTTTCGTTAATCAAGAAAAAAAGCTTATTTGCGATTTTAGAGTTATTATTTCATCTAACTTAACGTTCGAAATTAAGTGGATTTGCTCATTACATTTTTTTAAAAATTGATTAAAAGTATGTAAACGAACCAAACTCGGTAACTTTGCACAACGTTTCCTCAAATTTTGTTCGAAATACAAAATAAATTTCCGTTATCTTTTTATCAGATCCAACCCTACTAAATTATTCTATGGAAATGCCAAAAACGGTATTAGCTGAATTACACATGGGTCGATAGGACGTTCTGCTATACGTCTAAAGACATCAGTATGATATTGAGACGCATCACTCAATATCACATCATTCAATGTTTCCCTACTTAACCGTTTAAACTGCCTCTGCCACTGAATCAGACGTTGTCTGTGACGTTATTGCAAGACTATGCATATCACAGGACCCCAGGATTGGAATCTCTTATATTCTACCTTATTTCGAACTTATCTTTTTCTGAAAGGCAAGATTAACAATCAACATCAACCAGGGAGTCATAACAGATTTTGATGTTGCCAGTTGAAAAAAAAGTTCTTATTCTTAAGATGGTGAACCGAAACAGATGTCTTGATAGATGGATACGTTCTGAAACGTGGTATTTCGCAGGTTTACCACGATATTTAAACAGTCTCTAAAGAGCCGAAATGAATGTCATCTCACATCGTGATCTCTCCACTGCACCTCTATTGCCTGAATTGAATCAATGGCATGTTCGCCTTGTTTCAGTTCAAGATAACATATGAACGCGATTTCTAATAAAAAAGAAAGATATCAACAGCTTTCTTTTCAAACAAAAAACTCCCAATAGCAACTAAACATTTAAACAATATTTTAAATCATATTGATGATTAAGTAACTGATAAAGTTTAACTCCCTAATTTTTTTTGGATCAAGCCTTTCTAATCACACTAGTTTTCTCAAAAGTTTCATGCATTGTTACTTTATTCAATTAGTTAATCATATCAAATCAAATAAATACATGCAATTCCACCGGTGTTCCTTAATAAATCCTGCGTTTAAAGAAAATATTTCCTGAAACAACTGAGAAATGCTTTAATATTTTTATCCAAACTACGTCTGGTCGTTTGTCATAAAATGTAACTAGTTATGCTGAGTGAGATTGGGAGATTACAATCAACGGAGAAATTAAAGATACGTGTATTTCAAAATCCAGATCCTGCAGTTTATGTCAATAAAAGCTCGAATTTCAATAGAAAATATAATTGTTTCAAAGCTGAAAAACATCTAAATTTCGTTGTTCAAGGAGAGGCATTAACTCTAAGAAACAATTAAATACCATGAAACCCACAAAGAAATGGTTTGGTTCTTTTACATGAATTCAACTTTTACAAAATATTATCCTGGCAACATTTGTTTATAAATCAAGGCTTGACGCCAAATGGTACATTAAGTAATAGCACAGAAAATGGTTTTCAAACAAAGTTCATTTGTATTATAGACTTTTTGAACTCAGTGACCTCAATAAATGGATTTATTTCAGTTACATGTACGACCAACAAGTATAAATAGTTTCATGATCTTCGTCTAATCAAATGGCTTACAAGTTATCTAGGATAAAATCTGTCTCGTGAACATTTGATCTTTCGGTCCTTGCAACAATACGTCAATACCATAGCCCATTTACACAATATGTACATAGTTGAAGTCCAGTTGCTCTTGTGTTCAAAGATGAAAATGGTTTTCATCATAGTTCCATTATGACCTTAACCTATGGTTGTCGTGACCAAATTAAACAAAAGGTTGGTTTCTTTTGTCGTTAGCAAACTAACTTTTCGAGGTTCTAGGCTTATAAAGTGCTTATAAAATTAAGAGCACAGAAACAAATAGAATTAAATGTCATGTTTATTTTTTTTTTCCTGATTTTTTTTTTTCAATTTAGGAATTCTCGTCAAGCAAAAAAAAATGATTTCATTTGTCTCTAGGACACATTTACACTTAGTCGTTTTCAGTCTAGAATCTGTAGTGACTTCAGGTTTTTTATTTTCAGAAATTACAAAATTGAATAAAAGGTATGGTGCTAGTTGATTTGCATAAATCTTACGTCACTTAATTTGTTTTCAGTAAGACATAATAGAAAATGAAATGTGCAAGAATCAAAAATTAATTTCGAAACTGATAGATCACGAGATTTCGCACTAAACTATAAAATACATATGTCCCCTCCCTCCCACTCTCTCTCTCTCTTTCTTCCTCTCTCCTTCTCTCTCTCTCTCTCTCTCTCTTTCTTTCTCTCTCTCTCTTTCTCTCTCTTTCTTTCTTTTTTTCTTTCTTTTTTCTTTTTCTTCGCTTTTAAGGCCTTGCCTTATTTCATGTTAAGAGATTTCGTCAGTCGTCAGTGGACAGAAAACGAGAGGACTGATTATAAACTAATTGTTTTTCACTGGGTCTATCCATTCGGAATACCACTCGGCCAATCTCACGATCAACTTCGGATGTACAAAGACGGACAAATTTTTAAAGATTACGGGAAAACATTGAAAAAACTCGATGACGTCAGTTAAAATGGCGTAAGCCCTCGTAACTTTGAGTGAAGACATTCGACGTCGCCAACGCTACTCGTTTAAGTCAGTGACGTGAAACCACCGTATCCTTAGATAAATATCTTTAGATTCTTAAATAACGGCTGAAAAATCTTAATTTTTGAGAATGATTCGTCATTCTCAAAAAATCAGCCGCTATTTACTGTGAAAATAGCGCCGGTTGTTTCAGCGATAGTTTTTCTTACACTGTATCCGCCTAACAAAATGCACAATTTTGTTACATACCCATCCGCCTTATATACATCCGAGGTTGCAGTTTACGGAAACGGCCGAGTGATGTTCCGATTGCGGATCTATCTTTTTAGAACCGGTGTTAATAATCAATATGCTCACGTGCATCTGACGCCAAAGGACATTTTGATTTATCTCGGTGTTTGTCAACAGGTCGTTAAAATCGCCTTGTAAAGCTTTTATTGCATCAAAATATTTAAGCAGAGAAATCCAGAATAATAAGGGATTGTCGATCAGAGTTTGCCGCTTACCGGAAGGTTGGGAAACAGGGGCCCGTTTTTGCTTAACTTCTTACGAAAAAAAATCGTAAGTCAAAACCACAAATCGTGCCTGGTGTTTTCAATTATTGTTAAATTCTGCCATGCAATATCTCATTTGAATCGTCTTCCAATGAGATGATGCATGGCATTATTCCATATTTAGTAACTATACAAGAAGCAACTTTAAGTTTTGACTTACACAAAAGATGATCGTAAGTTGTTAAGTAAAAAGGGTCCCTGGTATGAATTTGGAGACTCCCCAGACCTTTATTTTCAAGCACTTTATAGCAATTGGGGCGGTTTGATGTGAAGATTGACTCTAATGTTAGCCGTAGAGCAAATCAGCACCGACTTTAATGATTTGTGCTGTGAAGAACATGATGAAACACTTACGCTAGCTTTATTTTACATGGGCCTGTGGATGACATTTCCATCAATTTGACATGTGCGTGAGGTGCAAACACTAAGTAGCCAAGACCTTATTTATCTACAAATCAAATAATTAAGACTCTGGTCAGACTGTACGGTTGCACAGGCTGGTCAGCGTCTTTGCTTTGTGCACATTTGATATTGTTGGAAACGTCACGCACAGGTTCATATAATAATCGTATAGTAAAACGAATCGTGGGTTAATGTAAGCTTTTGAAAAAATATTTTGACTATTTTTTTCTAAAAGCCTAATGTGTACCAAGCATATTTTGAAAGTCTGACCACTTGGCGGAAAGAGGTATAAGGAATTATTGAGGCCAACGTTATTCAAGATCTCCCTCACTTAAAATGATCTTGTTGATTAGATTATTTTCTTGTTACCCAAAACATCATTTTGAAGATTAAAAGTATTTGAATTTTTTTAGGGCTGCTTTTAGCAATTCAAAGCACTGATAGTGCCGGAAATGATAAATGATGCTAGAGGATACATTGAAGCCAATGAAGAGTTTTTTAGATATTGCTTGTGTAAATTTTGTTATTTAAATTGATCAAAGACATAGCATTAGGAAGCCAGTGTTAAAACTACACTTTTGTAAATGTCTCACAAATTATTAATAAGTGCTTGTTATTTGCCGTGTAAGATATTTCAAATGATATCATTCTCATAAATCAATAAAAAAAATAAAAGAAAGTTTCAAGCAATTTGAACATATATCAGGTTTATTTTGCGCAAATCAATTTTTTTGCTTATATAGATCATGAAAATATTTGAAAAGGTTTTTTTTCATCTTTCTCTTCAAATATTTTCATCATTCTCTATATGCTAAACGATACCTTGAAAACTATGAACAAAGCTTTTTAGACATTGCTTGTTTGAATTTGATCAATATTCAAATAAAACCATGGCTTGAGCTTGAGCAATGGTATTATTCAAATAGATAAATCAATACTAAAATTCAAGCCATTTGTTAATTCTGATTGAATATTTACAAATAAAAGCACTGAAAGTACCGAAATACGAAATTTTTGTGATTGTATAGGTTTTTTCTACAATATAAACAAATATTTTCAATTTATTAGAATATTACGGAAGCCCACTGGGGCCCTTTTGTCTTAGCTCTTAGATCTTATGTCTTACGTCTTAGCTCTTACGTCTTAGCTCTTATCTCTTATCTCTTAGCTGTAATAATGTTTGGAAATGGAAACAACGTGGATTATTTTGGCGAGGGAGATAATTGAAAATCGTTCCATTAAAGGTATTTACTTTTCTCATTTTAATTATCAAAAATAAAATTAATTCGATTATTGCATGAGCTGAAATAACGCTACCCTCAACTGTACTTCAACTAGTTATTATATATCGTGACGGCCAATGTATTTTGTAATTTAAATCTTTACTCATAGCAGTACATAAACAGCCAGAAGGTTTCATAGGAACCAATTCAAGCTCATCCTATTTATTTGTTACTTTTGATATTCCCAGATTTTTGTTGCCCTATTTTTTAGCTCACCTGAGCACGAAGTGATCAAGGTGAGCTTTTATGGTAGGTTGGATGTCCCTCGTCAGTCGTTCGTCGTCACCATTTACCTTGTATGCAATCTAGAGTCCAATTTTTAGCCGATCAACCTGAAAATTGGCCAGCATGATTGTCTCAATGAAATCTCGGTCGAGTTCGAAACTGGATCAACTTGGATCAAAAACAAGGCACGGGGGTCAGATCTTAGAAAAACCTTGTATGCACTCTATAGGCCACATTTCTTGCCCGATCAACCTGAAAATTGGCTAGAAATGTTTTGCCTTAATCTGAGACAAGATACGAAATTGGCCGACTAGGGTAAGAAAAAACTAAGTCACAGGTCAGATTGTTCAAAACTGGACAAGTATCGAATTTGGTAAAATTGGATAAAAAAATTGGTCACGTGATTAACATTTAAGGAAACCTTGTATGCAGTCTAGATGCCACATTTTTTTGCCCGATCAACCTGATAATTAGTCAAAGTGATTGTTCACCTAAATCTGAGTCAGGTTCGAAATTTGGTCAACTGGGGTCAAAAATTATGTCAATGGGTCAAATCAAAAAAACCCTTATATGCACTAAAGAGGCCACACTTTCTGTCCGATCATCCTGAAAATTGATCAGAATGGTTGTCTAAATCAAAACTTGGACTTTTTTCCACATAGATTAAATAAGGCCAAAATTTGGTCACGTAGTCAACATAGGAAAACCTTGTATGCACTCTGTAGGCCAAAGTTTTTGTACGATCTAACTGAAAATCGGCCAGAAAAATTGGTTTTTTTAAAGGTCGGTTAAGTTTGAAATAGGGTCAACTTGGATCAAAACTAGGTCACTTGGTCAAATTCTCGAAACACCTTATATGCACTGTAGATGTCATTGATTGCTTGAATGCGGAAGCCCGATTGGACTCTTTGTCTAAGCTCGTATGTCTTCCGTCTTATCTGTTATCTCTGAGCTCTAATCTGTTATCTCTTAGCTCTGTGCTCTTAGCTCTCATCTGTTATCTCTTAGCTGTTATTTCTTATCTCTTAGCTGTTATCTCTTATCTCTTACCTCTTATCTGTTATCTCTTATCTGTTATCTGTTAGCTCTTAGCTGTTAGCTCTTAGCTGTTAGCTCTTAGCTGTTATCTCTTAGCTCTTAGCTCTTATCTCTTAGCTCTTATACAACAAGAAATCTCTCGCGAATAAGTCTGACATTTCTATCTAAGTAGCCGAAAACCTGCACTTTAATTTCAAATGACAATTTATTCATCAATGGTGATTTTCATTCAAGTTTATTTATCCTGCGTGATTCCCCAATCTACCGAATGTATAATTGCACTATGTCTTATCCTCGCTTGTTCGTCAGTAATATGTATTTGTCCTGGTATGTATTTTGATGTTTCACTTGTATTTCCTCTTTTTTCCCAGATACCCACTATAATGAAGACTCATTTACTGATGGTATGGTTCAGCACATTATTCGTTTTCCGGGTGTTGGCAGTGACGCCTTCAAATTTTCCTGTGGGTGGTTACACAACAAGACTGGATTTTTTCAAAACATACTTTCATTGCGGATGTACCTTTGATGAACAAGATTACCATCTCTATCCGACAGCTAAAAAGGATCCTTCGAAAGAACAACTTAAGACGTCGAATGGAATACAAACCAGATGCGACGATTATCGAGTACATAACAAAAGAGATTGAAACTAGCGGGCAGTGTATAGGTTACCGTTCTATGTGGAGTCGTTTGACAAATGATCATAAGCTGAAAGTACCAAGAAAAAAAGTTCTGACATTTATGAGACAAATTGATCCCGTGGACATTGCATTACGAAAGTCGCATCGTTTAAAAATGCGCAAAAATTAGTTAAAGGTCCAAATTACGTTTGGCACGTTTACGGATATGATAAGCTTAAACCTTATGGATTTTGTATCCATGGAGCGATTGACGGTTATAGCAGACGGATATAATGGTTAGAAGTATCACAGAGTAACAACAACCCAGCTGTGATCGCCTCATACTATCTCAAAACTGTCAAACACTTTGATGTTAGTAGTAATGGACGATACTTCACGTACCAGTACGTGAAGTATCGTCCAGATTTTGGGCAGGCTATTTGTGCATTTGGACTTAGTCTTTTTCACAGAAATGCGAACTTAGGCTTGTGGGGAATATGAGTGTGGACTTAGTCTTTTTAGGAGAAATGCGGGTTGGTTTGTGAGTAATGTGTATGTGGACTTAGTCCTTATCTTACCGTCCAAAGACGGAAAGATAGGGACTTGTTATAGGGATTTTGTCTTTGAAATAAGTGGTTGAATGTATTGTGAAAGTGAGGAATGCAAAAGGACTTTGACAATTTGCGAAAGAAAATGAATTCTTTCTTGGTGTTGGGTGGTCCTGAAAAGGACCGTTTTTGTTGGTCGATAGTTATGATCTCTTTAGTAGTGGCTGCATCCAAATCGTGCATTGCAAATTGGACAATGTCTCCTCATTCTTTTCTTTATGACCAATGATTCTCCATTCCATACCACTCTTCTCCTAAATTGAGTACCCATGTAGATGACATCAGGTAGTGCTCTGTTTAGTTGTTCGGTTGTCCTACCCAAGATGGGTCTATCCAAGTAAATGACATCTTGCAGATTATTCGTTGGTGTCTGCTCAATGGCATTTTCTTGTGGAGAAATGATTTGAGTATCTCTAATCATTCCCTGCATGTGATACAGTCGCTCAGCAATGTTCAGCAATTCCTTTGCTATATCGGTGAGTTCTCTACGAATCGGTCCCATGATCTAGAATGTTAAAGAGTGGAAAATCTGCTATGTATTTATATTGACGACGCGGACCTTGCTGGAAGCACCTCTACTTTGACAAGTAAAATGGATGCCAAGATGGAAATTTGTGTTTTCTCCAAGCATGAAAATACGATATTACTCATTATTCTTTATCATGAATCCGATTCTCTTTACCTTTATCATGAACAATCATGAGAAGGATGGAATATTTAATGACAACAAAACACAAATATTTACATTTTCTATATTTTATTGAACAATGAACTGTGAACTAAGAACAAAATGAACAATCATGAACATATTTACAATCAATTTTATATTACAAAATGTCTATACAATTCTGCTAAATGTCTGTATGAACCACGATGTGACTACTCTGTCATTTTTGTGTAAGTTCCTTGTGCTGAATGTCTTTCTTAGAAGTTTTTTAAAGTTGTATCCTCTTGCTACCCCATCCAAGGCAAAAATACAATAGTGTCCACAAGCTTTTCCAAGGATGCTTTGAATAGGTTGGTTATTATAAGTCCATGAACGTGAATTATTTTGGATAAAATGAGATATTTCCCTATGAAGTGGTGGAAGACCGTATGAGTCAAAGTACATTGCTTTACCATTTGGATAGAATATAACTGCTACCCAATGTTCTCCTGAGTTGTATGAATCTGCTGTATTGATGATATAAGCCTTCGCATGTGAAGGTTTTCGCTTTGGCAATAAATCCTTTGCACACACTCTTCCATTGAGATTTTTAATCCACACTCCACGATCCAAGATATGTTGAATTTCACTGGTGTACATTATTGATCCCAAGACTGCTTTACTTTCTCACTCCAACGTTCTAGCCATGTATCTGTGAATCCGCACAAAATGTTCTTTTTTATACTTTGCCATAGTCGATAGGCTTCTACTGATTCTTGTTCGTTTAGTTTTAATTCTTCAAGTTGTGGATACCATGTCTGCATTATTTTGTATGGATTTACTTTAAGCATTGCTTGCTCAATGAACAAGTCTGTATGTTCTTCTCTACTCATGAATAAGCAAACAGGGTGTTCTATCTGACTCGGATGATCTATTTGACACCCGTTACAATTGTTATGAACTTCTTCATTGATGAGTTCTTGCAGTTGATCCACCATACACTTTTGAAAACTGTTGTGAATGTCATTTTTACGAACTCATTCAATGTTTGATGAATATTTCACTTTCTCTGCTTTTTCTCTAAGTTTTATGGCGTACTGGTAACCAAGCATGATTTTTAGTAATCAGTGATAACTTCTCTAAGACTGTTGATTTCGATTTGATTATCGAATTCAGCGAAAACAATAACATTGATGACTCTAGCAAGGTTAGATCCAAACTGAAGTTCTATTCTCAAGCCTCCAGTTTTTATAGGATGCAACTGTCCTTCTTCACTACCTTGATCTGCTGTGAGATCAAAACCCCAAAGAGCGAAACCAGCATCATATTCCTCTTTTGTTATACCAAATGATTTGTCAGCACCAATGGATTTTGTGGCATTGAACAAAGACAGATATGATCTCAGTGTTAGTCCATTTGTGAAGTCAGGTTCAAATGGTTTACCATGAATACTGTGTCCATTGCATGATACGGCTATTTTTCTTACGTTGAAATGAGAAAAGTTGAATGGGTTTGATGTATAAGATCCATTGAAGGCTCCATTTGTTACCATTCCAATAAAAACACGTTTTGGTAACTGGCCTTGGAACAAATGATCTTCCACTTTTGATAGAGTACCGTTAGTGATTGAAAATGTTTTGACTTCTACTCTACGAATAGGGATTTTCATATTATTCTGTGCAATGAGTTGGTTTAGATTATTTGCAACTTCTGGTGACAATTCAACATTTCTAACATGGAAACTTACTGATTCAAACTGAATTTTAACTTTGGGTTCACCTGCATGTTGAATAATGCAAAATTCTGGACGTGACTTATTTAGCTTTTCTCTGCATGGTTTTAGGTACACTTTCTAAGATACGATCATGTAATGAAACATTTATTGATTCTGTTCTTGGATCCGCTTCTTGATTTTTTGAAGATTGGGGTAATGTTGGATTTTTCACTTTTTCAAATGAATTTTGTAGTTTGAACAATGTTTCTCCATACGTTTGTGCTTTGTCTGTTTCAGAAATATCAGTTCTTTCTAATGTATTTTTCATATCCTTATAAAGGTGGGAAACATTGGTTACTTGTGGATTTTGTGGTAAAATAGGTTTTTGACTTTGTTCATCTCTCCATTGCTTCAAATCATTAAGTACTTGGAAAGGAACAATGACCATTTTTCTTACTGACATTTTTATCCTATGATTATAAAGCTTTAATTGCACCACCAATCCCTCCTATGACAGCTTTACCTAATAATGGTATTAATGCAGACCCTAACAATGGGAGAAATCCACCCTTCTGATTCAAAATGCGTTTCTTCTTTTTTACAGACACTGATTTTGAAGCAAGATTTCGAAGATGTTGACGGATTGAATACAACTTCTTCTTCTGAGCATCTGTTAGGTGTACATTGCCTTTTAAAACATTGTGACAACATTCTGATATACATCTTATCACTGGAGATGATAATTCTTTAACTAATTTTTTTCTTAGCTTCGGTGAAGATTTCATTAATGCCATAACCATATGACCATGTTTCCTAATTAAAGGAACCTTTCTTATTTTTTTCACCATGTTATCACTTCTTCAGATAAATCAAAAATGATAAAGAACGTGGAATATCAAAAGTATTTATTAGGTAGAAAATTTTTCTCGTAATGCTGTAAGAGCTATTCTAGCTGGAGAAGATACAGTTCTCATATCCAAAGTTGTTAAGGGTGAAAAGGGTGCAATTCCATATTTTCTTTTTTTAAGTTTCTGCTGTCTTGATTTTGCCATACGTTGTGGTGTAATGAAATCACTGCCATAACTTGAATCAGAGGTTGAACTTGAGATCGGGGTTGAAAAACGGGCAGATGAATTCGGAGACATAGAACTTGATAAGAATGAAGGTGGAGACATATGTATCGGTGTTCGTGGTGGATGAATTGATGAAATGGGGGAAACATTTGGTGTAACATTTGTTGATGACATTTTTTGAAAAAGGTCTATGTGATCTTCTCATTGTAATGAACCTTTCATCAATCGAGAATTTGTTTTTTGATTTCTTTGGAGAATTTTTCTTTTTTCTTTTCACAACTTTTTTCTTTGGAGATTTTCTTTTCACAGATTTTTTCTTAGGAGATTTTCTTTTTACAACTTTTTTCTTTGGAGATTTTCTTTTAACAGAATTTTTCTTAGGAGATTTTCTTTTAACAGATTTTTTATCATGACCAAATTTTCTTGCAGTTCTTTCTCCATCCCATCTTAGGAGACTTCTTATTATTACACCACCAAGAAAACCACCACCACCTGGTTTCAATATGATTTTACGTTTTACTTGTTCATTAATGTTTGGATCTGCAAGCTTAGCTACATCATCTCTATGTTTATTCATATATGTAACAGTTTGCTTTGGTAGCTTGATTCTATTTTCAATGATATTTTGTGCTGCCAAAGAAAACCATTTCAATATTTCCTTTAAACCAGCATTCAATAACGCTTCTCTTTCATACTTGTTTGTCTGTCTACTTAAGTTCTGTAAAGCATGAATCACTGATGTAGATGTTCTTGGTAAGGCCATGTTCACTCAATGACTTAGATCAAAAGACTGGACTTGAATGATCACAAGTTCACCCATTTATACAGGTGAATAAATAATTGGACCTTGATCTTCATTCTTTGTATACCATCTATGAAATATATCAGTATCAGTTCTTAATCTCAATACTTTTTGAGTTCGAGAATGAAAATCAATGACCAAATAACCATGAGGCAAGGATGTTGCATCATTGTACGCAGAAATCAAGTGTGGGGCTTGCATTTGATTTGCTAGAGTCTTTATTTGGTTATTATCACGTTCATTGCGAAAAAGTATCATGTATCTTGAATTCAAACTAATGGTTCTACTTGATTTTGACTGTGAAAACATGTTTTGTGTTATATAGATAACACTTGCATTACGATGATGACCTTTTCTAGTAAACCATAATTTAATTTTCTCTTCATCTTTTTCACCTAACATATCATCAAATATTACTAAATGTGGTATAGATGCATCACTCACAATTTCATTTTCATCTTCAGGTATTCCGTCAATGAAAGTAATGAAATCAAATTTTTCTTTCATGATACTGTATGCATTTTGCCATTCTTTATAACACCAAGTAATTCTTTTTGGTGCAATGTCAAATAAGTCTTCACGATAATCTATCAATTTGTGAACGAATTCTGTTTTACCACATCCACTTGGACCAGAAATGAAAATATTACGAGGATGGTTAAACAAGAGGGAGAGAATATCTACATCCATTTTCTTACGTCCTAACCATTCAATGGATAGAAATAAAATGACAAAGATATATTCATTTTATAACTTTTATTCTTTAACATTTTTGAAACATAAAACATTCTTTTACAACATTTTTTACAATAACATATTTACAATTTCATTTTTTTATTTTTTAAAAAAACATTTTTTAAAAAATATTTTTTGAAAAATATTTTTTTAAAAATATTTAAAAAATATTTTTCAAAAATATTTTCAAAAAAGTTTTTTGAAAATTCACAACTTTCATTTTTTAAAAAACAAAATCATCAACAAGTTTTTAACACTTCGTTAGTTATGATTAAATCCACCTTTAAGTCCACTTATCCATGTCCAATAATGATTCAATATTGATTCGGATACTATAATACTTGTCTTTCCTACTTCACGATTTCCTAATTCATATGGAAAGAAGAATGTATTACTATGCGGTTTGTAATCCACTTCATTGACAGGAAGCACTCTACAGGATGAAACTGTGGAGGACACTATTTCTTTGCTAACATCTCTGTCAAATATGATGAATCCATCTATTGCTTCAACTTCTTCAACAGTGGTTGGAGTAGTTCGATAATTCACATGATCAATCCATGTCTTTCTATACATCATGTAAAAGTTAAATTGCCTAGCTTTTCTTTTAAGTTTCTCAACGAAATCACTACATGTTCTCCCATTCAGCATTGGTGTTTTAAATGTCCACTGATATGTGTCTCTATCCCTCCAAAAGTAGAAGTTATTAAGTAAGACACTCGTCAACACTTTTATTTCACTATCGTCGAACTGTGTATCGTTTATCATCTCCTGTATATATTCTCTCATTTTAAACAATTCTATTGCAGGCTGTCCTCTCGTGATTCCATTTTTCATCTTTCGAATCCACATTGATATACAAACAACTTTCATTCTTTCTTGTATATCTTTATCCATTGTGTGATATCCGATGAATATCTTGTAGATCTTTTCACGTAACTCAATTGGCAGTGGAAGTTGATAAGGCAACATTTTGAAATTCACCGTAGATAAATAGTAAATAATAGATGCCAGATATGTTATCATCTTACAGTTCTTTAATCATTTTTCTCATTGATAGAATTGTCTATAAGATGTAATAATCTTGAAATCTCTTTTTCTAGTTCATTCCTAATCAGTTTTTGTCTTACAAAATCATGTGTTAAGTACAATACCAAATGAACTAAAACAAACATTGTTTTCAAAGAGACAGAATCAAAATCTTAATGTACAGTGTTCAGCTCGTTCACAAGAAATGATATCCCTCTAAAAGTTTTTATTGTTTTTATACCCTAATACTTTCATGTCCAAACGGGACAGTATCTATATCATTGACCATTACTCTCTTTGTATATACTGATCTAAATGTTTTTGTTTGTGCTTCACTAGTGACTTTTCTATCTCTATGTCTCCTGATTCTGCAGTCATAGGTTATCTTAATTTCAGTACTTCGATCCTGCATACATTTTGTGAATGCATCAAAATTGACCAACTTGCAAGTTTTGTAGTCTAAGGTTATACCCTTGACTTTACATTTACTTTCAATATCACCATCTTTGGTAACCAATTGATATGCATAGTTTTTTGGACCCAACCCTCTGAACTTAACAATTTTTGAGTTGGGTTCTTCATCGGTCCATTTCCCCAATCTACTATTGATAATAGGTGGATTCCATAACTGTGGGTCATGAATGTCCATGCAACTATCAGTGTCAAAGTACAACACTCTATCATTCAGTTTTTCTAGGATGCTATATAATTCAAGTCTAGCATAGGCCGTAACATATGATCCGACAATGACATTGGCTGTCCCATGGGTCTCAACATGATCCAGCTTTGATTCATAGTTGACCAGAATGAATGGACATTCTTCATTGAATATTTCTACATGTTTGATAATGTAGTTAGGGTTGTTGACCAGTTCAAAGTATTTTGATGGTTTTGATATATATTCTGATTGGGTCAATACCTCTCTTTGGGCAAGTTTTCCCCATAGACAATTTAACATTATCTTTGCAAATGCCCTTCTTCCTTTGTTCTTTTTAATCATTGTAGGATCCAGACTGATTCCTTCATCTGATTCATATTCCCGAATAAATGTATCTTTGTCAGCTTGGGTTTTACACCATTCAGGATAACCACTGGCTTCTTGTTTGATTTTCAAAAAGTTGTCAACATACCCCCTAAAGAAATTATTGGAGAGAGATTCAAAGTGCCAAACTTCAAAGACATGAAGTAATCTGTAGCCACAGTCCAAAGCCTTGAACAATTCAACTGTGACCCATGTTCCTATCAACGCTCTCTCGTTTTCATTGTGAGAGCAAGTCTGTGAACTTTCTTCCGCACATGTTCTACATAGTGGAAACATCATTTTGTTATTACAATGTACGGGTAAAATAGGGTGAAGCAAATCATCAGGTGGCAACACCTTACATTTGACAAGACCTTCATACTGCCTAATGTTTTGAATGTCAATGCTTTCGCTTGTCAGGACTTTCGGATGACCAACAGGGTAGGATTTATACTTGCATACATAAGGATACAAAGAGCAAATGTCAATGTACTTAATTTCTTTTTCACTTAATTCGTCTATCTCATGAGCAATCTTGACTGCATTACAACGCCCGCCATACAGTCCGTCCCTTGGATCTATTGGGTCAGAGTATGGGAATAAACCATTGATTACTTCACGATAATCTTTGTCTTTTTTTACTCTTGCATCAAACTCATGTTCCCAAATGTATTCAACTTTATAGCCTAACCTCTTTAGATATTGTAGACGGGCCATTGTATCGTTATACAAAGTTTGCATTGTAAAACCATTAATTGGGTTGGTTTGTAAACGGTTTGGGTAGCAGACTGGACAACCGTGCCATAGATCACCAAGAAATTCGTACACTGTGTTGGTTTCTGCATGAAATCCATCAACAGATAAAGACTTGATCTCAAATTCTCCCAAATTCCGGGCATGCTGGATAAAGATACCCTTTTCATTTGCAATACTTTGGAGCCAACGAATGGCTTTCATAGAGAAACGACGCCTGGAGGAATCCTTACTTGAAATAATTGCAATTTGACCTTTAGGCAAATATCTACTTCTCCAGACCTTGTTACATGCATCAGCTATTGTTATAGCTTCCAGTAATGGATCAATACCTCCGTACTCAATAAACACTTTCCTGAAATGACCACACCCCCTTCTGAGGATATCAACATCTGAACGACAATATGACTCCATTTCTTTTTGAAAATTGAAAGTTTCTTTGTTTGTAACCTTTTCATTATACCATTTCATGAACTCTTTTCTTAATTCTGGGGACATAGAGTCACACATGTAATAGGAGGTATCAAGATATGGACCATCATAGTCCCAAAACTGATCAGTGTTGGCAAGATGAGGAAAGAACCCCTTTTTCATTTCTTCCAGACCAAACGTATCAGGGAATTTACCAAGACGAAAGTTCATGAAGTTATAGGAGTCGATCAAACGAACTCCATTCAACTCCAATTTCATGATACTGTTACCATTCATGATCAGAGATGGGGGTTGATTCCCAATTCTTATTATTTCATTCAAGATAAATTGGGCATCGTATCCTTTTGCATTGTGAGCTATAGCAGTCATACCCTTGTGCTGCTTAGAGAAAAGCCATTTACAAAAATCAGTCAGAGTGCTATCACCTTGAAATATAACCTCCCTTCCTTCGGCGAACTCACTGCATGTTGAACAGTGATAATCAAGTGACTTATCTATGCATTCATCACAAGCTCTCTGTGCTATGCAATAGTTTGGAATATGTAGACCAGTATCTTGCTTGCATTCAAAATCATAGAAAATAAACAATGGTTTATTCTTTATATCACCTACAACATCATCATCCACATCATCATCACTTTGATCATCCTTGCAAGACTTTTTTTCTTTTTTAAATTCTCTATCACCATTGTCACCTTTCTGTATCTTACTTTCGTAAGGCTGAATATGACAACGATGATCAGAATTAGTAACCTTTTTGCAGTAACGACACCTTTTCATACCTTTGCAAACATGATTATTTGTTCTAACATTGTATTGTTGCTTGCATTTGCTGCAAAGTTTTACCAGATTACATATGGATTTTTTCTTTTTACCATCAATTCTTCTATGATTATCAAAGCATTCTTGACCAAAAAACTTTCTTTTGCAACCATGACAGTAAAATTCTATGTTGTAAATATCACAACGTGGGGATGTGAAACAAGCTGAACAAATGTACTCACAGTAATGCGACTCTCTATGATCATATCCAATATCACAAAATTCACAATAAAAGCCACAGGATAGAAACCCTGTCATACTTGTAATAAAGTCATAATGTCCTTGATGGTAATACAAATGTATCACTTTGCTATCCTGGTACACTACTGGATGTTGAAATGTCATTTCCACTTTAGAATGTTGTTGATGGACTTTGATCACATAGTTCTGCTCGTACAAATAGGTCTGGGCCAGCTTGTACTCATCAACTCCACATGGTTTGTTAGGAGAAATTCCTACTTCCATCAGTAAACGTTCAGCTTCATCCTTTTGCATCGTCTTGTTTGAACGTTGAATAAAATTCCATTTTCTTTTCCATTCATCACTATCATCTCGGTTTACATGGTGTATTCCAACGACAACTGCCCTTGCAAAACACATACTGTCTTCTGCATTTTTAATTTCAACAATTGATTTTTTCTTCTTTGCAAATACTTTCGTATCAAGTTCAACTACCTTTCTTTTTTCTCCGCCACTTGGTAATCGTGTGTGTGTAACATCTAATTTCATTTCACCATCATCTACCTTGAATTCAGTATTTGACTGTATGACTTTTTCAATCTCACTTAAGAATATTTCACCATTTAAATCACGCACATCCATGAAAGGTATATGTATCCCCATATCTAAAGCGGGGTGGTTGATGGTAACTCTGATTTTGTCATCTGGTTCAGTATCAAGTGTCTCGCTCAGTTGGGTTGTAATATCATCAAACAAAGTTCCAAGTTGTTGAGGTGAAATTTCATCAAATTCTTTAAATGTCACTGACACAACATGTGAGTCAGTTCTAAATAACCTGGACTTCTTATTTATTACTTTGGACAGCTTGTACTTTTCTCTCATAGACCCAGGCGATTTTTCTTCTTCTACTTCATCATCCGATTCAATAGGTTTCACCTTTTTCTTTTTTGGTATCCAAAATTCATCATCAGATGAATCAGTATCATCTTGTATCGGAACATCTTTTTCCGACTCACTTGCTTTGTTTGACTCATTAGACTCTGAGTCACTGTAGTCCAAAAGTTTAATTCTTTTCCACTTACGTTTATGAAGTGGAATCCAATCATCAATGTCATCTTCTCTTTTTCGTTTTGACATGTTTTCTCTTTCGGGTGTTCACAAAGAACTGATATCGAAATGAAACAAATCACAGCTTTTATAGGGTATTCATGACTCACCAGTTCATAACTGTATAAATACCACGTAGCTTTCATAGTATTTCATCATTCACTCACAAATCTTTGTATAGAGAAGACATGTCTGAATTAGCTAAGAACATGAATTGTTATGACATTGTGTCAGAAGTTGTGAAAAAGATAAAGAACAGAAAACGTATGCAGGTGTACGTTAACCCATACACCCATGAATACGAAATAACCAACATACCAGCAGACTACCAAATTCAACATATTGGACCATACGTTGATGTTCATGTCTTACCAGTTCAGCAATAATGAATATCGGATTACAAAACAGAATGTATTTGATACACTTACCATAGATGAAATATATGCTCCGGGGATGAAAAGACCTGAATTTTGTTTCATCTGTCACGAAAAGGGTCATTTTGCGAAAGATTGTCCTGAGAAGACGAGGAAGGAGTCTTACTATGCTTTCGTATATGTGAATCCAATAACCCACGACATCATGATCTCAAGAAGAAACGATCGAACACCAGATCTGGACAATATGGAATACGTTGGCGCATTCCTATCACACTGTAATGAACACAACAGATACTGTTTAAGGGTTGATAGAAAAAACACTGTGCAAAAGTTCGGACCAACAAATACACTAAAAAACAAATGTTCAGTGGAAACTCAAACTACTCATGTTCAACAGGACATTAATAACCATGAGGTAATTGATACCCAGAAAAATGACGGTCAGACAATTGACAATGTAAAAAACGAAACAGAGAGTCAGACTGAGAAAATCTGTTCTCAGGAAAAAGTGGGTAGTGAAGAAATATCAAACCTAAAAGATATCAATTCGGACACTGTCATCATGGGCGAGGAGAATCAAAACTGTTTCTTCTGTAAGACCAGCGATCACCCGGAGAAAGACATTTGTCCTACACTAGTAATTGACGAAACAAAGAAGTCAAGAAAGAGAAAGACAAAGACTGAATCTGGTATCCCAAAGAAGAAGAGGAAGCAAAACTAAGGAACTTAAACAAATAGACATTTTAAAGACATTCTATAGAAGAGACATTTAAATGTACATAGAAATTTTTGTTCTTGAATTAAATAATGATTGATTGTCATATTACCATTTCATGTTTCATTCATGTTTCATTTGTTTTGTATTTGAATAAATTTAAAAAAAACATTGTCTCCTTTTTATTTTTCACCATCCACCCCAATTTGCAGAAAAGTTAAAAACTTTCAAGACAATTGGATGGTCCTTAAAAGGACCTTTTGATTTCTCCAAGTTCAACATCATTTCAATGAAAAGAAGTTAAACTTGGATATAATTGTACCATCCCCCTTTTCCATTCACTACATTCAGTAGGTGGCATGAACTCCGAAAGATCAGGGTATATATTCCTATCTTTCACATGAAAGGAAGACATGGTTGGATACAACTGTAACATTTTCTCTTTCCACCCGGAATGTTCAGTTGGTGGTTTGAAGGTTGAAAGATCAGGATATAAATTTCCCGTCTTCACTAACTTCTTCTTCGAATAGAAATTATATCCACGCCGCAACATAAATTCATACAAAGCCTGGTTTCTTTGCTTCAGTTCATCATCGACTTTCTCTTTCTTCATTTTCTTAAAGATTCGTCGAAAGAAATCAAAGACAGAATTCATCTTTCAAGATGAAAAAATGTATGGAAAACTGCATTTAAATACTGTTTGAGATGACCTACTAACCTACTGACCCACTGACCTATATAGATAAAACGAACATAATAACCTTCAAATGACTTTGAGAGAATTCAAGTGCTTCCTCCCGGGTACGCGCTCTCTTTAGGGTATAAAAAGACGTCAGTTCTCAAAAAGAAATTCATTCTCTGAAACTGAAACATGGACTCTGAAAACATCCGATCATTTGCCGTGATCTACATCAGGCACCCACCACCATCGCAGGTTTTGCTTCTTGAGCAAATCCGGTATACCGCTAGGAAGGGGCCATGTGTTTGGACGCCGAAGATGACAGATGACTGGGTGTGGAATGAATTTATGGCACCCATTGGACAGCCAAGGAGAGAGAGAGTTCACCCAAACATTCCTGATATTTACAGGGAAGAATACTGGGATTAAAATCTCTTTCCTCTAGAATAAACGGCCCTTTTCAGGGCCAACCATATTGCAAGAATGCATCCATTTCTCAAATTGTCACATTTAAAATACACCGAACATAACCCGTATAAAGTATTCAGAATGTAGTTACAAGATTTCATAGACCCAATATCGCATTTTCAAATATATTCAACAATACGCAAAGTCAAGTAAAACAATGCTTCACTTGCGAGTTTAATCCACCCATCTACATAAAACATCGATTTTTATCTGACATGTACACAGATACCCGTTTCATATCGGATTTTTACAATTTAAAACGATAGGCAACCGGTTTTAAATCAGCGTGTTTCAAATAGTCGCGTTAAGATTGAATAATGATAAGATTTCAACTCTTTTTCAGTCGAAAATGATAAAAATGACAAGTAATACATCTCAGCTAACATTGGCAGTCATCAAAATAAAAATAAAATCAGTTTCAGGTAGGAAACAAAGGAAAAAACATTGGTCCAACAGCAGAAATTCACCGTCAATTTCAAAAGTTTTTGCGAATTTATTCCTCATAGTGCGGTTCCTTATGTACGAAAAAGGGCTCCCGTAGGATTTTCGTGCTGAAATTGATTTTTTGGGTTTAATTGATTGTTAAGGGGCCAGGTAATCGCAAAAAATGCGGGTCCAAATTTTCCGAGCCCATTCCCCGATTTTATGGGCTCTCATAGGAGCCCATATGAGCAAAATAGGTATTTTCCTAAAAGAGGGCTCATGAGATGTGTATTTTTATCCTAAAATGATTTTTTTTTTGTTTGGCTGAATATTTAGCGTGGATTGGAGTTAAAAAGAAATACAAAAATCCATGTTTTAAAAGGTTATTTCACCCTTTTATGGGCTCTCACGGAGCCCAAAATAACAATTTTGGTGTTTTTTTTATTTGTAGGTTAAGGGAAAAAAGCTTGTTTGTTTCCAGATGATTTCTTAAGCTCTAGCGTGGATTGGAGTTTAAAAAAAAATACAAAAATCCATGTCTTAAAGCTTATTTCACCCTTTTATGGGCTCTCAAAAATCCATGTCTTAAAGCTTATTTCACCCTTTTATGGGCTCTCACAGAGCCCTAAATAGCCATTTTGGTGTTTTTATATTAGAAGGTTACGTCAAAAAACCTTGTTTGTTTCGAGATGATTTCTTAAGCCCTGTTTGGTATAAAGTGTAGGTTGGCGTTGAAATACTTGCATGCCTATGTTCTCTTTGGCCATTTTAGAATTTGTGTGGGCTCTCATAATAGCCCATATTAGCCGATTGGGGTGTTTTCATTAAATAAGATTCACAAAAAAATGACATTCCTTTGACTCTTCTTTACAAATTACGTCCAATACCTAGCATTGGTTAGTGTTGATGTATATTATTTTTCAATTTTGAACATCTGATATCCTTTTCGATTGGCTTTAAAATGAGCCCATATGAACAGATTAAGGAGTTTTCCAAACTTGCGATTTTTGAAAAAAATTAGCCCTCTCTATGATGCCAACTTGTATTACAAATGGTACAAAAGTATATGAATCAATTTTTCAAAACCAATACACTTAAAACAAAGTAAAATTGACATAGTGAATAATTATGGAATTATATCGAAATGAAATTCAATGAGTGGGATGAGCGTGTATTGAATGACTTATAAGGGAGGTAACATGAAATCGCTAATTGCGTTCAAAATGTCCATTTCCTCCCTTTAAATGTTTTGAGATTGAATGAATGGAGCGCCGAGTGAATGATTTTGTTAGGAATATCTTTCTATTTCGCGATGTTCTTGATTGTACCCGGTGCTTTGATGCTAAATGAAGCCCATAAGAGAAGGGAGTGTGGGGTGGGTGGGAGCTGTGTGGTTGTGTGTGTGTGGGGGGGGGTGTTTTCATGATGCAAGTATACGACAGATTAGAATAATAAACGACATATTTCTTAAAATATGTTTGTTTTCAATATTGCTTACTCGTACCACATATGGTATCAATGATCTCTTTGGGTTGGAAATATTCCTAACCAATTACCTCACTTTTAATCGATTATATTGACCCTTAATAAGCCCGTATGAGTCAACATGGTTACTTTGCAAACAATTTGGTCCAAGATAAGATTTTTGAAGAAAGGCATTTCTAAAGCCTTATAAGTTAATCGGTGCGGGTCTCGGTAAAACGCGAATCAAATTTTCATAGCCCATACCTATTTCATTGGCGCTTAATGAAGCCCATAAGAACATTTTTCGGCATTCTGTAAATATACGACGGATAAATATGTTTGTGTTCAATGTTGTATATTTGCTTTAACATTTATAAGTTCCCATGAATAAAAAACACTTCGGTTTTATTTTTTGCTAGTTTGTCCGCTTTACTCTGTTTCAAATTGTCTTTACTGCCCTTTAACGTCTCGAGTAAGCTCTATATAATGCATAGTTCGATTATGCGTATAAATTTAGAACTGTATCAAACAATAAGATTTGAGTAAGAGTTATAGATGTGTGCACCAGCTCTCTTCCTTTGAAATTTCAATCGAAAGACACACGATCGCTGTTGATACAAGGTTTACGCTTACAGATCATTGCGTCCTTACGGATTGCCATACTTATAAACATTCTCAAGCATTCGCAGACAAAACGCCTGCATCAGGTAACTACATGTCGCTACTCACAGACACTCTTATGGAAATGTCTATTAGTATTTATCTCATCTGTTCTGATAAAATTTGTTGCATTTTTTAAAACAAGTAGTGAATATTCCTAAAAATCAAGTAAAAGGATTGATACTAGGAGATACGTCGATGAACAAGTGAACGAACGAACTTGCTTGTGCTGCAATACTCATCTAGTAGAAGACGAAATCCACTTTGTTGTCGATTGTAAATTTTATAACAATTTGCGTGAACTGGTTTCCGGTGTTATTCTGAGAACAAATGGCTCTATATCATTGTCATCGGAACAAAAGCTTGTGTATCTAATGCGAAAGTATGCTCGAAAACTCTCAAATGTTTTAGTCAAAGCTTATTCCTACAGGAGAAGTACTATTTATATCAATTCTTCTCAATAAAGCTCTTTATCGTCGGCGCTATTCTGAAATCTCGTAACTACAGATTGATTAAAGCTGTGTTTTCGAAATTTTTCAAAATGAAAGAAAGGAATGTCTGGTGAAGAGAAATTGCTTGATTTAATACATTTCTTCTCCCTAATCAAAAACTTTTATTTTGTATTTACTAGTACCATAATATTTTTATACGTAAACCCATTGGTAATCTTGCTGATTTGAATTATATCTTGCTGCCTCGGGAAATGCATGTTTGGTAAAAAACATCATTGGGCATGGCCATCTGATTCTTGTTTTAATTTTGCAACCTACCTAGTGCAAACGAAAGCCATTGAAAAAATGTCCCTATTCAATGGATGCGTGTAGGTATTGATGGTTTGTTATGGCTAAAGTAGGGACTTTCTTGCTGACCATATGTATATACTAAAAAGGCAATGCATACAAAGATAATGATTACCGGTATTTACTTTACTAATACCACAGAGAAATATCAGACTAAGGCAAAGCGACGCAGCTCTAGTATTGCTTGATTCATATAGTTGAAGAAAATACTAAGAAAGTTTTTCTATGGTAGCTATGTCTTCAAAGAAATAAAAATAGACTTTAAGTTTTCTTCAGTGTATAGTTGAAAATTGATATGGATCAAACATTAGATTAGATATGAACGGACATCTTTATTAACGCTTCAAGCGCAAAACTCCTTCAGTTCCCTGTTCCGGTAACAGCTACGCCCGTCCAAATCTAAAGAAACGGACTTTGGCCTATTAGTTTTCATTGGTCATACAAGCGAAGAGGTAAATGCTTCTTAGAAATCACCAACGATAAGTATGATGTTTTGGTTTGGAACATGTGTGAAACATGCAGAGTGACAAGGAAAATTTCTTTTGGCCAAGATAAAATAAAAATAATTGGGTTTTTTTACCAGTCATTTTAAAATAAGACCCACAAGAACAGCTCCATGACATCGGAAACTTTCAACTACGATTGATTAATGAAACTTTTAAGTCATGGAAACAGCTTGTGTGATCATTCTTTGCACTGAGTTTCTTGACTATTTCAGTACGAAACAATAAAGGCAGTAACTCTGGCAACTGAAAAGAAGATATAGTACAGTGATCGTGAGGGTCAGAACACTCATGATCACCACATCACAGATCAAGTAATTGTCTCCATTAGTAAAATTGTCAAGAAATTGTGTTTCTCGTTCGACAAAAATAGTTTAGTTCTCCTTCTTGACCTTACACCTCACCACAATCTTGTATCTTACAGTAAGGTCAAATCTATCAGTAAAAAGGGTGTGGTGACCATGGCTGTGTCAAGTTTGATACAGTCGACCGGGGTAACATTTTTAGGTATTTTCGACTACAATGATTTTAGTATTGTGTAAAAAGCTTCAAACGATAGAGTAGTTCCTTCATATATTTGGAGGATATTCAGACCAGCACACATTGGCTTCACTAAGCGCCGATAATCACGTGTGGGCTTTGGATATTTGAATCTTATTTTTTTTCTAATTCTCCCCTCATCATAACCCTACTTAATTTAATGAGGCCCGGGAAATGTTTGAGACAAGAAATTGATTCCCCCACCCATTATTAGGCAAAGTATCCGATTGGTTCATATGGGCTAATTAAGATCCAGTTCAATTGATTAAACATCTCGTTGTTGGTTAAGAGAATTTCGATCGACATTTTGTTTCAAGCAATAAAGAACCATTTACAGCAATTTTGGTACCCGTGAAAACCATAAGAAGTGCCGTTGTTCTTAAAACCCAACTTCGGAAATTCATTTTTCCGGCTCCTATGGGATCCTTTGCAAACCAATCAAAAGGAATATTAGACTTAAAATATGGGCTTATTGTTTATTACACCAAAGCTATCCTAAAAACAATAACGTGCTGAAAGTAATTGGAGAATGGTTCAACCGAAAAGAACATTACCTTTTTTGTGACCCTTATTCGTAAAAACACCCAAACCAGTTCACATGGGCTATTATGCCGGAGAGCCCATAAAATCCTGAAATGATCATAGAGAACATAGACCTGCAAATTCCAATGCCAACCGACACTTTTTACCAAACAGAGCGTAAGAATTCATCTGTAAACAAAAAATGTTTTCCTAAACCCATAAATAGGAAACAGCGCAAATTGCTATTTTGGGCTCTGTGAGAGCCCAAAAGTAGTGGAAAAGCCCTTGAAATAAAAGTAACTGTATTTTCTAAAATGCTCTAACACTAAATGCATTGTTAAAGTAAAGAAAAATTTTAAGAAGAAAAACAAAACGCCTTTCCTGAACCTAGTATTACCCTTATGACTCTTATTCAAAAAAGCACCCAAATCAGTTCACATGGGCTATTACGCCGGAGAGCCCATACAATCCTGAAATGATCAAAGAGAACTTAGACCTGCAAATTTCAATGCCAACCGACACTTTATACCAAACAGAGCGTAAGAAATCATCTGTAAACAAAAATTGTCTTTCCTAACCCATAAAAAGGAAACAGCGCTAATTGCCATTTTTGGGCTCTGTGAGAGCCCAAAAATAGTGCAAAAGCTCTTGAAATATGAGTAACTGTATTTTCTAAAATGTTCTTACACTAAATGCATTGTTAAACTAAAGAAAAAATTTAAGAAGAAAAACAAAACGCCTTTCCTGAACCTAGTATTAGGAAAATACCCATTTTGCCCATATGGGCTCCTTTGAGAGCCCATAAAATCGGGGAACCGACCCAAAAAATTTGGACCCGCATAGTTTCCGATTGCTTGACCCCTAAACAATCAATTAAACCCAAGAAATCAATTTCAGCACGAAAATCCTACGGGATTACATAAGGCACTGCACTATCACGTTCAATAACTGTGCGAAGAACTTAATGGAAATGATAAAATAATAGGTTGACAAAACGTTTGAGATAGAAAATATTTACATTTTCTTCATCATAAAGAAGAAATTTGAGAAAAATCAACACTGAGAAAACACAAATTCCCATCTCGACGTCCATTTTACTTGTCAAAGTAAAGGTGCTTTCGCCAAGGTCCGCGCGCCCTTCACTGTAGGCTAACAGTATAAAACTTCATCAGTCGTTCGTCAACCTCCGAAGCGAACACACGCAAAAATGAATTCAGATTTCAATTTACAAGAAATCATGTCTCAGGCAAATATCACACACAATGATTTGCTAGCATCAGCCATGGATTCAACATTTGGATCGCAGAGTTGTCAGATACTTGGACCTCAGGAGAATTCGTCAACAATTCAACAGAATTTCCAACCAGTGAGTACAAATGATGTTGTTCTTCAAAACATCCTCGCTGAATTGAAAACCATGAATTCGCGACAAGAAGCTATCATGATAAAAATTATTGCGGAGCTGAATACCTTCAACAAATCTTTTTTGGATTTCAAGTCACTGACGGAGAGAATACAGATTCTTAACCAAAATGTTCAAAAATTGTGTCAACAATCATCATCTCCAGTCACATTCAAACCAACACCACTGAAGATTCCAGTTGAATTTGACTTTGAACAAACGAACTTTCACAAACTCGTAGATAGTATTATGACTGTAATGAAAAAGAAGCAATCGTCGCACACTTCATCCACCAAGAGATCATCATCATCAACGGAAAATGTTCGTCCAAGTAAAGGACATTGTTCAGAAAAAGAGAGGGGATACAAAATTCCTACAATGACAGGGATGGGTGCCTACGGCAAAAACATCGAAAACTTCAAGAAACCAAAGACCAAAAAGAAGTGCTGAGATAAATAGCAGAACTATCAACCAACAAAAACGGTCCTTTTCAGGACCACCCAACACCAAGAAAGAATTCATTTTCTTTCGCAAATTGTCAAAGTCCTTTTGCATTCCTCACTTTCACAATACATTCAACCACTTATTTCAAAGACAAAATCCCTATAACAAGTCCCTATCTTTCCGTCTTTGGACATACACATTACTCACAAACCAACCCGCATTTCTCCTAAAAAGACTAAGTCCACACTCATATTCCCCACAAGCCTAAGATCGCATTTCTGTGAAAAAGACTAAGTCCAAATGCACAAATAGCCTGCCCAAAATCTGGACGATACTTCACGTACTGGTACGTGAAGTATCGTCCATTACTACTGATGTTGTCCCAAGAAGTTTAAAGTTCTGTTTCACACGACTAATCCAGACAGAACTTGATAAAATAGCTGCGCATTGGAACCTACAACAATACGTGCACAAAAACCCGCCGATATTCCAAATGGCAAACCCGATTAAATGTACTTTATCCCTGAAGCTTTTGAAGGTCATGATTTTGGAAAGAAAATCGATCAGAAAGACATTCGCACAAATTTTAGATGCCTAAAGTGCCTAAAGTGTTATCTTGTTCATGATCCGTCAGTTATGCTTCCAAAGCCAAATGCTAGTAGAGTCAGTCGTGTACGTTTATATAACAAACAGAGCGCTGGGTAACAATATCAGCCGTCAACAAAAAGTCGAAAACCGAAAGTCTATTTTCAGTCACGCAGCATAGAACTATTCATGACGATATACTCTTTGTCACATGATGAGAAAAGTTAAATGCAAATCAATCCATAACTGCAAGAAGAGTTGTGTAAACAGGAAATGGAAGTATTGACATAAAGAGACAGACATACAGGCGGACGGACAGAGGCGATATTAATGTACGTCTATTTGCGGTGGTATTTTAAAATGGGATTTTCTCAAAACGAAATGCAGAAAATAATTACAAAGCTTACCTTTTATCCGATTCTGTGAGAAAGAGGACACAATGAAAACGCGTGTTTAATATAATAGTTAAAAGTAGGAGATAAGAGATAAGATGTAAGAGAGAAGACGCATGAGAGAAGAGATAAGACGTAAGAGAGAAGACGTAAGAGTGATGATATAAGACGTAAGAGAGCTCAGACGTAAGAGAACCGACGTAAGAGAAGACATAAGAGAGAAGAGATTGGAAGTAATATAGAAGAGATTAGAAGTAAGAGATTAGACTAAGGAGAAAATACGAAAGCGAGTTGGCGTAAAAAACGACATAAGAGGTAAGACTAAAGAGATCAGAGGTAAGACCAAAGAGATAACACACAGGAGAGAAGACGTTTCAGAGACAAGGTGAAATAGAGAAGAGGTAAGAGAGTAAAGATATGACATAAGAAAGAAGAGATATGGCGAAAGAGAGAAGAGATAAGACAAAAAGACAAGAAGTAAAGAAGTAAAGAAGAAATCATAGAGTAGCAGTAAGAGATAAGACGTAAAAGACAAGACGTAAGACAAAGTGACCAGATATTCTTACGTCTACAGAGAAAAGACCGAATAAACTTGGAGAAGGTTATGAGAAATAACGGATAGAACTAAAGTGGAAATAGATAAGAACTACAGAAAGGGTTTGCAAACCTACTTTGCAGATATTACTAACGATTTGTTGTCCGTGGTCTAGAGGTAGAGCGTCGGCCTCTTGACCCAAAGGTCCTGAGTTCGATATCTGGGAGCGGCTATCGATCTTGATTCTTTAATTGGCCCACACATTCAGCTCGAGTACTGGTTTATTTTCCAGGAAGCAGAATCGAGAGGGATAAATCTAAGTTGTAAGAAATAAATAGGTTTAAACCAACGACTTTTACCCTTTTTCGTAATTCAAAGGTTCAAAAACTTTCGACCGTTTCTGAAATTACTCCAAAATTATTGTGAAGTTAATAATCCATTATGAATTAGATTGGTAATATTCATGTGAAGTTTGGGTATATTAAATAAATATACGGGAAAATATTCACGTGGTACGTTTTCATTGCCTGTTAGTAAAATTTCATTCAAACTGTCATTTTTACGAGAGTATGACCTTAACTTTTCACATATTTGAAGGCTTGTTCTTTTTATCTTGTGCATCAGGATTATGTACAATTATAAGAAAGTACCGGATCTTAGATTCTTTCAGCTTCAGTAGAGTTTCTCTTATCAATTTGATGGCCCCGCTTCGAGCTCTCCTGACCAAAGGTCTGAAAAGCTAAAGCAATCGAATGTTTCCCACCTGTCTGACCGTAAACTATGTTTCAGGCCTCCTATCGAAACTTATAAAAAATATTAAAAAATCTTTTATTTGGCTTTAAATAGAGTTAAAACCTATAAAACCTTTATTTTGCCTCAAAAATGGTTAAAAATCCTGTAAATTACCTATATATTTCTACAAAAACCTATATTTTTGCACACACGGTCTGATGATAACTTTTAAGACAAGTGTTTGTTTTCTGGTGCTTGTAAATTTTTTGAAGATGTGTTCTTTAACTGCTGTTTGTGCATATCTGGCTTTTCTTTGAGTTTTCAGATGTATATAAGGAATTAGTCTATGCTGATGACAGCTATTATCATTTTATTTTTGGTTGAAATATAAATTCATCATAAGGAAGCTCCACTATTTGGAAGGAAGCTGCTGAAATTGTTTTTGAAGCCAGTAAAAAAAAACACTAAAAGAACCTATATTTTTGGTGAAAAACCTGTAAAAGAACCTATATTTTTGGCAAAAGGAAACTATAAAAACTACAGGCGCTTGAGCGCCTGATTCGCTCCACAGACATGAATATCCTGACAATGAATATTAGAGGATGATAAGGCTGTATAAAACAAGGATCATTCCAGTGAAATTTGTTCAAACATTTGTAATCTGCCCAATGCCTTAGAGTGCAGTTAACTCAGCTCTTTCTTCCCCACTCTGAACCTCAGAAGGCCACTTTACAACACATGTCCTCTTTGTGCAGTCACCCTTCGTTCAACTAAACTGACCAGTTACTCTCAGGGGGTATCTTAGGCTCCCTATTTTACCTAATGTACTTACGCAATTGGATTCCAACAAAGCTTATGTTTCTTCTAACCTACAATCTTTTCACCTACTAAATTAAATGAGTCTAAAGAATTAATCATTTAGGTGATCAAATATTCATTTTATATGTTGAAATGTCCTCTGACAATAAAAAGCATGCCGTTCATCTAATCAAATATTTTTGCAGCCTGATAAAACTTCATGGAAATTAAATTCCCATGATAATTGGTTGAAATCCATCTGTTTAAAAAGTTTGTTTTACCCTTTATTGGATGGTACACCATATAACATATCAAAAGAAATGACCTCTGATAAAAAATACATATTTTTCTTCTGATCACTATAATTTTTTGCAGAATGATAAAGGATCACTAAAGAATCTTTCCAGTGAAATTCGGTTGATATCCACCAGTAAGTTCCTAGAAAATGATTTTCAAAGTTTCCACTATATAATATATAGAGAAATAACCTCCGCCCATAGAACACTAATTTTTCATCTGATCACAATAATTTTTGTAGACTGATAGAGGGTTACTCAAGGATGATTCATGTAGAGTTTGGTTTATATCCATCAATTAGTTTCTGAGAAAAGCCACCTTTTACCATACATGGAAATTAGCAACGCCTACTACAGCCATGATATTCAGCGGATTAAAATTCTTTGAAGGAATCTGATAGAGGGTCACCCAAGGAACATTCCTGCGAAATTTGATTGAAATCCATCCAGTACCTTATGAGGAGAAGATTTTTAAAATAAAAGTTTACGGACGGACGAACGGACGCACGGACACCACGCCATGACAATAGCCCGCTATCCTTTCGGCCGGTGGATCTAAAAACCTATATTTTTCCAAAGAGTCACTAGGAAGCCTGTATGTTTATGCCCTCGCATCGAAAGATCTAGGGCATATCGTTTTACCATTGTCTTTCTGTCAGTCTGTCTGCAAAAATTAATTAACCAAAAGATCCAATATAACCAATTACATCAAGGCTATTCAAGATAAAATGCTCATATTTGGTATGGTGATAGAGCTGGATAATGCAGATCTACAGATGTCAAGGTTACTTGACAAGGTCGTCTGTCATGGTCAAAAATTAAAAAAAGATATGCCATTTTGGGCGCATTCGTGTTTCACAAACACATTTTTTTTGCGATGAAGTCCACAAATATCAGATTTCCTTGAAACTTTCAGTAAAAGATTCTATAGATCTAAGGAAGATTCTCTTAAAAATGTTCCTATAGAAAATGGGGGTGATCTTTTTGAAAACATGCATTGTTGCAAAAGTATTATCGAGTACACAATAAACTCCACAAATGTAATGAGATTTACCAGTAACTTTCACAGATTGATTATCTGTTTCTAAGGAGTATTTTGTGTAAAAAGTAAATAGAAAGCACTTTTGGGATTATGGAGAGAATAAATAGGCCCTATATTTCTTGTTTAATCGTGAATGCTTTATTTTCATTGAAGAAAATTTTCGATGGTTTGTTTCATGATTATAAACAATAAACTTTGTCAAATGAACTTGTTATTTTATTTATTTGGCTATCATTGTGTGAACCCACATGTTCTGCACTGTATTGCAGCTTAAGTGTCTGTTTAAAACATTCCCTTTATCTCTCTGCGCTTCTATGGTCTCTCTGCATTGCTATGGTGCTTCATCAGAACAGAACATATTCAAGTCTGTTTTCTTTCAGTGCACTCTATCATTCATGCTTTAAATGTTCAAGAGTATTATTAGCTCAACGGGACTTAGTTCGGTAGAGCTATTGTCATGGCCTGGTGTCCGCCGTGTGTCTATGAGTAAGTTAACTTTTACTTTAAACATCTTATTCTCTGAAACTACTTTGCAGTTTTTTACCAAATTTCACAGTAATGATCCTTTAGACAATTTCTTTAAATTCTTACAAGGATGATAAGATTGGTGTAATAGGCTGTCGACTGGCCGGATAATGGGCCCATATTGTGAAATATGAGAAAATTTTCTCCTTTAAATATGGGCGTGCCTTTTGTCTCTTTGGAATCTTTGACTGACGGAACCAGTAGTCCAATTTTAATGAAACCTTGCCAAATTTTTGGTTGACCCTCTTCAAAGGTTGTTCGCGAAATTTGAATTGACTCCCAACTATGGGCGCGGCCTAGCTGGTTTTTAAACCTTGAAATCTTAAGCTAGTAACCACTTGGCCAATTTCCATCGAATTAGGTAAAAATGTTCCTTTGGTGACCCTTGAATTTGTTGGTGAAAGTAAATATGACACCCAAATATTGGCAGGGTAATTTTTGACTATGAAAGCTTTTAATGTCTTTTTCTTCTGAACCAATTTCAATTCAACTATGCAGTAACTTTTCTTTTGAAACGTTTTCATCCTACAAATATGGGCGTTGTTGGGCTAGGAAGTTTTTGAATTTGAATTCTTTTAAACTTTTCCCGCTCTCAAACAAGTAGGCAAATTTGAATTAAACTTTGCAAGATTTTTAGCTTCACTGGACGAAGGCCAATGTGGCTATTGTCAGGTCACCCTATTGTCATTGCGCTGTGTCCGTCGTGCGTCTGTCTGGCAGTGCGTTCGTCCAGTTGTACACTTTTTCTTAGAAAAACTCAGAACCTATAGGATGCATGTCAATCAAACTTCACAGGAAATATCCTAGGGTGACCATCTTTCAAAGTTGTTCAAGAAATTTAGACCCAATGAATAACATGGCTTTTAATGGGCGTGGCTAATCTCCAAATATGGTAAAATATGACTTTTCCCAGAACCTAATAGATGAATATCAAACTGTACATGATTGATCATTAGGTATCCCTTAGGTTACCAAACATTTTTGTGTTCAGATCTAAAAAAAATGTCTTTTTTGGGCGGAGGTCATTTCTCTATATATTATATAATAGAACCTTTAAAAATTCATGTAAATAAAACAACATGTTGGTGTCTTATATCATCATCATTATCTGGTCTCGGTTGTGAGGAATAGTCAGACGAATTCTCCCAACCTATACCAGATAACATTGATATTTTAAGATAGTCATTCTCTATATAACACGTATATCGCAAGGATCGGTGCACCTACCTTAACAGGTTGAGCTCTGCTACATTTTGTTTCAGAGTAAATGCAATTAGCTGTGGATGCAATGAAAACAAAACATTTCTAATGGGTACCAACATTCAATTTTAAATTCACAAGAGTACATAAACGCACGCACATACACGTACACGAACATTTTTGCATTCAAAATTAGTATACAAGAAACATATTATTAATATATCAACCGAGGCATGGGGATTCATTTTATCAACAATTAATTTTCTTTGTTAAGCTCCAACAGTTCATTGTATAATTGAATTGCACATTGTTCAGCCAGGGTATTTGAAGATCAGGCTTAACTAGCATGGCTTGTTCCTCAAATTCTTGACAGAAAATCGGTCCATGTAAACCATACATGTTTTGGCAAAGTCTTACGTCTTTCTGGTCGATTTATTTTCCAAAATCATTACCGCTTAAAACACAGCTGGGTTGTTGTTACTTTGTTATACTTCTAACCATCCGCCTGCAATAACCGTCAATCGCTCCATGGATACAAAATTCATAAGGTTTAAGCTTATCAAATCCGTCAACGTGCCAAACGTAATTTGGACCTTTAACTATATACTTGCGCATTTTTAAACGATGCGACTTTCGAAATGCAATGCCCACGGGATCAATTTGTCTCATAAATATCAGAACTTTGATTCTTGGTACTTTCAGCTTATAATTGTTTGTCAAACGTCTCCACATAGAACGGTAACCTATACACTGCCCGCTAGTTTCAATCTCTTTTTTTCCATCCGCCGTCTTAAGTTGATCTTTCAGAGGATCCTCTTTAGCTGTCGGATAGAGATGGTAATCTTGTTCATAACAAATAGTAGTAAAACAATTTCAGTATAGCTAAATCCGCAATGAAAGTATATTTGATTAACTCCAGTCTTGTTGTGTCACCACCCACAGGAAAATTTGAAGGCGTCACTGCCAAAACCCGTAACACGAATAATGTGCAGAACCATACCATCAGTAAATAAGTCTTCATTATAGTGGGTATCTGGGAAAAAAGAAAAAATACAAGTGAAACATCAAAATGCATACCAGGACAAATACATATAACTGACGAACAAGCGCGGATAAGACATAATGTAATTATACATTCGTTAGATTTGGGAATCACGCAGGATAAATAAACTTAAATGAAAATCCCCATGGATGTATAAATTATCATTTGAAATTAAAGTGCAGGTTTCCGGCTACTTAGATAGAAATGTCAGACTAATTCGCGAGAGATTTCTTATTGTATAAGAGCTAAGAGATAAGAGCTAAGAGCTTACAGATAACAGATTAAAGAGATAACAGATAAGAGGTAAGAGATAAAAGATAACAGCAAAGAGATAACAAATAAGAGCTAAGAGATAAGAAATAACAGCTAAGAGAAAACAGGTAAGAGCTAAGAGCACAGAGCTAAGAGATGACAGATAAGAGCTCAGAGATAACAGATAAGACGGAAGACATACGAGCTTAGACAAAGAGTCCAATTGGGCTTCCGTATTCAAGATAACAATGACATCTAGAGTACATACAAGGTGTTTCGAAAATTTAACCAAGTGACCTAGTTTTGATCCCAGTTGACCCTTTTTCAAACTTAACCGACTTTTTTTTTAAAAAAAAAAAACAATTATTCTGTCCGATTTTCAGTTAGATCGTACAAAAACTTTGGCCTACAGAGTGCATACAAGGTTTTCCTATGTTGACTACGTGACCAAATTTTGGCCTTATTTAATCTATGTGGAAACAAGTCCAAGTTTTTATTTAGACAACCATTCTGAACAATTTTCAGGATGATCGGGCAAAAAGTGTGGCCTCTATAGTGCATATTAGGGTTTTCTAAGATTTGACCCATTGACTCAATTTTTGACCCCGGCTGACCAAATTTCGAACCTGTCTCAGATTTAGGTAAACAATTACTTTGACTAATTATCAGGTTGATCGGGCAAAAAATGTGGCCTCTAGAGTGCATACAAAGTTCTTCCTAAATGTTGAACACGTGACCAATTTTTTTTTATCCAATTTTACCAAATTCGGTAGATTTGAAAAAAAACAGCCATTCTGACCATTTGACTTAGTTTTTTTTTACCCCAGTCGGCCCATTTTTTCGTATCTTGTCTCAGATTAAGGCAAAACATTCATTCTGGCAAATTTTCAGGTTGATCAGGCAAACAATGTGGCCTCTAGAGTACATACAAGGTTTTTCTAAGATCTGACCCCCGTGCCTTGTTTTTGATCCCAGTTGATCCAGTTTCGAACGCGACCGAGATTTCATTGAGACAATCATGCTGGCCAATTTTCAGGTTGATCGGCAAAATTTTGGACTCTAGATTGCACACAAGGTAAATGGTGACGACGAACGACTGACGAGGGACATCCACCCTACCATAAAAGCTTACCTTGATCACTTCGTGCTCAGGTGAGCTAAACAATGGGGCAACATAAATCTTGGAATATTAAAAATAAAAAAATAAATAGGATGAGTTTAAATTAGTTCCTATGAAACCTTCTGGCTGTTTATGTACTGCTTTGAGTAAAGATTTAAATTACAGAATACATTAGCTGTCACAATATTGAATAACTAGTTGAAGTACAGTTTAAGGTAGCGTTATTTAACCTCATGCACTAATCGAATTAATGATATTTTTGATAATGAAAATGAGAAAAGTAAATACCTTTAATGCAACGATTTTCAATGATTTTCCTCACCAAATAATCCATGTTGTTTCCATTTCCAAACATTATTACAGCTAAGAGATAAGAGCTAAGACGTAAGACATAAGAGCTAAGAGCCAAGACGTAAGACATAAGATCTAAGAGCTAAAAAAAAAGGGCCCCAGTGGGCTTCCGTAGAATATCCTTTTCATTGATATAGCAAATGAATTTTTTGAAGTATGAAAATATAAACACGTAGTTTTGTTTGTCTAAGCTTATCTCAATGGTTGGTCGAAATCCCGGTAAAAGCAAACCATTTTCATAAATTCACCCATTGGCAAGCATGTCTGACCCATTGGTCAGTATAGTTTTTTTTTTTTCTTTTTTTTTTTTTTTTTTTTTTTTTGTTGTTGTTTTTGTTTTGTTTTTTGGTTTTGGTTTGTTCAATAAACTGAACGCCTCTTATCAAAATGTATTCCATCAATTGATATGTTTTAATGTGAAATTTGATATTGTCGTTTTTTTAGACTGATCAAGGACTCATAGACATGCATACATTGACATGTTTTCAGAATGGATGATTTCGTACCAAACACACCATCAACATCACAGTTAGCCGTCGGTTGGCAATCTAACATGTCTCTTGGGGCCTGTATGCTACAGATATTCGAATCATCCTTATGGACGGATGTAACGTTCCGCTGTAAGGATCAGAATAAGGAAGACTCAAAAGATCGAATTCGTGCGCATAAAATAGTTCTAGCTGCAAGGAGTCCCGTATTTCAAGCGATGTTCTTTGGACAACAAAAAGACATTGCAGATGAGATTTATCTAGATGACATTGAGAGCTCGGACTTTTGTGCCTTTCTGAGGTAAGCTTACGATTATGCCTACTATTACTGTTTTCCTGTATATTTTCTCAATTTTACCTCTCTGCAATGTTAGATGTTGATATGACTACGTACTATGTGCTTAAATTACTTTACCTTTAATAGTACAAAGAGAGAATTGTTGGTTCGACGGACTATTCAGATTCTTACTTTCATCTTGATATCAAAGAACTCCGGAAATAACGTATCACATTTAGAAAAACTAAATTGATATTTGGAAAATGATAAACGCTAATTTCTCTGATGGGGCACATGGTAAAAATGACCAATTAAAGCACTGAAAGTACTGCGATGTTGAAATGCGTCAAATGCCCCCGCCCTTACAATATTATTGATTTTATACAGACACATATGTACGTTAAAAGCTGAAGACAGTCTTTTCCGTATAGCGAGCATAAATAATGAAGTAACGCCAAGATAGTGAGAATGCATGTGGCTGTATAAAACAAACCGACTGCTGTAAGGACCTATTCATGGTGATGCGACATAATATAAGGAACACTCACATTATTCATACATCGCATTATTGAGTGGCTGGAAGCATTTTTTTTTTTTTTTTTTTTTTTTTTTTTGAAAAAAAAAAAACATATTGAAATCTGACCTTTAATGTAAGAAGATTGGCGTTCACCAGGTTTTTAGTGTTATTGCCCCTTTTTCCGTAACGCAGCAAGATATTAGAAAACTCCGACAATATGCGTAAGATGAGGTGACTAGGAACATCTTTTTGAAAATTTCATCCAAATCCAACAATATATGTAGGAGTAGATGCGTTCAAAATATGTTTGTACTCCTGTTTAATAAACAAGGTTTGTGAATTGAAGGCCCCCCTTTCAATGACGCAGCAAATGTCACTGAGTCCACACGCTTTGCATAAGGTCAGATGACTGGGAACATTCTGTGAGTATGTTATTGAAATTTGACCAGTAGTAGGAGAAACTCAATCCTATGATTTTGGGCATTAATGCTCCTTTTTTCCGCAGGGCATAAAAAAATATCCTAAAACCCTGGCTATATGTGCAAGGTCAGGTGGCTAGGAACATTGTATGATAATTTCATAAAAATCTACCATAAATGTAGGAGGAGTTAAGTTTAGAAATTAAGCGCAAGCGTATAGACGGACGGACAGGTAGATAAAATGAATGATACCAATAAACGATCACCTTTGGTGGCAAATAAAAAGACATTAATCGTTGCTCCTAGTCTTATAAGCTCCACTGGCCGAAGGCCACTGGGGCTATTGTCAGGGAGTTGTGTCCGTCGTGCGTCCGTCAGTCCGTATGTGCGTCCGTGCGTCCGGTCGTAATCTTTTTCTTTTAAAATCTTCCCCTCAGAAACTACTGGATGAATTTCAACCAAACTTCACAGGAATGAACCTTGGGTGACCCTCTTTCAAAGTTGTTAAAGAAATTTTGATCCAATGAAAAACATGGATTTTATGTGCGTGGCTTATTTCCAAATATGGTAAAAACTTGACTTTTCTCAGATTCAAATCGATGGATATCAATTAAATTTTACATGAATGATCCTTGCGTGACCCTTTATCAGTCTACAAAAAAATATTATGATCGTATAAAAAATATGTATTTTATGGGCGGAGGTCATTTTTAGCTCCACTGGCTGAAAGCCACTGGGGCTATTGTCATGGCGTTGTGTCCGTTGTGCGTCCGTCCGTCCGTCCGTGCGTGCGTGCGTGCGGTCGTAAACTTTTTCTTTAAAAATCTTTCTCCTCAGAAACTACTGGATGAATTTCAACCAAACTTCACAGGAATGATCCCTGGGTGACCCTCTTTGAAAGTTGTTAAAGAAATTTTGATCCAATGAAAAACATGGATTTAATGGGCGTGGCTAATTTCCAAATATGGTAAAAAGTGACTTTTCTCAGAATGTAATGGATGGATATTGACCAAATTTCACTGGAATGATTCTTGGGTGACCTTTTATCAGTCTACCAAAAATTCTTGTGATCGGATGAAAAATATGCATTTTATGGGCGGAGGTCATTTCTCTATATGTTATATAGTGGAAACTTTGAAAATCATTTTCTCAGAATGTAATTGATGGATATAAACCAAATTTCACCGGAATGATCCTTGGGTGACCTTTTATCAATCTACCAAAATTATTGTGATCGGATGAAAAATATGCATTTTATGGGCGGAGGTCATTTCTCTATATGTTATATAGTGGAAACTTTGAAAATCATTTTCTCAGAATGTAATGGATGGATATAAACCAAATTTCACTGGAATGATCCTTGGGTTACCCTTTATCAGTCTACGAAAAATTATTGTGATCGGATGAAAAATATGCATTTTATGGGCGGAGGTCATTTCTCTATATGTTATAAAGTGGAAACTTTGAAAATCATTTCAACATCAGTAGAACCCAAAAAATCCTAAAATCTAGTCAAACCTTAGATTTGCTATTTCAAGAATTTCAAGCCTGTGGAGCGACTCAAGCCATTCATGGCTTTCTAGTTCTAAATGTTATATAGTGGAAATTTTGAAATTTATTTTTTTCAGAATGTAAGAGATGGGTATCAACCAAATATCACTAGAATGATCCTTGAGTGAACCTTGATCAGTCTACTAAAAATAATTGTGATCGGATGAAAAATATGTTTTTTATAAGCGGGGGTCATTTTTCAATATGTTATATAGTGGTAACTATGAAAATCATTTTCTCAGAATGTAAGTGATGGTTATCAACCAAATTTCACTGTAATAATCTTTGAGTGACCCTATTTTAGTCTTCCAAAAATTAATATTGTGATCAGATGAAAAAATATGTATTTTATGGGCAGAGGTCATTTCTCTATATGTTAGTTAGTGGAAACTTTGAAAATCATTTTCTCAGAATGTTATCGCTGGATTTCAACCAAATTTCACTGTAATGATCCTTAAGTAACCCTTTATCAGTCCACCAAAAATTATTGTGATCAGATGAAGATTATGTATTTTATGGGCGAAGGTCATTTCTCAATATGTTATATAGTGGAAACTATGAAAATCATTTTCTCAGAATGTAACTGATGGATGTCAATCAAACTTCATTGGTATGATCCTTGGGTGACCCATAATCATGCAGCCAAAAATTATTGTCATTGGATGAAGAAAAAAAAATCTTTTACTGGCGGAGGTCATTTCTCTATATGTTTTATAGTGGAGCTTTTGCAAAACATTTTCAACATCAGTAGAACCAAAAATATCTAAAAATCTAGGCAAAACTTTGATTTGCTATTACCAGAATGTCAAGCCTGTGGAGCGACTCAAGCCATTCATGGCTTTCTAGTATATTTTGTGATATGAATCGCTCTCATGAATATATACTCACATCTTACAGACAAGGTACCGTCAAATATTTTTAATTGCTATATATCTAGTAGCCCTTATCCTGCTGAATTAAAAGTCTGGCCAAAGATTTTCACACAATAATTAAGTACGAAGCGGGACATGTAGCCTAAGATCAGACTGCTCATCTGTTCAGACTAATCTTAGTCTTTACACTCTGCTAGTATCAACTTTGTCTGTTATATAGTTCATTGTGTCTAAAGATAGCAACCCGTTTCCAGGACAGAATTATGTACTGTATACAGCCTACGAAAGATTTAAATACAACAGGAAACTACTAAAGCTACTTCGGTTCCGAACCCTATGTCGTGGGTCCTTTAAGAGTTGATTAGGCACGAATATTCCACCAAGAACTGTACCCGCAAAACTGTTGTTGTGATCATTGTTGTAGTCATTTCAAATGTTCGCAAATATATTTTCATCTGGAACGCTTTGCAGGATCGCGAAGTATTTCGAGAAGTACATATAACATTTTTACCGCAAAGTCACGAGATTTCCATATAAGGAAAAGGCGAAGCATAAAACAAATTTTCACGCGATTTTTACCCTATTTTGCGATTATTTGAACCAACTTATACTACGCTTGGAGGTCTTTAAATGCATGTTTGCATCATTTTAAGTTACATGTATGATAATATAGCCTTCAACTACAACTGATTGATTGTCCACGACAAGTTGAGGTGAGAAATAATTCGGCGTAGAGATAATTGATAAGTATTATAAAAAAACCGGATTGAAATTGTCTTGGGTTCATTTTACGGATTTGTTAAATCTATGTTGGAATTGATACGCTTTTCAAAATAATAACGGCGAATTAAGAGTGATAGCTTTCATCATGCCTCCATTATTTTCATTATTGATCACGTACAAAGCGGACAGTAAGCGGGTAATTCGTCATCCTGGACGCAGGGCTGGATAAGTGTACATGTGCACAAAGAACAACCATTTGGCTGTCTGTACTGCCAGACAGCGTGTCAAGACAACTTTCCGCTATTCTCTAGAAACTTTGAATCCATATTTAACGACACTACGCGTATAGTAAATGTTCTGATAAGACTCTTAAGCAGAAAAATTGTTTTAAGATTCGTACACATGTTCACTTGGTCGTGTTTTTCAAAATCAAGTACGTGTAGTGTTCAATAAAATTCAATATTTTCTGTAGCAACAGACCGTATTGAAAAAATTAACCACAAAAACATTAACTAAAACGAAACGACGTTCTTTCTATAAAGCCTTATATTTATTTAATACATAATGATAATACAATGTCTATGTTTAGATCCACAAAAATTAACACCCACCCCGACGTTGCTTCTACAAAGCCTTGTATTTATCAAGTAAAAAAAAAATGATAATTCATTGTCTATGTTTAGATCTCTGTACAGAGACGACGTGATTGAGAATATCGGTGATGCTGAGAATCGTATTGGTACTGCAGATGAAGATGTAAATGTTAACAATACAGCTGGTGATTCTCAGAAAGAATCAGAATATATCGCAGAAGAATTGGATGACGAATTGGAATTAGAAGAATTAGAATCGAAGGAGAAAAGGTCCGATAACGCTAGGAAGGGTGTCGAACCTTTGATTTCCATATTAAAAATTGCTAATAAATATCAAGTCCAGACAATTGAAGATAAATGCGCGAAACAACTGTCACGAATGATAACAGAGGAGCACGCCTGCATACTATTAGATATTGGTCTTCTATACAACAACGCAATATTGATTGAAAGTGCAAGTGAATTTGTCGATGTACACGCTGAACAAGTGTTAAAAAGTGATGGATTCATCGAGATGTCAAAGGAATGTCTTTTGCATATCATCAAAAGTGATACTTTTTTTGCCAATGAATCCAACATTTTCGAAAGAGTTATGCTTTGGGCGGAGAAGAAATGTGGATCAAAGGACGGAGAAAGTCTACGACTTACAATTGGTAAGGCCTTTTTCTACATTCGCACCCCAACCATGAGTTGTGCAAATTTTATTCGATGCACCAAGAGGAGAGGGATTTATACTCTTCACGAAACTGAGGATATTTTGGAAACAATTGGAGGAGTATCTATAATGGGTCATTCTGAATTATGTAACTCTAGGATAAAGCGTGTTCCTTTGAATTTTGAAATCGAATCTGATTTTGAAAACATGTACTCAATTAATCCTGTAAATCTTGACATCAACATACAATTCCGTCCTATGAGAGATGTGTATTTGAAAGGGTTAAGATTGAATAAAACTGTCGATGGTTGCTTGTATATGGGAAGAAACTTCAGTCGTTGTAACATACCTGGGTTTCCTTTATCACTAACTGTAAGCATAGAGGAATGTAATTTTTCTGAAAAACATTCTGTCCTTGTTAAGGTGTATCCTTATGACATTGAGCTTAGGGAGGCAATTTTCTTGAAGGCCAATAACAGCTGGTATAATCTACGGGTGAAACATGAAAACGTAGGATTTTCAAGTATTCAGTTTAGCAGTGAGAAAACATACAAATTTAAAGAAGACAACACAGGTGTAATTGAAGTAGGCAAACATATTCCAACAAATTATCTGGTTCAATCAATAATGTTTATGAACGTTTCCAATAGGGTATAAAACAGCGTTATATTAGTGAAGATTACTCTTACAGAACTCAAAATACGCCAGAAGGTACCAAACAAAGGCAAGTTTAATAATGTACAGTTCTACACATCGTAAAATTGACACAAAATGAATGATTTCAGAATTTATTAATCTACATAAAGATGTGTCAAACCGGGAGTTTTAAGAAAGATCAAACGAGTGATTATCGTATATTTGGCGGAAAATTAACCTTGCGAAAAACAAAAAAAGGAACACATAAGATAAAATCAGACCACGGCATCTAAACATCAACGTCAGAACCCCTTTTCAATCTGCCGTTTTTAACCAAGCGTCCGGAATCTAGGCTACCATACCACAGATAGTCAACCGGAGTTTACCAGTTACTACAATTCTATAAAATCAAATTTTCAAATCGTTTCAGTTGTTTACAAGGTTTATGATTATACGAGGGGTGTTCCAGAAGTACTCGGACTTTCTTTAAATCTAAAGAAAGATGTTCAGCGTAAATCAGTGAAATTAGCAAATGATGAATATTAAACAAAACTGGGTTACTGTGTAGCATTTTATCCTGTTTATCAACATTACACCCTCATAGAGACATACATACCACCAAGAGGCACATACACTAATTCTTGGAGACTCGTAGGCTTTCTGATTACAATTGGCCTCCTAAATAAATCGGGGCAAAAATTTCAACATTCAATTTTTCCCCGTTTTCTAAAATGGTGTCGAAATTAGATAGCTCAGTGTACGTCGTCGTTGTTCGTAGTGGGCAAATCTTCGTCATTCGGCGTTTATCGAGACCAGAATCGGCGTACCTGCTTTGGCGATGAAATCCAAATAACGCCGATATATTACGAGTAGCCCTAATACCTGCAGATGAACTACGAAAAGATACGCGACTAGCAGCCCAAGCCTAATCGATCAGAGATGAACTACGAACTGTTGCAAAATCATCCCGAATTGCTACGAATTGCATCGAGTTCCAGGAATTACACCAAAGAGAATATTAACATTGCAATTATTTCATTTATATTACGATACTGTCATTTACATGAATAATTATGCCGGTACAAAATAAGAAGATGTATAATATAAAAAAAGCTTTCCAGCTTCTGAAAATATGCCTCCTTCATCGAGCACCTCAATTCAACCATTAATACAATGACAACCTTTTCCTTACCTTTAAATGCCGACAGGGGTAACCTAAGACTGAAATTTAAAACGGAACCATTTGACAATTTGTCACTGTAACGTCAATGTAATAGCTGGATTGTTCTTTTTGTTGTTTTATTTCCTTAATACTATCAGAATAATGATTGCATACTCAGCGAAATCGGGACCTTAAATGAATTTAAGCCATTTATACTGTGGATGGTTCTTGTTTGAAGGCAAATAAAATAAGAGGTTATTTAACATGACCGTGTACAATACTGAATTCTATTGGATGAGTACCCTGCAGAACCATTCTATATTTGACGAGGCGATAGCCGAGTCAAAATATAGACTGGTTCTGCAGGGTACGAATCCAATGAATTCAGTAATGTACTCGATCATTTTAAATGACATCTTTATTTCACACCATACACTGAAAGTTCCACAATTAATGATTTCTGGCATTTGAGAAAGACAAAGGGAATAGATCCAAAATGATCCGGATAATGGCGTCAAATGCAAGTCACTATGAACATGATGAAATTGAAAGAAACATTTGTGCTAAAAATATAATTCCACGTGAAATGTTTATTTCATGTGTCAAGTCGATAAGTGCTTACTGATTTTAATTTGTAATTAACATTAAACAGGTTGACTACCCGTCGTCGCTTGAAATGTACGTTTTCATGTGAACAAATGATATTCAACAATTTTGTGTCCCTCTTTGTCACTTGCATTCTTCTTTTACTTGCTAAACAATTTAACAAATGAAGAAATCACGAATCTTTTCAAGATCAAACTTATTTTAATACCTCCGAACAGAAGGTTTGATATATTGATAATTTCTATATTCGGGACTTCAGCCTCGCTTTCATCGTACAATATAGCTTGCCTCACTTTCATCGTACAATATAGGTTGCCTCGTTGTGGAATAAAATCCGTATTGCACAGTAGCCTCGTTCTGGTTGTACAATATGGATCTAGATATTTCACTCTCACGTGATGCAAAATAAGTGATGTCATTGGTCAAAATTGTTTAGGTGTGAAATAACATTTTTAAAGAAACAAACAACTTGAATGGTAATACAGTAAAACTTGCGTCAAGGAACCACTAAGGGGACCAATGAAAAACGATCGCTTATGGAAACGGTCGCTTAATACAATATTAAATGATTAATAAGGCGTGTTATCTAATAGCATAAAAAGGTTGTCACATAATTTTAAAGGAATCCTAGGATGTTCGAACCTATAAAATCGTCTCATTGAGACGATTCAAATTGAGACCAATTAAATGGGTTCTAACGTCACAAGATTCGATGACAAACATTTTCTCGTTTAAGAACGTCCACTTTTCGGAGATCAACGGTCTTTTAACGATTAACGGTCTTTTTATGTCGGTCGCTTAATGAAATTGGTCGCTTGATGTAAGTGGGCGCTGGAGCAATACCGAATGTAGATAAGACACGGGCCAAAGACTCTAGAGTTTGTCTTGCATGCCACGAGGTTATCATATGACAAAAGCTCAAAAATGTTTCATAACAATAAAATCTATTGTTGATCTTAAAGGCAATTTATAATTTTCAATTAGAATTGTTATTAGCTTTAGAAATAGCACAGAAGTTCAACAAAGGATAATTAGATCTTACTTTTTTTCTCACTCTGTGTAACACTGATATTTTTGATAGAGATGAATATCGATTTCACGATGTTGTTAACTGTAATACTAAAGTTAATAATGTGAAATCTAAAATTTACACGTAATTGATTTCGAAAATTGTCCCTGACCTTGAAGTGAGTACCAACAGAAAGGTTTATTGATTGATTGAATGGAGTTTTACGCCGCTTTCAACAATTTTTCAGTTATATCGCGGCGGCTGCAGCTCCTAACAATGGATTCCTGGTATTTCTCACTATATGTGCCACCATTACATCCTTTCCTAGCCTCAAGCTGCTATTCCACATAGGTCTACGATTATCGACCCATTGTTGGGAGACAAATAATCAGAAAGAATGAAAGCCGCCGTCGGGGATCAAACCCGGGACATCTAGATTGACAGGTATTGTCACAAACAATACAAATGTTAAATATGAACTCTTCCACTAACCAATCAAAAATTATTGCAAAATGTTAAAGTCAACCAAAAATTGCTTTGATAAAAGAATGATTTTAAAAAGGTAAATATTCTTGTATTCAAAAGTTTATTAACAAAGTCTATGTACAAAATACGATCAACGAACTATGGCATGTTAAAGTGATAATTCATTGTTCATTATGACAAACTACAACCACCAAGGGCGTAGCTTTCTGGTATTGATGTATACCTAAATGAAGATTTCAACATATGTTTTTGACTAAAGTGCCATTTTAACATATGCTTTTTACACAAAGCGCCGGGAAAGGGTGGTAGAGATTGCAACTCAGCGTCATTCGGAACATCACTCGGCCATTTCCGTAAACTGCAACAGACCTCAGATGTATGTAAGGCGGATGGGTATGTAACAAAATCGTGCATTTTGGTAGGCGGAAACAGTGTAAGAAAAACTAGCACTGTAGATTTATATCTTTTACAGTAAATAACGGCTGAAAAATCTTAATTTTTGAGAATGACGAATCATTCTCAAAAATTAAGTTTTTTTCAGCCGTTATTTAAGAATCTAAAGATATTTATATTAGGATTCGATGGTTTCACGTTATTGACTTAAACGGGTAGCGTTGGCGACGTCGAATGTTTTCACTCACAGTTTCGAGGGCTTATGCCATTTTAACTGACGTAATCTAGCTTTTTCAAGGTTTTCCCGTAATTTTTTAAAAATAGTCCGTCTATGTACATTCGAGGTTGATCGTGAGATTGGCCGAGTGGTTTTCCGAATGCTTCAGCGTAGCCATTTCTTCAATAAGCTGATAGAGTGGTTTCCATCTGCTCAATGGAGAAAAAGCTTCGCAAAAAAAAAAAAAAAAAAAAAAAAAAAATACAAAGTTAGTGTGTGTGTTATCTTAATTCAAAATTTTGTCAAATAAACTCTACGCTTGGAAAATATGTTCTCTATCTATATAGCTTTTACCCTCCCCCTCTCTTAGCCTTTTTGACGTCGTGATATTTTCACAATAGAAAATCTGCCTACAGGCTGCTACACAAAAGGCTATTATATAGAGGATAATTGTTTGTTTCAGTGTAAGATCTATTCATATTTCATTGAGTGACCAACAAAAGCTATATTTTAACGAGTGGCAGAGCCACGAGTGAAAATAAAGCTTTTGTTGTTCACGAAATGAAATATCAATCGATCTTACACGAAAAACAAACGATTATTCTATTTCTTTAATGCAAAAATGAGACAAATTGTGAAATTTCTAGGACATATTTTCGTAAAGTGCGTCATTTTGCGCGTGATTGCTATGCAACGCTCATTGTGACGTCACTTATTTCGCCCCTCATAAATGACGCTAGATAGGATGAAATGCACAAAAGCAGGGTATAAGTTTTTGATAATTTCACTGCTTTTGCGGCGAGTTTATCAACTGATAATCTACCGTTATTTCTCGATAAACCACCAAAAGCATTAAAGAATATTAGATAATTATGGTTACATATACCGAACAGCTTTGGAAACGTGACATCGATGTTTCACGTTTTCTCGCAAACAGTCGCATGCACTAAAAGTGAAAATTTGCTAGATTGTACCATTTTTTTTCGTATTTCATCTGAATATATTCATAAGCTTATTCAAACGTTATGAGAATATCTGTTTATACAAGCTGATTGTAGTTTAAACGCATCTTGCTAGATTTGTTTCATTTCGGGATCAGCATAACATTACACTAGTGTAGTTACACCCGTATAATACCAAAATTATTTAACGACGTCATTTTACTCGCACGACTTGGGCCATACTAAAAATATAATAGTGCACATAATTATTAACCGAATAGGAGAAGATATCGAGGGTATGCTGGACTGGTTCGTCTGTGTTGTTGGTTGAGATACACTGACTATTTCTGAAAGAAAGAAAGTGGAATTATTTGTTTGCAATGGGCAACGGGCAATGGGCAATGGGGATTTCTGGTATGTCTTGACTCATCGCATTGAAAAATTGAATCCTGCTTTCGTTTAGTTCACCTTATTTTGCGTCATTTAAGCGGGGTCTGTCTTACCAATGACGCCAAGACGTTGCCATTTAAATCAAGTGCAAAATGACGCGCCTTAAAGTAGTGGAACCGTAATACTTCCGCAACATTTCGGCACTCAAGGACTTCCACAATGTTGACCGAGGTTTCCTAATGAAAATCATTAGGAAACCTCGGTTGACACTGTTTAAGTTCATTACTTCCAAAACGTTGCAGAACCACTACCTTGAAAACGAAATCTACAGTACTTACAGTTGATAACATCTTGAAATTGGCATTCACCTCGATCAAAACCATTCTAAATTGCTTACTCAGCCCTTTATTCATTTACTCCAAATACTGACTCAAACCACTCAAAAACGCTTAAAAGTTCTCCCAAAACGCTACAAAATCGTTCATATCAACAAACATTTTATTCAAATCCTATGCAAAATTTTATTGTTATAAAGAGAGTAGATTTTACAGTCTTACTAGCCCGCAAAGCTATGCAATGAGTAAAAAAATAGATATAGGGGGGGGGGGGGGGGGGGTTAATGAATTATCGCTTATTTTGTACAAAGGGACGAAATTGTCGATAATGTATTACTTCCCCTTTATTTCATTCAAACCTCGTTTTTCTCATTCATTATAATTCCGAAATCATTTCAAAATCGTTCACCTTTGTCAAATTCACGATGATATTCGCTGTGTTTTTAAGAAAAATCAGTTTTCTGAAACCAACACGATTTGGTTACGACCTATGTAAATGCAAAAGATGTACAAGTCCTGCGTTAAGGGTGACAAAACGGTGCAATCTGTTTGCAAATTATATCCCGCTTTGCACGCATGTACGTGCAAAGTGGGGTATAAATTACAAATAGTTTGGACATTTTTTGTCATTCTAAACGCAGTGTAGTTTTGTGCGTAATATCACCAGACATGACGAAAGGATTGAGGATAGGCCTACAACTTACCTTCTGATCCAATAAAGGAATAGCTTGCTCTGAACCCAGTTGCGTCATATACGTCATTTGACCGGAAAATCACGAGGAAAAACGATGAATCTGATTGGACGGGGTTTGGCGTGTTGATCCAACAATATTTCGGCATTTTTTCGTCTTCAGCATTCCAATAGTTAGAAAAGGACAGTGAGTCGCTCTCGTCACTTGCTGTGCAGCTAAAAAAGAATTAGTGTCAATCAATATCTCCATCGAATTAGCGAAAAATATAATATGTTGTCTGAAGGTATTACTTGTTACTAGGTTCTTCAAAAGATCGGCCCGAAACACTTTTAATTTATTTCCTGAATGAATTATAATCAATGGCAATCGCTCTCTAAACTTTAAATCATCGGGGCCTGATCTTAATACTCTTTTTTCATGCTCAATTAAGAATTTTTGTAAAATTTAGCATTCAAACAAATGCATGAACATCAAAGATAATACTAATAAGTTAGTATTTATAACAACTTTAAATTATCTTGTACATGTATGTTCATAGATTTAAATCGGTATTACAGCAGAATTACGGCTTTAATCTCAAGTTGTAATTTGACAAAATTCTGAGTTGATAATGAGAAAATTTTCGGGTCAAGAAGGTTCTAATATAAACAAATTGAGACAGATTTCCTGAGGCCCCACTTTATCCAAAAACATACATAAAACATTGCGTACTAAACGTTGTTTCGTTGAGATAATGAAACATTTCTGAGTCAATCAGAATGCACGTAAACGTTTATTGAAACAAGTAAAATGAAACTATTGAAACGAAATGAAAAAGTCTTCGACCACTAGAAAACATTTTGCCAAAAATATCAATGTTCATTTACTCATTGACGGCTATGTGCGCACCTGTTGTTACTGCCTATAAGCTATACAACAGTAACGACAGTTTCGCGTTGAGCTATTTAAATTAAATGCAAATGAGATTAGGCGATCTATCTACTAGGCACGCCGGGGAATCGTCTCTAATGAGGCGTGTATAAATTGAATTTATTTGCGGATTAAAAGTCGAATATCAATTATGTCAGGGAAAGTTCTAAGACAGAAAGTTTAAGTATTTTCACTCTTCATAGCTTAACCACTATTAATATAACTCTGAGCCAATTATCCTCTGAACAACCAATGTCGAAGAGAATTATGACAATATAGACGTCGCGCACGCTAATGCTTAACATTTTTGTAACGTCGATTTGCTATTTAGACGTTATTACACCACGTACTTTTCTGAAGCGCTTCTTTTTTATTGCATGTTGATTTTGCGAGGCGAATTTATTTAAATTGCCATATAAGTAATATACCGAGTAAGACAGGATATACCTTTTCCCGCTGGAAGCAATTTTATCATCAATCGGCTTTATTCATTTTGTCATTGATTGCTAAAAAAAAAAAAAAAAAAAAAAAAAAAGACAGCGGTGCAATGCAATAACGTAAGACGTTAAAAAACAATGCGTTTTTAAAATTATGTCCACACAAACAAATCTTGATATTTTTGACATTTTGAAATGTATCTATACGAAGTTTTTCCAGGTGGTTGTACGAAAAAATAATATTTCAAAAATATGAAATGATTTATGATAATCATTTTGATAATGAAACGCTGCAGCGAAACATTTTGAAAACTGGCTATAAAATTCACGTAATGTAGAAATTGTGTCCACACATATTTTCACTGTTTATTTTGTTGTATATTGCGTATTAGTATTTTGGACTACATTATCGAAAACTAGAAAAAAATAATATTTTTATTTTGAAATTTCATAAAATTTTATCAATTATTGATAAAGATATTGAGAAAACTTTGTCAAATTTCACGCCAATTTTTCGCTGAATTTGACGTTTTACGACCTGTGAATTGTTAAATAAATCTCTATCAATTGTTTCTTAATTCTCTGACACACGTCTTAGTTCATATTTTAAGTTAATGAACCTAGTCGCGCACATATCAACATTCTCAACATTTTTCACGAACTATTTTACGCATTTTAAGGGTCTAAAGGAAATCCACTTACACATGATTTTTTACGTTTTACAGACGTAAGTTAAGAATTTTTGTGGCAAAGAAACTAAAATAAACGAGCATTTGATTTCCCTCTGTTCACCTAACGCATATTCTTTAAAAGTATGCCTTCTTGTTGTTCATTTGGTATAAAGAACATAGAAATCGGCTTACAGCTTTGAAAGATAAGACAGATTGAACTTGACGGGTGACGTACGATTTCAAATGTTAAGCATTACCGTGCGCGACGTCATAGCATTTGGTGTACCTTCAATGAAAGAAAAATCGACCTTACATTTAAAGAAAATGATTATCCTCTATATGTTTCGAAGAAAATTATGATATAAGAGCCTGAAGAATTTATCGATTTATAAATTAATTTTAGTGTTGTTCATCAATATTCGTGCGTTCTGATTGGCTGAAAAGTTGGTTTTAATCCGCAATGAAAACAATTTTCAGTACGCAGTTATTTTGTAAGCTTCCGCAAAAATTAGTCCCGTAAGAAATCTGTTTCTTAACTGACGAATCTTTACATTTTCGCTTCATGATATTGAATTATAAGATATGAAGTTAATATTAGTTGATTTCATAGAGGTATGAAACTAAAAACACAATTAAATGATTAGGTTTTAGTTCCATACCTCTATGAAATTAACAAAGACTCGTTTCATCTCCTAAATCATAAAAACTCGAACCATGTTATGAATAGAATATCAAATTTGTTCTCATGAAATACTCAAGTCATTAAATTCGTCATCTAAGACAGAAAAAACTCGACAAAGTCTCGTTTTTATCTGTTGTTAGATGAAGCGTTAATAAAATTTAGTAGTGACTACACAATCAATGAACTCTATTTTGTCAATAGTATACCTGGGTCTAAGTCCATCTACATCAAATTCTTCAAACTCGATGTAAACACGCTCGTTCTTTCTTCCTATGAATAAAAATCTACATTCGGTATTTCTCGGATACAAGCCTCCGATGTTTGGCGACGTGAAAAATCCCTGGGTATTTAGTCGACTTCGAAACTCGAACGTACAAACTGCAATATAAAGAAATCGATGGACAGAAAGTCAAATCGTACTTTGGATTCCGATCCCTACCAAACCATTCATTGTTCCATTCATGCAGTTAAGAACAATATTAAATTGATGTTCATCTCGACAAAACACATTCTCAATTGCTCACTCAGCGCTCCATATCCTCATTTCAAATACCCTCTAAAATCACGAAAAAAATCCATAATCGTTAGAAAAAACCGTCGAAATCGTTCATAAATTTTAAACATATCATTCAAAATTATCTGTATCAAATTTCATTCAAAACTCACTCCGCATATTCATTCCATAATCATCAAACTTTTGAATTCACTATATTGTTAACTTTAGCATTTCCACCACTTACTCTAACCGTCTAAAACGCCCCGATATCAATAAAAGCCCCGTAGATGGAAACGCTTCATCAAATACAACTTGTATTAAGCGACCATTTGCGTTACAAGAGAGAATGGTCGCTTAGTACACGTTCTTTTTGCCATATTAAAAAAATGAATAAGTAAATTATTGCGAATCTATAGACCAATAAAAGCTTGTTGGTGGCATAATTTCGTTGAAGGAAGGGGATTTTGAAATTGGTCGCAAAATAGAATTGGTCGCTTAATGTAGTGGACCCGTAATAGTTTCGCAACATTTTGGAACACATATTCTTTCACAATGTTAACCGAGGTTTCCTAATGAAAATCATTAGGAAACCTTGGTTAACACTGTTAAAGTTCATTACTTCTGAGATGTTGCAAAACTATTACGGGCCCACTACCTTAAAACATGTGGTCGCTCGGGCAAGATGAACGGCAGATCAAATGACACAGTGATGAACGGGCGTGAACTTTTTAGTCTCTGAGTTGGTCCTTGAAGACACGTAGAAATGAAGATATTACATATATCTTATTACAGGGGGTTAAAAAAGGTTAATAGTTACGTTCTGTTTGAACGACTCCCCCCCCGCCCCCTTCTCGTTGAAATTCATTCAAAAATCGCTCATCACTCTTTTTCAGTTTCATTCCAAATTCAATCAAAATTTATTCACCGGTTCAATTTAATGACGTTTCTAACTTTACTCTGAGAAGACAATTGTTGGTGTTGTCAAGACGAAAAAATTTTAAGACACTTTACATGATCATGATATCGATATATATAAACAGCAATCGCTTGGTGGCGATCTTAACATAGTCACTGAAGTTACGAAGTTTATCCACATTAAACTAAAAATGATTGGATTGATAACAGGAACTAATTTTCTGAATCTGGAATTAATCTTTCTTCCTGTCAGTATTAGAGTTTTGAAACGCGACCTTCGGCTGGAACCTATGTGTTTTTCCAGTACAGTTAATAACATGGTGACAAGGTGAATGACTTTGGAATGATTTTGGATTGAAATTGAATGAGTATGTGGAGTGAGTTTCGAGTGAAATTAAAGCAAGGTAACCAATATGGCTAACTTTTTACAGGATGAGCAAAATCAGCAATAATTGTTTCTGTCCTTCAATAAAATATGAATACAAGTTCTATCAATAGGTTTCAATTTCTCAAAGAACCAATGAGACGCTTATAATTTTCATTAAGTCAGTGAAATCGCACTTTCTACTACTTATGTTCATTTTGAATGTAGCTTTTGAATTTATCTTTTAAGTCATTTCGGAGTGTTTTTGAGTGATTTGAGTGAGTGTTTGGAATGAATGAATGGGGCGCTGAGCGAGTGGTTTGGAATGGTGTTGATTGAGATGAATGTCAATTTCAAGATGTTGTTAACTGAAATTATTTAACGTAGTTCAAAGATGGTTCATTTTTGTTTGGTAGCCAATTTAAACAAACAAACAAACAAAAAAAAAACAACAAAAAAACAATAACAAAGCTTTTGAACATGGTAACGACCCTGACCAGTCTGTGCAGTCTGTGCCTTTCCTACTGTATCTCTATGATAACTTGAAGGAATAAAATGAGGTTTTTATGTACTTTTGACGATTTGGTAATGACTGCATACATGTAACAACTTCGTGAAATTGACAAGATGAATGATTTTTAAATGATTTTAAAATTAAATGAGTGTGATGAGCGAGTTCTCAGTGGAATTAATGGTAGGTAATCCAATTGCGCTAATTATGTTCAGGATGAACAAAATTAGCGATATTGGATTACCTCCCTCTAATTAAATATCTTTACACGTTTTATAAATAGCTTCCTATTTTTCCAAGAATCAATCAGACGCTTATAACTTTAATCATGTCAGCAGGGAAAATGACTAACAATTTTTACTTCGAGGCCCATGCTTCAAAATATTTTTCCCAAAGAATCTAGGGGCCTAGCCTAAAATCTAGGGGCCATGGGCGACAGGGCCCCTGCTAGTCTTTTTCCCTGGTCATTAAAATTGGACTTAGTGCAAATATTATTTATCTTATTATCTGGCGAAAACATTTTTATGCTAAAGACGTTAATATAACTTATTTTGTATATCGTATTCACCTATTGCGGACGTGAATTCAAAAATAATTTATGGCAAACAGATTTTGATAAAGAAAAAAAAAGTTTACCTTCTCGCGAATCCTGAACTCCATTTCCTTTGACACCAAAATCTGCAACAAAATTTAAATTGTTAGCAATTAATTACTAATGTAATGTGAAAAATCATGCTGTTTTACAATCCAGAAAACCAATTATCATATACCACATCATATTGTTCAAACATACAATACATGTGCCATTTTTAACAAAATACATAGTATATTTATTAAAAAAAAAGATTAAAAAAATGGCCATTTTAACATAATTAATGTGTCCAACTTATTCAATATTACAAATTATTACTTAAATTCCGTTTTTTTTTTTTTTTTTTTTTTTTTTTTTGTTTTGATATCCCGAATCTTGTTTAATGGCGATTATTAAATGTGTATTACAAGTATCCATGGAAAAAGTATAAGCGCTAGGGGACAAGGGCGATTACCAGCATTAAGAACAAATATATCAATTATCTTGTTGTCAATCGGAATGAAATTGTTTGACCAATAAACTCAAGGGTAATTTTGTCAAATTCTTGTTTTTGAACAATGATTTGAGATCCGAAAAAAGAAAACGCTTATCACAATTTATTATTATTATTATTATTTCTTTCGTGGGTCTAAAAAGTGGGATTGTTTGGGAATGGACCAGAATTACAGCAAAATTATATAAAAGGCACCGCTACCTGTTCTAAAATTGTATTCGAACCTAAAACCTTCGGCTCCGATTTTCGCCTTGGAATCACTTTTGAAAATGACCTCCATTCTAGCACCATTGGACATGAGTAACGGAGGTATCTTTTGGCCGCAATATTCTCCCAATATAGTCCTCTTACCGTCGATGTAAATTATAACCGTGATGGTATCGCCCTGGTCTGAACACCTACAATAAAATGCACGATATCAATAGCTTAATGTAAGACTGACGTTTTGGTCTTGGTATGTATAGAGGGTAATCGTATGTTTCATTGTTAGATCTATTTTTTTGATCGACCAATTCAATGTACTTTTTCTATACATGTGACACAGGTAACGGAGATTAATTTCAGTCACAGTGACTCTTCAACGATTGAAAATTTACGAGATTATCCAGCCTGCGTTGCTGCACACTTACCTCGCTTTAAAACTATGCGTTCAAGATGAAAACGTACGCAAAACGTTTTGGAAATGTTAAGCCGCTTTGCTAGTTCAATCACGTTCAAAATGGGATATCATTTTAAAACGTTCTCAAGCGTTTTCGCATCCTGAAGTCAGGGCATGTTGTGCCCTTTCACTTAACGTAACAAATGAGCCTGTGTGTGACATTTACAACCATTCCATGGACATGCGTGATGGACAGACGTTCAGTAACCTGAACAATGACACGGTGCATCGACATCATTATTGGGTTGTGAACAGAGATGTAAGGTCCGTAGCCATCTATTGACGGGGAAGTGAAGACTCTGGTCAGACTGTGCGGATGCACGGGCTGACCAATGTCTTTACATTGCTCACATGTGAAATTGTCACGCAAAGGCTCAATTACGTCATTGGCGTAACGAGTATTTGGGAAGTTTTACCCACTCAGAAGGCGACCACCAAAGGTTATATAGGGACAAATGCGATATATGGACTTTGACAAAAGATATACAGTATGCAATGCACTCGCTTCTCCGATTTTATTTTTTGAGCTTTGGTGAATAATCTAAACATTGTAACTATCTGTAGTTTCGATATTTGATCATGCATGAACCATATTAATTAGATATGATTACTCATCCCTCATTTGATAATCTGATGTGGAGCAAGCATATCTGCATATCAGAGAGAAAGAGAGAGAGAGAGGGAGAGAGAGAGAGAGAGAGAGAGAGAGAGGGAGAGAGAGAGGAGAGAGAGAGAGAGAGAGAGAGAGAGAGAGAGAGAGAGAGAGAGAGAGAGAGAGAGAGAGAGAGAGAGAGAATCAGAGAGACAGAGAGAGAGAGAGAGAGAGAGAGAGAGAGAGAGAGAGAGAGAGAGAGAGAGAGAGAGAGAGAGAGAGGGGGGGGGGGAGAGAGAGAGAGGGAGAGAGAGAAAGAGAGAGAGAGAGAGTGAGAGAGAGAGAAGTAGAGAGAGAGAAAAGTAGAGAGAGAGAGAGAAAGTCAGAGAGAGAGAGTCAAGCCTTTGTATGTACTCTCGTGCGTCTGTGGGTTCCCATCGCCCGGTATAGTGTAGACTGACGTTGAGGAATCTGATCTGAACCCTCTGTTGGCCTTCACCCTTGAACGTATAGTTACACTCAATGTTGGTAGGGTAGCCGCCCGGGTAACCGGGGCTCTCAATCCGCCCAGTCATGTTACCATTCTTACTTCGTGTTATATAGCTACAGTTGTGGCCTATTTTGGACAGAAAAAATACAAGATTTTTTTTTAACTAGGCTTTTTAATAAAAGGCATAGTCTAAATATCTAAACCCTTTTTCGTGCTGTTCACATGGGGCTCGGTTAACTACACTTATAAAGAAAAAGATAATCGTATGTCAAAATCACAAATCGTACCTGGTGTTTCATTCATCGTTAGATTTTGCCTTGTAATATCTCATCGGAATCGTCTTTAAAGGGCGATTCAAATGAGATAATGCATGACAGATTTTCATATTTAGTAACTAATTATAAGCAACTCAAATTTTTAACTTACGCAAAAAATGATCGTAAGATGTTAAGTAAAACAGGATCCAGGGGCATGTTCTACTAACACATCCTACGATCATTTTTTGACTAAGTCTAAAATAAAATTAGCTACTTCAGTAAATATGGGTTTCTGCCACAATGAATGAAAACACCAGGTACTATTTGTGATTTTGACTTACGATTATTTATTTTTTTCGTAAGGAGTCTAGTAAAACTGGCCCAAGATGTACAAACACTTTGACTAAGATTAGCAAATCTACAATCATGTCTTAGCTACACCACCCGCTTTCTGTTTACAGAATTGGGAAAACGTTAGTCTGGCTGGTTGAACTGTAAAAAAATGACGCTTTTCTTTAAGGTAGTGGGCCCGTAGTAGGTCCGCAAGGGTTTTGGAAGTCATGGACTTTTATAATGTTAACAGAGGTTAACATTGATGAAAGTTCATGCGTTCCGAAAGGTTGCAAGTAATGTCATGTATACTTATTTTTTCTCAAGAAAAAAAAACCCGTATCGATCTCATTCAGCATTAATAGAGTCAGGATAAATCTGAGTAGAGAAAATGGGGATTTTTGATGGATGAATTTTGGTGGAAAAGCTAGCAGACTCTACATACGTTATTGATTGGATATTATTAGGAGCGTGCCTATCTTGGAAAATAAACACAGAGCGTGAGCGGGACGAATCAATTAACTAGGTCGTGTGACTTTGTATAACAAAATATGTTCATTTCTGACAGGTTATAAAATGCAAAATAGATTGCCGACGCATGTAACCTGATCTCAGTCTATATATATTATATTCTGTTGAAATATATGAAAAAGTTATCCGCTGGTGAATCATTGGAGTTGGGTTATTAGTCTTCCTGTTAAAAACTGCCTGCACAGAGCTCTGTATTGTATACAGATATTTTTCGATTCTCCGTGTAGCCTATGTCACTCGTCACGCGAATCGGGGCCATACAGGAATAGATTATGTACAACATATTTTCGAAAAAAAAAGAGAAAAAAGAAAGAAGCTTGCAGAGGCCAAGCATACATGGTATTTGAAATATACTTACGATACTATGCACACATTTCGATTAACCATTGTCATGCTTCACCCATGACCTGAAGGTCCGTGGTTCGAGCCCCACTGTCACCAGAGTGCATTTATGGACAAAACACTTAAAAGCAAGCCCCAGTTCACTCAGCTTTAAAATTTGGTCGTAGTGGGTTTAAACCAATACCTATCTCTCTCAGGGACGTGAAAACATCAGGATTGGGTGTTCAAGGGTGATTCTATAAGATTAAGCTTTCGTTGCAATCGAACTAAATTCAATTAGTAGAAACTTTGATAAAATCGGAAATGATGTGAAAGGTCATTTTTATGACAAAAGTTTGGCATAAGGCCTATATATTTTCCATATATGTGACTCGTCATGTTAAGGGGTCCATATGGGTGGTTCGTAAAGCCTCGACCCTAGTCAGACTGCGGGGATTGTGCAGATTAACTGGCGTCGAAATTTATCGCACTTGACTGATTTACTGGATGAAGAATGATCAGATCGACACCCGGTTCACTTCAAATGATTTATTTTTTCCTTCTTTATAATAGAATGGGTTGATAATCGTAGACCTATGTGGGATAGCAGCTGAAGGCTAGAAAAAGAATGTAATGGTAGTACAGGTGAGAGGAATACCAGGAATCCATCGTCCACTCGTCTCTATACAACTGAAAGCTTGTTGAAAGCGGCGTAAAACTATATTCAAACTGACAAATTATAATTAACCGAGTTCCTTTCACCCAGACTGTACCTTTATGTGTGACGGATCACAAATATTTTAAAAGAATGTGTATAATTGAAAAAAGGGAGAAATTACTAATTAATGCCTACTCTTACCGATTATACACCATATCCCTTTTTTTATATAATGTGACCCGTCACGCAAAAAGGGACGGGTAGTGCGTAAGTTATCGACCCCAGTCAGACTGCGCGGATTGCGCAGACTGACTAGGGTCGAAAATTTTCACACTTTGCATATTTTCTGAGTCTAGCATGATCGATCTACCTTCCTGTGAAAGAATTTTTGAATTTCGACCTCTGGTTGACCTAAAATGGACCCAATCTCTTTTTCAAATATTTATCTTACAGAGTTCCCAGATTGTCCATTTTCGCGTGACGGGTCACAATTATTATAAAACATTGTGCATTTTAGACGACGTCAGCAAAGTCTTTAATCATTTTCAAATGTAGATTTCCATTAGCCGAAAATAATTGTGTCATGGGATTAATCGAATCGGATACCACTTGATATATTTAGATTGGCAATTTAAAGACAAGATAATAGTGGATAGTGGCCATTTTTCCCCGTTAATTAAAGAATTACGAGAGAAAAAATCAATCGAACAGTGTAGTGACACCAGTCAACAATACAAGTAACGATTTCAATTTTACCTTCTGACAATATGGACATGTACAGTTAGTAACATCGTGAAATTGACAAAGGTCTCTATCAAAACCATTCTTAATCGCTCACTCAGCGCTCCAATTCATCCATTTCCAAACACCCACTCAAACCATTCGAAAAAGTTCAAAATCACTAAAAATGATAAAATCAACAACTACATTCAAAATGAAAATCGCTAGAAAAAATCAACGGTTTCACTGACTTAATTGAATTTTATAAGTGTTTTATTAGTTCGAGAAGACATAAAAAGCTTTTTTTCTATAGAACTTGAATGAATATGCTTTAAAAGAGGTAATAAATGTCGCTAATTTTGTTCATCCTGAACAAAATGAGCTATATTGGATTATCTCCCTTCACTTCAATTAAAATCTCACTCATCCCTCTTATTCAATTTCATTCCAAAATTTTTCATCTTGTCAATTTCACGATTTTGCTAACAGTGTTTTTGTGGCTAGTCCAGCAAATTCATTTCAGAACTTATTTGAGTTTGATGTTGGAAACGACTTACCTTGAGCCTTTGTTGATGCCAACGCGTGTCCAAGAAATAACATAATCAGGATCAACATAAGAGGTGACTCTCTAACAGACAGTGGTATACTTCTGACAAATGCATTTACTGCACTAACAGCTTGATGCATCATCGCCGGCTTTTCAAAGGCTTCGAGCAATGTTCCATGTCTTCTCTATTTTTCGAGCCCGGAATTGTTTGAAGCAAGACTTACAAATATCCACACTACAAATCAGCGACGAGCATGCACTGTCTTTGTTAAACATCTTCACTTATCGTTAAATAGAGATAATGCACATGCAATTATTTCATAATCCAATTTTTGTTTTATAGATTGTATAATAACCTATGTGTCAAATTTGGATTATGCGACAATTGCAAAGGGGTACCCGTGAATGGCGCGAAAGGATATTTGATAAGAGATGAAATGTCGGTCGAATTTCAGAATCGAATATATGGGAGAGTTGAATGATCATTCTAGATTCAGAAAATGGTGCAAGAGTGAAAAGCCACTGTCTTAGTCAGCCCGCGCAACCTGTGCAGACAGACTAGGGTCGATACAGCGTACATAGCGCACTTTTCAGAAAGCCCCTTTTCGCTTGACGGGTATGAGCTATTATCTACTCTTTGTTCACCATTAACATGTTTTAACTGTCTCCATCGTTTATTATACGCTTTTGAAATACATGTATTCAAATTCCCCTTTAATTCTGTCAAACACGAACTCCGACACAACCCTAATATACATTTCGGATTTGTATTATTAATTGTTTTAATACATAATCACGATATTAATCATCAAGCATTGTGTCGGCAGGCGAGCATCAGCTCGTAACTTTAGCTTGAAAAAAGTTAAAGTGACGAAGTTTTGGTCACCAAGAATCGAAATTTATTTTATTGCAAGATAACAAATCCCCAGTTTGTAGGCCATTTATCCGAATTTCTCTCGTCAGTACCTTGTTGCCCATAAATCCACTTTGTCAAAAATTTTCCCAATACACAAAATATAGCCACGCGTCTGAATCTAAGTCGATAAACTAAGCTCCCCTGCAGTTTCCAAGGAAATAAAATTCTGTCAATTTTTACCCCCTGACTGCCGTGGATTTTGTATTGATTCTATCTGCATTATTTAACTAAGAGGGAAAATGCCAGATGACTGTTGCTGTTTTAACGATCGTTTTACAGTTAAGAACATCGTGAAATTGACATGGTAAATGATTTTTGAGTGATATCAAAAGAGTGTGGTGAACGAGTTTTGAATGATCTTCAAGGGAGGTAAAACTTAATCGACAATTTCGTCCATCTGGACGAAATTGGCGATCATCTTTACCTCTCTTACCTTCTAATTACTTCTCTGATTTTTAGTCTTCACGGCCAATCGTTTTTGAACAATTTCGGAGCGTTTTTTTTCAGTTATATTAATGAGTGTTTGAAAAGAATAATTGGACCGATGAGCGAGTGATTTTTCATAGTTTTGACCGAGACGAGTGCCAATTTCACGATGTGTTTAACTGTATTCTTGAAATAAAGTGACTTCAGTTACAGTTAAAAACAGCGTGAAAATAGAAAAAAATCTCGATTAAAACTATTTAAAAAATACTGGATCAGCGCTTCAAACATTCCCTCTGAGCACTCAATCAAACCTTTAAAAAACACTCCAAAATTTTCAAAGTACATTCCGAAATCGTTTAATCTATCAAGTACTTGCATCATTTAACAAACTGGTGTTCATTTTTCAGCGTCTTATATGTCTGTGAAGACAAAAAATCATAAAAATACCTTAGCTTTATACAAGGGGGTGCTTAAAAATAATAGGTTACTTCGCCTTATTGGACGAAATTAGCGATTATGCTTTACCACCCTTGAAAATCATTCAAAACTCGCACATCACACTTATTCAATTTCATTTCCAAATCATTCAACTCGTCAATTTCACGATTTTATTATCTGTAGTCTCATCGCAAAATTCAAACTCACTCCTACACAACCATTTTAAAGCACTTCCCCGGCGCTCTATTCATACCTGTATTCCCATCGGGAAATTCACAAGCACTCCGGTCACAACCATTCTAAATCACTTGCCCGGCACTCCATTAATAGCAATCAAAACAACTCACTATTTAAACCTTTCAAAACGCTCCGATCCTCAAGTAAAAGGCGCCAAAATAATTAAAAAACTCCCGCAATTCGTTAAAAACTCTGAACAATCCATTATTTAGTTTCTGAGGAATGGTTTTCCAAATTTCAGCTATATAACATATATAGAAATGGCCTTTACCCGTAAAAGTCATAATTCACAGATTTTTGCAACTTGATAAAGAATAACCGAAAGATTATTACAGTAAAGTTTTGTTCATATCTATTCATTAGTTTCTTAGAGAAGTCAATTTTAACTAAAGATAATAAATAGACACTCACCTAACTAGATCATGTATATCTTTTATCTTATAGCTATATATCCTTGTGATAACAACCCATATGATATTTTTTATGATATCACATGGATATTTTTAGAACAATGATTTAATGCGGTTATCTTTAGAAACAAGCATTTCTGTAAGAAACATCGACGAAAACAAGGCAAATTGAGGTTATGAGAAAAATCTTATACGTAATTAGTGTATTGTATTAAAAAAAAATATCTAACTCGGTTGTGGGAATTGATAATTGTCTCGACAATTTTCAACTGCCAACTGAAACCTCGTTAGATATTTTTTTCATACAAAAGACTAAGTACACATTATATATGTATCTTATAGCTATAGAATAATCCTTGTGATTACATCATATATGATATTTTTTATGATAGCACATGGATATTTAAGAACAATGTTATAAGTCGGTTATTTTTTAAAAAGATATCTAACTCTGTTGTAGGAATTGATAATTGTCTCGGCAGAGCCTCGACTGCCAACTGAAACCTCGTTAGATATTTTTTTCATACAAAACACTAGTACGTATTATATATTTATATGTATCTTCTCTCAGTGAAAGATAAATCGATCTTACACTGAAACAAACAATTTTACTGTATATAAATTCTATGTTATGGATAGTCTCCGGAATCGTAGACTGGTCCCACTGTCGACTATCAAAAAAGCCTAGTTGACAGGGATGCCAGTCTACCAGAGTCGTATAACCGAGACTCGCTTTCAATTTATTCATAAATGACATGACCGATTTTCAAAGGGAATGGTCAAAACGACCATCGTATATCAAACATTCTGTGCACGTTAAGGTAGTGGATCCGTGCTAGATCCGCAACATTTCCTTGCTCATGGCCTTCACAGTGTTAACCGAGGTTTCCCATTTTAATGCTAAGGAAACCACGGATAACACTTGTAAAGTCCATTACTTCGGAAACGTTGAAAATCAAATGAGTAAGATTGAAAAATATTCAATTCCAAGGAGCTAAAAAGTATCTTTTTTTCTAATGCGCTAGACTGTCTTCAAATTATTGTTGAAAGATTTCCTACTTTGTTTCGGTGTGAAACTGGGTGCACATGGGCTGAGCCCAAGTATTTGATTCTAAGAACACGATGTGAACAAACTTTAAAAAAGGCCCATTTGATGATGTGCCAGACCAAATATGAACACTGTCTGCTTTCTGGTTTTAGAGAAGAGGTTTTTGAAAATGTTCGATCTTTGTTTTTATGTAAAACAGAATGTGCCCGGGTGGAGGTCAAATATGACCCAAGGGTCGAGTTATGAACAAACTCGGTAGAGGTCCACTAGATGAAGCTAGATACCAGATATGAAAAAAAGCCTACCCTCGGTTTTAAAAAATATTTTTTTTGATGTTTGCTCTTTGTTTTTATGTAAAATGGGATACGCTTAGGCAAAGCCAAAATATGGCCCTAGGGTCATGATAGGAACACACTTACAAGAGGTACACTAGATGATGGTGCATATTAAAAACATGCATGAATTCTGTCTGCCTTCTGGAAGGAGGTTTCAAAGATTTTTGCTCTTTGATTCTATATAAAACGATGCGTCCGGGCAGAGCACATGACCTAGGGGTAATGACATGAACAAACTTTGTGGAGATCTACTAGATAATGCTGCATACCAATATGAAAGCTGTCTGCCATCTTGTTTCAGAGAAGATTTTTGTCTACAAAGGTGGAAATCGTTTATATGAAAAAGGGGGTGGGGGTTAAATCTAAACCCAAGGAATATCCCTGCCACGTTATAACAATAATGGCCATACGTTATAGGAGAAGATGTTGAAAGGTGAGCTTACAAGAGCAACGCTGGGCGTGGCATTATACGCCCGAAGCTCAGAAATAAATGGGTGATGTTTTGAACTTTCTATTGATCCTTAGGAGGTATTTTCTAGCAAACACTATAGTATATTGTATTTATTATGATGGTAGTTTTTTTTTTTTTTTTTTTTTGTTTTCCTATTTGTCTGTGGGAAAATGTGTTCTTAGGCAATTAAAGAACTTTGGATTACTTATGGTGCTAACTGAATCAAACAAAGGGCAAAAACTCAAAAATAACAAATGGTAGAGTTGTGTTTCTTGTGCTCTGCACACCCTAGCTATGAGATCTATATACCTTTGAAGTTCCAAGACCATATGCCTTATAGTTTGAAATTTATAGACCGGACACGAATTTGCTAACTGAATCAAACAAAGGGCAATTTAACCCAAAAAATACAAATGGTAGAGTTGTGGTTCATGCGCTCTGCACACCCTAGCTATGAGAACTATACACCTGTGAAGTTTCAAGACCATAGGCCTTATAGTTTGAAAGTTATGGACCAGACACGAATTTGCTAACTGACAGGCAGACAGACGGACAGACGATAACATAATACGACCTGTCGGGCGTATAAAAATGACAAAGGCAACAGGAAATGCATTATCTTTTTTTTTTATTTATTTCTTCCTCCACAGAGCGAAATATTATTCAGATGAAATTGTGTAACACTTAATGCCAATGAAACTGCAATATTTTCAAGAGAGACCTCTGTAAGTGATCTTGTTTTCATTATTTGCCGGCTTAGTATATTTTGAGAAGATGGGAAATTATTTTATGAAGACAATACAATTCTCAAAACTCCTTAGCGACTACTTGCTTATATCTTCGCTAGCAAAAGGTGTTTGCCCACTACGTGTTCTATTCACGAAGTGGGAATCACCCTTGGCTAGCGATTAGAGCTGGGACTAAGACTCGAGTACCGAGTAGGGTACATGTAACATACCCGGGTCCTGAATCATTACCAGTTACCAGACAATTGTATTAGCACTGTGTACCTTTGGGGATCAACTACAGAAAAGAATTGAAGACTGTTGAAAACTTTTTTCTCCGAAGTTGATTTCGAGATAGTCCTACGGACTTAAATCTGGGTCCGAGGTTATAAAACTTTTCTCATTCTCAATTCAAATTTTTTTCAAATTTCAATTTGGGATTTAAGCGGTAATTCTGGATAAATACTCATTCTAATGTATTAACATAAGAGATAATATTAATAAATAAGATGTTATAAATAACAACTTATTAATATTATCTTTTATTTTCATACAGTTTTTTTAAAATTTAAAATTTGAGATAATTCTCAGTTGAGCCTGAGAAAAGGTTTGGAAGTCCCTCTATCAGCGAAGATTACTTGCTTAATGGGCAAGAAGTAATTATTGCCATATGATAGGATCAATTTTTACTTTGATTATGTATCTAATACATTTAGTAAATGGAACAATAAATTGTAGTTCAATAACTCCAATCAAAAACTTATTCAAGAACTTCCAGAACAAATTCTTAAAATTCTAGAACCAGTTCTTGAACTTCTAGAACTAGTTCTTGAATCAGTTAAAGAACAAGTTCTAGAAGTTCAAGAAGTCTTGAACTACTATCTAAAATCCTAAACTTTTCAAGAACGAGTTCTTGAACTTTTTCACAAATGCCATTTCAAACTTTTGAGTAGGGTTAACAAAGGTTTAACACAAAGAAACTTAATGTGACCTGTCATGCGAAAGAGGACCATCTGGGAACTCTGTAAAAAAATATTTGAAAAAGAGATTGGGTCCAGCATAGATGAACCAGAGGTCGAATTTCAAAAAAATCTTTCACTGGAAGGTAGATTATTTATTCTCGATTAAGAAATAAGCAAAGTGGGAAAAGTCTAGACCCTAGTCAGTCTGCGCAATCTGCAAAGTCTGACCAGGGTTGACACTTTACGCACTACCCAGATGGTCCCTTTTTGCCTGAAGGGTCACAAATATACATACTATTGGTTTATTGGTTAAGAAACAAATCTACACTATATGCTGATTTTTTTTTTTTATTTTGAATATTACCATTTTCAGAATGGAAGCATATTTTGAACAAAGGTTAAAACATCTTAAACTTTCATAACATAAAAAACTTCATTTATTTACTATTTCTATATCTTCCTGCCACGTTTTCTAAAGGGGGGATCATTATACATAATTTAACAAAATAAAAAGATCATTTGTCTGAAAAGAAGGCAGTAAGTCCCTGTTCCCATTCTCTATGGCTTAAGGTTGATGTAATTGCTAAAAGTTGATGTTAAGTACAATGTATGTTGCTTTCAAACTTGAATCAAATGGAAACAAATACATCTAATTTGCAATTATTAGTTTTGATATACAACTTGTTGGAAAGAAGCAAGAAATAGAAAGTTCAAATTTGTTAACTTTTTATTTTTGTACAGTATATAACACACATATATAACAATATAGCTAACAAGAGCTGTCGGAGGACAGCGAAGCTCGACTATTCCTAGTGCTGGATAGTAACAGCAAATCAATATCGACATTGGAAATTCAATAAATGAAAGTCAAGAGAAAAGAATCTTTGTCTAAAGGCTGATATTATGGTCACAGAAGCATGAATTTCAAAGCAATAGTTTTAGTAGGAACAGAAATACAACTAACATAAAACATTTGCACGTTAAAACTTAACAAAGAATTCCTAAGTCCAAAAAGGGTTAAAAATCCACTAAATTCTATACCAGAGAATTGAATCTTTATCACAAGGCTGTTGCTATGATCATTGAAGCATGTGCAAAGTTTGAAAGCAATAGCTTTAATAGAATAAGAGATATAACTGATGTACAACATTTGCACGTAAAAACTTAACCAAGAATTTCTGAGTCTGAAAAAGGTTAAAATTCCACTAAATTCAAGAGTAATAAATCTTTGTCAAGAGGCTGATATCATGGTAACAGAAGCATGTGTAGAGTTTCCAAGCAAAAGGCTGGGTAGAAATAGTGCTATAACTGATATACAACGTACAACATTTGCACGTAAAAACTTAACCAAGATTTCTAAGTCCAAAAAGGGTTAAAATTCCACTAAATTCAAATTCAGAGTATTGAATCTTTGTCAGGAGGCTGATTTTATGGTCACAGAAGCATGTGCAAAGTTTCAAAGCAATAGCTTGAGTAGAAATAGAGATATTACAGAAATACAACATTTGCACGTAAAAACTTAACCAAGATTTTCTGAGCCCAAAAAGAGTTAAAATTCCACTAAATTCAATATCAGAGTAATGAATCTTTGTCTAGATGCTGATATTATGGCCACAGAAGCATGCATAAAGTTTCAAAGCAATAGCTTTTATAGAAACAGAAATATTACAGATAAACAACATTTGCACGTAAAAACTTAACCAAGATTTCGAAGTCCGAAAAGGGTTTAAATTCCACTAAATTCAATTTCAGAGTAATGAATCTTTGTCTAGATGCTGATATTATGGTCACAGAAGCATGTGCAAAGTTTCTAAGCAAAAGCTTTAATAGAAAGAGATTTTAAACACTTGCACGTAAAAACTTAACCAAAGCATTACGCCGAAGCCGACGCCCGTGTGACTGGAATAGCCCCCCTATTCTTCGAATAGTCAAGCTAAAAACACATATTAACTTTTTAATTTGAAAATGATCTTTATACAGGCCAAACATTTAAACAAGAGGGCCGTTGGCCCTGGGTCGCTCACCTGAGAAAAAAGCTTCATTACCTAGGTATGTCCATGCAACCACAGAAAAAGAGATTTTCACTTATTCAATCAGATAACATTTGAAATAATCCCCCCCCCCCCTCTGCTCCTCCCCTGGTCATTACTTATTTAAGCTTTTTTCATAAAAGGTCTGTGATCAGCTAATCTATGCCAGATATACAGGCTGAGACTTTTAAAGTTTTCTTTAATGAGTTGATCAATCCATGTCAAATATAAAGGCTGTAGGGATTCAAAATTCTCAACAAAGCACTCCCCCCTCCCCCAAGATGCTCTGGTGGAATCTACAGTCATGATTTTAGCTAATATAATTAATGTCCATATGCTGATCATCCATACCAAGTTTCAAGTCTGTAGGACTCCTGGTTCATTAGAAGAAGTTTAAAAGATTTCAAAAATGATCCAAAGTACTACCCCCTCCCCAAGACACTCAGCACCTGGTGACCCTGCAGTCATGATTTTAGACATTTTTATTAATGTCAATATATTGATCACACATGACAATTTTCAAGTCTGTAGGGTTCCTGATCCAGGGGAAGAATAAGGTTAAAGATTTCAAAATTGATCCAAAGTACTACCCTCTCCCCCCTAATGCTCCGCATCTGGTGGCCCTACACTCATGATTTTAGCTAGTTTATTTAAGATCCATATGCTTATCATCCATGCCAATATTAAGTCTGTAGGGCTCCTGCTTCATTAGAAGATGAAGGTTAAAGTTACAAAATTTTCACAAAAGTACTACCCCTTCCCCCCTGGTGCTCCACACCTGGTGGCATTACAGTCATAATTTTAGCTATTTTTTATTAAGATCTAGGAGCTGATCCTCCATGCCATTTTTCAAGTATGTAGGGCTTGTGATCCAGAAATAGAAGAAGGTAAAAGACTACAAAATTTTCACATAAGAACTACCCTCTCCCCCCTGGTGCTCCACACCTGGTGAATCTACAGTCATGATTTTAGCTATTTTTATAAAGGTCCATATGCTGATCATCCATGCCAATATTCAAATCTGTCGGGCTCCTGGTTCAGAAGAAGAAGAAGGTAAAAGATTACAAAATTTTCACAAAAGTACTACCCCCTCACCCCTGGTGCTCTGCACCTGGCGGCCCAACAGATATGATTTTAGCTATTTTTATTAAGGTCTATGAGCTGATCCTCCATGCCAAATTTGATGGCTGTAGGGCTTCTTATTCAGAAGAAGAAGAAGATTAAAGATTACAAAATTAACCGAAAGAACTTCCCCCAAGTGCTCAGCACCTGGTGACCCAAAAGATATGATTTTTTGCTATTTTTATTCAGGTCTATGAGCTGATCATCCATGCCAAATTTCAAGGCTGTAGGACTGCTTGTTCTAAAGAATAAGAATTTTAAAGATTTTCTGAAATTTTCAACTTTGGTTGCCATAGCAACAAGGGTTTTTCAATGATTTCAATTTTTTAGCAATTTTGGAAGGGGACCACCTAGGAAACATTTCTGTAAAATTTCGTGTTAATTGGCCCAGTAGTTTAGGAGGAGATGTCGTTTAAAGAAATTGTTGACGGATGACGGATGACTGGCGACGCACTGACGCTGGACTTTGTGCTCAGGTGAGCTATCAAGAACCATGAGTTATGGCTCCCAAATCCTAATTCCTTCACTATCAAACTCCATATCAAAAATAATACTAGGCGTTTGTGATCTATGTACTTCTCTTCCGACATACAATATATTTGGACAGGGACTGCTCATTATTGAAGTATCATTACATACTTTGGGAACTAATAAATGCCCTTTAATTTTTGACTCCTTTTTGACAGTAAGTTTATAAATTTTACCTGGGTGAAGTGGTGCTTCAGTAAAAAAGTCTATGTATACCAAATGGTCCTCGTGATGTTTTTGGAATTCAAGTTTTATATCATCTAACGTAACAGTTATATCCATAGATGACTGTATTCGTTTTTCAACTGGTATACAATATGATGTGAAATCTTGGGAAAGAAATTTAGATTTGTTATATACCAATTTCACATTTGATAAGTAATATGTATGAGCTACACGTATTAAGACAGTTTCCGATATAGATTGTTTTGCTTGTCCTTTAACCAAAGGACAAGCAAAACAGTAGACGTTGAATCCAAACTGTCCTAGGTTTTCGTGGAATTGAACAATTACTTGTTATAGTTCTGCAGCATTTAGATGGATTCACAATCTTCTCAATGATGTCTTCATACTCCTCCACGCTGTAGAATCCCTTTCTTTTCGAACAGGAAAAGAAATCAGAAACTGTCATAACTGGAGTACGAAGGTAGTAGAATGCCTCCCCAAGAGTTTGTCTCAGTACTTTGCCATCCGTTGACTTGCTTCTGTTTTTGGCCCAAGTCATTGTCCTTTCGAATATTTTCACTTCTGATACATGAAAACAATCTCTTTTTAGGATGTGAGTGAGACCTCCTTGAGAAATGTTAAGAAATCCTTCAGAATTGAGAATATCTGCAGCATTGTCATCTATATAAGTACATACCTTTTGTATTAGGTCTGAATCTTGAAAGGCTAACGCCATATCCAAAATTAAACAAGCATTGGTGTTGGTGATGACAAGTTTTCTGCAGTTGTCATCATAAACTGTCTGTACTTGATATTTGTGGGCTATTTGGATGATCTGCATCATATCTTCATTACTGTGGGACTGGTGCACCCCTTCGTCACAATACAGGCATCTTTCAATGAAATAACAAACAAGAGGACCATGATGGTCTTAGATCGCTCACCTGAGTCTCTTTGACCCCTTGGACATCACATCAATTAAATAGGCAGATGTCAACAAGGAGATAATTTCTACATAAGGTCAATACCATAGAATGTTTTCAGCCAAGAGCAAGAAGGATATGCCTTTTCACTCTTTGATTCTATGTTAAAAAGGATGCACCCATCATGTTCAGATGAGCTAAAAGGGATGCGCCCGCATGGTGCCCAAATATGACCCCAGGGTCTTGATATGAACAGACTTGGTAGGAGCCCACTAGATTATGCTACATACCAAATATGAAAGCTGTGTGCCCTCTAGTTTCAGATTTTTAAAGATTTTCATTCTTTCATTCTATGTAAAAAGTGTTGCACCAAGGTGGAGCCCAAATATGATCCCAGGATCTTGATATGAACAAACTTGGTAGAGGTCCATTAGATTATGCTACATAAAAAAAATATGAAAGCTGTCTGCCTTCTGGTTTCAGAGAAGAAGATTTTTGAAGATTTTCCTTTTATTACCCTTCATGCTCAGAAGAGCTAAAAGGGATGTGCCTGGGCAAAACCCAAATGAGACCCCAGGGTTTTGATATGAATAAACTTGATAGAGGCCCACTAGATGATGCTACATACCAAATATGAAAGCTGTCCACCTTCTGGTTTCAAAAATGAAGATTTTTAAAGATTTTCGCTCTTTGATTCTTTGTAAAAAGGGTTGCGCCCAGGCAAAGCCCAAATATGACCCACGGGTCTTGATATGAACAAACTTGGTAGAGGCCCACTAGATGATGATATATAACATATATGAAAGCTGTCTGAGAACTGGTTTCAGAGAAGAAGATTTTTGGAAATTTTCATATTTTAACCCTTTTTGTTATGGGTAAAGGGAAATTTAAGGGCTGATTTCATTTATTTGCACAACTTTGGTAGAGTTCCATCAAGATTGGTCCTCTGGTTAAGAAGGAGAAGATGTTTAAAGAAATTGTGGAGGACTGACGCTGCATGACGCACAACTGAGGATGGACATTGTACAATCACAATAGCTCACCTTGAGCACTTCGTGCTCAGGTGAGCTAACAAGAGGGCCATAGTGACTCTTAATCGCTCACCTGAATGAACTGTCTGAAGTTTTCACAAGAAGTATTAGAAAAAGAATGATGAATGACTGAGCTAAACAATGCAGTTGCTTCTATACAACTTGAGAATCCTTTTTTTACAATTTTCAGGTTGACTTACGAGGATTATCTATGTTTTGAATCCGTGACCTTGTTTGAACGCCCGGGATGCGCCCGGGTGGAGCCCAAATATGATCCTAGGGTCTTGATATGAACAAACTTGGTAGAGGTCCACTAGATGATGCTACATACCAAATATGAAAGCTGTCTGCCATCTGGTTTCATAGAAGAATATTTTTGAAGATTTTCGTTTTTTACCCTTCGTGCTTATAAGAGATAAAGGGATGCACCCGTGCAAAGCCCAAAAATGACCCAAGGGTCTTGATATGAACAAACTTGGTAGAGGCCCACTAGGTGATGCTACACACCAAATATTAAAAGTGACTGCCATCTGGTTTCAGAGAAGAAGATTTTTAAAGATTTTTGCTTTTCGATTCTATGTAAAAAGGGTTGGGCCCGGGCAAAGCCTAAATACGACCCCAAGGTCTTGATATGAACAAACTTGGTAGAGGACCACTAGATGATGCTACATACCAAATATGAAAGCTCTCTGACATCTGGTTTCAGAGAAGAAGATTTTGAAAGATTTTCATATTTTCACCCTTTTTGTTAAGGGTAAAGGGAAAGTTAAGGGTGAATATCATTTATTTGAACAATTTTGGTAGAGCTTGACCCAAGGAACATCCCTGCCAAGTTTCATCAAGATTGGCCCACTGATTTAGGAGGAGAAGATGTTTAAAGAAATTGTGGACGACGCACGACGCACGACGGACGACTGACGACGGACGTTGGACATTCTACGAAAAAAGCAGGGATGAAACAGCAAAGGCTTAATTAGAAAAAAGAATTATAACTGATATGCAACAGTTGCACGTAAAAACTTTACCAAGAATTTTTAAGGCAAAATAGGTTAAAATACCACTAAATTCAATATCAGAGAATTGAATCTTTGTCTAGAGGCTGATATTATGGTCATAAAAGTATTTGCAAGGTCTCCAAACATTAGCTTAAGAAGAAATAGAGATATAACTGATATACAACATTTCCACATAAAAACTACCAAGAATTTCAAAGTCCGAAAAGGGTTCAAATTCCACTAAATTCAGTATCAGAGTAATGAATCTTTGTCTAGAGGCTGATATTGCAGTCACAGAAGTAAGTGCAAAATTTCAAAGCAATAGCTTGAAAGAAAACAGAGATTTTAAACACTTGCATGTTAACTCTTGTCATGCTGAACCCAGAATACTCCTGCTTTGGTAGGAGCTATAGACAAACATCAGCCTGCAGTGTGCAGTCTGATGTTAGTCTACACCACCTGTTTCTCACTTTCAAACCAGAAATGTCCATAGATATACTTTTCAGTGGTGTGGAAAAATAAATTATCCCAGCCTGTCCATGAACAAGTAAAAATTAATTTCCTACTTGCCCGAGATCAAAAAGAACTTGTCCACCAAAAAAATGGATTGATAAATATTTAGAAAACATTGTTTTTAATGAAGAAAATGCTGAAGCCCAGCATTTTCTTCATTAAAGTCAATTTTTCTACCCTTTGATACAAGTATAAGGATGACTTTTCTCCTAGTACTTTTTGTTACTGTGCTAGGATTTGCTCTGATATTTACTTGTCCACGGACAAGTGACCTAGAAAAATGTACTTGCCCGCAAGTGAAAAAGCCCGGGTTAGACAAGTCGGGCATAGGAATTCCAGACCCCTACTTTTTCAAATAAAAATTGACTTACAGTTGGTTCTTTCAGTGCTTTATGCCCTTTGATTTTGATGAAAATTTTTAGCCAAAATTTATTCAGCATGACAAGCATTAAAACTTATCAACCAAAGCATTATGCAGACACCAATGCAAGGGTGACCAGAATAGCCAAGCTAATCTACGGATAGTCAAGCTAAAATTGTAAGACTTATCTAAAACTGGATTGTCTAATTACTGGACATGTTGCAGTGTCACCCAATCAACCTTCTGGGAAAGTTTCATTGAAATTTGGCTAATAATTTAGGAGGAGATGGTGTTCAAAGAATTCAAAGTGAATTCACTGATTTGTTCCAGAGGCCTGTAACAGATGTAGTATCAGTGGTTTAGAGCTAGAGAGTCCCCTTCTTAAACAATTTCAGTAAAGGGTGATCTGCTTTTTGTTGCTGTCACAACCAGAGTTAAGGGTTGATTTCAATTATTTGAACATGTTTTGTTGATTTTGTTTGTTTGAATGGGGTTTAATACACCTTTTAACATTATAATAGTCATATTTCAGCGGCTGGAGCACCTAACAATGGATTCCTGGTATTTCTCACACCAGTTCTACCATCACATCCTTTCCTAGCCTCCAGCTGCTATCCCACATAGGTCTACAATTATCAATCTATTGGTGGTAGACGAATAGTTGGAAAGGATGAGTGCTACCATCGTATCCCGGGACATCTAGATAGACAGTCAGATGTGCTACCAACTGCAAAGCTAAGGGCTCATATTTGACCCTAGAACCAGGGTTATGATCCCTCCAAAATCTGAAAATAAACCATTTTGGCTTTTTGACATCTTGAATTTTCAAGGACTGTTCAAGACTTTTTTCAAAGTCATATGATTTGCTCATTCCTAAGCCTAAAATAACTTGTTTTGATCCCCCTTATTCTATAAATAAGTGGTCAATGACATCATAAATTTGATAAGAGCTTTGCAGGCCATTTCTCCCAAAGGGGCTTGTAAGCAACCTAAACTTGAATTATAGCTGAAGATTTTTTAAATGGAGAGATCATTTTAAACAGGGGTGTGTAATTCCCATGCCCAACTTGTCTAACACGAGCTTTTCCAGTTGCGGGCAAGTACATTTTTCTAGGCTACTTGTCCGTGGACAAGTAAATATTAGAGCAAATCTGGCTACATTTCTTAAAAGATTTATCAGGAAAGTCATCCTTATGTTTGTATCAAAAGTTAGAAAACATTATCTTTAATGAAGAAAATGCATTTCTTTATCAAAAACAGTGTTTTCTCAACATCTACCATTCCATTTCTTTTGCGGACAAGTTCATTTTGATCCTTGACAATATCTTTGATTTTTACTTGTCTGTGGCCAAAAATCATATTTCCACACCCCTGATTTTAAAGGTCCAATGCACAATTGGATACCATGCAAATCCATTATACTAATTTCATGTTTTTTTCTGATTCAAGTTGAAGGAGGAGTTGAGCACATCATAAATATCAAGCAATCTTTTTTCAATTCAAGGACAGATAATTCAAGAACAATTTTAGTGTGTTTTCTTTTGAATTCTGACCAATAGTTTCAGAGAAGTTATTTTTATATTTCACCATATGGGTCCCTTTTTTTGTGACTCGACAGCTCATATTACCCAAGTTATCTGCCCGATCAGGTTTTAAAGAAGAACTCTAAAACTGAAAGAGCATGTCCTAAGCATCATTTCTGTGTACATTGGTTGAATTCTGACCTTTGGTATCAGAGAAGAATATTTTCTTTCATATTGTGCTGTAAGGGGCCCTTTTCTGGTAACTCGACAGCTAGTAGCTTCTGAATTATCAGCTCGATCAGGATTAAAAGAAGGACTCTGAAAGATTTGTTTGAATGGGTTTTACGCCACTTTCAACAATTTCGCAGTTATATCGCTGCTGGCCGAGCACCTAACAATGGATTCCTGGAATTTCTTTTCACCTGTACTACCATTACATCCTTTCCTAGCCTCCGACTGCTATCTCACATAGGTTTATATTTATATCAACCCATTGGTGAGAGACAAACGTCAGAAAGGATATTTGCCGCCACCAGGGATCGGAATCTGAAAGAGCATGTCCTAAGCATCATTTCTGGGTACATTGGTTGAATTCTGACCAGTATTTTCAGAGAAGAAGATATTTCTTATATTGGACCAAAAGGGGCCATTTTTTGGTGACTCAACATCTCGTAGTGACCAAGTTATCAGCCTGATTAGGATTAAAAGAAGGAATCTGAAAGAGCATGTCCTAAGCAGCATTCCTGCAAAATCTGGTTGAATTCTGACCAAAAGTTTCAGAGACGATGGTCAAAGAAATGTTTACACACACACAGAGGGACACACAACAGACAAAGGTTCATGACAATAGCCCCCTGAACTTTGTCCAGTGGAGCTAACAAGCAACAAATTACCTGTGAGTGTATCTTTTCTACCTAATCAGACACTCTAAAATCCAAATTTGATGATAAAAATGTGCACTAATCTGATCCATTCAAATGAAATGTTAATATTAATAAACAATTTTAAATCTTTTTTCGAAAAATTTTTAAATCTTTTTTATTGGTTTCAGTGAATGTTTGGAATGAATGTATGGAGTGCTTTAGAATGGTTTTGATCAAGGTGAATATCAATTGAACGTTGTTTTAAACTGTATAATAATACATACTCAAGAAACTTTCTGAAATATACGCTTTCAGCATCCTTGATTTCTATCACTGCCGCAGTATCTCTACACGGCCCAAAGAACATGGCTTCAAAAACAGGGCTCCTGGCAGCCAAAACTATCTTATGGGCTTTAACTCTATCATCATGATTCTCCTCAGATTGGTCAAGGCAACGGAATGATATATCGGTCCACAACTCTGCATGGAACATTTGTATCATAGATTCCTTGATGGTGTTCCTTACTTGCCAACCATTCTTTAGAGGAGTGCTTTCTTCCATCTTCAGGTTAATTTTCAAGAGAAGTTATATAATACTGAAAAAGAACAAATGTAAAACTTTATTGATTTGTCAATGGTAAAACTTGTGTTTAAAAAAGTATTTGAAAACACAGAAGAAAAAAAGTTTTACAAAATATAATATTATTCATTATAGATTTTAAATACAGTAAAACTTGCGTTAAGCGACCACTCAAGGGACAAATTAAAAGCTGTCGCCTATGGAAATGATCGCTTAATACAATATTCAATGATAAAAAAAGACGTCTTTTTGATAGCATATAAAGATTGTCACTGATTCTAACTGAATTCTAGGATGTTCGAATCCATAAGAATCGTCTCAATGAGACGGTTCTAATTGGTTCTAACATCATAAGATTCAATGATAAACAATTTTACGTTGAAAAATGACCTTTTTCCGGAAAATTTCTTTAGGCCCTGAAGGGACTTTTAATGATGGTCGCTTTATAAAAGTCGTTGTGGTTGCTCCAGCAAGATTGACTGTATCTATTATTTTTTTTAACAAATTCTTCTGAAACAGTACCTTCCATGACTCTGCAGCAACCACTTGTAACTGCCTTTAAACATATGTGACCCATCACACGAAAAGGGACCATCTGAGTAGTGAGAAATGTGGTGACCCTAGTCAGACTGCGTGGAATGCACAGACTGACTAGGGGCGAAACTTTTTGTACTGTGCTTACTTTCTGAGTCTAAAATGATCAATCTACTTTCCAGTAAAAAAATATTTGAAATGCGACTTCTGGTTGACCTATGCAGTACCCAATCTCTTTTTTAAATATTAATGTAACAGAGTTCCCAGATGGTCCCTTTTTGTGTGACGGGTCACATATAGACTGGCATTTAAAACTGTTAAGTGCTAAGCCAACAATGTAAGCTTAAAATGGAAAATATTTTTCCTATTTATCTAATATAAAGGAGTCTGTGTGCATGAAATATGAGAGACCTAAATGTAAGCAATATGAAAATTTCATGAGTAGGTCACAGGGTACCTGTACCATAAAAGCTCTAATAGAACCCAGGTGTTCAATATAAATCATTGCATTCCCATTTGAAAGGGATGGGCTTTTATTAGAGGCTACACTACATATTGATGGCTTGGTCCAAAACAGTTGTAACTTCCTACATATAGGCAGTCACAACTGCTTCACACTTAGACAGTGAAAAATTGGCCAAAAAAATCTGTGCAGAATATTAAAATTTGATTGGGGAGAAGGTGATTCAGCCCTCTGTTGAATCTTTATTGAACTTAATTTTGTGGGTATGGGCCTTTATTAGAGGCTTAGACATTTCGTAAAATCCAATTAGAAATGGTTGATCTCAACCTCTGAAAAAGAGGATGGGGTTTTATTAGAGCATGGGACTCTATAAGATTTTTATGGTATTTGGTAAGAAAGGATTTGGAGAAGTCTTATAATCAAAAGAACCATCCTTACAACAATCATTTGTATCCAAAAATTCAAAGGTCACATACATGTATTTAGATACTTAACAGAGTTTTGTTGCCGGTTAATTTTGATCATTCATGTAAGCTTTAGGCTTGATGTAGTTGGAAAAATTTGAAATTCCTATTAAATCTTCAAAATGAAACATTGACCATTACCTGGTAATTATATTAATTATCAAGGCATGGTCATTATGCTTAGTTGAAAATTAACATGACATCATTTGAAGTTTTGATAAAAGCATTTAGACAGTTTTTGTGAAACACAAGTGCCCCCCCCCCCTTTTTTTTTAAAAAATGTTGACTTTGACAGATGACTTGACACATGACCTTGACGTCTACAGATGTACATCACAGAGATCCGTCATCATGCTAATTATGGGAAAGGTATCTAAAATAAGCTTGAATAAACTAAACATGCTTTTTTTGGAAGTTTGACTGACCTTGTCACAAAACATTGACTTTGGATATGTTTCATTTAGATCTACCACCATGCCAAATATGAGGTTTGTATATTGAATAAGCTCGAAGATATTAAAAATAAGTTGTTGGGTTGAGATTTTGAGTAATTTGATCTTGACAGATGACCTTGGCCTTACCACATGACCTTGAGTTTGGTATCAGCAGATGTGTATCATTGAGACCTATGATCTTGCCAAATATGAGGCTTGTACCTTGAAAAGGCTTGAAATTATTGGCAATGCTAAGTTTTTTGGTTTAGTTTTTGAGTTATTTGACCTTGATAGATGACCTTGACCTTGTCACATGACCTTGACTTTGGTATCAGCAGATGCGCATCATCGAGATCTATCACCATGATAAAGATTACTGCTTAAGTGATTTATTCTATTTGTAATAATGATATTTATGAGAACCCTTTGTAAGTTATTTTTCAACCCAGGCAAATGAATCAAGTTCATTAGCTCATTAGCGTTTATTAAAGTATTAAAATTTTGACATAGTAGACACGGAAATTATGTAAAGTTAAGTGGAACAAATGGCGGAAACATGTTTGTATGCATCATGATCTTATTTCTTTTTTTTCTTTCTCTTTCAATAATTAGAGAAAATATTCTTATAAAAGTCCTTATTCAAAGAGCGCGCAGACGACAATTCATATCGTCAAAATTCCTAGCCTTTCCTTCTTTTTCACACAATGGTTTTCAACTCATTTAAAGACAAACAGATTTAGAATTATCAAATTTCTAGGAAGAAGCAGAGGAAAATTCAATTTCAATTTGAAATCCTTTAATCAGAGAAGAAAATAGTGTGGGTCTGAATGAATAAATTATTTTTCAAGCAATTTCTCCGTTTTTGCACAATATTTTCCATGCTTGCTTGAATCATTAAGGGTTTCAAAAGAGGGATTGCGTAGGATTGGGTTAAAGCAAGTTCAAAAGCACAAAAAAGCCTGCAATATTTATTCCATCTCTATATTAAGCCGAGTTAACCTGGTCGAGCTGACTCCTGGCCGAGTTTACTCATAGGCAGAGTAGGAAAAAGGATGAGTTGACCCATTACCATTTGGGGCCTTTCAAGTCAGTGGGTACCTCAATCCTTATTCTTCACAAGGATATATCACAATTAAGTAAAGGCTACTTTTGGTGTAGTTTACGAGGAAAATTTGCATAGTTCGAGTGTGTCAGTGCAAATTTCATAGCTTAAGGTGCTTAAATATGGGAGACTACAGGCTATGAAATCTTAAACAGTTCATTTGTGCACAGATCATGTGATCATAAGTGATTTTCAGTGACTTCAATTACTCATAACCTTTTAAACCATCTTATGTTAAGTAATTGGGTGAAATTCTGCATAATTCAGATTCAGGCGTAATTACGTTTTTCTAGGCACCCGCAATAATCTGATGAGAAGGCACAAACAATTAAACTGTTGTCGTGTTGAGAAAAACATGGATAATCTATCTATCTATATATACTGTCGTGTCCGATCATCTTGCGCGTCCGGTAATCTTGCGCAGTCCGGTTCTTTCCTGTTCTGGAAGTTCGTTTGATAGTAAACATTCAAAGTTTCCGACAACTTTTCTAAAATTTTCATTCCAGAATAATAATAAAGTAAGTTGAATGATAAAAAATACCTGATGCTATTTTTGTTTGTGTGTGACGTCATCCTCATTAAATATTCATGAAGTCTGCCCACGGACCTACTTTTCCTTGAACGTTCGTTTTTCGAATTCGTCTGTCCTTTTTAGCGAGTGATTTAGTCCAACCACGAAGAAAATATATAAAACGCCCTTTTGTCAAAAATCCAAGACGCGAAAATCTCATTTAACTCTATATATGTAGGTTTTATACAGGCCTGAGCAGCCGACATGTTTACCCTTCAATTTCCTGCCATTGTCAAAATCATGAATGGAAATTCCCCAGGTGGTGCGCGCTGATTTTTTAATCTACGGCAGCCAATAAATGCCATATTTTTTTAATAGAAAAACAAAAATTGGCTGAAAATGATGATTCTAAATGCCCAATTTGTTTTAGTGAACAATAGACATAACATCCCTTTCATTGTAAACATGTTTATTTAAAGTTGTACCTAAAAGTTTATTACCTGATAAAATTTATTGTTATATTTGTTAAAAGATCTTATTTACATTTATGGCTTTAACCGGCCACCATACCTTAAATCTTTAGTAGACTGACGTCATATTGTCTGACTGCGCAAGTTCACCGGACAGTTGTATGCTGAGAAAAAACATGGTGGTATATGTTTACACAATGGAATCCTGGTCGGTTCTAACTCAAGTTCTATTAAACTTTCACATCAACGTATTCTGAATAGAACATTCTAACACATCAAACAGCCACAATACTCTTGTTAGCCTTTTCACTGTATTATCGGAGTTTGCATTGCTTAAGTGCGCAAGATCACCGGACAGCATTGTACTGCCTAACTCCCCTTTTGGATATTTTCGGCAGGTTCTTTCATTGGCCCACACATTCGGCGCGAGTACTGGTGAATTTTCCAACAAGCAGAATCGAGAGGGATTAATCTAAGTTGTAAGAACTTGATTCCCATCGATGTAAAAATAAATAGTTTTAAATCAAATCAGCAGGTGTATGTCTGTGCTGGAATAAAAACTGTTAGGCATTGGTTGGGTGCCAAAATGTAAAAGTTTTGTGAGTGTTAGAGATTAAAAGATCTGATAAAACAATGTTGGTCATTCAGGGACGGCTCACTATCTGAAAAGAATCAATTATCAAAGGAAATCTTAATCATGATAATGTTAACCGAAAGCTAAACAAATTTTAACAAAAATGCTCTTAGTCTGTTTCATTACAAGTCGTTACATGAATCTTTGCCGAATCTTTTACCTTTATTCAGTTTTTCTTCACCGAGAAAGAGGAACGAGACGGATTTCTTGTCTGCAGCTTTGGCAAAATAGAAAACGAGAGAAAACCGGAAGTTGTAAATCGAAACTATAATATTTGGGTCTTGATAATCACCCCGGGACGCACCGGGACACACCGGGACACACCGGGACGGTTAATATATAAAAATTAGACTATAAAATCATTAGGAAATAAGAAATTGATTATATAAATGTACATTTGATTAAATATAAATAAGAATTTTAACTTCTTGAATTGGTATTACACTTATTTTGATGATATCATTGTATTGAGACAGACACCCCGGGACACCTAACCGTTACTGATTGTGGAAGAGCATGCAATTTCATATAAAAAAAAACAACAAAACAACTCTTTTACAAATTCTACAATAATTAATTTTCCATTAAATAAGAAAAGGGAATGTTAGGACTTTTTTAAAGGAGTATTAAACATTACGGATGTCACACCACCCCGGGACTCACTTAAAGTAAGTTACCTTATTTTAAAGTGTATACATGTTTATTAACCCCTGGACACGTTTCTCAGTTTAATGAGAATTAGATCGATGTTTCGGGAAAAAGTAATTTACAGAAAAATAAATGATAATTCAAAGTTTATCAAAGTGAAATAAGATTAAAAAGTCGATGTGTTTAGCCTTCGTTGAATAAGACATAACACCCCCGGACTTAATGCAAATGCAGATAGAACTTACATTGTACCTGATTCTTGTTAAATTATGTAACATACCGGGACTTATTTTAAATGAAAAACGAGTTTTAAAAAGATTTTCATGTAGTACAAAAAAAACCAAACAAACAAACACGAGACTAATTCTATATGCAAATATGAGCTCAAAAACAATTTCGTAAAGGACAAGAAACACCCGGGACCAAATCTATTTTCACTAAAATCTTTGCTAACGAGTTCTCTTGAAATATAACACACACCGGGCATATATCAAAATACAAACACTAGCTCAGAAAACATTTATCATGGGATAAAAAAATACATCATCAGGAATAAATACAATTGCCAGAAAACTAACAATGCGATTTCTCGTAAAATAGGAAACACCCCGGGACTCCTTTATATGCATATACAAACTCACAAAACGATTTCGCATGGGAAAAGAAACATCCGGGGACTAAATTCAATTGAAGAGAAAACATTCAAAACTATTTCTCTTGGAAGAAGAAACACCCCGGGACTAATTTTATATGCATATTCAAACTCACAAAACGATTTCGCATAGGAAAAGAAACACCCGGGGAGTAAATTCAATTGAACAGAAAACATTCAAAACTATTTCTCTTGGAAGATGGAACACCCCGGGACTAATTTTATATGCATATACAAACTCACTAAGCGATTTCGCATAGGATAAGAGACACCCAGGAACAAAATTCAATTGAAGAGAAAACATTCAAAGCGATTTCTCTTGGTAGAAGAAACACCCCGGGACTATTTTTCATGTATACGAGCTCACAAATCTTTTTCTTTTAGGAAATAAAACGATGTCGTGACCAAATTCCGGCAATGTAAATTCGATCTCACAAAACGATTTCTCACAGGATAAGAAAAGAACCCCGGGACCAATTTTTAGCTCCACTGGCTGAAAGCCACTGGGGCTATTGTCATGGCGTTGTGTCCGTCGTGCGTCCGTCCGTGCGTCAGTGCGTCCGTGCGTCCGGTCGTAAACTTTTTCTTTAAAAATCTTCTCCTCAGAAACTACTGGATGAATTTCAACCAAACTTCACAGGAATGATCCTTGGGTGACCCTCTTTCAAAGTTGTTCAAGAAATTTTGATCCAATGAAAAACATGGATTTAATGGGCGTGGCTAATTTCCAAATATGGTAAAAAGTGAGTTTTCTCAGATTCTAATTGATGGATACCAATGAAATTTTACATGAATGATCCTTGTGTGACCCTTTATCAGTCTACAAAAGATTATTGAGATCGGATGGAAAATATGCATTTTATGGTCGGAGGTCATTTCTCTATATGTTATATAGTGGAAACTTTGAAAATCATTTTCTCAGAATGTAACTGATGGATATCAACCAAATTTCAATGGAATGGTCCTTGAGTAACCCTCTATCAGTCTAGCAAAAATTATAGTGATCGGATGAAAAGTATGTATTTTATGGGCGGAGGTCATTTCTCTATATGATACATAGTGGAAACTTTGGATTTCATTTTCTCATAAACTAACAAATGGATATCAACCAAATTTTACTGGAATGATCCTTGAGTGACCCTTAATCAGTCTACAAAAAATTATTGTGATCAGATAAAAATATGCATTTTAAGGGCGGATGTCATTTCTCTATATGTTATATAATTGAAACTTTGAAAATCATTTTCAACATCAGTAGAATCCAAAATATCTAAAACTCAAGTCAAAACTTTTATTGCTTTACAAGAATTTCAAGCCTGTGGAGCGACTCAAGCCATTCATGGCTTTCTAGTTTTATGTTTATACGAATTCACACAACGATTTCCGAGGCTAACACATTGGGGACTGTTTTTAGGTGTGTAAATTACTCATATAAAACAGTAAATCTGTGCATTTGTAAAGTTATATACATAATATCCATGTTTTTCTTGCACAAAAATCATATTTGATGCGTCTCGGGGTGTCTCATTTAGTCCCGGGGTGTCCCGGTGCGTCCCGGGGTGAATATTAAGACCGATAATATTTAGACTGGAAAGTTTTATAAAAGAGTGTGATTCTTTAAAGGCATACGCGCGCAAATAATTTTGTCGGCAGAATTTTTTGATATTTTAAATACTTTTTAATTAAAATAGCTTAAGCAAAAATATGCAAAAATATTTGGGGGTCACCGTATCCGTTTTTGGCTAGCCATACGGGTCCGTACGACTAGTCTTGTAGGCTAAACGTACGGACCCGTACGGCTAGCCAGTCCTCACTGGATAGGCTAGCCGTACGGGCGTTTTTCAACCAATCAGAATACTGTATTTGATTTCCGATTATATACCATCTGCGGGTTCATCTATCGATTGTTCAATGATTATTTATCTTTTATTACGCGTTAGGAAAAAGAAAGATAATCATAAAACACTAGTCATGAAATGAGTAAGTGCCCGTTACAACAATTATGACGGTAAAATGGTCTGTAAACTAAGTCTTTTGCAATCAGCGACCTGATTAAATACTGTATTATGTCACGTTTTCCGAGTTTGTTTTTCACGCCGTTTTGGAATGAAACAAACATTATTTCATGACTTTGAAAGCCCAATCGGCAATTAATTGTTATTAATTAGAGTCCAGTAGCAGATTTTTTACCTAAGACATACCGGTTTGTCATTTTTGTTGAAAATCTTGTCTAATGTGAAAACGTGTCGGGAACTTGTAATAGGATTTACTTATTTCACCAAATGTTATAGAACGGACGATAACCTGTTTACGTGCTCGGCATAATTTCAACGTGTATTTGATTTCCGATTATATACCATCTGCGGGTTCATCTATCGATTGTTCAATGATTATTTATCTTTTATTACGCGTTAGGAAAAAGAAAGATAATCATAAAACACTAGTCATGAAATGAGTAAGTGCCCGTTACAACAATTATGACGGTAAAATGGTCTGTAAACTAAGTCTTTTGCAATCAGCGACCTGATTAAATACTGTATTATGTCACGTTTTCCGAGTTTGTTTTTCACGCCGTTTTGGAATGAAACAAACATTATTTCATGACTTTGAAAGCCCAATCGGCAATTAATTGTTATTAATTAGAGTCCAGTAGCAGATTTTTTACCTAAGACATACCGGTTTGTCATTTTTGTTGAAAATCTTGTCTAATGTGAAAACGTGTCGGGAACTTGTAATAGGATTTACTTATTTCACCAAATGTTATAGAACGGACGATAACCTGTTTACGTGCTCGGCATAATTTCAACGTGTTACGGAAGTTTTCCGAAACAAAAAGAATATTCGTGGAGGCAAAAAATCACTAGAGACGGGCGCCGAAAAAATTAAGGTAAAAAATGAAGCATTCTTTATATTTCCTTATTTGAAGATTGTCGTATCAATTTCAATTGAAGAAATTCACACTTTAATATGCTCAGACCTTTAGTTTACCCATTAATTCAATCATACAGGTACTGAATTGCTTTTTCGACTTGCAGATTTTGGTTATTTGAACTTTTCGTATTTCGATTTTAAACTACAAACAAAAAGTCATTTAAAATGTGTAATTTCTATAATATTCCAACGACAACGAAAATTTAAATTTCCTTCTCTCTAGCCTTTTCCCACAAAAATAATAACATTGTAAATCTCCGCTAATAAGAGTTTTGTAGAAGATCGTATTTTAAGGATTATTCAATGCAGGGACTTAGGGTATACATGTGTTCAATGCGACATTGCGACAATTTGATTGCCCAGCGAATAATTTCCTTATCAAGGAAGATATATTTTTACGGCTTAAATTGTCGTCCGGTAATAGACTTAAACTTTTGCACTGAACATATTTTATATACTTTTTAGCCACATACAGAGTGAACGGAGATATATAGAAGTAACATAACATTTATTATTCATTCCCGTTCTGTATTCTGATTGGTTGAAAAACTCCCGTACGGCTAGCCTGTCCAGTGAGGACTGGCTAGCCGTACGGGTCCGTACGTTTAGCCTACGAGACTAGCCGTACGGACCCGTACGGCTAGCCACTTCCTTTTGAAAAATTGACCCTTGAAAAACGCATTTCTATACAATTTTTCACTGATTTTCGAGTGATTTTGTAGATCGCTGTATAGTTCGCTTAATCCCCGTTTTCTCGGATATTAAAATCTCTTTTGAAATCAAAGTTTCTAAAACATTTAAAGATGAAATTACGGGTTCATTTGATACATTTTTGTAGGCTTTGCTAAAATTTTCGTCCATGAACCGATGAGATAAAACGCGGGTGGGCGTAGTAAAATAAGTATCTTTTCCAGAATTTCGCGCAAATTTTTGTACTTAACCTTAAAAATAACCAAAACTGCTCGACAGTTTTCTTTTAAATTCAGCACACTTATAGTGCATTCAAATCCAATCTAGTTCGTACCAAAAAAATAATATGTCACCGTGCTTTTTTTAGAGCAATACGCTTATTTCCTAGACAACCGTAGGGATTCTAAAAATCGACGTCGGAAATCAACGTTGACGACGTCGTTCTGTGTTTATCCGCAAAAGAACGCATCGCGTTTATCTTGAATGTCGGTCATATTTTTGCAGATTTGTGTTGCTTTATCAAAATGATTTAACAGACCTAGGCAACATATTTAAGCAAAAGAAAATATCTACTTCTTCTTGTTCGATTCATAAAGACAGGGGCGCTTTGAACTAAAGATAAAATTGGAAAAAAAAACATAAAAAGGCAGACGAAGATCTGAATTTAACAAAAAAATAATAAAAATAAAAACAGGTGAAACATGGATTAGTTTGTCATTTGATGACCAAAGCATTGAAAATGCAGCTTAAACATTACTGTAGTAAAGAGTTTTTGACACCTTGAGATGATGAAACAAAATGCCTACAGTACTGCTGATATCAGTAAAACCATAAACGCGCGTATTTTCCACATTTTTTCTTAGTTGGTGGTTTCGAAAAGTTAAAATGATGATTGTACGAAAAAAAATGAATGAATAAACAAATAAAGTTTGTCCTGTCTACTGTCTTTAGAAGACATTAAAGTTGAACATGGGCCTACCATTCTATCCTAGCTAACATTTTTCTTGCGGAGTCCGTACAGCGTCTGTTAACCCTAAAATCGCGGCGTCCTACAGGTAAGAACATCGTAAAATTGGCAAAAGGAATTACTTTTATAATGAAATGAATTAGTGGAAGGAGTAAGTTTTGAATGAATTCAACATTTTTGATTGAAACTGGTCGATCAAATATAATGACGTAATATTAAATGAATAGATCTGTACATGTCTTCACATACCAATCAGAGACTTTTAAATTTCACGCTGGTCAATGAAATCAATGAATGATTAGAGTGCTCCAAAATTTGAAGCCACTGCGATCAATTCCGGAAAGTGATGAATTATTTTGGAGCGTTTTGATTGAGTCGGTTCGGATATCCACGAATGAAACCTTGCGCTAGTGATTCAGAATGATTGAGTGGGGTCAATTTCAGATGGTCTAAGTAACAGTAAGGTGCGATCATCGAACGGTTTTACGAGTAGTGGAAACCTTGCGACTCGTCGAAAAAAGATTGGTTAGGCTAGGCTATAGGCCCAAGTCTCAATGATGATCAAAAATAACTAATAATAATAATAATAATAATAATAATAATAATAATAATAATAATAATAATAATAATAATGATGATGATAATAATTATAATAATAATAATAATATGAAAAAAACAGCAAACAACGAAAAAAGTAAATAAATCTTCAATTATACGTGTAGGCATGAAAACTGCCTAGGCTTAAGAATGACGGGTATTATTTCTAATTCAATAAGCACTACTAGTATCCGCTTACTCATTGATGAATGGATTAGATGTATATTTCAGAAAAGAAACGGCATAAAGGTCTAATTTCAGCAGCATTTACCTAAAGACTCTTAACGCTATCAATGTTCGCATAAAGCTTTAACGGTGCGCCTTTTTGCCAGGCAACGTTCCAACGTCGTGTAGCAACTATAATGACGTCAAGCTGGCGGGAAATAACCGGTTTCGTTTCGCAACCATTTCCATCAGTTTTATAACAAACAGAGTTATGTTCCTTGATTTTGAAATGTATTGCCGCTATGCGGTGCATCATTTACGCGCGTATGCCTTTAAAAGAGTAACAATAACTAAAAATATAGGAGAGTTGATTGTTATTGTTTATATTGAGAATTTTCCGCGCATGCGCATTACTGGTACGCAAAAAGAGTCAGATCTATATGCGAGATGACAATTAAAACTGGTTCAAAATCAACCGTTCATTTAAATTTAAGATAAAAAGAGAATTAAATAATATGAAATTAGGCAAAGCCTAGAAAACGGGCGAAAGAAAACAATTCTTATTAGGAATTTACTGACTAGCGACCATTTCTTGCCAAATACCATTTCTTGCTAATTAAACTGTTTCAGAAATGGTATGCACTGAGAATCCCTCCCCAGGCACTAGGCCTAAGATTTTTTCTGTCAAGGGTGCCTGACAGTTTGCCATTTCCACAAATCCAGTTGGTGTCTATGTGGCAGCTTACAGTGTCCATTGAATTATCACACAGTTTTATTGGTGTAATTGACATTGCCATTTAGACCTTATTAAGTATAATTCTAAAAAGAAGCACTTTTTGTAAATTGCAAGGCTTTAAAGAGACGGCACCATGTAAATGCTTTAATCTCATTAACATTACAGCGACATCACACTAAACAATACAATATTTTTCCTGTATATATTTGAACAACCCATGGTCCCTGTATCCCGGTAGTTATCTTATGGTTGCTGAATTCTCTTATTTAGATCTAGATTAATAATCTATATATCTGTGAATGGGGACCACTAGATTACCTTGTGAATGCTGTGCAAACACATCAAGAGCACCTTAAATGAATTATTATAAGATAGAAGTTATTCTTGATAACTATCAGGTAAATGGTGGCAGATCTACGCCACCATAAGAAAAGGAGAAATATCTTGTGACTCTGAGTTGTGGCACTGCTGTGCAACTAAGATAAGCATGTCAAATTACAAGACATGGCAAACATATCAAATTCGCTTTTTACGAAGCCTCAACCATCTGTTTATGAGTAAAAGCACACTAACAACTCAGTAAGAAATACGAAATGTGTTAGCACAATTTTTTCAAACAAGAAATATAAATATATATCTATAGTATAGTGAATTGCTATTTTAGATTTATAATAGAAAAGAAAAATATTGGAAGAGAATAGTGTTATACATAGGATAACATTTTATTTCTTAATAATAAATGGCTTCCAACCAAGGATAATTGAACATATATTCTAGAGGTTGTTAACTGCTTGGTCACATTGAATCAAGACAGTAGTGAAAAGGAAGCCTCAAAGTAGTTGGCTTCACATATAAACAGTTGTTCACCAGTATGTCTGTCTTTCTTAGTTGTTCTTAATTTCTCCAGATTTGTCAAAATTGAATAAAGATGTTATCATCTGCATTAAAAGCTATGATTAATGTATCTTCTTTGTTTTGTTCCTTTTTATTAGCTTGCCTTTGTAAACAACACACCAAGGTCCAGTCATCACCTTGGTGTCTTTACTCTTTGGTGTTGTTGTTGTGGTTTTGGGCACCCATATGCAATGCTCTTGTTTGATTATACCAGTACTTGTATATAGTTTTAATTGTACCTTGTACATAGTAAAAATTTGAAACACAAAAATAGGGACAAATTTGTCATTTATCAGATTTCTAGGTAAACAGCATAATTATAATTAAATGAAATTAACCAGTGTCAATTGGTCCTATTTGCATTGTTTCCTTTTATTGGATTTTACCCTTACCTACAAAATACTTTTTTTGTTGCTATATAGCATAGTAATTAAAATCAGGAGAATGAGAAAAACTGAAGATATACAATTTCTTTATTTTAGACAACATTTTTTTTTATCTAAGTAACTGATATAAAAAAAATAAATCTGTATGTTTTTGTAAGTCTGCATCTTCTTCTAATTTGGAAAAAAAAAAGTAGAATTTGCTCATCTGTAAATGGACTCATACAGCACTTTTAAACAATCTTTTAATTTGAATCAATGCTTATTTGTCCATGTTTATAGCTAAAACTAAGCAGATCTATCGCACCAGGTTACTTAAAGCTTTAGCCTTAAAATTGCCAAGATCAGAAGCAATGCAGAAAGACTTTAAACTCATGGCCATTGCCCATACTAGCTTCCTATGAAACATAAAGAAAGACCAAAACAAAAAATCCTTTCATCCTTTGTAAGTAAAAATATTTTGGTTTCCTTGAGCATGCAATTTTCCCCTTCTAACATTTTTTCCAGATGTAAGTGCCTGTTCTAAATATTCAAAAATGGGACAAATTCTAAATCCAATCTAAATAAAGTAAAGGATAAATGTGTTTTTTCTTAATCTTTTTTTTTTTTTTTTTTTTTTTATTAGAGATCAGTATTGAAATTTATGAATTTGATATTTTTTGAAAAAAGTAAAATCACTTTAATAATGGTTGATTTAAAATTTTCTTGAAGACAGAAGATGTCATTTTTGTCCAAAAAAAGCATAGACTGAAGATATGTCTTCTAGTCTAAACGTAACCTTTCTACCTGGAAGTACAGGAATACTGGAGTGCATTCTCTGCATCAATATTCAGAATAAGGCTCAGTGACGTCACTGTTTTAAATGTAAACAAGATTTAAATAACCAAAATAATCACGATTCATCAATGACGAGAAAAGTAATTTAATTATGATAAAGTTGATGTTTAGGAAAACTTCTGTTTACACAATTTCTTTTTAATGTGACATTAGCATTCGTTTGCAACGGAAAACGTTTAGACCACTGATTGAATAATTTTTGTTTCCCGCATTCGGTTACCTAAAAGAGTTTTTTGTTCTTTTTCCGATTGTAATGTTTGTGGTTAATAAGCACAAAAATATGAGAAATCCATTTTGCATGGAAAGCATAAATTTTTATAAAACACAAAACTTTATCACGCTTCGCCATTAAACATTTTTACAAAAAAAAAAAGCAAAGTCTTTTTCTCCCGACAAACACTTATCTACTTTTTATCTACTTTTATACGGCATGACATTGTTTACTTTCTCTACATGTATGTATTGTGTATTTATTTCTCTATCAATATTAATCAATCATTCGTGATTATTTTGGTTATTTAAATTGCGAAATCAGTGGCTTTCACAGAAGAAACAATCATAGAAATTCTATAATTTCAAAAAATTAGAGTTAATTTTTGTAAATTAAATCTTTAAATAACAACATATTTCAGACGCATCGTGACATCAAAGAGTTTTTCACTGACTGTCGAAAAATGAGAGTAGTATAGAACCGGAAAATTAATGGACAATTAGGAATTTTCGAGAATATTCTACAAATTTTCTGTTTTTTCGTATTGCGATATAGGGAAATTCATAATCACTTATCAGACAGCGCGAGACGCGAATGACTAAGTGAAACGAGTCAAAACTTTTTATTTACACAAAAAATAATCTTCAATGTCACGTTCGTATATGTATGTTTTCTGTCATAAGGTTCATGTTCCATTTTTTTGTAATGCTAAAACTTTAAAATTGCAATGTAAGATAATTAAGATAGTGAAAATTTCTCTTGTGCAAATACCGGTTAGTTTTCCTAAGAAAAGAATTTGGATAATTAATCGTCGATGTGCTACTAAAGCCGCGCAACTACAGTTTTATTCTAACTATACTTGCGTGATTTTAGTGGCCCGTCAAAAATATAATAAACTTAAAAAAATCTTGGTAATCATTTTAACAAAATAGAGTTAAGAGAAAGAGAGAATTTGAATATTTATCTTTTACATGTCTCGGAAAGAAGGGAGCCCAGATGTTTCAACGCTGAATATACATGACACGCGATTCCAAGACCGCGGTCTCTTTCATCTATATATTGAAATCGGGAATTTAACTGTAATTAACCCTTAATTCTGTCTACGTTATTATATCGTTTTGTACACGGCTTATGTCGACAAGCCACGCCCATATACAAAACGGCCAATCGGAATCATCAATGCATTTTGGCCAATGAAACAAAAGGATACAACGGACCAATGATATCCATGCTAACATTAGGTTTTACCTGTCTTAATATCGACAGATTGAGACAGGCTCGCCAGTCAAACCAGTCTACTAATCAGGGTATTAGACTGGTTCTGCTGTCGACTCATGTATGAAGCCACCAGTCTAATCAGGGTATAAGAAACTGGGTGACCGGAAGGAGATAAACGGACGCAGCCTGACATAGGAGCTTTTTATGGGGAAATCAAAATGGACAATTTGGGTTGAACGGTATATGAGTTCTAATTTTATTGTTTGTTATTTTACTTCTTCTTTCTTTATATATACCTGTAAGCTATAGACGGTCTTCAGACCGGGCCTTCGGCCCGGTTTTTCGCCCGTATTATTTGTACGAATGTTTCCCGTTAATGATCAATCGATATTTAAAGAATCTCCTTTATAATAGCCCTTTATAAGCTTCCCGAGATTAGACTATTTCGTCCGACTTATTGAACGAAGTTGCCATCGACGATAGATCGTTTAGCTATTTAGAATTAGTTTTTTTGTCTCTTTAATTAATGTATCTGTTTAGAAAGATTGTAACCTAGAATCTTTGAATAAACATGGCCTAGGGTCTGTCTTATATAGACGCTCGAGTTGCGCAATTTAGCTCGAGGGACTCTAAAACACGTGTCCGTGTATTAGCGCAAATATTCTTTCTTTGTAAACTTGATGTTTTCTTTTTTTTTTTTTTTTTTGAAAATTATGTATGCAACATAGTAAGTGTTTAGGTTTTCAAACATTCGTAACTCAGTCTACAGCACTCATGAAAGTTCTGACAAAGCTGTAGTTGCACCGTTTCTGTAAACAAACACAGACATAGTTACATTTTAAGATTTTTAAAGAAAGTTGGATGAAGATAAAAAGGGTATTAATGTACAATAAAGGGAGAGAAGATTCGTTTTCCTAGTATTACAAAGTTTTGTATGAATTTCTGTGTAAAAATGAAACAACTAGGCTACAGATAGCGGTTCGTTTGAATCCCTTGAACCCCTTTTTGCATCCGCTACTTGAACAAATTAACTTTCTTAACGCTTTCCATAACGTAATGAATTTGTACGACATGAACTAAATAAAAAAGTTTGACTCAGATTAATCGGTTCACGGCGTCAAGTAGAATAAAACTTCGTAACTACAGCCGATCGAGATCTGTTGTATCCGTAGTCGCGCCGTTTTCAAGGGTAAAATCAGACGAAATGGTCATACGTGTTGAATGTTATTGGGGAAATTGTAAGATGAAGAAGTAAATTTCATTAACCCTTTCCAATAAAATAATTTTACCGTGTTTAAGATGACTCGGGTTAAACAGCGTTTGGGGAAATAGTGATTTGTGACGTTAATTCGTTCACTCGCCAGAATTTCAGAACTTGGTACTTATTTTTCCTCACATTCATTTTATATTTTTGTTTTTGAAATGTAGTTAAAGTCGTCGTTGAGCAACAGAACATCGCAAATCCATTTTAATCAGGTTGTATTGCGATGTTTCGTTCGCCACCAAAGCTTTCAATTTCAAGATTATTTTTTGTCGTCTGGTCGGGGTAAAAAGCGAAGATTTACTAACAAAATGAGTACATTTTCGTTTTTGGCGGCTTCCATTTCCCGCTGAAGCAAACGCTGCGTTTCAGATATGCAGTTGGCCTAACTTATATTTGATTAAAAATTATCCCGGCCTTTTTTTTCAAATTTGAGAAAGAACTATTAGTATTGACAGCTTGTTTGTCTTTATGACACATGCAAGTGTGTGATTAGCGGCTACTGTTTTATGACATGGGCAATATCGATAAGCGCATCCGGCTACGGTCAGATGAAAGAGATTCCGCCGCCGTGTAGTATGGATCATTGCGTTAGAAACGGCGAACTTTATGACGCATGTTTGTGTTAATAGCGGCTAATATTTTTTTGTCGCATAATGAAAATTCTTTGATAGGATTTTACAATCTTACTAGAAAAGCGGTTAAGTCGGCAGATCGTGTGTTTAGCGACATTCGTTTATTATCTTAAATTAACCAACTTTCTTAATGTGCGGGGGGACTTTTTATGGAAGCAAATCGGTTTTCAACAGTAGGTGGTGTTCTCAAAATTTACAGATTAAATGATAATTAATAATTGGATTAATAATTTTTTGACAAATAAGGGAAAAGGGCCATAAATACCTTTCCCAATGTTTGAAATTTCTGTGACAGGATGAATAACGGAAATGGGATAAAGAACAATCGGCACTGAAACTCGAATTAGCTCAGTATAGGTAAGATATACTATATTTCGTTTCTGAGTGAACAAAAAACGTATATACAGCTTAATTAATGTCGAATGCGCGAAATATCAGTAGCACAACAGTGTTTTGTTTGCATTCATTTGCATTTCTGGGTGGTTATCTTTCGACGAAAAATATTCTTTTCACAGACAATGTCATGTGATGACAACTGCATAATAAAAAGGTTGGATGATTTGTCTAAATTTTGACAACTTTGTCATTAGAAATGTACAATCTAATAACTTGAATGTTGGATATTTTACTATTTGTGTATGCAACTGGTAGATCTTTCTGCCTACAGCGATTCCCCGGATGTAAACATCATGTGACCCGTGACGTTATCCGTCAACTCATGTATAGATATATTTTTTTTCATTAAAGTCCAGTTAAAAACCAAGTCATTTGCAGGTAAGTACCAGCAACATAGAAAGAAAAAATCTATTTCGACCCCTGGACATTGAGGTGGAGCGCTTTTTTTTTTTTTTTTTTTTTTTTTTTTGGGAGGGGGGGATTACTGAAATACTACTAGGCCTACTGAAATCGAGCGAGATATCCCGATAAGAAAAATTAAAATTCTTAATCAAAAACGTACATCAGGCAAGGCCGACCAGGTGTAAGACTAGTAAATTACCTCTATATCTATCAATGACTGTCAAAATAACGGAGACGAATTTTGTCACCCCCACACCCGACAAGAATTGCTTTCCAATTGAGACAGGAAAACTGGGTTTAAGAAAGAATCTTCAAGTTTCCACTGGAGGTTTATTTAAATGCCGACGGAGCCGTCAGTTTTTTTTAATAGAAAATAATAGTTGTCTTTTTGGCTGTGGTTTGTAAAATTATTTGTCAAAAATTAATACTGACCCTCACGGTCACCGTGGCCCAGGATAACAACATCATCCGGGGTGCAGGCGCTTCAGTGCAAACTATAGGCGCGGCTACCCCGCTTCGCACGTAGGACATACACTTGCCGGAAACGGGGTATATATAATTTTCTAACAGTTTGCACCGTTTAGTCATTCTGAACGCAGGGCAGTTTGAATGTCAAATTTGAGTTTCCGTGTGGCATATGTTTCTTTAGTCTATCAAGCCTCGGCTAGAGACGACTCACTGCAGCCTGCATATTCGGCGGACGAGGGCGTCCTCGGCCCTGAGATTACACACTCACGGGGTCTAGGTTTGTTTTATCTTTTCAATTCATGAAATTCTCCCTATTTACTATGTATATGGAAATAAGTTCTTTTCGAACAAAATTTTGGTTACATACTAGAGTTTGGAAAATCGTGAAAATTATACGCACTCCGATTTAAACCATTCTACATCACCCACTCCACGCTCTATTTAAGGGAGTGGAACCGTAATAATTCCGCAACTCATGATCTTTCAAAATGTTGACCGAGGTTTCCTAATGCAAATTTTCATTACTACTGAAACGTTGCAGAACTTTTACGGGTCCACTACCTTAACGCTCAAATATCACACTGGCACAAAAAAGATCAACAGCTACATTCAAATCACTCGAAAAATCCATGATTTCACTGACATAAGGGATTTAGTAAGAGTCTGACTCGAACGTGAAGACTTAATAATCTTTTCATAGAACTAAAATGTATACTCTTTAAAGGAAATAATAGAAATTGACAAGTTCGTTCATCTCGAGCGAAATTAGCAATATAAGCAATATTGTATTGCCTTCATTCAAAACGCAACTTTTCAACTGGTTCAATTTCCTTCCAAAACCAGTCATCTTGCCAATTTCCCGACGTCATTTACTGTATTCATTTGTTGGCTAAAAAGTGGGAGGGGATCGTTCAATGATCTTTCGTCAGTAATATGGTAAAAAGCTCGACCCTTTTTCTATGAAAAAGACTGAATATAAAATTTTCGCTTAATCCGACCCCTCATTATACATAAATACAGACCTTCATTGTAATGGAAGGATTCTGTTAAATTTAAAAACAGAGCTTGCTTTAAATTGCTTCAAAATGAATATACTTTTACATAGGACATATCACAAGTTCTTATCGGGGAGCCGGACCGGTAAGATTTCGGACTTAAATGTCCGTTTGGCGTGCGGGAAAAATTAGTTTGTGTTAAACCCTGGGCAATCAATCCCAGAACGTATTGCGCTGAAAAAAAGTATCACATGTAAACGTTTCACGTTCATTTTTTTCTTGTCGTTTAGCATATGTGACCCGTCACGCAAAAAAGGACCACCTTCATGAAAAGGGGATTGTTTCCAGCACAGGTCAACTAGAAGGCAAATTGAGATAATAATTGCATAGGAAGATAGGATAATCATTCTAGATTCTGGAAAGTTTGTTATTTGTGAGAAGTTTCGCCCCTAGTCAGTCTGCGAAGATCGCGCAGTCTGACAAGGATCGACACTTTTCGCACTTCCGAGATGGTCCCTTTTCGTGTGACGGGTCACATATAAGAACATAATGTACTTGACGAAAATTGATAAGGAAACAATCGTCTGTGGTACAATCCGACGAATAGACCGACAAACAGACAGTCATGACGTTTCTAGTCTACTCGAAGGAAACGTAATGTTGGTTAGAGGGGTTAATTGTAGGCCTAAGTTAGAGTTACCGCTTAATATTTTTTGTACATAATAAAAATTTATCAATAGTATACGAAACAAAATCCATCAAATGAAAATCCTTAAGGTGGTGGTTCCGTATTTATTCCGTAACGTCTCGGAAGTAATGAACTTTAACAGTGTTAATCAAGGTTGCCTAATGAATTTCATTAGGAAACCTTGGTAAACATTGTGAAAGATCATAAGTTCCGAAATGTTTTGGTACTATCACGGGTCCCCGACCTTAAAGACTACAATCTTTTTTCATCCGGGTCCTGATACACGACTGCCGAAAAGGCTATTCATTGCCGAGTCAAAATCATTGAAAATGCCTTACTTTTCATCCTCGCATGAAGAGCTAAACTTGTAGAATTTACCTCGCATAGCAGCCAAATTTTTACTAGTCGAACAAAGATAAATCTGTAGCAAAATGTATACAACTTGTGTAATCTTAAATTGAACAAGTTAAAAATCTTAAAAGATCCAACCTTTATTTTCCATATGGCAGGGTTTACAGTTAAAATCATCGTGAAATTGACAAGGTGAATGATTTTGGAATGAAATTGAATAAGTGAGCTTTGTGTGAAATGAAAGGAAGGTAATCTCATATAGCTAATATTGTACATCTTGCATGTGTAGTTATTTATCTTATCTATTTTAGTGATACTTAGGCGTTTTATGATTTGTTCGTTAGTTTATTTGAATGGGGTTTTACCATGTTTACGCCGATTTCAATAATCTTTCAGTTAGATCGAGATGGCTGCATCACAATGGATCCATGGTATTTCTCACACCAGTACCACTATCACATGCTATAGCAGCCTACTCCCGCAAAGGACTACTTTTATCGACCATTGATGGGAGACAAATAGTCGGAAAGAATGAGTGCCGCCGTCGGGGATCGAACCCGGGGCCTGTGATGTGACAGTCCGACGCGCTACCAACTGCGCTGTGGCGGCGGCTTGAGCGTTTTTTTAAACGGTTGTAGTATGTCTTTGGAGCACAGAGTGAGCGGTTTAGAATTGCTTTGATTGAAATCACGGGGCATTTTAAGCGTTTGTATGCCTTACATGTATACATAATGTTATTATATATACATGTAAGACATAAAAAAAACTCTAAAAATGCCCTGTGATTGAAATGAATGTCAAAGTCACGATCTAACTAACTGTATCAATTAGCTCCGTGTATCAGTTAGTCCCGGTCGCCTCTACATGACGATTTATTCCCGGTGGAAAAACGATGTTATCCGAGCAAAAAATAATCACAATTTATTTGTTGCGTTTCTGTGGATTATCGAGAATAACGGTAGGTTATCGCTTGATAAGTTCATCACAAGCAGTTAAATTATCAAAAACTCAAACTTAAACTTTCGTTCATTCGTCTCTTTGTGACTTTATCTGAGCAAAGACCCCCCTCCCCCCCCCCCCCACAAAAAAAAAAAAAAAAAAACAAAATAACAAAAAAAACAAAATAACAAAAACAAAAAAACAAGTTGATACGATGACGTTGCGTAGCGCAAAATGACGCGCTTTAAGAAAATTTGCATTGATAAGTAGAATAATCGTTGATTTTGCGTGAAAGATCGATTTATATTTCATTTAGTGAACAACAAATGCTATATTTTCATTTGTGATTCCACCACTCGTGAAAATATAGCTTTTATTGTTCACTTAAACTTGACGACGTTGCGTAGCGTAAAATGACTCGCTTTAAGAAATTTTGCAATTAAAATGTAAAATTATCGTTGATTTTTCGAGTAAGATCGATTTATATTTCATTTTGTGAACGACAAGCGCTATATTTTCATTCGCGATTCCACCACTCGTGAAAATATAGCTTTTATTGTTCACTTAAACTTGACCACGTTAAGTAGCGCAAAATGTCGCGATTTTTTTTCCTGTAAGATCGATTTATATTTCATTTCGTGAACGACAAGCGCTATTTTTTTCATTCGTGATTCCACCACTCGTGAAAATATAGCTTTTATTGTTCACTCAACAAAATGTACTAAAGACAACAGCAACAAAAACAACAAGAATCCAATTATCCTTCATGTACACAGAAATAAACTTTCTTAATGATTTTATTGCACTATTTTTCACTTAAAGTTTCAGTGATATATTGTTGTTTTCTATTTCAAAAGAAAAAAAAATACTGTAGAAGCTCCTCAACTTTTAAAATTAGTGAAGTCACATTAAATACTTTTCTACAAAATAGTCGGATGTTTACTGACGAATCATATAAAATACATAGGTAGTCATTTTAGAATTACAAAGATATTTCAGCACAAATCATGCTCCAAGCTTTTCCCGCTAATCAAAAGGGAATGTTTTATTTTGCGATATAATGAAAACCAAATCCAACCACAGTACTAAACATATTCAGTGTATTTGCTCGTTCGTCTGAATCTCTCCGAAATCAGACTTACAGAAATTATGTAATATTGTTATTTACTCTTGTAATGATATACAGTAAATATTGTATTAAGCGACCACATACGGGACCATCAAATAGCGGTCGTTAAAGAAAATGGTCGCTTAGAACACGTTTTTTTTACATATAAGAAAACATAATTTGAATTGAATATGTATATACTGAGTGCAAATTTCTCAATTATCCTTTGTTGGTAAAACTCAATAGAATCGTCATAGTGACGATTCTATTGAGTTTTAACAACATATGATTCATTTACAATAATTTTTAGACAAATTATTTCTAATTTATAAGATATTTCAATTTAAAGAAGGGGATTTTGAAACCGGTCGCTTAATACAGACGGTCGCTAAATGGACGTGGTCGCTCGAGCAATATCGATTTATATCTTATTTGGGACACGGTTAGAGTCTCGTGTCAATTTTTTATTTCTCTTGTCATCATTTGACTTTTTGTTATCCACTTATGGTCATAAAAGGTGTCAATTTTTAGCTCCACTGGCTGAAAGCCACTGGGGCTATTGTCATGGCGTTGTGTCCGTCGTGCGTCCGTCCGTCCGTCCGTCCGTCCGTGCGTGCGTGCGTCCGGTCGTAAACTTTTCTTTAAAAATCTTCTCCTCAGAAACTACTGGATGGATTTCAACCAAACTTCACAGGAATGATCCTTGGGTGACCCTCTTTCAAAGTTGTTCAAGAAATTTTGATCCAATGAAAAACATGGATTTAATGGGCGTGGCTAATTTCCAAATATGGTAAAAAGTGACATTTCTCAGGGTGTAATTGATGGATACCAATTAAATTTTACATGAATGATCCTTTGGTGACCCTTTATCAGTCTACAAAAAATCATTGTGATCGGATGGAAAATATGCATTTTATGGGCGGAGGTCATTTCTCTATATTTTATATAGTGGAAACTTTGAAAATCATTTTCTCAGAATGTAAGCAATGGATATCAACCAAATTTCAATGGAATGATCCTTGAGTGACCCTTTATCAGTGTACCAAAAATTATTTTGATTGGATGAAAATTATGCATTTTATGGGCGGAGGTCATTTCTCTATATGGTATATAGTGGAAACTTTTAAAATCATTTTCTCAGAATGTAACTGATGGATATCAACCAAATTCCATTGGAATGATCCTTGAATGACCCTTTATCAGTCCACCAAAAATTAAAGTGATTGGATGAAAAATATGTATTTTATGGGCGGAGGTCATTTCTCTATATGGTATATAGTGGAAACTTTAAAAATCATTTTCTCAGAATGTTACTGATGGATATCAACCAAATTTCATTGGAATGATCCTTGAGTGACCCTCTATCACTCTACCAAAAATTATTGTGATCTGATGAAAATATGAATTTTATGGGCGGATGTCATTTGTCTATATTTCATTTCTCTCGTCATCATTTGACTTTTTGTTATCCACTTATGGTCATAAAAGGTGTCAATTTTTCATTTCTCTCGTCATCATTTGACTTTTTGTTATCCATTTATGGTCATAAAAGTTTGACCACTGCATTTCATTAAATCCTGTACAGGCATTGAGGGAGCATGTGTCACAGGTTTTGTACCACCAGCCGCTTATCCAATACTTTGCACAACTTTTGTTCTCCGATTTGTCATTATCGGAGTCCGGGGTGCTGAACATTTGTTGGTTTCCTTCCATGGCAAAACCATCCCCTGCTGTCCCTGTTCAATAATGAATATTTTGTCGGTGATATGTCAGCCGAGATCCAATCAAATTGATAATAAAATATTCTTTTCATCATATAAATACATTTCAAGGATTAAAAGTTTAATGAAGCTTAAAAAAATCAAAGAAAATTAGGTTAATGTGGATTTGGTTAAAACCATGCATATGCAAATTATCTCTTAAAACAAGCCTGACAGCGTTTCGTGTTTTTAGCTAGATGGTATTAGGTCAATGCAGGCTTCATTGCATATTAGCCGCCGCCATAGCGCAGTTGGTAGAACGTCGGACTGTCAATCTAGAGTTCGCGGGTTCGATCCCCGACGGCGGCACTCATTCTTTCCGACTATTTGTCTCTCACCAATGGGTTGATAATCGTAGACCTATGTGAGATAGCGGCTGGAGGCTAGGAAAAAATGTGGTGGTTGCACTGGTGAGAGAAATACCAGGAATCCATTGTTAGGTGCTCCAGCCGCCGCGATTTAACTGAAATAATGTTGAAAGCGTTAAACTCCATTCAATCAATCAATCAATCAATTCATTGCATATTAAATGGCGTAAGATCTAGACCGGCTGAAGTTGGAAAAGACGGGCGTAAATATACACGTTAAATGGTTTTACACATTATCTTTTAAGTTCAATTGTTCAGTCTTTTAGGTACAATTAAAATGTCGATTTCTTTCATTTTTTCTTTGATAAAACAAAAATCGTTTAAGAGGATTTTCTGCGAAATTAGCGCCATCAATCAATCTACTTTGAAATAAACCGACATTCGACGAGTATCGATGCGTGCTCATCAGTGATATTACAAATTAGCATTTTCAAAATAACATGGAAATGTGGCTCATATTTCAGTCAAATGAATGGAGAAAAATGAATTTCTTTCGGTTAAATTCAACAATGTTTTTAAGTTGGAATGCGGAGCAATTCCAACTTAGATTTAACAAAACCGCAAAATGAACACAAGATAATTTCATTTCGGGTTTTTTGATAACACATATCACGTGAACAGGATGTGAATACACTTCGGCCTATTTTGTATATCTCAACTTGACATAGACATATAGTTTCTTTCTTTAAGAAGTAATAATGTTGTGCAATCACACAACTATCGCTTCATGTAAATTATTAACACGCTAATTTATGTTTCAATCGATAATTATTGAAAGTTACGTACGAATTTACTATTATCACATGTTTGCATTACTATATTTGGAAATCATGTGATAAGTCAAATCCAATAAAGTCAGCTATTTGCAAAAAGCACTAGCCAATCACGTGATCTGCTTATTTGGTAATGTTGCGGCCTGGCTTCGTAGAATTGTGGCAATAGGACAAGCCAATCACGTGATCTGCTTATTTGGTAATGTCGCGACTTGTTTTTCGTAGAATTGTGGTATTGCTTCTTTTAACGGTCTAGTTTCTCTTTATGAACGACCTATTTCACGCTTAAACAAAATACAAATGTAATTCAAATGTTTTGTATCTATTTGTTCCGTAAACGATCATTAGAAACGCGCAACATCTACAGATTTTTTATCTGTATAAAAAACCGATCCAGTAGATATTCTTTTATCATTTCTTCTCTAAAAAAACGGAAACCCATTTCCGGATCGCGCGATAATTTCTCTTGATGGTGGACGCAGCCAGGATCGATGAAGATATAGATCCACAAGTTTAAGTGAGTAATCAAAAGTCAATTTTGTCCTGTATAGATAAAATTTTCCTTTGATCACTCACTCTAAATTGCGGGTCTATAGACAAACATTTGTCGTCTCTTTCTGCTTTTGTCCATTTTCTTCAAAATTGCTTAGACATAAATTCACTTGTGCAAAATTACGCACGTGGTGCAAAAATACGCACGTGCGAAAACCTTTAAATATCATTGAAGATTATCACAAATTAACTTTAGCCTTGTTTTTTATCAAATTTCTGAACGAGTTTACTAACCCTACGTGTTTTGCCTTCAGAGCCACTTTCAAGAAAGGTCCTTCGACAGAAATTTGATGGTATCGCAATCGTACGATTAATATTGGCTTTCAAGAAACATTCTTGGCTTTCAAGAAACATGTCGCATCGTGTAATTTACGGTCAAATTTGCGACACCTCAAGGCTAGTAGCAAATTTTGCAATTTTGACTGTGCAAACATAATATTTTCTCGGATTTCATTTGTATACGCCTACTGACATGCCCTTGTGCATAAAGTCACGATTTGGTGAACTTCAGCCGCGTCATGGAAAAGGGGCCTTCATGTAAAAAAATCTTGTAATCGCATCTCCTCCCTCATTTATGGACCTTTTTGATAAAACTTTCAAAAAATGTTCCTAGTCAACTGACATAATTCATAATTTCACGGTTTAGGTGAATATTAGCCATGTCATGGAAAAGGGGGCCTTCATTAAAACAATCTTGTGAACTCAACTCCTCCTCCATTTATGGAATGATTTGTATGAAACTTTCACAAAATTGTCCTAGTCTCATAACCTTGCCTTTATACTGTGGTCTGGCGAATAACAGCTGCCTCATGGAAACACTGCTTCGACAACGACTACTTACGCATGAAAGATTGATTTTAAATAATTTTATCTGCAAGCGTTAGAATAGGATAACCGAAATTTGTTACAATTCATACACAGAGTTTCACAGATAAAAGAAATTAAGTACCAATATTGAAAACAAGAAAAAAGTAATGGTCAATGAGAAACAAAATTAGGGTCTCCGTTGTTGTATCTATCCTTTTGAAGAATTTTGTAAGAGAATAAAAGGAAATATGTTTACCCAATAAACAAACCACAATAATGATTGAATATAATGATAATGATAAAGAGATTAAAAGTTAAGACCTCGAAACATTCACCGGGAACTTGGTACATGTGATCATGCTCAGTTTACCAGGAGCTATCAGGTATCAGGATCAATTAGTATAATTATGCTCCACAAATCCGATGCGACAGCCCGGAGTCGTTGTACTCTCGTTTACAGTTTAACCACTAACGCGTAATTTATATCAGATGACCTGCACGTGCAGATTCAAAAGATCAATTTTACGATGACCTCATTTTCAAAGATTTTTTATGTTAAAGCCATGTACGACCATTTTAACTATAAGGTACGATAATCATAAGATTAATCGTACGATTTTTCTTCTTAAAAGAGGACCCAGGTCCCACCGAAATATCTACAATACTCATGAACAATTATGCTCTTTTCTCCTCGATTCGCGCATAGTAATCATATCATCTTCGTGTGCATTGATTTAAAGTGACCACCAATATATTTCCCTTTTTTTTCATTGCAAAATCATGTTGTCTCATTTCTTCCTTTTTATCATTTTCCTTTCATCAGATTCAGGCCTGTATAGCGATTCAAGGGTTTAAGTGTCTCTCGTTGATGAAAAGATTGATTAATATACGCCCGTCAAAAGACGAGACGTATTATGTGATCACCTGTGGTGGGCGGTAGGCGTCAGCTTCGTTAGTGTCTTGAGGTCACCGTCTCTTGAACGCATTCCAACTTATCAGTACTTTCAGTACTTTGATTTAGATATGTCACGGACATTGAGGACAACCCATGAACACAGTTTTATAAACGACTATCCCCAAAATAACAATGTAAATCAGTTTGAATAAATTTGGAAATTCGATGAGCGGGATTAGCGAGTTTGTTTTTAAAGAACTCAAAGTAAGGTAATGAAAGGCCTATATTTCCGTTTAAAATGAATAAAAAAGCGTTATTCGATTACTTTTCTTAGAATTTACCAATTGTCCTATTTTTTCAGCCAAATTAAAAAAATATATCGCATAAGCTGACAAACTGCTAAAATAAGTTTGCTTCGTGATTTTATTCATTGTGGGTGGAGAATTCAAAATAATTTAGACAGTGATGCCATGTCTTGTCTGGTGAACGGTTATAATGCGAATATTTATATCATTTGCAAGCGTTTTTGCACCTTACACACAGGGCTGATAATTACGGCTTATAGTGAGGCATTTCAGTTGCCCAATGAACTACTTGTTGCAAACATTATTGAAAATGAATATCAAACGATGCATAACTCGTAGTTTCTCACAAATAAAACCGTTATAAGCGATTGGCTTATCGTTCGCATATAGCTTGCTAAATATAATACAAGAGCCGTCAAGGACGGATTATGCTCCCTGAATAAGGCATTGTCACAAAAACAAGAGCTATGTTGGATATGGCCATCCTCCGACACGAAAGCTTGATAGCAAACTGAAGCATAATAGATTTAGGATTCTTTTGTACTGTCAGAGATTTAGCTCCTATAAAATCCAAGTATTAAAAATAACAAAGGGCAATAACTTCAAAAATATGCAAGCAAGAGTTGTAGTTCTTATGTATTGCCTTCTCCTCCATGAGATATATCCATCCATCAAGTATCAAGTTGATAGCTATTATACTTTAGGAGATATGCTTCAGACAAAATCTAAGTATCAAAAGTAACAAAGGACAATAACTCCAAAATTATGCAGGCAAGAGTTGTAGTTCTTATGTATTACACTTCTCCTCCCTGAGATCTATCCACCCATAAAGTATCAAGTTGATAGCTATAATACTTTAGAAGATATGCTCTGAACAATATCTCGGTATCAAAAATAACAAAGGGCAATAACTCCAAAATTATGCAGGCAAAGGTTGTAGTTCTTATGTATTGCACCTTTCCGCCATGAGATCTATCCACCCATTAAGTTTCAAGTTGATAGCCATTATACTTTAGGAGATATGTTCCAGACATAGTCCAAGTATCAAAAATAACAAAGGGCAATAACTCCAAAATTATGCAAGCAATAGTTGTAGTACTTGTGCACTACACTTGCCCTCCATACGATCTATCCACCCATAAAGTTTCAAGTTGATAGCTATTGTACTTTAGGAGATATGCTCTGTGGTCAGATTAGAAGGACTCGAATAAGGTGTTATCTTATACAGCTAACATAAAGGTAACAAACATTAAACCCCCTTTTTGCATGACATATTTTTAGACATAAATAGTTTATGGTAAAGGGCATCTGATTTGCTACTCAAATGTAAAATTTCATCAAATTCTGAACATAAGACTAGGGGAAATGAAAAAATAAGTGTATTTTACACGCTAAGGTAAAGGTTACAAACATTTAGACCCCCCTTTTCCATGATAATCTTTTTAAGTAAATTTCAAATTGTTTATAGTAAAGGGCATCTGATTTGCTACTCAAATATGAAATTTCATTAAATTCTGACCATTAGTCTAGGAGATATTTGAGAAATACTGTTTTTTACCATAAGTCCCCTTTTCCCGTGACGAGGCCTCAAATCCAAGGACCGTCACAGATGCATCAACACAATATCATAGGAAGTTCACGTGGTAAGTTTCATTTGATTTGGCCCAAGGGTTTTGGAGAAATCGGTGGGGACGGACGGACGGACGGACGGACGGACAGACAGGCGGACGGACAGAATTACGGGCGGACAGACGAAGCGGCGGCTATATGCTCTCCCTTCGGAGAGCATAAAAATCCATAATTACATCTGAAACATCGAGGTTTTATTCGCCCAATGCAACTTATCAAAACCGTCTTCCCAAATGGCGAAATATTTTTGAAAGGTTGAAAATGATTAAATTCCCCCCCTTTTTTTTTTGTTTACGGCGATTTGATTGAAGTATTAAAAAATACACAACGAAACTGACTGACATTATTGATTGACGCACAACTTACTGGAGTTAGAGTTATTTGGTGATATATTAAGTCGATCAGTAAAACAGTTATAGTAAGTAAGTATTCTGATAATTTACGCCATTAATTTTAGACTCCGCTTAGGCTATACATGTAAATTGCGTAAATTATCAGAAATGAACTACAACTATTACATAATCTAAGTTCTTTTCTATGAATATACGTACTACCAAAAGAAACGAATTCATACTTTTATCTAAAAAAGTAAAAAACGATACATAGTAACAAATACTTACCACCAGTATTATTTTAATTGAACCTGAGATAAAATGCAGATGTTTTATTCACGTTTTGAGAAATTAAAGAGCTTAAATGTCTCTTATAAAAAAGAAATAGGCTTGAGTTTTTATCGAGGAGAGGGAGATTTTAATGATGTTCGCAAAGCACAATTCGTACCAGAGAAGTTTCCAACATGTAGGCGATACTTGTCATCCTCCCCACTGATATTGAAGCCTCGATACACCGAATACTTTGTTGGTTTTTCCATCTCTAATTCCAAGTCGATTCGCAGTTCAAAATGTTTGTTACCAGCATGTAGGATTTGAGTCAGTTTTTCAAGGCCTAGAAAAAAACAAACAAATAAAAAGCCCAAAGAGGGCATGTGTCACTCCAACGGCTTCAGCATCTCCGATCTTTCATTAAAACAAACTTACTTTGACTGAAAACAACACTTTGAAGTCTCTTTAGAACTATTTATAAATGATTTACTGGGTCTGGCCCAAATAACACCAAAATACTAAATCACCATTTATACCCCGAATACCCTTTACCTTTCTTATTGCCAACATAAAGGTGATTGCAATAAATAGATCATTCTCAGCACATTTTCAGTAGCAATTTAAGTAAAGGACCATTCAGGGAACATTTATATTATGATTCAATTAAATAAGTCCAATTGATTGGGAGGAGAAGAATTTTTGAATTTTCAAAGTGAAAATTGGCCTCGCCCTGCCAAACCCACAATAATGGGCCCATCGGAAATTCGAGACGAATTTAGGTAAAAGTGCAACACATATCCAAGCCAAGTTTCATTGGTATTCGCACTGAGGCGATGGCATTTCTAAACATATTAAAGAGAAAATAAGCCCCGCCCTGCTACGCCACTATTTGGGGGGTAAATCCAAGTTGTGTTAAGGATTTAAGTTAAGGGTCTCTCAAGGACTATCTATGCCAAGTTTCTTTGAATTTGGCCAAACGGTTTTGGGGGAGAAGCTTTTTTTTAAAAAAAATAAAGTGAAAGTAAGCCCCGCCTGCCAAGCCCATTTTTTTCTTTTGTGTGTGTATGTGGGGGTAGGGGTGTCAATAAAAATTCTTTAACAATTTAAATAATGAACACCCAGTTTCATTGAGATTAGACTAATGGTTTGGTAGAATTATTCTAAAGATAAAGTGAAAAAATACCTGCCATTCATTCATTTTTTAACAACAATTCAAATTCAGGGTCACTACAGGAACATCCATGCCAAATTTCATTGAACTCGGCTCAGTTGTTTAGGGGATTAGATATTTAAAGAATAAAATTGAAATTAAGCCCCCCCTGCGACGTCAATTTTTTGGAATTCAAACTACATAATTTCTTTCAAAAATTTAGTTAAAGGGTCACCAAAGGAACAACCATGCTAAGTATTCCTGAATTCTGTCAAATAGTTTTGGAGAAGAAGATCTTTTAAGGATTTAAAAAAAAATGCCCCGTCCTGCCATGCTCATATTTGGGGATTTATATTTTTTAACAATTTCAGTAAAGGGTCACCAAAGAAACACCATACCAAGTTTCTTTAAAATCAACCCAAACGTTTGGGAGTAGAAGGTTTTACAGATTTTAAAATCAAAATTTAATGAAAAAGAGCCACCACTCTGCAACGCCGAAATTTTAAGCAAAATTTCTTTAACAATTAAGTTAAAGGGTCACCGAAGAAACATTCATGTCAAGTTTCATTAAAATCGGTCCAATGGTTTTGGATGATAAGATTTTTTCAAGATTGTAAAGTGAAAATAAGCGTAATAAGAGGATCACCCAAGGAACATTTCTAACAAAGAAAACATCTACGCACAGACGAACAGAATGACGGACGAACGACAGACACACCGCCATCACAATGCTGAAAATAAGCCCGGCCTTGCCACGCCCGTATTTGGTGGGGGAATCAAAATATCTAGAACAATCAAAGATGAGGGTCAAACAAGGAACATTCATGCCAACGGTTTGGGAGGAAAACATTTTGCATAAGTTATAGTGAAAAAAGCCCCGCCCTGCCACGCCCATATTCGGGCGGTGTGGGGGGATCCGAATTTCTTGAACAACTTTAGAAGAGGGTCAGCCAAGGATTATATTGCCAAGTTTTATCGAAATCGGGAAAAAGGTTTTGGATGAGAAGATTTTTAAAGATTGCACAGTGAATAAAGCGCCGCCCTGCCACGCCCATATTTTGAGGTCAATCCTTATTTCCATAACAAGTTAAGAAGAGGGTCACTCAAGAATCATTCCTTTCAAGTTTCAGTGTGATCGGGTCAATGGTTAAGAAGGATAAGATTCTTAAATCTTTTAAAGTAAAAATAAGCCCCGCCAGGCAACGCCTATATTTGGGAGTTTATCCAAATTTTTTGAACAGCTTTACAAGAGAGTTACCAAAGGAACATTCCTATCAAGTTACGTCAAAATCCGCCCATTGGTTTAGAAGGAGAAGATGTTAAAGAAAACATTTGCGCACGCACGGAAGCACGACAGATACACCGCCAAGACAATAGCTCGCTGGCCTTCGATCAGTGAAGCTAAAAAACCGAACATTTTTTGTAGTTTTTTTTCTCAATTGATTACAGCCGTAGTAGTATAAAAGATAGGTATTGGTTACACATGGGTTATTTCGAAAAAAAATAAGGTTTGCTATTTCAATTGTACAAGTTGAAAGAAGGTCAAGTTCATCTGTAGAGGCCAAAACTTTGAAAACTGCATTTTCGGGGACACTCGTGTTTTCGAAAACATCTTGTTTTTTATTTATTGTGTGATGAAGTACCAAGAGTTAATTGACGACCGAGTGCATAATACAGGTAATATGAACTTTTTGTTATAGGGCGGAAATAAATCAAACTGTTTAGAAGAGAAAATGTTTAGAAGAGTTTGTGCATGACATGCTCGCAAAACAAAGACTATGTGCAGACTTTGTGGAGACAAAGGCTTATCAGAGTCTTCGCTGTGTGCTAAGCTGATGGATAATGTCCTAGCCCTTGTTCAGGACGTATGAAGATATTCTAATTGCATTGTTTGGCTGTCCAGACTGTTTGTGCGTCGCTTTTATGCGAACTTGTTGAAAATGCCCCCACTCAATCTTAAACTGATAGCCTGCCATGCGTCCAGGCTGCCAAAACGGCGCAAACTGTTTGTTAATAATATCCTACTTTTAAAGCAAGTGTACATGCAAAGTATTATATAATTTTCAAACAGTTCGCACCGTTTATCATCCTGAACACAGAGTTTCTTTCAACTTGGACTACCATGATCATCTGTAAAAAGGAGCGAATTGTGCCATTAGGCCTGAGTCGCTGAAATGTCTTTTAGATTTCTAATGTTGCAATTTTACTCAAAATTTGTAATGAAAGTATTCTAAGAGCTAAAGCTGGGACGAGTACTCGGACACATTTTACCAAAATTCTTAAGAAAAAAATCGTTGTAAGGCAAAATCACAAAATGTACCTGATGTTTTCATTCATTGTTTGATTTTGCCTTGCAATATCTCATCGGAATCGTCTTATGAAGACGATTCCTATGAGATGATGCGTGGCAGATTTCCCTACTTAGTTACTACAACTTTAATTTTTGACTTACGCAAAAAAATGATCGTAAGATGTTTAGTAAAACAGGTCCCTGGAGTACCCAGGTATCGGGGAGGAAAACGTTCCTATCCGGTCCTGTAGCATTACCCGTTACCCGACTAATGTATGAGCACTATTGAGTTCATGGTAAAACAATCTGAATGTGATTTCTAGATGGTCCTTGGGAGTTAGATCAGGGCCCTGCCCTACGTTCAGAATTACAAAACGGTGCAAGCAGTTCTCCAATTAAAGCCCACTTTGCACGCAAGTGCACGTGCAAAGCGGGGTATAATTGGAAAACTGTTTGCACTGTTTTGAACGCAGGGCTGGCTATTTACCCCCCCCCCCCCCAACACACACACAACACCTTCGATCCTTTAAACAATGCCCGATTTTGTATGGTCGAATCCCCAGAAATTCTGTACCCGCGGGAAACGAGATCTTGGGTACCCGGCTACAAAAATTCCACTCGTCCCTGCCCTACTAAGAGGTGAACATTTTCTGCAGAACAACAAAATGCAGCACGCCATTTTGTGAAAATAAGTTCCACCATTTCTTAACAAGCACGGTTATTTTGGATTTGTCTTTCATTATCAAGGATATTTCTAACAAGAAAAAACGAGGCAGATTGGCATAAGATACGCACGTAACACTGCTGGATGAAATACAAAACAAGAGAAATTATTCAAAAATTAAGCTTAGTGAGTAACGGTTCTTGTGCACTCCATCCCGAAATCATGACAGAAATACGAGGGGCTGTCAAAAAGTTTTGTGACTACAATCATATTTTCTATCGTAGATGTCCGGCGACTTAGAAAATTGCATGAGTTTAATTGTTTGCCTTCTGACAATAAATTTGGTTTTTTTTTTAAAAAAATCGCTTGTGTATATCGCGTTTTGGAGGATTTTTTTTCTCGACAGTGAGTTTATATCATAAAGTGCCCCGAAGTTAGCATAGCGACGGTTTCTAGAGAGACGGGTTTGTATATTCATTTGAATGTTTGTACAAATAGCACTTACATCCATCTGAATAATTACTGACAGTTTCAGCAAAATTTGACGAATGATAAAAAAGATATTGCAATTGTCTCGGAACTTTTTTGATACCCCCTCGTATAACTGCCAAGTTTCAAGTCGATCGTACGTAACGTGACAAATGCTCCGGGCAAAGAAGTAGACGAAGCCCGCCCGCCCGAACGCCATGGGTGATCACATAATACGTCTTTCGACGGGCGTATAAAAATCAACAATTTCAATGTTCAAGTAACAATTGCTATCGACTATAGCTTTCGACTTTTGGCAAATCTAAAATCATCTTTAATAGCTAAATTAGCTCTGATAAAAGTCGAAGATGAATTCTATCTTAGTTGTTTCTTCGTATTAACAAAAAACACCAGCTACGGATGTCGAGCGACAAAAACCAGCCGTCTGATAACCTGTCACATGAAACTTGTTTTTCTTACCAAACCAAAATGTTGCGTTTTTCTTTCCAAATCCACGTTTGTAAGTATCCCAATCTCGATAAAAGCACCCCGACTGGTTGGTGTGCGGGTAGTAATGGACTTCGTGATTCCGCTGAAATATCTAAATAAATGAATGAATACATGATAATCATCTGGGCCCGTTTACTAAACTTCTGACGAAAAAATTGATCGTAAGACAAAATCACAATTCGAACCTGGTGTTTTCATTTATTCTTAGATATTGTCTTGCAATATCTCATTGGAATCATATTTATAAGACGATTCCAATAAGATTATGCAAGGCAGAATTCCATATAAAGCTAGTTTTGCAACTTAAATTTTTGACTTATACCAAAAAATGATCGGAACATGTTTAGTAAAACAGGCCCCGGGTTATGTCTGCCATGAAGAATATTTCACGAGAATGCGTAATTAGACGTTAAAAACGAGTTTTTTAACAGCCTAATAACGCATTCGGTATTAAAATTCATTGCACCTGTAAATCCATTTCACTTCCAGGAATGTAATAAATAGAATATGCTTGTTTGTTTCAGTGTTAGATCCATTTATATTTCATTGAGTGAACAACAAAAGCTATATTTTAACGAGTGACGAAGCTTCAAGTGAAAACACAACTTTTGTTGTTAACAAAATGAATGATTTATCGATCTTACACGAAAAACAACCACCACCAACAACTAAAACCGACTATTTTATAAGCAAATATGAGACCAAAAGTATTTTTTTTTGAAAATATTTATAAAGCCCGTTGTATTTTGATACTTTGCAATGGTGTTATAATTTAAGTTTGTATCCGCTTTGATAACGCCAAATAGAATGGATGAAGGAAAGCAGTGTATATTATTTGGTAATTTCACTAGTTGGGAGATTTTCAAGTGTGAAGCTACCGTTATTGGATGATAATCCACCGAAAAATAATAAAGAATATAAGATGATAATATGAGAGGGGGTGTCCAGAAAATACCAATCCTTTAGTTTAAAAAAAATCGTAAGTTAAGACACAACGACAAAAATTCAGTTCAAGTGTGAAGCTACCGTAGTTGGAAAATACTCCACCGAAATATGATAAAGAATTAAAGATGACAGGGGGTGTCAAAAAAGTACCAATCCTTTAGTTTTTTTGATAAAAAATCGTAGGTTAAGAAGACACAACGACAAAAATTCAATCAAAGTAAATCGTAATCATTTAGCTGTCATATGTCCGAGTTTGTTTCAATTTGATTGTACAGTCAATCTTGCTCGAGCGACCCCGTCTATAAAGCTGCCATAATTATTAAGCGACCGTTTTCAAAATCCCCTACTGGAAATAAAAATACCTTTAAAAGTGGATTTTATTTGTCTTAAAAGTATTGCACACATAGTTGAATTTTTTTTGCTGTTCAAACTCATTAGAATCGTCTCAATGAGACGATTTTGTTGAGTTTTAACAAGTTAGGACTTTTGAGAAATGCCCAATTACATACACATTCAAAAAAAACAATGGTTCTTATTTTCAAACAAAACGTTAACTAAGCTACCATTCTTCATAACGACCACTTTTGTTGGTCCCGTTAGAGGTCGCTTAAAACCTTTTCCTGTTTTACAAAATTTTGGACCTGTCCAAATTCAAAGGTTTTGCAGACGAAAATTTAAAGTGGATTTAATTTGAAAAATAATCATTCAGTTGGGTAAAAAATAGTGTGGAAAAATAAGAAATTGCTTGTCAGAAGCATTTTCTTCTTTTTTCACAATGTTTTCTCAATCATAAAATCACAGACACGTAAAAAGCAGGGATTAAACAGCAAGGGTTAATACAAGTTTAACTGTAGTCCTTCAAATCTTGTCATGCTGTGTACGACATATTCCTTATGTGAATAATCTGTGACAGACGCGCAGAACAGTCTGAGCCTACACTGCTTAAGGTAGTGGACCCGTATTAGTTCCTCAACATTTTAGACCACATATTCTTTCTCATTGTTAACTGAGGTTTCCTAATGAAAATCATTAGAAAACCTGGGTTAACACTGTTAACGTTCACTACTTCTGAGATGTTGCAAAACTATAACGGATCTTCTACCTTAATTTCTACTTATTCACTGTTAACACTTTGTTTGATACCAAAATTCAGTAAAAATGTTGATCAGATGTAACCACTATGTATCAAAGTTTATTACAATAAACTTTGTGTGGCCGGGCAACAGTATGAACTGTTTTAATCATGCGCAGTATACACCGAACTGTTGCTGAAAGTTTGGCTGAAATCCGCTTATTGGTAACAGAGGAGAAGACTTTTTACGATTTCGGGCACAAAGTAACCTCGACCTTGCCATGTCCATATTTGGCGATCAGTGAAAATTCCACGAACACGTTTTTGAGAAGGGACACCCAAGGAATATTTCTGTCAAGTTTGGTTAAAATCCGCCTATCGGGTACTGATGAGAAGATGTATAAAGAATTGTTGATGACTTCTGACGAGAGAGAGAGAGAGCGAGAGAGAGAGAGAGAGAGAGAGAGAGAGAGAGAGGAGAGAGAGAGAGAGAGAGAGAGAGAGAGAGAGAGAGGAGAGAGGAAAGAGAGAGAGAGAGAGAGAGTAGAGAGAGAGAGAGAAGAGAGAGAAGAGAGAGAGAGAGAGAGAGAGAGAGAAAGAAAGAGAAAGAGAGAGAGAGAGAGAGAGAGAGAGGGAGAGAGAGAGAGAGAGAGTGAGAGAGAGAGAGAGAGAGAGAGAGAGAGGGGGGGGGGGGTAGGCTGGTTGGCAGAGAAAATTGCAAAGTGTACATACAGTCCAACCACCTCCGTCTGTCTCCATATCACACACGAGTTCGACGCCTTGTTTGTTCACATAGATGCCAGATTGTGCGTCTGGTTTTGCATTCAGGATGTCCAAACACGTCTCGATAATCCACGACCCATCAGGAACCATTTCTTCGCGTAAATCAAAGATAAAAAAACAGGTCTTGATCATAGGATTCATTAAAAGAGAAGTAGATTTTGAGTAACTGCTTTAATAACCTTAGCTGAGTAGCATTTTTTATGTAATCATTTATAAATTTGAGGTTTCAAGTGCATACATTTCAAATCCTCTGAAACAAAATTATAGTAATACAATGTACTTGTTTTCAGCGACTACTAACGGGACCACCAAAAAGCGGTAGTAAAAGAAATTGGCCGCTTAATAGACGTGGTCGCTTGAGCAAGATTGACTCTACATTCATTTAGATTATCATATTGCATAATTTTCCCCAATGAAAAAAAATTATGTGGACTATCATCCCCAAGTATGGAAAATCGAATTAATAAATATCTTCAACTATAAACAGATAACAACGATCATTTGGTGAGTTTGAATTTGCATTAAACGACGAGTTTTCTTGTTATTAATTTCGATTTAAAACAATCGATTCGAATTATCGGCATGAACCGATCGCGAGCTCAGCACAAAACGGTTGAAACTCACTTTTTCAATATTTTACAGCAGAGGGAAACAATTGTTTTTATACATGCATATATAAAATAATTGATTGATGCTCTTTAATATGTCATATATTAACATTATGTTAGATTTATCCAAATGAGTAATTTACAAGAAATTGACTTACAACCGTTTTGCCTTTAAAAATCCAACAAACTGAATAAAAAGTTTTACTCAAAACGGTTGTAACTCATTTCAAATTGGCATAAACATCCCTTAAATCAACTATTATAGTTCGGAGAGGGGGCTCTATTTCTTTCTCTTTCGTCAATTTAAAGGCTTTCTTAACTTTACATCTCTCTTTTAAGGACGTCCGCTCATCCGGATTTGGATTTTCCGCTATTAAAAATGATTGCGTTTGTGCGATCGTTATGAGACTATAAATACAAATTCAAACTATGTTTTTATATAGAACTGCCCTAACCAAAATATCAACAAATTTGTCATTTCTAATGTTTCAATGTGTGTTTTGAAATTTGAACAAATTCGTATGAATTACCTCCCTTTATTTTACAAATTAGTCAAAATATGTAAATAAGTAAGAATGTGATCCTATTTATTTTTTCACATCAAAATATTCAACATTATGTCGCAAATTTATAATGTAGTATAAGAAAAAGTTTAATAGTTGAACTAATTATATTTTATTTTGACGCATGTATTAGTAGCCCTCTATATTATATGAAAATTACTTCTATCAAGGACCGAATAAAAAAGTGATATTTTTCTTTTGCTCCATTAAAATTCCATAATCTTTTAATAATTTAGTGGAATTGGTTTTCGTTTCTAAACATAAATCAATGGCTGTCAGAATACTAATTTGTCCAAATAAAATAACTTCAAATCAAGGGTATAATTTTCAAAGAATCCAAAGGTAAGAACTCTAAGGCACGAAATGTTTGGTACCTTTTTTTTCACAGGACTCTGAAAAAAAGCACGGTGACCCCATTTTTTCTTTCAAAAATAATACGAAAATTCTTTAGATCTATGTAAACAAGTTTTACGGAAAAGTTTAATAGTGGGAAAAGCCGAGCGTGCTTCCTTAAACAATGATTTTGAAAAGCTGATTGAGCATCATTTGTTTTGTTTCAGACAAGATTAATTCTATTCTTTTTTATTAAAGTTGACAAATATATTTCAAAGAAGATGGAAAACCACACATCTGGGTTGTTACTTTTGAACATAGTGGCCCTTAAACGCTCACCCGAAATAAAAATCTAAAAGTTCTAAAAGAACTTGAAAGAAGTAATAACTTGCTAAAGTAATACTGTTGGCTTTAATCAACAAATAATCAATCTGTGACTAGCTAAAGTAATACTGTTGGTTTTAATCAACAAATAATCAACCTGTAAGATTTAAAGGTTATCTGTGATAAAATAGTGTCCTATTGAGTGTTCACATGTTTTTGAAAGATTTGACACAGTGACCTAGTTTTTTACCATACTTGACCCGATTTCGAACCTGTCCGAAATTTTATGAAGATATTCTTTATGACCAATTTTCATGTTGATGGGGTTAAAAATATGACCTCTAGAGTGTGCACAAGTTTTTTTCTGAGATTTGATGCCATGATCTAGTTCTTGACCCGCTTGAACCAATACCGAACTTGTCCTAGAATTCATCAAGATAATCATTCCGACCAATTTTCAGGCAAAAAGGTGGTCTCAAGAGTCTCCACAAGTATTTTCTAGAATTTGACCCCGTCACCTATTCATTGACCCAACTTGACACAATTTCGAACTTGTCCGAGATTTTATCAAGATAATCATTCTGACCTATTTTCAGGTTTACAAGGCTAAAAATATGGCATCTAGAGTATCAAAGGTTTTTCTAAGATTCGACCCTTGACCAAGTTTTTCTAACCCCATTTGACCCAATTTCGAAGTCGTCTGAGGTGTTTATCAAGATAACCATTCTGACCAATTTTCAGGTTAATTGGGTTAAAAAGGGCCTCAAGAGTGTTTACAAGGTATTTCGAAGATTTAACCCCGTGACCTAGTTTTTTTACCCAACTTTAACCATTCTTGACATTGTCAGGGATTTCATCAAGATAATCATTCTGACCAATTTTCATGATGATTGGGCTTAAAATATGGCATCTAGAGTGTGCGCAAGGTTTTTCAAAGATTTGACCCTATGACCTAGCTTTTGATCCGACTCGACCCAATTTTGTCTGAGATTTTATCAAGATAAGCATTCTGACCAATTTTCAGGTTGATTGTGTAAAAAATATGGCCTTAAGAGTGTTCACAGGGTTTTTCTAAGATTTCACACCATGACCTAAGTTTTTACCCCATTTGACCCATTTTCGAACTTGTCCAAGATTTCACCAAGATTATCATTCTGACTAATTTTCAGGTTAAGTGGGTAAAGAATACGGCATCTTGAGTGACCACAAGGTAAATGTAAGCCCATGTTACAGTTTGACCCATTTTCGAACTTGTCCAAGATTTCACCAAGATTATCGTTCTGACTTATTTTCAGGTTAAGTGGGTAAAGAATACGGCATCTTGAGTGACCACAAGGTAAATGTAAGCCCATGTTACAGTTTGACCCATTTTCGAACTTGTCCAAGATTTCACCAAGATTATCGTTCTGACTTATTTTCAGGTTAGGTGGGTAAAGAATACGGCATCTTGAGTGACCACAAGGTAAATGTTAGCCCATGTAACAGTTTGACCCATTTTCGAACTTGTCCAAGATTTCACCAAGATTATCGTTCTGACTTATTTTCAGGTTAAGTGGGTAAAGAATACGGCATCTTGAGTGACCACAAGGTAAATGTAAGCCCATGTTACAGTTTGACCCATTTTCGAACTTGTCCGAAATTTCACCAAGATTATAATTCTGACCAATTTTCAGGTTGATTGGGTAAAGAATAGGGCATCTAGAGTGACCACAAGGTAAATGTTGACGACGGACGACGCACGGCGCACGTCGGACATCAGGTAATTTTGTATACACGTTAGCTAAAGAGAAGCCAGATAATCATTTCTCTTGCTAATCCTCTAGAAATTTATCTCTTTTTGAATTCTTTTAAGTGTCCAAAGAATGTACATTGTAAGCATTGTTGGACGACACAAACAACTTATTCAGAGTTAATTGAAATCGAATGTTACCTAAATTGTATTCATGGACAATTTCGCGTTTAGGTAAGCGGAAAACAAGGAAGCCAAATAATTATTCCTCTTGCTTTTCCTCTAGAGAATTATCGCTTTTTTATTATTTTAAGTGTCCAAAGATTGTACATTGTAAGCATTGTTGGACGATACAAACAACTTATTCAAAGTAAATTGAAATCAAATGTGACACCATTTGTATTAATGGATTGATTGAGTTTTAGCTCCACTTAATCAGGTTTAACTCCGCTTTTAACAGTATTTGAGTCATTACCCGCTGACGTGAGCATCTTACCATAGATATGTGGTATTTATCACTCCATGACCTCGTGGCTGGAACATCGTTATCGGAGCCACGGCGTAAAGCATTACGTTATTCTCCATTATTGCATAAAATGTGCGTTTTCGGGTCTTTATAGGCATACGTTAACGAGAGAAAACGTGGATTAATAAGTAAATTCACGTGCCGTTAACGCCCGTTTTTTTCGCTTAAATATTCTAGGTCTTGGCCTATACACTTTATTAGTTTCCTTGTCCAACATTATTATAGAGCATACCTAAAGACGTTGCTCTAAATCCCGCGTTAAATTGTGTGACGTCATAAATTAACCAAGCAATGTCGGTATAAACAAGATGGACGGTGTAATTCATGGCGGCATATAGGTAGGTTTGTAACTGTTTTATATCTTTTCTATGAAATTATTTTGCTCTTATCTATCTTTTTATGATGCAAGGGTAACCTAGCAGTTTTTGCTTTCAGTAACGGAAAAATGCCTTTGTGACAGATTCCCGGTACAAAAATCAAACAATTCTGTCTAATGATAACTAAATTAGGTGAAGTATTCTAAGAATACCCCATCTATCTAATAAAAAAACTAGAGTACAAATATTGTTTATTGTAATTGAAAAAAAAAACCCAATTAAATTACAATATGCAGATGACAAAAATACAGGTTGAGAGTATACCGATGTTTGTTGGAATGCCGAATTGAATATAGTACTTTATGAGTCAAAATTTACATAGGATAATTTTAGTGAACTTGAATAATTTTGATAATAAATCTACTGATTGTGTATTTGAGAGCGATTCAAATTTCATTATGTTTTGTCTTGTTGTGTAAAATGGTGGTATTACAATCTTTCTTTCGATGTTAAAAGAACTGCATACAAATAAATAATGATATTCGTCGCCTATGCCGTGGGTACATAAATTGCACAATCTATTATTTTGAGTAAGGTTTGTATATCATATTCATTTTTGTATGAAATGCCATCTGAATGGAACCAGCTGCCGGACATATCAGTATCTTGCGTGTCCTCCATGCGTAGCTGTGGCAGCCCTGATTCGTCTAAGCATGGAATTCACCAGGATATTAACCATGACCATCGGGATGTTATTCCATTCTTCATGCAAGGCATGTTGTAGCTGGACATGATAAGTCGGGGCATTCGGACGTCTCCTTACCCTTCTATCCAGTTTGTCCCAAAATTGTTTATTTGGGGTTATATCTGGACTGAATGCTGGCTTATCGAGTGGGTGTATGTTACTGTTGGCAAGAAATTGCTGGCAAATTCTGGTGACATTGGGCCGGGCATTGTCTTGCTGCAATATTAGTTCCGTGCTTGCACGCATCGGACGGTATTTGGGCCGAGGATTTCGTCTCTATATCTGACGCCGTTTAAAATTCCGTCAATCACGATCAATGGTGATTTAAACCCAAAGGAGATGCCGCCCAAAACACATAACGAACGACCGCCAAATCTTTCCCGTTCAACGACGCACGCGTCGGTGTAACGTTCGCTACGACGTCGGTATACACGACGTCGGCCGTCCGAACGGAAGAGAGTGAACCGGGATTCGTCGGTGAAGAATGTCTGTCTCCATTGCCTCAAAGGAAAATGCCGTGGTGAGTGTGCTGGTAACTAGGCCGAAAGGCGTTGGCGACGCACAGGAGTTAGCGGCAGGCCGACATAGGGACGTCGGGCTCTTCGGCCATTGTCGCGTAAGCGGTTTCGAACTGTATCGGGATGAATATTGCGATTATGACTGCCTATAGGGTTATTTGCAGTTTCGTTCGCTGTGAGATGGCGATTAGTAATTGAGAAAATTTCATTAACCGATCCTGACGTGTCGTCGTGACGCGCGGGCGTCAACTTCGTCGTCGGTCTTTGACCCTCTCCGTCACTCGCACACGTTGAACAAGACGTTCAATAGTCAGAATATGAACACAAAAATGTGCAATAACCTGCTGTTGGCCTTGACCCTGCACAAGCATTGCTTAAGCTTTTCTCCGCTCGACTTCCGACAATCGCTGCATTGATGCAAATTGCTCAATTTGAAGTAATCGTTGAAAAATCGATCTGAATACATGAACAGTATCAAATAGACTGAAAATTTCCTTGGGCAAACTTTATGATCTTCCACTGCACGGGATTCTTGCATTTGAACACTTGCCTCTCATGGTGCGAAGAGGTAAGATATTGTGTAGTTTTAAACGTATGTACCGTTCGACAGCGAACAACCTGACCGATTTTCATTATTCGTTGCCAAGCAATAAAATGTATGCTGCATATTTTATGTATTTTCGTTTTAGTCCTAGTATATAAGCCTTAAATATGTGATATTTTGCATGTTTCGTAAGTTGGGGTGCTTATTTAGACTCTGTTTTAGCTAAACCTCTTTTACCAAGAACATGCCACAAAGTATGTATGACTACCTGACTGACCAATATGAAATCCTAGAGGACTAAAACTGGGATCAATAAAATTCTTTTTTCCACAAACTCAGTCTAGCACCACTTGAAATGTGAACAGTATTTCTGTCATATAGGAGTGCATGGATCACATAAATATGAAATCCAGGTATTTCTCACACAAGCACTACCAAAACGTCTTTCCGTGCCTCAATCTGCCCATCCAACTTCGGCTTATGATCATCTAACCAAGACAGAAAATATTAGAAATATTTTTAGTTTACGTAAATAATTGGAATACCTGCAGGAAAACAGACAAAGACTCTAACTTCTTTAATGCTTTTCGGTAGTTTATCGAGAAATAACGGTGGATTATCACTTGATAATATCACCGCAAAAGCAGTGAAATTATCAAAAACTTAAACCCTGCATTGGTGCATTTCATCCTATCTGACGTCATCTATGCGGAGCGAAATAAGTGACGTCACAATGAACGTTGAATAGCAATCACGCGCAAAATGACGCGCTTTACGAAAATATGTCCTAGAAATAACACATTTTGTCTCATTTTTGCATTAAAGAAATAGAATAATCGTTTGTTTTTCGTGTAAGATCGATTAATATTTCATTTCGTGAACAACAAAAGCTACATTTTCACTCGTGGCTCTGCCACTCGTGAAAATATAGCGTTTGTTGTTCACTCAATGAAATATAAATCGATCTTACACTGAAACAAACGATTATTCTCTATATATTGTATCTATGACCTACATGTCAGGAACTGTCAGTGGACAGAAAACCATAACTATTCTCAACTCCAGGAAGACACAGTTAAAAAAAATCTTTTAAATAAATGCCAAAGTAATTAATACTTGCATAATGACTAATTTTATGGACGCGTGCGATGAGTTTCGAAGCAAAAGTTTCAGTAGTAAAAGATAATGATAGAAATATGACAACATCGTTTAGACCTAAACCAATATGTTCAAGGTCATAAATTGATTAAAATCCCACTTAATTGATAACACACTTGAGTAATGAATCTTGGTCAAGAGACTAATGTAATATTCAAAGTTTCCGATCTGTCTAATACGGCTACAGAATCATGTTCAAAGCTTTAGATCAATAGAATTATAAGAATAGGAAGTATTACTTGAATGTTCAAGTCTGAAATGGGTAAAATTTCCTAAAAATGAATGCCACAGTAATGAATCTTTGCAAACATGCTAATACTGTAGTTAAAGAAGAACATGCAAATTTCCAAGCAATACATAAGTAAAAACAGATATACTACAGTAAATACAATAGTTGCACATAAAAAAATAAACCAAGATTTTTTTGAAAAATAAGAAATCCCGTAAATAAATGTTACAGTGATAAATCTAAGGTAGATACTGGTATTATGGAATCTAAGCTTATTTAAGCATTACTCTGAAGCCAACGCCGACACCCAGGTGAGAGGAATAGCCTCCATCCCTCCTACAAAGGATCAAGATACAAAGTGAAAAAATCCGAAAAAGAATTATTGCTGTATCATCATCCTTTACAGAATAGATTTTTCTTGTTTAAGACAATTAGCCAAGCAAAGTGAACTAAAAGTATTTTCAAAATTAATAGAGATACAACAAAAAAGTTAAAGTTTCCTTAACCAGCAATGCAAGTTATTTTAATGGAAAAGCTTACACTGGGACATTTAAGGTTGATCTTATAAGTTTTATTGTTATTCTTCTATTAAAAATTCCAATACACTTATAGAAAAAAAGTTGTTTAAGTGATTTCTTTTCTCTTTAAAATGTACAAATAAGATGGTGTTTAATGTCTGCTTTTTTTATTATCATAATGTTCGATACATAAATTTTGTTCGTCAAAGTATTAATCTACGTTATCGGTTATTATCTTCTTAAAGTGTTGAAAATAGTAGAGATCTTTCTTTCTGGATATTATTATCTTAATATGTTATAAGTTATTTGCTTCAAATCACTATACCTTAATTAGTTTAAGACTTACAACCACTTTATAGTTCCGCAAGAAAGAGTGAGGTTCAAGAAACCGTTATCTCCTATCATTTTCAATGTAAAATTGATATTTGATCACTCACTTGAGATTGCTGGTCTATATATGAATATTTATTGTAATTTTGAGATAATACGTTTTTCAAAATTTTCAATTGCTCTGAAAATAAAAAGAATTTCATATAATATTTTAGGGGATTTGTATTGGTACATTATGATAATAAAAACATGGAAAAAAAAGATTTTGGTCAAACAGTGAGTTATAACCGTTTTGCACTAATCCCGCGATATGCCAAATCTATAGACCTTATGATTTGTGAGTAAACTGTTCATTATCTTTATTCGCTATGTTGTTGTGCAAACAGAATTGAAATCAGCAGAGTTTATAAAAGAATAGAAATATAGTGCGGTTTTATTGACTTGAATCTGACCCCTGCTATTTAGATGAATAAAAATCTGATTATTCCTACTCGGCTTTGCACGTGCTTTCATAGGAATGAATAACAAACGATTTTGAATGTATTATACATTTTGCTAATTGATAAAATATGTCGGTAATTGTTATTTAAGCATGTTTTCCATAGAGGTCAAATTCGGGTCAAATTAATCAGGCTATACCACGGCGGAAATCACGTGACACAAGAATTGAATCGTCAATAACATTGTTAAATATATCACCAATTCGAATTCGATTTAAACAGAGATGTGGACAAATTACAGTGATTTGCTGGATGTGGCAGCTCTTTTAAATATATATGCTGATAAAAACGTTACTGACAACCAAGTAAAAATTTACTTGGTATGCTGGTGAAATTTTTATCAGCAGATTATCAAAGATCTACAACAATCAACAAATTCCACGGCAATTGTCCACCTTCTCAGGTTCATGTTTTCCCAAATCGATCAAGTATTCACAGATTTATTGAAAAAAAGTCGAAAAAAAGGGTCACGTGATTCCCCGCAAGAATACAGAATAGCAAGATTTCTGATTAATTATTAGTCCATCATCCGAATCCTCATCAAACGTTGAAGTTTTTCTTATAATTCATAAGCAAAGAAAAATTATTAGTTTGACGACCTACCCTTTAAATAGGAAACAATTTGTAATCCATCATCAACCATGGTACCATTATTATTGTCCTCAAGTCGTCTACATCCGTAGCAAATGCTGTTGTTCTTGTCATACAATATACTGTTACAGTGATCGTTATTCTCACACAAGGCGGCGCACCCTATTGTACTTTGTGAAGGCTTGTTGATAATCCGATCCGATACGTTGCATAGTTTTCCTCCTCCGTATTTTCGAAAAATACCAAATTGCATCGTACACTCAGCACCCGCCGAAAAAAGTAACAGCCACTGGAAAAGACCGTTAGATAAAGAACGACTCATTCAAATCACTGGCAAGTCGTTGGAAACCTGCGTCAGTGAGTATAAATTTACGCCGTGACTTATGGTTTTAAGTAGACCAAGGACATAAAAGCCTGTAAGAAAGACAATGATCTTCTGCTCAATGTAAAGATTTTGGCAATATTTTTAAACAGACATTGCCACCGAGTTCCGCCACGAACTCAAACAACTACACAACCTGATCCAAATGTTGATTATATATACATTTAAGAATATTATGAAATAGGAACGATGGGCAATTCTAGAATGATTTTGGTACGAAATTGCACGAGTGGTATGAGTTTGGAATGAAATTGAAGGAAGGTACTATAATTTGAACGAAATTAAACGATATCATTAGAAAACAATTCGAAATCGTTCAAGACGACCAATATTTAATTCAGATCAGATCGATAAAATCATTCTACGATTTTATTGGCTGTGATGATTTTTATGTGTATGATTTGTCCACGAAGACACAAAACCAGAAAAAAGACGTATAATCTATTAAGGGGATGTAATACACATCGCTAATTTTGTTCGTTTTGAACAAAATTAGCGATATTGGATTTACCCCCTTTAATTTCACCCAAAAGTCACCCAACACACTCTTTTAATTTCATTCTAAAATCATACTAAATAATCCATCTTGTCAATTTCATGATGTTGTTAACTGTGCTAAATATACGGGGGATAATCCAGAAATTCGCACAATGGGCTTATTTATATAACTTTGGCATTTCTAGTATATAAGGTCTATCACGGTCCCTTTATATACATGTATATTGAAAGTCCCTGGGTGTATATATAAATTTGTGCGTGCAGTCAGTATCTACGGAGATTATTATACTTTAAACATGTTTCAAAGAGTTTTTACGGACACTGAATGTTTGAATTAGACTAAATATTCGAGTGAATAGACGTCACGCACGGTAATACTTAACATTTGAAATCGTATGTCTCCCGTCAAGTTCAATCTGCCTTTTCTTCCATACCTATAAGTTCTGTTCTTTATACCAAATGAACAACAAGAAAGCATACTGTTAAAGAATATTTGTTAGGTAAACTTGGGGAAATCAAATTCTCGTTGAATTAAGTTTCTTTGTCACAAAAAATAGTTTGTGAAAAATGTTGAGAATGTTTAGATTTGCGCAAGAAGGCTCATCAATTTAGAATATGAACTAGGACAGTCAGTGAAATAAGAAACAATAAAGAGAGATTTAACAATTCAAAAGTTATAAAACATCAAATTTTAGCGAAAAATTTCACAAAGTTTTCTGAATATCTTTATCAATAATTGATAAAATTTTGTAAATTTTCAAAATAAAAATATTTTTTTCTAGTTTTCCATAATGTGGGCCAAAATAACAATACGCCATATGCAACAAAATAAAAAGTGAAAATCTGTGTGGACACAATTTCTTCATTACGCGATTTTTATAGCCAGTTTTCAAAATGTTTCGCTGCAGCGTGTCATGAGTATGAGTATCATAAATCATTTTATATTTTTGAAATATTATTTTTTCGTTCAATCACCTAGAAAGACTTCGTATGGATATATTTGAAAATATAAAAAAAATATTAAGATTTGTTTGTGTGGACATACTTCTCAAAAACGTATTTGTTTTTGAACATCTTACGTAATTACATTGCGCTCTTGCCATTTTTTTAGCAATCAATGACAATAAGATTAAAGCTGACTGATGATAAACTTGCTTTCTGCGGGAAAAAATATATGCCTATTTACTCGGTTTATTACTAATGTAGCAACTTAAAATGAATAAGCATGGCAAAATCAATATGCGATAAACAAGAAGCGCTTCAGAAAAGTTCGTGGTGTAGTAACGTCTAAATAGCAAATCGACGTTACAAAATGTTTAGTACTAGCGTGCGCGACGTTATAGTGACCTGTCGCCTACACCAAAATGTGAATTCCTTAAATTTTTCGAATTTTGTCACAATAATGAATTATTCACCAACCAAAACATTTCAGATCACTAAGACAAAAATATTCTTATGTCATAAAGAGAACTTTTTCTTAAGAGACCGCGGATATCCAAAGAGGGTCAAGCTTAATTAGAGGATCAAGAGTGGTATAATGGAGTTTCAACGAGCGAACTCGTCTAATTGATGTTCATTATTTATCAAATACAAAGGTCCTGAATCTAGGTCTCCTCTTCACTACAAATACTATTCATAAAGAATCTGTACACACATTTAAATTCAAAGCGTAATTTTGGTACTTTCTGCAATATGATGTATAAGCCGCAGAAAGGCATGCGGGCAAATCAAGACATTGTAGAAAAGAGTATATAATGACGTCGCATTTGATGTTCTTGCTCCCCGACCTTCGTGAAAGGTCTATGTTTATGAATGGTCACTATACAGCTGCATTATAACTTATTAATCCGAGAATTTCCACATTCATTACACAAATGTTGCATTAAATGAATGTTTTATTTACATTTTGATAGTCAACTTTTCTGCAGTTTTATAACCCCATTTAACGAATTTCTGGATCAACCCTCGTGCTAACTTTTCCGTTTGCCTGTCTTCACAGACCAATCAAGCACCTTTACAACCTACACCAGCAAATAAAACCGTGTAATAATGTGATCGATTTGAACGGAATATTGAAATATTTCAATCAAAGCGTTTTTTTGAACGGTTCCGGCGGTTTGAGTGATTGGATTGAGTCTTTGAAATGCATGTAAACGAAGCGAGTGATTTAGAATGATTTGATCTATGTGAAAGTCATTTTACCCATTTAACCATTTTAAAACTGGTGATTTGGCTGTCGTCATAAATTCTAAATGCATTGTTGAGCAAAGATCCTATCTAAGACAGAATCTTCAATTTAACCCCCCCCCCCCCCCCCGTAACATAGATTTTCAACGATTTTAATCTAAGCCACATAAGATATAGATAGAGGATGATCGTTTGTTTCAGTGTAAGATCGATTTATATTTCATTTGAAGTGAATTAACCAAGAGCCATATTATCACGAGTGACGTTGATGACATCAAATAGGTTGAAATGAACAAAAGCGGGAAATAAATCTTAATAATCTCACTGGTAAGGCTGTGAGTTTATCAAAATGATAATCTACCTTAATATCTCGATAAACTACCGAAAAACATTAAAGATACCATGACATCGAATTGCTACTAACTAGCGGTCAATATTTTTTATATATCTAATTCGAACCTTCATGATGTTACTGGCTGTAGCATGAAAATATCAATTGATCTTCCTTTTGATAATGATATTGCACGTCAACCGAAAAGATAATTTTCATAAATCTCCTTAAATCTTGAAGCAATTTATACTCAAATTTCACATTGGACTCATAATTGTACCGACAAAAAAACACAGAAGGTAAGTTGCGTAATTGTTTATCTGCGACACCGCATATTCAAACAATGCCCTAACTTTTAGCGCCACAAGAGTTTTCGGTTTTTATGAACCGAACATCTAAGTTTAAAAACTGTAAGGATATGCATTTGTCTTGGTGGTGATTTATTTTCTTACATCAGAAATTTTTAGAGACACGAATAAGAACCCACCTTTAAAGAGGATTCCTTTGATTGTTGCGAAGCTTATGTCGCATTTTATTGAACCCTTTGCTGTTTAATCCCTGCTTTTTACGTGCCTGTTATTATATGGTTGAGAAAACATTGTGAAAAAAGAAGAAAATGCTTCTGACAAGCAATTTCTTCTTTTTCTACACTATTTTCTACCCTACAGAATGGTTATTTTTCAAATTAAATCCACTTTTAATTTTCGTCTGCAAAACCTTTGGACCCAGGTCCAAAATTTTGTAAAACAGGAAAGGGTTAAACTCTACTTTGAAGCAAATTTATATCATTTATATTCACAAACAATGTTGCTTATTTTTACACAAAGCTTTAAATCAATAAATGCTGAAATACACTTACAACACCGTAATTAGCCATTCTCTTAATTTGACCCCCTTTTCTTTCAAGTTTTTCAATCCTCTTTATCTTTTGTGCCGTTATTTTGGTATTTTTGCAATTTCGCGTCTTCCAGAGCCTTTACATAAACGCACGTGGAGTTGAATGCCAATTTTGTAATCTGACTAAGTTCTTTCCATTATTATCTGTAGGCGTGTCTAAGTACTTATTCTTATAATTCACGAGTGGCCCGTCATATGGAAAGGGACCATCCTTGTAGTGCGAAAAGTATCGGTTCTAGTCAGACTGCGCGGAAAGCGCAGGCTGGGTATGGTCGAATCTTTTCGTAAAATTCATATTTTCTGATTCCGGAATGACAAATCGAAATAAGCTTTGAAATGTGACCTCTGGTTGATTTCTGCAGTATCAAATCTCATTTACAAACATTTGATTTACAAAGTACCCAAAGGGTCCCTTTTCACCAGGCGGGTCACATATATCATTTTTTTGTTTTATAGGCGTTCCAGTTATTTATAAAACGACTATATTCCCGCCTTTGAGCATTCAATGTGCTGTGTTTGAAGTACGTTTGCTCAATTAGGTAAAAAAGACGGGAAATAAGAACTTATTTAAATTTTCATATGACCTAATTCAAATTTGTTTGACCTTATTTGTGGCAAAGAAACGCTTAAAAGAGCTCTTTGAAATATTGATCAAACGAATCTTGTAGTTAAAATTATTAGATGTCAAGGTATTTTTCTTTCTTTATTGAAATTTTTTATTTTATTTCTTTTCTTTTTTTTAAAAAAAGAAAGTCCTAAAAAGTACAAAATTTCATTTGGGAGAGACTTATTATCTCGTGCCCCTCCCGCCGATGCTTTACGTTTTCGTTCTTGCGTAATTGCGTGCGTCCATTCTAATTTCAGAGGGCTACGTTCCTGTTAACTCAAAAAGCAAATAAAAGAAAAAAGAATTATTATTATTTGCAGAATTATTTGGCTGAATTTCTACGATAAAATCGTGCTTATTGAGTACTTTCTGGTGGAAAATAGGCCGTTTATCACAGACACATGGGGCCCGTTTTACTAAACAACTTACGAAATAATTGATCGTAAGTCAAAATCACAAACCGTACCTGGTGTTTTTATTCATTGTTAGATTTTGCCTTGCAATATCTCATAAGAATCGTCTTTAGAAGACGATTCCAATGAGATATTGCATGGCATAATTCGATTTTTAATTACTACTGTACGACCAACTTAAATTTTTGACTTACGCAAAAATGATCGTAAGATGTTTAGTAAAACGGGCCCCATGATTCCTAAAAACAACTGTCCTGTCTTCAGGATGACAAAATGGCGAAAGCTGTCAGCAAATTGTACCCCGCTTTGAGCGAGTATTTTAGTGCACAGCGGCTAATGATTTGCAGGTATTTTGCACCGTTTTCTCATTTTGAACGCAGGTTTGTTTGCAAGGTAGGGGTTTAGACCGTTAATAAATACTTTTTTATTGTTAGCATCAATGCGGATAAATGAAAAAAGACCATTAAATGCCATCGTAGAATAATTCTAATTTTATACATAAAATACCATTGCTTAACACGGCTTTTAAAATTTTAAAGCTCAAATCGGACCAAACATGGAATATTTCTGTAACTTGGATATAAGTCAAATAATATTATTGTCACAACGTGTATCAAATTCTTACTAATTTTCACTTTTTTCTACTAGTTTAAACTGGTTTAATCAATGTGACGTATCTTTTGCTATTTAGTATATGAGATAAATAACGTTCCTATCTCTAACTTCAGCGTTGTGTCATAACAAAATTCAAGGGATTGGCAAGCGTTCCGCCAAATCTGGCCGAAATTTCTTGTTAAGCGAGACCACGGCGGTGAATCGAAAACAAATTCAGAAAAATCGCCAATAAATATTTTTATATGTGATTAATTTGAATTCGGTTTGAAGTGGAGAAGGTTGAAAATTGACAGGAATTCGCTGTGGGTGGCAAATCTTTTAAACATATAATCAATACACGAAAGTGCCCAACGCTACAAACAGTGCAAACGTAATTGTAGAAAATGTGTTATTTCAAGCAGTACATGCATCGCTCATTATAGATTGCATTTTTCTGTAGTTAAATTTGGTATATGAATCGCTTTAATTAACGGCGCATAAAGTAACTGCAGGTTCTCAAAATTGTCTCCAAAATTGTCCCTGCCAACGAATTTCGACGCTGTTATTATGTTTTGAAACGTTCAGTCTAAATACTGCGTTTAATATCAAGAATGTTAAAGCTGCTCTTTCACAGTTTTTCATAGAAAAAACAAAAACAAAACTCGTTCTTAGATTTTGGAATGAGTATATATTTAGACTATTAAGAATGGCAAAAGGGCAATGGCACTAAAAACAAAATATTTCAATAATTCTAAAACCTAATTTATTCGAAGCGACAAGATCAGTAAGGGATCCAGTCTATTCATTTCGAGTCTATAAATAACACAATCGGTATTTTCCGTGAATAATCTTTCTCTTTTGCTTCTAATGATATGAAGTTTCCAGCTGTCAAATACTTTAACCTTTATCTTTTATTGAATAAGACACACATGCGGAATTCACGCGCGAAAATAGTTGGCTCGAAATTGAAGAATTATTTTTCAGGCGTAAGTAGTTGCTTTTTTTTTCAGAATGACTTATCGCTAAAATCAGGAATATCTGTCTTTCTTTCCATGCATTACCTGATTGAATCGAATTATATTTAGGGCTTCAACACGATGAGGTCGTTACTTCTAATTGATTTTACGAAGAATTTCAAAAGTCACATTTTCCCGATCTGTGAAAGAGCAGCTTTAAATGATAGGAGGATAAACAGTCCCGCTTGAAAAATGTAAACTTTTAAGTCAATAGTTAGAAGAAAACACAAAGGGAAGTAAACTCAAGTATCATGAAGAGTTTTGAGTTACATGTCGAGCTTACTGAAAAGGCATCGCTTTCACAGCCTGTTTTGTTAGAAAACAGAAAATATTAATGGAATCTACGAAACCCTTACGTAGTTTTCATCAAAATGAAAAAAAGAAAGAATAAAAGATTTCATATCATTTAGCTAGACTCGCTTCCGCTTTCTTCTTTGATACAAGTTAACATGTCACAAAGCCGCTCGAATGAAAATTGGATTAATGTCGAAAACGCACATCGTTCTATATATGAAAATATGATGCATAACGTAAATCATTCGCCTGTCACTGATCCGATGTAATAATATAACACAATATATGAGCCTGTGAATGACATTTCCAACAATTTCAAATGTGCGAAAAGCAAGGCTTCTGGCCAGCCTGTGTGGCTGCACAGGCTGGCCAAAATCTTCACTATGAGCTAAATAGATAGATAAGGTCTGAATCCATCTTCGTGCAGTTAGCATACATTATTACTGCATTGTGTCGTTGTCAACGTTACACAACATTTGTACCTCGCGCAGATGTGAAATAGTTGGAAATGTCACGCACATGCTCATATCTTATCTTTATTGAGTGTAATTATGAATAAGAATTTTTTGAAAAAAAAAAAGAGTCAAAAATAATAAAAACATTTTAAATGTTAATTGTACTACGTTTATCATTTTTTCATTTTTTCATTAATATGTCTAAGAATATGAATATACGAACTTAAAAATGTTAAAGTTTTGAAAATGCTTGACAATCGGTTAAATCAAAGGTTAAAAGAATAAAAATTTTTCTCAACTGTTCCCAGTAAACAATGATTCGAAAAACCTTTTCTCGAAATATGCAATGGCAAGACAAATCAAAACATAAATATTATGACAAATTTGTTTTACACAAGTGCAAAAACAAATTGACGTAACGTGCGATGTAAGGGAAAAGCAGTAGCGTACGCTACGTCATACTCTTTATCATCGTGAATTTTTTCACACAAATACCTAGAATAATTGAATATGTGCAGTGTGAATTTTGAAAGTTTAAGATATAACTTCGTGGGAAACTCTTCGTGTGAAAACAAAAAGGCCATAGTGGCCTTTAATCGTTCACACGAGTTAACTGTCCGAGTTCTGACCTCTTGACCTAATGTATGATCCCACTTAAATCCGTATAAATCTTGTTCGAGATTTCATCAAGACTATCATTATCAGGTTGACCCATTTCGAATTTGACCTAGATTTCATCAACGTGAGAGTGAAAATATATCCAATATAACACGATCACAATTCTAAAGTTAATTTATTACTTTTTACTCGGTTAAATTAGTTTATTTTTATTTCTGACAGTATAACTGATGGCTGATAGCTACGTAATGTTATTGACGTTAGGAGAATTTCACTGAAAGCGACGCGCGTCATTGAGCAAGATAACGTTGACTTTGATTCATTGGTCGAGCTATCTGTGTACACAGTAAAACACATAACATGGGTTTTATTGCGAAAAAGGTTTATGTATTTCATTTCCTATTCCATACGTATACGTTTTACGCAACCGTGTAATAATAAGATGTTTTCTCGAAGATCAACAAACTTATCGTATCAATAAAGCTTTTATTTCAATAGCGTAGAATTTTGAAATAAACAAGATGTGTTCGTTATACATGAAATGAAATGCCCCCGCACCTGTCATTTATTAGAAACATGTGTTTTGATATATAATTTAATTTGACCGTGATATACTACCATGACCGACGATATTAGAACCAACAGAAATGTATTTTCACAAGCATTAGTCTTTGTCCTACATTATCATCCAATCAGAAGGCTGGATTTCATTTTTTTTGAAGGTTTATTTTCCATAAACTTTCCAGCTCAGGTTTATTTTGATCATTATTTCATTTAAACGTCGAGGTTTAATTTTTATACCATGCATGCGTACAGACAAGAAACTACCCCTTCATAAATATGCAATGACCACGTGTTAAGTACACGTGAAAATCGTAAAACTCGTGCACATGTTGTATAACGAATATCCTATGTAGATTTTGATTTGGGATGGCATGGATTTCCTTGCCGAATATCTTATAGAACGACGACTTTTCTATTTGCCTGTACATTTATTCAAGAAAAGTAACACCAACTAATGAGATCTAATTAAACAGTGCAATATATCCTATACTTCTTTCTTAACGTTTTTCCAATAAACTTCTCGTTAAATTACTGTTAGTCCCTTTCTTAATTTGGCTAAATCTCGTTTCATGATCGGATATATATCGGCGTATTATAGTGCACCAAAACTAAGACACTTAATTTAGTTGATGACACAAGAAAACGTCCACGAAGAGGGGTCATTGCATGTGCATATATCCAAGGTGTTTCGTACTATATAACATTTTTTTTTCAACAGAATAGTATAATCTGCTTAGTTGTTTATGTCCTTAGAATACCCTTTATACATAAGTTCGTAAATAATTACTGGCATATTTAATCAATAAAGCGACTTTTTATTACATACGATAATGCGATTCCATTAAGTATTTTATTCTTTCGCAGAAATGTGCTAAACAGAGTGAAAGAGTATCAGATTATTGTTCATCTATATTGTCGGGTAAATAAAACCAAATTATACTTCAAATTTATCTTCTGTAATAGCTCTTTATAAAGACTCAATATTTGCGTGCATATTTCAACAACTCCATATTTGGAAAGAGAGGGGCGTTTCCTTGTAATAAATGTATCCGGCTTATTCCGTTTAAATCGTGCAATATGATGCCAATAATATAAAAGGCGGGAAAAAGACTAAGTCAGTTAAACGCTAATAATTGAAAATTAAACGATTTAAACAGCCTCAGTTGGTCGCTATGCTCCCTCCTTTCGGCTGTTTAAATCGTTTAATTTTCAATTATTAGCGTTTAACTATTACATGTACATATGTTCAATATGAGGAGTCTTATCAATTATCAGTAGAAAGTATGTAAAGTTCTATGTTGAAGTAATGTGACCTTGATAATACCTTGGCCTTGGCTGATGACATAAACATGTTTGATTGGACTTTTACGCCTCTTTTAACAATATTTCGGTTATATCGCGGCGGCTGGTGCACCTTACGATTGATTCCTGTTCTCACACAAGTACTACCATTTAGGATGGGTGCCGCCGTCGGGGATCGAACCCGGGACCTCTAGATTGCAAGTCCGACGCTTAAAACAGCGCAGTAACGGCGGCTCTGATGACATTGAAATTTTAACATTCAAAGTTTGAGTCACGAGCATTTCATCTATATGTAAGTAAAAAATTATGGTCAATCTTAAAGTTTAAATTTTCGCATATTAGACCTTCAAATTGACATTGACATTGACTAATAACCTTGAATTTGGTATCCATCGAAAAGTCTCGTCACAGGCAATACATTAAATTGGGAAGTCTACTAATTTCAAGCCAAACGTTATCGCCAATATTTTTTATTTTTTTCAAGGGATAAGGGGACAATCAGAAAAAAAAGTCATGGCAAAAAAATGTCCTCGATTTGTCGATGCGAAGAAGATCTCACCATCTGCTAAAAGGGTTCGGTCCGTTGTTAAAAAAATCTTTACCACACACAGTTATGAGAACCTTTAAAATTATCCTTCCATTAGAAGAGATAATCAACAAGGTTCTTTTTAACTTCAGAAACTATTGATCGACTGCTGATGAGGTAGAACATTTTCTTATTTTGGAACATATATTGCCGTGAGATGTACATGTATAATCCGTGATTATTTCCCTGGTAGGCTGGAGCCTAAATAACGGGTCGTTGCATTTAAGATTAAGGAAAAATCAGCTTTTATTTACAATTACACACATATATATATATATAGTCGACATAAATAACTTGAGACATTAAATCGTAGGTTGGTTACCGAACCATCGTAACTTCACTTTGTCCAAGCTGAAGCTACGAGCCTTCGGTCACCGAACGATGAAATGTGTTCATTTTTTCTATGCACGTAATTCCTGTTGGTTTAAGGGTACGGTTCATTGCACGTGTATATGATAATTGTGGGCTTACTTTTTGAAGAACCCAAAATATTGAAAAGTAAAAGTCAAATTACGTCACAGCTAAACCACGCCCTGCCAGGTGAATAATAACGCAGAATACTGCCATCAATACAGAACGTGACGTCGATTCTTCAGATACTCCAAGGAAAGTGAAATAATAGTTATAATATTGATAATGGAATAATTTCATTTTTTCGCGTTGAATTGTCCATGAATTTAGTCTGAATAAGAGAAATTATATACAAAAGGTAAACTCCGAGGGTTGGGCCCGAGGATTTTTCTCTGCCAATAAATCCCCCATCAGTCTTTATCCATAGATACATCAACGCAAAAATGAAATTATATCTATTGTAACACGGTCACAATTCTGAAATCTGCTCATTACAATTTCTCAGAAAACGAACTTCGTCATTTAGCACGTGGGTTACATGAGATCAAAATCATCATGGCTTGCTAAAGTTGTCGTATGACGTCATAAATTGCCGCAGCTATCTATGTAAACAGTTAAACATATAACATATGAATTTCATTCAATAAAGTTCTATGTAGTTATTTTTATTTTTTAATAATTTTGCGTATTACGTCATCGTGTTATCATATTGAATAGGCTCCGCCCTCACGTGTCAAAAATCATTGATAATACCTAACGATTCTTTCCTGAGTAATGAAGTTTATACATGCCCTTTATAAACAAAGTGATCTGAATCCAATAATAACTTTCCCATCGAATAAAGACATTTGATTGATATAATTCGCACCAAGTGGTCAAATCAGTTGCACTTTACTTCTGTTAAAATTCATTTGGTATTTCGGGGGAAAACCCCCTACCGTTGATCTGCAAATCCATTGGTGCACGAACTCGAAAATCACTCGTTCCTCTTCAATAACACTTGATCGCTATTCAAACAATTAAAATCAAACTGTCTCAAAATAATTTTTAAGTTGCCAGCCCTGAAAGCGCTGAAAGCGACTAATTGTCGTCACACGAAAATATGTCTCAATCAGTCCCAGGCCGATTTACCCTTCAATACATCAAAACTTGAAAGTATTCCTTTCTCATTAGTTCAGCATCTTATCTGCCCTTTGGAAATTTGAGACCTTTTCATTTTACAATTTCAGTATGATCTCTTGATATGGGAATATTATGAAAAAGCATATTCTAAGTGGGACTACATTGTTGACATTTTTTAAAGACCGTACATACTAAAAAGTAGATCCTCTAATTAACGGTTATCGCATAGAATCTACAAGTAACGAGAAAAAATATGATTTTTCTCGACTAGAATATATTTTATTGATAGTGGTCATCATTTTGAACAACCATTCGTCAGAATATCAGCATTATATCATCTGAGTTGATCAAAATATTGTTCCGCGTATTAGAAAATAGTCCGGCGCAGTAATACAGACGCGCACATTTTCTAGCTCAGTCGCCATCTTTACTTGTTTTGAACAACATCTACTTCGAAGAAAATCTTAACAAGGTAAGGGGACAGATTGTAGTTTATGTCGAAATATTCGAATTGGCCAGGGTCAAATTTTCAAATATTAGGAAATGGTAAGTTTTGATTGATTATTTGAAAGTGAAAATGAAACATGTTGCCTCAAATCATGGCAAATATCAATTTAGGAACCTGTTTTGAATGCGCAACTGATAGAATAGTAGCTTTTCTTGTTTAGCTGGTTCCCTGTGACATGATTGAGTAAAGTGGGTGGGGTTGCAGAATTCCGGCATTCGTGAAGGCTGAAATTGTAGGGTAGGAATGCTTTGAAAAATTGTAAGAAAAGTAAAGGGTAACCACATATTTTTGAATGCACCAGGAGATGTGGCACTGTCTCGGCTTTAGAGGCAGCAAGTATTTAATTGGATATCATTTCCCGTGTGGATTCTGGACAAGTTTGAGTTTCTCGGAAAACGGCCAAATTTTCCCTATTTTTCGAAGTTTTGTCGAATGATTTTATTTTCAAATTTTTCAGTTACTCAGTTCAAGTACGTAAATAATTATGATTTCTAGGCAGCTTTACATCCTATTCTTGCTAACAAAGAGTGTTTTTGATTTCAGGTTGGTGTCTGAGGAGTTATTTAATTTTCCAGTCTATTAGTGTGTTTCGGAAAGTGAATCGGCCCTAGAAACTACTATCTGCTACCTTATGGTGAGTATGACTTTTTTCAAACTACTATGTAGTCCAGTGAATTGCCTTTTAAATAGTTAGGAGAGCATCTGCAAGTGAGAAAATAACATTTTGAATGTTTTTATATCAGGTTACAAGTCTACAGGACAAGTGTTTTTTTTTGTGGGGGAGGCTGGGTTTAGTCACAAATGGGATTGAATACCACACCCCCCCCTTTTTTTTCCTTATATCAATTATGTCTCAAGGTCAGAAAATCAAATAAATAAACTCATGTTTACATTGTTGCTTTCTTAAATTACTTTGCATTAATCAGAAGAGGCTGTCCATAACCTGATTACTACCTATTTCTTAGAAAAACATCTAACTTTTATGATAAATAAGCCAAATGTTGGCATGGCGGGGACTGACAATCTACATTTTTTAATTAAATAAGTGCAAAATCAATTGAAATCAATTCAGAAGGCATTTAAAAAGATAACTAGCATCTGAAATAAGCTCAGTATGTGGGTCCAGAAGCTTAAGAAAGTAGCAATTGAGGATAAAGAATCTTCATGAACAAGCTTGTGGTAGACTAAATTAGTTTCAAAAAGAGGGGTAAAATCAGCCCTTGGTCCGACGGGTTCGATCGGAAAAATAAGTCGCTTATGGGGAAAAGTTTAGTTGTTAAAGCTTCGAATCAATTGCGAAATAGCCCAAGGTATTTGATTTAAGAGTTTTTAAGTGTTTGACGAACATTTCTTCTCCCCTTAAGGGGACAGATTGTAGTTTATGTCGAAATATTCGAATTGGCCAGGGTCAAATTTTCAAATATTAGGAAATGGTAAGTTTTGATTGATTATTTGAAAGTGAAAATGAAACATGTTGCCTCAAATCATGGCAAATATCAATTTAGGAACCTGTTTTGAATGCGCAACTGATAGAATAGTAGCTTTTCTTGTTTAGCTGGTTCCCTGTGACATGATTGAGTAAAGTGGGTGGGGTTGCAGAATTCCGGCATTCGTGAAGGCTGAAATTGTAGGGTAGGAATGCTTTGAAAAATTGTAAGAAAAGTAAAGGGTAACCACATATTTTTGAATGCACCAGGAGATGTGGCACTGTCTCGGCTTTAGAGGCAGCAAGTATTTAATTGGATATCATTTCCCGTGTGGATTCTGGACAAGTTTGAGTTTCTCGGAAAACGGCCAAATTTTCCCTATTTTTCGAAGTTTTGTCGAATGATTTTATTTTCAAATTTTTCAGTTACTCAGTTCAAGTACGTAAATAATTATGATTTCTAGGCAGCTTTACATCCTATTCTTGCTAACAAAGAGTGTTTTTGATTTCAGGTTGGTGTCTGAGGAGTTATTTAATTTTCCAGTCTATTAGTGTGTTTCGGAAAGTGAATCGGCCCTAGAAACTACTATCTGCTACCTAAGTTATCTTTTGATTTTCGCAGTCGTTTAAGTGACAGTAAGTTGGATAATCGAAATATAAACATCATGTTTTTTAGGTTCAAGTAATTTGAGCCCTGTAAGTGTTGTTGTTGTAAGCGAAAAAAAGCCACCCAAATAACCAGATCGAACTCGTTGTTCATAACCAAATTGAAATTAGTAATTTCGTGAGGGTTGACCATCCGTAAAATAAAGCAAATTCATATAGCCAACTTTTTAGCTCACCTGAGCAGGAAGTGCTCATGTGAGCTATTGTGATCACCTTTCGTCCGGCGTCCGTCCGTCGGTCGTCGGTCGTCGTCCGTCGTCCGGCGTCCGTCAACAATTTCTTTAAACGACATCTCCTCCTAAACTACTGGGCCAATTAACTCCAAATTTTACAGAAATGTTGCTTAGGTGGTCCCCTTCAAAAATAGCTAAAAGAATTGAAATCCATGAAAAACTCTGGTTGCTATGGCAACAAAAGGTGAAATTTTAAGAAAATCTTAAAAATTCTTCTTCTTCTCAACCAGTAGTCCTACAGACTTAAAACTTGGCATGGATGATCAGTTCATAGACCTGAATAAAAATAGCTAAAATTATAACTTTTGGGCCACCAGGTGCGGAGCACCAGGGGGGAGGGGGTAGTACTTTGGGTAAATTGTGTTATCTTTAAGTTTCTTCTCCTTCGGAACAAGGAGCCCTACAGACTTGAAACTTGGCATGGATGATCAGCATATGGACCTTTATATAAATAGCTAAAATCATGACTGTAGATTCACCAGGTGCGGAGCATCAGGGGGGAGAGGGTAGTACTTTTGTGAAAATTTTGTAATCTTTAACCTTCTTCTTCTTCTGAACCACAAGCCCTACAGACTTGAAAATTGGCATGGAGGATCAGCTCATAGACCTTAATAAAAATAGCCAAAATTATATCTTTTGGGCCACCAGGTGCGGAGCACCAGGGGGGAGGGGGTAGTACTTTGGGTAAATTTTGTAATCTTTAAGTTTCTTCTTCTTCTGAACCAGGAGCCCTACAGACTTGAAAATTGGCATGGATGATCAGCATATGGACTTTTATATAAATAGCTAAAACCATGACTGTAGATTCACCAGGTGCGGAGCATCAGGGGGGAGAGGGTAGTACTTTTGTGAAAATTTTGTAATCTTTAACCTTCTTCTTTTTCTGAACCAAAAGCCCTACAGACTTGAAACTTGGCATGGAGGATCAGCTCATAGACCTTAATAAAAATAGCTAAAATAATATATGTTGGGCTGCCAGGTGCGGAGCACCAGGGGGGAGGGGGGAGTACTTTTGTGAAAATTTTGTAACTTTAACCTTCATCTTCTAATGAACCAGGAGCCTGACAGACTTCAATATTGGCATGGATGATAAGCATATGGATCTAAAATAAAATATCTAAAATCATGACTGTAGATTCACCAGGTGCGGAGCATCAGGGGGGAGAGGGTAGTACTTTTGTGAAAATTTTGTAATCTTTAACCTTCTTCTTCTTCTGAACCACAAGCCCTACAGACTTGAAACTTGGCATGGAGGATCAGCTCATAGATCTTAATAAAAATAGCTAAAATAATATCTGTTGGGCTGCCAGGTGTGGAGCACCAGGGGGGAGGGGGGAGTAATTTTGTGAAAATTTTGTAATCTTTTACCTTCATCTTCTTCTGAACCAGGAGCCTGACAGATTTGAAACTTGGCATGGAGGATCAGCATATGGACCTTTATATAAATAGCTAAAATCATGACTGTAGATTCACCAGGTGCGGAGCATCAGGGGGGAGAGGGTAGTACTTTTGTGAAAATTTTGTAATCTTTAACCTTCTTCTTCTTCTGAACCACAAGCCCTACAGACTTGAAAATTGGCATGGAGGATAAGCTCATAGACCTTAATAAAAATAGCTAAAATCATGACTGTAATGCCAGCAGGTGCAGGGCACCAGGGGGGAGGGGGTAGTACTTTTGTGAAAATTTTGTAACTTTAACCTTCATCTTCTAATGAACCAGGAGCCCTATAGACTTCAATATTGGCATGGATGATAAGCATATGGATCTAAAATAAAATAGCTAAAATCATGAATGTAGGGTCGCCAGATGCGGAGCATTAGGGGGGAGGGGGTAGTACTTTGGATCAATTTTGAAATCTTTAACCTTGTTCTTCTTCTGGATCAGGAACCCTACAGACTTGAAAATTGTTATGGGTGATCAATATATGGACATTAATAAAAATAGCTAAAATCAGAACTGTTGGGTCTCCAGGTGCTGAGTGTCTTGGGGAGGGGGTAGTACTTTGGATCAATTTTGATATCTTTAAACTTCTTCTAATGAACCAAGAGTCCTACAGACTTGAAAATTTGTATGGATGATCAGCATATGGACATTAATTGAATTAGCTAAAATCATGACTGTAGATTCACCAAGTGCAGAGCATCTTGGGGGAGGGGGAGTGCTTTGTTGAGAATTTTGAATCCCTACAGCCTTTATATTTGACATGGATTATTCAACTCATTAAAGAAAACTTTAAAAGTCTCAGACTCAGCCTGTATATCTGGCATAGATTTGCTGATCACAGACCTTCTATGAAAAAAGCTTAAATAAATAATGACCAGGGGAGGAGCAGGGGGGGGGGATTATTTCAAATGTTATTTGATTGAATAAGTGAAAATCTCTTTTTTCTGTGGTTGCATGGACATACCTAGGTAATGAAGCTTTTTTCTCAGGTGAGCGAACCAGGGCCAACGGCCCTCTTGTTTTTTTTTAAAATTTGCACTTAGCATAATTCAAACGTTCAACAAAGTTCTTGGTTACCGTGTGCATAGTGAATTGAAATTGTGTATGATAATGGAATTAGATTGATTACGAACTTAAGAATAAATGAAACTCGGAACATTATATGCATACATAAATTGTATTCTTACTCGGAAGTATAATAGGTTGTAGTATTATTTATAACAGGAGTTTGGAAAGGGAACAGAATGGTTTCAACCAGGAGTTTAAAATGTGAAAAGAATAGTTTCATCAAGTGTTAGAATTATTAACAAGAATTCTCATTTGAAAGTGTTTCATTTAGACACAAGAGACTATTTTGTGATTGATTATAGTATCAAACACCTTTACACTTAGAACAGATGTTGGATTAAGTCTCTTAATTTTGGATATTTTATTGCTGAGATGGCTTGAAAAATTGAAATAAGCTCTTTCAAAAATCACTTTGATTTTGCCATTAGGCCTTGTTGTTTCAAAACAAGTATTTACATAAATTACCATGGGGGTTGATTTACAAATATGGCGTTCCAGAATTGGAGCATTTCATGGAAGTTGCAAGAGATCTTTTGAGTCAAGTTTTGATATTCAAAGTCTGCACCTGAATTCTATGAACATTCAAGCCTTTCTTATTGTTTTGACAGTTTTGTCATTAATGTCTGGTGATATTGAAGAGAATCCAGGTCTTTTGTTATCTTATTCTTCATGTCTTTCAGTTTGTGGGACTATTCATGATGGATCACGTATTTTCAGTCACAGATTTAGTGGTAGAATGTCTTTGACTTGTTGCCTTTCATTTTTTTTTTCATATTGAAATGAGTCATGATGTCATGTCTTCCTCTGATTTAGACAAAGTAATCAATGTGGGTGATTATATCTGTCAAGATCTCATTTCTAAGCATATTCAACCAATGCAAGAATTGAATATGAAAGATCTTCCAGGGTTTATACGGTTTATACGATATAGAGATAAAGCTGCATCTGTACGGTTTCCAAAAAAAACAGTGGGAATATAAATGAAGATTTTTGTGGTTGTTATCCACTATTAAGTTTAGAGAAGTCTATATGTTTTAGTTTATGTTTGAATACCTCAAAGTATGCAATATTTCTTTACCATAGAAATGCGTTTGCAATATTCAAGGAAAATAATGAATTTTTCATTTTTTGTCTCACAGTCTAGAAATTTGGATGGTCTCTACACTGACAATGGGTCATGTTTATTACAGAGATATAAAACTGTAACTGATCTTTGTAACTACATTCGTAATCAATCGCAATCTTTAAAGTTACAAGTCGATTCCATGTTTGAATTGCATTTAGTTAAGTTGAGCTGTATTCAAGAGAGAACGTTGACTTTACATTCTGAAAATTTTGTTTGCAGCCTACCAAAAACATCAATTGCTTTTGAAAAGCTACCTTTACAAGGTAATTTCCACCAAGGATCAGCATTGTTTGATTCAGAATCTATAGGTAAACAGTGCGTTGCCTGTTCTTTAAGTTTTTTTGTCAAAATCAAACAAATTGACACCTTTTGGAGTTCAAAGGATATTGATACTGTTTTGTACATTAGTGATTTTATCAATAGGTCTGTATGCAAAAGAAAAAAGTATCAATTCACTCCTAAATTCATCAGATCTACCAGACATTGTCAAAATATCTGATAAAATATTTTCATTGAAAGTAAAGAAAACCTAAAAGTGGAAAAGTAAATGAAAATTTTGTTGGGGAAGGCCCTTTTATTACCCTGGAAAATGCCTTGACTTTTGCCTGTTGTGATGGTGAGTACTTGATTTTTATTTGCAATGGAAATGCATTTGCACTCTATTTTTATGATGACCAGTTTGTGATGTTTGACTCTCATTCTAGAGATAAAAATGGAATGTGTTGTCCTGACGGGAATAGCATTTTAAAACATCTGAAAAACTTGAAGAATTTGTGTAACTTCATACGTTCTTTATATGCCTCTCTAGTTACAGAAAACGATAGCCTGTTTGACTTGCATGTCATGTACATTTCTGTTATTCAGAAGATAAAAAAGTCATCATACAGCAATAAGTTTGTTTGCTGTGTCCCATCATTAGACACAATTTTGAGTTCTTTAAACATTATAGATGATGAGGGAACCAGGATTGACAATGATAATTCTAATGTAAAAAAAGATGATTTTCTGCATATACAGGATGAACAAAATATTTCAACATGTACTGACACACATTTAACACTAATAGACCTACCATTTCTCAGTTTTGAAAGTGATTCAACCACAAAAAACCAAGGAAAAGGAAGTCAGTGGACAAAAATCCTAAAAACTGCAAAAAACGTAAAATGACAAATTTTAAAACCAGAAAACTCTCCTTTGGGTGAAATAGTATTTAAATTTCATGGATTAATTCAGGAAGGACCAGAATACATTTGTACATGCTGTTCACAGTTTTTTTTCAAGCATGCTGTGAAAAAATACTCGATGATAAGGAATAACGATTCTTTCGCAAAAAAAGTGTATTGCTGGAATTAAGAGTGTTCTTCAGTTGGATGGATTTGCATTTCATGTTCACAGTCTCTGAGAAAAGGTCTTATCCCACCATGCTCAATTGGGAATGGGTTAAAATTCCCTCAAGTTCTAGATGAACTAATTGATTTAACGGAATTAGAGGAAAGACTAATAACGCCTCGTATTCCATTCATGCAAATAAGAGAACTCCCGCGGAGTGGGCAACATGGGATAAAGGGAAATGTTGTAAATGTGCCGGCAGATGTAACTTCTGCAATTAGAATACTACCAAGGGGTTTTGACGAAATGGATACTATTCCTTTAAAGCTTAAGAGAAGTACAACTTTAAATTCACATATTATTTATCAGCAAATAAGACCTCAAAAAGTTATAATGGGGTTGAAAGGGCTATTGAATACTAGTATCTTATTTCAAAATGAAAACATTCAATTAAATGAAAGTTGGATGTATGAAATAGCCAAGGAATTGCAGTGCAATAACGACAAGCCTGTCAATACACTACAATGCCCAAATAGTTCTTTAAGCACTGATACATCTGAGGAGAGAAACATAGATACAGATAATTGGACAGAAAATAATGGAATCCGTGAACAATGTGCAAACTTAGACACATGTATGCAGCCAGCTGATTTTAGAGAATTTCATAGAATTATTAGTGTGGTACCAGCAGAGGGCAACTCACCCCTTGGCATGTTTCAAGATGTTAAGGCTGAATACCTGGCATTTCCCAAAATCTATTGTGGTCTGTCAAGAGATAATAACAATGAAAGGCAAGTGCCAATACATTACAGTACAATTTGTAAATGGGAATTGCGAAATGCAGATAGACGTGTGGCATGCTGTATACCCAATATATTCTTTAAGCTTAAAAAATTGCATATCAAACAAGTTTCAGATAAAGTGTCATAAGCTCTTAGAGAATGCAAACTTAAGGGGAAAAAACTCACTGTTGGAGATATTTTAAGTTCAGATATAGTATCGAATATTATTAAACTTGATGAAGGCTACAAGGTACTTAGGACATTAAGAGTCTACCCCTTACTGGGAGCAAGCAAAAAAAAAAGATATGTTTGCCATGATAAGACAACTTGGTCTTCCGACTTGGTTTTGTTCATTTTCTGCTGCAAAAAGTCAATGGTTGGAGTTACTTAAGATACTTGGAAAGGTTTTAAAAGACAACACATTCACTGATTAAGATGTTTTGAATCTAACGTGGCAAGAGAAATGTGAACTTAATAAAAGTGATCCTGTTACTTGTATAAGATATTTTGATCACCGAGTTCAATTATTTTAAGGTATGTTTTGCAAAATGACTTATGTCCAATTGGCAATATTGAGAATTTCTTTTATCGCGTCGAATTTCAGCAAAGGGGTTCACAACCTATTCATATGTTAATATGGATAAAAGATGCCCCAACTTTGCAAACAAGTTCCTTAGCAGATATCACATCCTTTGTTGACAAGTATGTAACATACAAAAAATATATGAAGATTTCAAAATTTGTTTATTACCAGACTCATCGTCATGCACGTACTTGTAGAAAAAAGGGGAAGTCTGTTTGTAGGTTTGGGTTTCCTTTACCTCCAATGAAAGAAACTTTGATTTTAACCAATTTATCACCTAATAGCCCTGAGAGAAAACAGGCAGAGAAAAACTTTGATATTATCATGGCAGCATTAGAAAAACTAAAATTAGAAGAAAGTACAGCAGAAATTGATGTTTTTCTTTCAGACCATAAATTATTCCTGCTGGAAAATCCAAGATTTTCCTGAAGATGTCTATGTCTGAAATTCGAGTGAATTATTATAATACAATATTACTAAAATGCTGGCAAGCTAATATGGACATACAATATATACTTGACCCATTTTCTTGTGCTGCTTACATTGTCTCTCATATCTCAAAGGGCCAACGTGGCATGTCTAACCTGTTACATGAGGCATGTAAGGCAGCCAGAGATTCTGCCATTGACATTTAAGGGCGAGTTAGGCATGTAGGAAATGTCTTCACCAATGTTGAAATTGGTGCTCAAGAGGCTGTGTATTTGATATTGCAAACACCCTTGCGTCGGTCTTCCAGAAGTGCTGTGTTTATCAACACTAACGAAGCAGTTGATCGTGTTGTTCTCCTGAAACCGTACAATACCCTGAAAGATATGTCAAAGTCTTCAACAAGCATAGAAGCAGACAATAGCACAAAACGCTATCAAAGTAGACCAATTTCCATGAGTAAATACTGTCTTGTAGACTTCATTGTCTGGTTTGAAGTGGTATTTCCTAAAAACACTAAGAAAACCAACACCCAGACAAGTAATAATGATGATGAAAGTTTTGATTTTTCTTTGCTAAGTCAAAAAAGACACATGAGAGAAGAGCACCCAGCCAGAGATGGTTCTGTTTTTTTGTAAAACGACAAACGTGTAAGGTACTTTACTCTGTTGGCTATAGTATCGAAAATGATAGGGAGAACTTCTTCAGGGAACTGTTAATGTTATACCTCCCATGGCGAAAAGAAGAAGAATTAATCGGGAACAGTCAGAGTTTTGAAGAAAACTATAACTGTTTCAAAACTTCAATTGAAAATAATCGAATGGCATATAACAGCAATTCTTCTTCTATAATTTGACACGTCACATATTAGAAAATTGAAAAAAATCCAACTTCCAAGTCTGTTCCATTTGGGTTTAATTTATTATTTTGAATGTTATAATTTATTTGAAAATAGTACTTAAGGTTACCCCCTTCTAAAAGAACTATTTTACTTAGAAGTATGTTATTTAAAATCTTATCGACTTCTCTATTTTCTGAATTACAAGCGTGTCTGATTTGTCAACAACACGCCACACGGGACCTCTCAAGCGTCCCTTAAGAGTGCTTGTTGTGGCCAAAGGAGAGCCGCGCGAGTACGGCAATGCTGGAGAGAAGCTCCTCAACGTAGGGCTTTGTGATACAACAGCAGCTATTCGAGCTGTTGTATTTGAAGAGGGGAAATTTAACGCCCTCAGGGAAGGAGGAGCTGTGGTTCTCCACAATGCAATTTATAAAAACAACGAAATTATAATAAAAGGCCAAACAAGAATCTTTGCAACAACAATGGGAGAAATATCAGAGGAAATAAGACTTGAGGCATTGCATATCATCAGGCCTGCAGTGCCTACCCTGACACCCATCAAAGACATCCCCACCAGTCCTCCAAGAGCAAGGATGACAATAAGGGGAATAATAACAAATGTAAGTATTCCTTTTATCTGTTTTTAGCCTTGTTGACAGAAGTTGATGGAGCTATTATCAGTTCAGTGTCAATTTGTTTGTCAGTCTACATGCAAATATTTTGTAGCTCACGTGAGCACAAAGTGAGCTATTGTGATCACTGTCCGTCTGTCAGTCAGTCCGTCCGTCCGTCAATGATTTCTTTAAACATCTTCTCCTAAACCACTGGGCCAATCAAGCTGAAACTTGGCAGGGATGTTCCTTGGGTGAAGGTCTTTAAAAGTTGTTAAAGAATTTAATTTCATCAAAAACTCTGGTTGCGAGGGTTACATTAAGGCCCAAACTGGCCGAAAATCTTAGAAAAAATTGAGCAATGTTTACTGTTCTAAATTCGAGCTGCCTTTTTTGCGCATAGGACTGTCAATCAGGAAGTCCAAGGTTCAATCTCTGCCAGGAGCGCTCATTCTTTCGGCCTATTTGTCTACCACCAATGGGTTTATAATCATAGACCAATGGGGGATAGCTGCTAGAGACTAGAAAAGGGATGTGATGGTAGTATTGGTGTGAGAAATGCCTGGATTCTTTTGTTAGGTGCTCCAGCTGCTGCCTCATATTACTATGATTGATAAAGGCGAAACAAAACCCCATTCAAACTTACAAACAAACCGATCCAAATACAAAGGACTAGCATATCTTAGGTCAATGTAAATTTAAATGGAAAAGGTTTGTAAAATATTGCTTGAATAATGAGAAAAAGAAAGAATTAATTTTTAAAAACAAATGTTTTGATGCGTGGCCCGTATAAGTAAACAACAGACAGTCAAAGGTGCGCACCATAGAAGTTAAGGACAGCACTGATAAGTAAAAGTATCATTATGGCAAGACATGGCAGATAAAAGCCTGGAGTTGGGACAGTGCATTGCAATAACTCGTGGTCAGAAATGCCAGGGCATATGAAGGGGAAATTGGAATTTCAACTACCCAGTTTACAACAATATATGTAAGTGTTTTCATTTTCATTTCAAATATGACCCCTCGCTTTGTTTCTACACTTACAGATAAAATTCATTGATCTGATATGGTGAGTTTGAAAATTCCTTGTCAGAGACTCTTGGCTGCTAAAGGCAATTGATCTGGTTTTTCAGCAAATTAATAGGCTTTGTTTGGTTTATCATGTTGTCAAGAAACATAAGAAGTCTTTTTAAAAGGAAAAATGCAAGGGAGCACTCAGTCTTCAAGCTGTCAGATAATCCATTCAATGAATGACTTAAGAAATACTAAAAAGATTATTACTGTATTTTCCTTAATAATAACACCCTCCCTAAAAGTAGCACCCCTGCATTTTTACCAAAAATGCCTAAATTTTAAGATCTTGTTGTGACTTCTTCTTTAATTTGATGTGAAATTCCTCTTAACAATCATTTATATGATGGTTAGATAAAATCTTCCTAACATGAAAAGGAAAAAGGACCTCAAAGACACAAGTTAAACGATTTTTTTTAAATCAGAAAATGCATGCTAAATTAAAGCTCCCTGACTATGCTATGTATAGCTACCTGGAGCAATTATAATGAGAAATATGGTATATACAACAGCTTGGGTTGATTTCAGACCATACAAATGATTTAACCTTTTGCTGAATTACTCAATAGTTATAATTTAGAATTGAAGATATATTTTTTTATGTTGAGGGGTTTGGTTTTAGTTTCATTTGTCAATAAATTATTAAAATGTTTTTGTCATAAATTCTTTAATATTATTATTTATATCCCAATTTTGCAGCAATTCAGAATGCGCGAGTCTTGTTGAATACTTTTAATATACTTGAACTAGTCTTATTTAAATATGGCAAATTTTGAAGATCATCTCTATGCACTTATCAAGATTTTACTCCTTGAGGTTAAACTGAAATTTTGAGATAGCCTTAAAATGCAATGGTTAAGCAAAAATGTAATGCATCATCTAAATCTACATGTCAAATCCCATCAAAGATATGGTATTGGAACATTACAAGAGCTCAAGTTTGGTTAATGATCTAAACGTCTTTTCTTCTTGTATTTTCAGACTGCTGAGCTGCCAACAACTATTGTTGAGACAGAAATCTTGGGAGTTGAAATAGGGGACGCTGAATCAATCTTGATGGCTGAATGTGGTACCCTTTACCAAACCCAAACTGACATGGTGACATCTCACCTTGACACCACCATAAGCGACCTTTCAAAAGAAATTTCCTGTAAAATGTCAAAATGACAGTTAAAGGAAATGAAATCGTCTAATTTCATTAAAATTTTACTTTAATTGTAAAATACTGTAAAAGCTCTTTTAGAACCCTGGAAAGACTGTAAAAGCTCCAATAGAACCATTGGGTTCTATAAGAATCATCAGATTTCCATAAGAAAGGGATGGGCTTTAATCAGAGGCTACGCTAAATATTGAAGGCTCAGTACGAAACAGTTGTTACTGCCTATAAACATATGGATAGTTATTTTTGTTCCGGGCTTAGTCATCAATATTTGTTAAGACAGTTGAAAAAAGGCCAAAATAACAATCAACAAATGCTGGTAACATTTGATGGGGGAAAGGTGCATGATTTTGTTAGTATGTTTCATTATTAGAAGTTTCAAGATTTTGTAAAAATCCATCAAAAAGGTCGGTTTTAACCTATGAAAGGGGGATGGCAGGGTTTGTGCTAGCTTTTCCAATTCAGGAGTCATTAACCCCTTGATTCTGAGTTTCCAGGGTTCAAAACTTCCGTTGAAGGGGTCAAAATAATAATTTGAGTGGGTAATAGCTAGATATTTTTATGATGCTGGTTAACTTCTAAAAGTATCCCCGTCATGTCTTAATAATATTTCATATAAATCTCTTATTAAGATATGAAGGCAACGATTGATTCTAATAAATCAATAATTTCCAGCAGTGTCAAGTTGCACCATATGAAAATTTAAAGAGTCAGAATGACCCCTAAGACAGCTAATTTTTGGTCAAATAGGGTATTTACATAATTTTAAGGGTAAGAACCCTGGTTTTGGGGTCAAAGACCAGCCCTGGATAGACTTTTATTAGAGCATGGTACTCTTACAAGAGAATTTTATGGATATTCAGAATATTACCCAATGACTGTCTAATATTGCCAATGTCCTTTTAGCTCACCTGAGCACATCATGCTCAAGGTGAGCTTTTGTGATCATTGAATATCTGACGTTTGTCGTCCGGCGTCAACATTTTGAGTGTTTACACTATGGAGGCCACAAATATGGCCAAATCTTCATGAAACTTGGTCAGTCTGTTGGTCAGGTCACAAGAATGAACAAGACAATTTTCTTGTTTACACTCTGGAGGCCACAAATATTGCCCAATCTTGATAAAACTTGATCAGAATGTAGGCTAGGTCACAAGGATGAACCCGATTGAAAATGGGAAGAATCCATGCCATATCATGGCCTTAATGATAATTTTCTTTTTTACGCTCTCGATGCCACAAATAGGGCCTAACCTTCATGAAATTTGGACAGAAAATTGGTCGTGTCACAGGGATGAATCCTATTGAAAATTGGAAGGATCCATGCCATATCATAGGAAAAGGGACTTTAATGATAATTTTCTTGTTTACACTCTAGAGGCCACAAATATGGTCAAATCTTCACAAAATGTGGTCAATATGTTGGCTAGGTCGCAAGGATGAAGCCCATTGAAAATGGGATAGATCCATGCCATATCACAGGAAACGGGGTCTTAATGATAATTTTCATGATTACGCTGTAGAGGCCAGCCATATTTTTACCCAAGCTTCATGAAACTTGGTTTTATATTATCTTCTTCATGACATCTGGCCTATTCAATTGATGTGACGTCCCAGGGGTCAAAGGGACTCAGGTGAGCGATCTAGGACCATCATGGTCCTCTTCTAATTGGTTATATTATTGGCAGTAATGGGTTATAACTGAAGATCAAAGTTAAAGGTAATATTGCCTCCTTCACATATTCAGTCTTAGCACAAGGGTCAACAATTTATGCTCCTTTTTAGCTCACCTGAGCACGAAGTGCTCATGTGAGCTATTGTGATCACCTTTCATCCGGCGTCCGTCCGTCGGTCGTCGTCCGTCGTCCGGCGTCCGTCAACAATTTCTTTAAACGACATCTCCTCCTAAACTACTGGGCCGATTTACATCAAATTTTACAGAAATGTTGCTTAGGTGGTCCCCTTCAAAAAGAGGCTAAAAGAATTGAAATCCATGAAAAACTCTGGTTGCTATGGCAACAAACAGTGAAATTTTAAGAAAATCTTTAAAATTATTCTTCTTCTCAACCAGTAGTCCTGCAGACTTAAAACTTGGCATGGATGATCAGTTCATAGACCTGAATTAAAATAGCTAAAATCATATCTTTTGGGCCACCAGGTGCGGAGCACCAGGGGGGAGGGGGTAGTACTTTGGGTAAATTTTGTAATCTTCAAGCTGCTTCCTCTTCGGAACCAAGAGCCCTACAGACTTGAAAATTGGCATGGATGATCACTTAATAGACCTGAATGAAAATAGCTAAAGCCATATCTGTTGGGCTGCCAGGTGTGGAGCACCAGGGGGGAGAGGGTAGTACTTTTGTGAAAATTTTGTAATCTTTAACCTTCTTCTTCTGATGAATCAGGAGCCTGACAGATTTGAAAATTGGCATGGATGATCAGTATATGGACCTTTATAAAAATAGCTAAAATCATGACTGTAGATTCACCAGGTGCGGAGCACCAGGGGGGAGAGGGTAGTACTTTTGTGAAAATTTTGTAATCTTTAACCTTCTTCTTCTGACGAATCAGGAGCCTGAAAGATTTGAATATTGGCATGGATGATCAATATATGGACCTTTATAAAAAAAGCTAAAACCATGACTGTAGATTCACCAGGTGCGGAGCACCATGGGGGAGAGGGTAGTACTTTTGTGAAAATTTTGTAATCTTTAACCTTCTTCTTCTTCTGAACCACAAGCTCTACAGACTTGAAAATTGGCATGGAGGATCAGCTCATAGACCTGAATAATAACAGCTAAAATCATGACTGTAATGCCACCAGGTGCGGAGCACCAGGGGGGAAGGGGTAGTACTTTTGTGAAAATTTTGTAACTTTAATCTTCATCTTCTAAAATAACCAGGAGCCCTTCAGACTCCAATATAGGCATGGATGATAAGTATATGGATCTTAAATATAATAGCTAAAATCATGAATGTAGGGCCACCAGATGCGGAGCATTAGGGGGGAGGGGGTGTTCTTTGGATCAATTTTGAAATCTTTAACCTTTTTTTTCTCCTGGATCAGGAACCCTACAGACTTGAAAATTGTAATGGGTGATCAATATATTGACATTAATAAAAATAGCTAAAATCATGACTGTAGGGTTACCAGGTGCTGATCGAGTGTCTTGGGGAGGGGGTAGTACTTTGGATCAATTTTGAAATCTTTAAACTTCTTCTAATGAACCAAGAGTCCTACAGACTTGAAAATTTGTATGGATGATCAGCATATGGACATTAATTGAATTAGCTAAAATCATGACTGTAGATTCACCAAGTGCAGAGCATCTTGGGGGAGGGGGAGTGCTTTGTTGAGAATTTTGAATCCCTACAGCCTTTATATTTGACATGGATTATTCAACTCATTAAAGAAAACTTTTAAAGTCTCAGACTCAGCCTGTATATCTGGCATTGATTAGCTGATCACAGACCTTTTATGAAAAAAGCTTAAATAAATAATGACCAGGTGAGGAGCAGAGGGGGGGGGGGGTTATTTCAAATGTTATCTGATTGAATAAGTGAAAATCTCTCTTTCTTTGGTTGCATGGACATACCTAGGTAATGAAGCTTTTTTCTCAGGTGAGCGACCCAGGGCCAACGGCCCTCTTGTTATGGTCTCTTTTTGCCTAACGGTTCATTCATTTTAAAGTATCATTAAGGGCAGACATTTACATCCAGCTGTATTTGTTGATGTTTTTCTACTTGAAGAGTAATATCAGAACTCTTGTTTAAGTTTCATGTATATATTTTTTGACATATTGTTGCGTTTTTTGATATATTGATTGTTTTAACATTTGTTGTAGATGTCTATAGATATCTTCAGATGTTGCTTATATTTTCACAAAACTCTTGTGCCTCCTGGCTTAGTTACATTGGACTACTTTGCATGGATTCAACAAAAAATCCTTTTGAAATATTTGTTACTTTAAAATATTATATTTGTAATGGAACAAAAAATTATAGAAAGTTACATATTTAATTGCTTAAAATGACATTTTGCTCTCATAGCCTCCAATTTATCTCCTGGGATTGAAAAAAAAATTACAATTTGAAAAATTATTTGGAATGACAAGTTTATCTTGTCTCAACATTGTAATAAGTCAAGACAGCATTGGCTTTGTTGCTTGCATGAAAAACCTGAACTGTAACAAAGACTCACTTTTGGCTTGTATCTGAAGATGTCATTTTATGCAGTCTAAACTTAGTCATGTATATATTTCCAGCTCATCTGAGTTCTCAAAGTGAGCTTTTGTGATCAATCAATGATTGGTGCCCATATTTCTATCCGTCCTTCCACAAACAACTTTAAATAAAATGATCAATTCTTTAAAAAATCTATTACATGTAGTCTGAAACTGCTTGCCAGAATTTGACCAAATTTCACAGATATGATCATTGGGTCATGCTTTATCTTCATGAGAGTTGGTCAGAATATTTGTCAGGTCAAGGATGAATCCTATTGAAAGTCGAAAGGATCAATTTGATATTATCGGGAAAGGGGCTTTAATTGAAAATTTTCTTGTTTACACTGTAGTAGGAGACAGGATACGTACAATGCACCTCTATTCACAAGGATGAACCCTTTTGAAAATTGTATCTTCCCTTGCAGAAATTATTTACAAGACTATTATGAAGTACAATTATGTCTTGGTGACAATTTGACCCGGAGTCAAAGAGATGAAGATGAGCAATATATGACCATCGTGGTCCTCCATTTTGTTTTTGTTTTTTGGATTTTTTGACATTGATTGCTTAAGTAATAATGTAAATGTCTATAAGTACATATATTAGAACTTGCTTGTAATTTTGCAGACTTCATGAAAAAATATTTTGTGGGACAGTTGGTCTGGTTACCAGACGGAACTATATTCTATCATGCCTAAAAAAGAACATATAGATTATGCAACTAAATTTTGCTGGTCAGTAGGTCCTGTAATCTTGTGCATATTGTTGGACAAGTATGGTTTTTACTTGACATTTCAGTAGGACCAACAGCTTTTCTTGAAGTCTGTTTTTACAAAATGATTATTTTGCAAACTTAATAAGTAAGCATACACTGCTGTTCAACAATATGCCAAAAAAAAAAAAATTCTATTTGAAATACATTTACTTACATTGGAAAAATTTTAAATAAAAATTATTCAAATGCATAACAAGGTTTGAGATGGTAGGAAAAAACTATTTTACTTGAAATAGAAACATGTATTGAATCGCTTAAGATGATAATTTGCTTCCATTCCCTTTAATTTATATGCCCGTACGAAAAAATGTAGCGGATTCCGCTTGGAAAATAGGCGTAAATGAGACGTAAATGAAGCGGAAACGGTCATTTACGCTTGTAACTCAGGCGTAAGTTAAATTTACGTCTCTGCTACATCATAAAGTACTGGCGGAATACATCAGAAATTACGGGCGTAAAATGAATTCGAAGCGGAATTTCATTTCTATTGATGTTTACAGGCGTACTTCAACACTTTAACTTTTTCTAGAGACGGATTTTACAGACTTAGCATTTTTATGGAGGCGGAAAGACACTTTCAGCAAGCGTAAAATAACTTAAACTTTTGTTAGGGGCGTACTTTTCTAACTTAAACATTTCATGTGAAAGAAATCAGTACTGTGAGGAAAATTCATGCTGCGATATAACTAAAAAAATGTTGAAAGCCGTGTAAAACTCCATTCAATCAATCTTTCACTTACCATTGAAATGTTTTGTCCAATGTTCAAGTTTTTATGCTGAAAATCAGTGACCTTCAAAAAATGACCTTGACCTTGGCAAAAAACCTTGACTTTACTATCCACCAAAAGGCTTTGTAACAAGCAATTCATAAGTAAAATATCAATGCTTTATCACCTACCATTACAAAGTTAGAAAATGTAAAGTTTTACAAATTTGACCTTAAAAAAATGACCTTGACCTTGACTGATTACCAAGAACTTTTTCAAACAGAAAGGTCTTGTCCCAAGCAATCATCATACATGTGAAATATGAAGCCCCCCCCCCCCCCCCAAAAAAAAAAAATAATAATAATAATAATAATAATAATAAAAATTCTTAATATACTCAGAAAAGAAAAAATCTTATTATTCTAAAGAAAATATCTGTAAATACAGCCATAGTTTCTGAAAATACTTTTAAAAAAAATATCTACATGCATATTTACTTTACCTAAACGAATGCAGTTGATAATATCAAAGTCTAAAAAGTCTCCAGTCTATAGAAATCCCAATCCAAAATGGCTGCCGTTTTCAAATGGAGTTTCCGTTTGGAATCTTTTTTTTGCCTTTTTCCTTTCACTTTGAGAAGAATAGCACATAGAAGGTATGTAAAAAGCTGACATTTGATGATTTGTAATAGAATCTTGTCCTATTGGGCTCAAAACAAGTTATTTACAAATATAAGACAACTTACAACTCAATAAACAGCGAGTCCTTCGGATTCGAATGCGAAATTGACAAATGATTCCATGGTTTTAATGAATTAGGCTAAAAATTCATAATTCCAAATATTATTAAACCCATATTAAACCTTGTTACCCCAAAGGTATAGAAGAATTATAGGAAATGGATATATCAAATTGTGTTGATTTATGTAGATTAATACCAATAAATTTTCGACCCTATGTCCTATTTAAGCAACATGTGTTTTTAGAGTATATTGTACAGTGCTCTCAATAAGGGCCAAAATCGGGAATTTTTGTAATTCCATGTTGGAATTTCAGGATTTTTTTCAAACTAAGGAATCCCCCCTCCAAACACCTCCTTTCCTTGTTAGAATAACTTTAATTGTTCCCACAGTCCATTATTCTTGGTTGGTCAGTCTTTAAATAAAAACTTCCAAGTGTTAAAACTTATAGCTTTTACTTTAAGCTGTAGGTACAAAGTTTGGTTGCACAATTACCCTTTATTTCTTAATATAAACTTTGGAAACTAATACGAGAAACTGAAGTTTCTGAAACTGAAGTTTCTATTTGGAATTGCTCTGTAGATGAATCGTTTGATCTTAGGAATATTCCCCTGATTGGAATTTCATTTGTTTCAAAAGTCCTATCAAAGGACCCTCACAATCTGTATTGACAAAGAGAATGTCAGATGCTGTAATGATGCGTTCCTAACCTGACAAGATTGCGTAAGATGGTAGTTATGGCAACTGTCCAATACCATGTATGTTACACATTTTTGTCAGCTATAATGTATGCTCGTGTTGATTATCAAAAACATCCGGGGTCAAAATCAGGGTGTTTTTTTTTTAATCTCAAGACGTTTTTTACGTCAGTCTGATTTTCCAGATCTAATTTCTAAACTTTTGGATGTTGATGTCTGCTTATTGAGAGCACTGTGCATTCTATTCACAATATAAATTACAATAATTCCTAAAGCAATCACCTTATATATGAATGAATTTTTCAATTGTGTATTTACTGTATTGACCACTTACAAGCGATGTTTCTAATTTCCAGACAAAGTTAGAATTATGCTGGACTGATTAAATGTTAAAATGAGAAGGCAGCCTATCATCTAACAGAACAGCTAGGGGCAGAAGACCTGATTTAAGGACTTTCGGGGATCAAAAGGTCAACAAAAATAAATCACTTATCATCAGTACTGAGAGAAGATGGGCGATTGGGTTATGAAAACTTACAAGATTGCATCAAGTATGTATGAAAGGTATTTACAAATCCATTTCACATAAAATAATTGGGTGCATTTTCTTTTCTTTTTTTTCAAATTACCATATCATTGATTTTTTTCCCAGTGTATTGTAACAACCAATTCGCTGAGGCTTCAGTTTGCCCCACAGAATATTTCAGGTATGACATAGATGAAACTGTGTGCAACACACCCAATATTTTCAACACAATAAATTTTGCTCAAAATCCTCAATACATTGATTTGATACTTTTTGCCTTGTACAAATCATACAGTGAATTTCGTTGAATTTTTTTCACATTTTGACGCTTAAAGTATTTGGAATTAAGTTAAGTAAATATTTGAGAAGAAAGTGTGAAGAAATCAAATGGTTACTCAATTTGGGATTCAGTCAAAGATCACGGATTTACAAATAGATAAACTGCTAAATAACCCTTGCAGGGATAATTCTGGTTCAGAATATATCATGTGCAAGGATATCTCATTTAGCCAAATGAAATGTAAAATTAAGATTTTACCTAGTTTGAGGAACTTAAACTTCTCTGGTTTTCAAAAGAAAATCAGTTGTGGGCTAAATCAAGAATCTAAATAAATGTGGAACATAGAAAGTGAGATTAATAAGTTGTTATCTATAACTTATTAATATCATCTTTTATGTTCATACAAAATAAAAGGTTTAATTTCAAGCTATAGTTTGAGAAAATTCTCATTAGAGCATGCAAAAAGTTGTATAGTTTTGGGCCAAGTAATGTGATGATTTTTTGTTTTATTATGCCCCCGATAGGGAGGCATCATAAATTTGACTTGTCCGTCCGTCCGTCTGTCCGTCTGTCCGTCCGTCCGTCATTCCGTCCAAAAACTTTAACATTGGCCATAACTTCTAAATCAAAGCGGTGTCGGGGGCATTGTCATCTTACAGTGACAGCTCTTGTTTTTCAGAATATGTTAATACCAGGCTGGGTTGATGGTCATTTTACATTCTGGACAAAAATGGTTGAAATAGATGAGGAATTTACAGAAAGGATTCACTCAACAGGAATGGCTGAATATCAAGAATAATTTCGAAAATAAGGAAATTTGAAAATTTTTCGAATTAATATAACATAGTGTATAAATTTATCTTTCTTCTTATGTGAAAGTTGTCATTCCTTTTTGCTTGGCTGTTTTAGAACATAAAAATTGAAAGTTTTTCATTGTGCTGTCGTTGTATCTCTGTCATTATTTAAAATACAATTGTATAGAGATCTGCTTGAAACTTTCCATATGTGTTCACTATATGATCTACTGTGGACAACTGTGTGATATGCCCCTTTTTACTAAGATTTTTAGCTCGGGTGTTTTCGGAGAAAACCCAAGGTATTGCTATAGCCTCCGTGTCGTCGTCATTGTCGTCGTGGGAAAACTTTGACATTTTGTTATATCTCTGTTTCTACTGAAGGCATTCACTTAAAACTTGGCACACATGTTCACCATCAAAAGAGCAACTTATACGATCAAGGGGGATAACTCTAGATGCATTTTGTGCAAATTATGCCCCTTTTTCGACTTAGATTTTTACTTGACATCCAGCACTTGACAGCCGAGCGTAGGCACCCGTGACGTAGGCGATGCTCTTGTTTCTATCTGGATCATCTAGCCAAGCATTGGCACCCACAGAGCTAGTGATTTCCATTTCAAAATGACAATTTATCTCATTCATCAAATACTACGTTGTGGGTACTCATGCGAAATGTTTCATCAATTCATTCCCTTTGACCACACACAAAATAGGGTCAAGATTAAAAAAATACAGATCTAGAGTCTGTGTAATTGTGCCATTGTAAAAATTGGGCTTGTGTATAGCAAAGCTCCTGGCACATAACTATGGATTTTCAGTGATCAAAACTTGTCCTAGGACCTGTAGATCTTTGGGAGGATTGATAGTAACCACCATTAAAGGCACTTCAGGCTTATAGTACTTGTCCAAGAATTTCAGCTTGGCTGTTTAACAACAAAAGATCAAGGTATTGTCAGCACATTGGTGTTGTTTGCATTTGTATTGGCGTATGTGTTCGCAACTGACAAACATAAACCTTGGTCATATCTGTTGTTAATGAAGATATGAACTTGAAATTTGGCATGTGTTCACTATCACAATAGCTACCAAGACTATCAAGGGGTATAACTATAGCATCTATTTGTAAGAGTTATGCCCCTTTTTCTTAGATATTTTCATTATCTAGCACCTGCAGCAGATTGCCGGTACTGGCTTGCTGTGCTCTTGATTACCAAATCATGTAATTTTATCTGTTCTTTTTCACACATAAAGTTTCATTCCACTGAGGAAAAAATTGTGAGAAAAGAAGTTATTGCTTATTATATGCATTTTCTTCTATTCAATCACTATTTTCCTTATAATAGAAGAATTATTAATAGAATGATATAAGTCTCCATCAAGGACTTGTTGTTATCAGGGAGACACAGAAAGATTTAGGACATTCAGGTCTTGCATGCTGAAGGCAAAAAGTGTTGAGCCCTAATTTTGGAATGAATACAGTAATTGTTCATTTAGGTAAATTCCAAAGAAGCTAGAATTCAAAGCCATTGTACTCTGAAATATTAATGCATGTACCTAGTATGTAGGGAAAAAGAGAAATTGCTATGTTCACACAATGTTTTTATTACTCAGGGGCTTGAAAACAAGGGACTTGAGTTAAAAGACATTTTTATGCCCCCACATCAATAAGATAGGGGGCATATTGTTTTACCAAATCTGTCTGTCTGCCAAAACTTAACCTGAAAACCAAATATTTTTCTATAACTTCAACACTTTTGGATTGACAATGCTTATTTTTTGCATGAACAAAGCAGTTAATCAATGTCACCAATCAAGGTCAAGGGATTCTTCAAGGTCAAACTTATTAAAAAAAATAAGCCATTTCAAGGGCAGAAGTGTTTTACAAAAACATCTTGTTGAAACCCTGAATATGAAATTCAGTTTGTCCTCAAAAGGATGACCTATTTTTTCTTCCTTGAAAATATATAATATCAATTAAGTTGAGTTTTGTGTCTCACCGGAACACTAAATGCTAAAGGTGAGGTTATGGGATCATGCTTTGTCTGTTGTCTCAATAGTGTGCCAAGATTTTGTTTTGTTTACTAATTTGTCCATGTAAAGATTATTTCTTTATTATTGCTCCCATCTACAAAGTAGAGAGGGGAATATTGGTTTCACCCTGCTTGTCCGACATACTTTCTAAGACCTTTTTTGTTACCGTGCTCTAACATAAGAACAAAGTTTCCTAGAAAAATGGACTTTGTTGCCATTAGCCATATGACAATTTTGTTGCCAGGGCTGTGCCATATCTTTCCTGTTAACAAACATTAAAGGTCAAGGTCACAATTGAACTTTGTCCAGTAACCTACTGCAGAAATTGAACAAAGCAATGGTGGGGAATCTTTGTCTGTTTTGTGACAGATCTATAGTTAAGAATTGAGATATCATTGTAGAATCCGACCAATCATACATTCACTTTTAAATAAAATTCTGTCTGGTTTACGCTTGGTTTCCCCCTGGTTCCTTACCAGCTCACTAGCGGAAAATGAGACGTAATCCGCTAGTCAATTCCGCCTGGTTTTTCAACTACAAGCATTTACGTCTGTAGAAATATTCCGCTTAATTAGCATAATTCGCCTCAAATTACGTCTATTTTACGCTTGGTTTCCGCCTCATTGCTATTACTAGCGGAAAGCTAGACGGAGTCCGCTTAATAATTCCGCCTGGTTTTTCCGCTAGCAAGTGATTACGGCTGTAAAAAAATTACGCTTAATTAACATAATTCGCCTAAAATTCCGTCTATTTTACGCTTGGTTTCCGCCTCATTGCTATATAAAGTTTCAACCAGCTTCCTAGCGTAAAATGAGAAGGAATCCGCTTGATAATTACGTCTATTTTACGCCTCTTTTACGGGTGGAATTTTTCGTACAGGAGGTCAGGTTGAAAACAATGTTGCAATTTGAGAAATTGTTTGGAATGACAAATTTCTCTTGTCTCAACATAATAAATCAGCATTTGCGTTTGTGTCTGCTTGATTAACTTTTAATTTGGCCATATCTCAAATACAGTGATTATCAATACTTATCAATACGCTCAAGCAGGCATATGTATTGATGTTGTGCCCGTTCTAAATCATATAGATCAATGGCATACTGTTTAACCCATGCATGCCTGCTAAAACATCCTAAGAACTAAGCATTTTGCTGTGACTTCAACATTAATTGTTTAGAATGCCATGATTATCCCTTTCTCTCATTATCTAGTGCTAATAAATTGTATTCATTGAAATTCAAATATTTCATCCAATTTCTAGTCAGATATAGAAAGGTTTCAATGTACATAGTCTGTTTCAAATCACATTTGAGTTTATTAGGCAAGGCATTAAGATTGTGCCTGTTAGCTTTGATATAGAATTACTGGTATTTTCAAAGAAATACAGTACCAAAAAACTGATTTGTTACAATGATGTCGCCGAATGAAGGAAAAATCGACCATATTTAATTTACACTAAATCATCTTGCAAGTTCGCAAGTAGTAGAGAAATGTGCAATTTTTTTTTACTCAGGGCCCATGAGATTTCTAGAAACCATTAAGCATTGTTTTGTAAGGTTTTCATTTTTATGCCCCTACATCGAAAGACCAGGGCACATTGCTTTACTGCCTATCCATCCGTCTATCTGTCTGTCTTCAAAGCTTAACCAAAAAACTTAACCTTGTCAATACTTTCAAGGCTATTCAAGATACAATGCTCATTTTTAGTATGATGATAGCTCTCAATAAAACACATCTGCTGGTGTCAAGGTCATGTAACAAGGTCATCTATTAAGGTTAAATTTCGTTTTTTCCTGAAATGCAATGCATCAAATTCTGTCAGCAACTCAAAAGGGTAATAAAAAGATACAATATAACCAAAGAATGTGAAGCTGATTGCAGATGGTGCACATGTTCCTCAGCTTTAATAGGCAAGGTATAAAATGTGTCATCTTTGCCAGAATTTTCTAAATGTTTTAAATTAAACAGTAAAAATAATAAAAAAAACAACGAAAAAATCTTAACCTTTTGGAGGGAAAGTCTAGAACAAGAATCTCCTTCAACCTTTATATAATTACCCTAATGAACATGTAGTCTTTACATCTGTGGAAAGTATTTGAGGTAACCAAAGTATGCTCTTTTTGCCAAAAGCCAGTCTTAATTTCATGGTTATATGTCTTGACAACTATAAATATTTTTGTTAGCTTTATTTGATAAGTTGCATCAAAAGCTACTGTTAAAGAAAGTATAAGATCTGTTCCTGTTGTCTTTTAAATGAATGGGAACAGTCTATTGTTACGTTTTCATATAAATGATCAAAATCAGGGCCATTTTCATACATCTTTTATCTCTCAATTGAAACATTTTCAAAGCAATGAATTTTCCTATTGATATGTCTGTAATAATCAAATAAGCCCAGAAGTGATTTCCAAATATTGTTGTAGAAATGTAATTTCAATAAAGATAAAACAAATATTCACTCCCAAACAACAATGTCTTCAATTTTGATATTTGACATGACTTGAATCTGTCAACCAAAAAACTGATAATTGATTCAAACTACCATATATGATTGTTCTGGGAATAATGTATAATTAGTAGAGGGCCCTTATGCAAACTTGATTAAAAATTCCATCCTTATTGCTTTACATTAAAGCTTTCAATTCCTCCAAACTTGCACAAAAGTATTTTTCTTCAGCAAATCGGTGAAACCTTTCCGGTATTGTAAGAAAATATGCATCATGAAAATTTCATAGAAATATTCTGTTCCTTAACCTATCATATCAAAGAAATGGCTTCTTAAACTTTATGATGTCTCTTGATTAAATCTTGTGTTTTAAGTAAGTAATAAATAGTTCGGCAACATTTTGGAACTCGCGAACTTTCACAATGTTGGGCCAAGTCTTCTAATGAAATTTAGGAAACCTATGTTTACACTGTGAAAGTTAATTAATCCAACTGGTGAGGGACTATTAAAGGAGAATTTCAAGACTCCCATCTTCAGCAATTTTTGATCACTTTAACTCTTTCCCTTTCAAAAATTGAAAATGGTAACAACCAATTATCAATGTGCAAGTAATATTAAAGAAAAGCTTCTAATTTTAAAGGTAATATTTTTGAAAAGAAGAAATTGCTTGTCATTAGCAATTTCTTCTTTTACGTAATGTTTTCTAAAGATTAAAACGTTCACCTCCTTGATTTCAGATTGGAATAATTGTTTGCATACTTTTGGAGTCCATGGGGCTTGTCTCGCAGAAGTGTCAAACCCTTGTGTAATCCCTTACAGCTACACTCAGCCTTTCTGAATATTTTTTTAGCTCACCTGAGCACAAAGTGCTCAAGTGAGCTATTGTGATCACCTTTTGTCCGGCGTTAGTCCGTCGTCAGTCGTCCGTCAACAATTTCTTTAAACGACAACTCCTCCTAAACTACTGGGCCAATTTACACCAAATTTTATAGAAATGTTCCCTAGGAAGTCCACTTCCAAATTTGCTAAAAGAATTGAAATCGGTGAAAAACTCTGGTTGCTATGGCAACCAAAGTTGAAAATATAAGAAAATCTTTAAATTTCTTTTCTTTAGAAACAAGCAGTCCTATAGCCTTGAAATTTGGCATGGAGGATCAGCTCATAGACCTGAATAAAAATAGCTAAAATCATATCTGTTGGGTCACCAGGTGCGGAGCACTTGTGCGGAGCACTTGGGGGGAGGGGGAAGTACTTTGGGTTTATTTTGTAATCTTTAACCTTCTTCCATTCTTCTGAATAAGAAGCCTTACAACCTTCGAATTTGGCATGGAGGATCAGCTCATAGACCTAAACAAAAATAGCTAAATCATATCCGTTTGGCCGCCAGGTGCGGAGCACCAGGGAGGAGGGGGTAGTACTTTTGTGAAAATTTTGTAATCTTTAACCTTCTTCTTCTTCTGAACCAGGAGCCCGACAGATTTGAATATTGGCATGAATGGTCAGCATATGGACCTTTATAAAAATAGCTAAAATCATGACTGTAGATTCACCAGGTGCGGAGCACCAGGGGGGGAGAGGGTATACTTATGTGAAAATTTTGTAATCTTTTACCTTCTTCTTCTTCTGAACCACAAGCCCTACAGACTTGAAATTGGCATGGAGGATCAGCTCAAAGATCCTAATAAAAAAAGTAAAATCATGACTGTAAGGCCAGCAGGTGCGGAGCACCAAGGGGGGAGGGGGTAGTACTTTTGTGAACATTTTGTATCTTTAAAATTCATCTTCTAATGAACAAGGAGCCCTACAGACTTCAATATTGGCATGGATGATAAGCATATGTATCTAAAATAAAATAGCTAAAATCATGAATGTAGGGCCACCAGATGCGGATCATTAAGGGTGAGGGGGAAGTACTTTAGATCAATTTTGAAATCTTTAACCTTATTCTTCTCCTGGATCAGGAACCCTACAGACTTGAAAATTGTCATGGGTGATCAATATATTGACATTTATAAAAATAGCTAGAATCATGACTGTAGGGTCACAAGGTGCGGAGCACCAGGGGGGAGAGGGTAGTACTTTTGTGAAAATTTTGTAATCTTTTACCTTCTTCTTCTTCTGAACCACAAGCCCTACAGACTTGAAAATTGGCATGGAGGATCAGCTCATAGACCTTAATTAAAATAATTAAAATCATGATTGTAAGGCCAGCAGGTGCGGAGCACCAAGGGGGGAGGGGGTAGTACTTTTGTGAACATTTTGTATCTTTAACCTTCATCTTCTAATGAACAAGGAGCCCTACAGACTTCAATATTGGCATGGATGATAAGCATATGTATCTAAAATAAAATAGCTAAAATCATGAATGTAGGGCCACCAGATGCGGATCATTAGGGGGGAGGGGGAAGTACTTTGGATCAATTTTGAAATCTTTAACCTTATTCTTCTCCTGAATCAGGAACCCTACAGACTTGAAAATTGTCATGGGTGATCAATATATTGACATTTATAAAAATAGCTAAAATCATGAATGTAGGGTCACTAGGTGCGGAGCACCAGGGGGGAGAGGGTATACTTTTGTGAAAATTTTGTAATCTTTTACCTTCTTCTTCTTCTGAACCACAAGCCCTACAGACTTGAAAATTGGCATGGAGGATCAGCTCATAGACCTTAATTAAAATAATCAAAATCATGATTGTAAGGCCAGCAGGTGCGGAGCACCAAGGGGGGAGGGGGAAGTACTTTTGTGAACATTTTGTATCTTTAACCTTCATCTTCTAATGAACAAAAAGCCCTAAAGACTTCAATATTGGCATGGATGATAAGCATATGTATCTGAAATAAAATAGCTAAAATCATGAATGTAGGGCCACCAGATGCGGATCATTAGGGGGGAGGGGGTAGTACTTTGGATCAATTTTGAAATCTTTAACCTTATTCTTCTCCTGGATCAGGAACCCTACAGACTTGAAAATTGTCATGGGTGATCAATATATTGACATTTATAAAAATAGCTTAAATCATGACTGTAGGGTCACCAGGTGCTGTGTGTCTTGGGGATGGGGTAGTACTTTGGATCATTTTTGAAATCTTTAAACTTCTTCTAATGAACCAGGAGTCCTACAGACTTGAAAATTGGTATGGGTGATCAGCATATGGACATTAATTGAATTAGCTTAAATCATGACTGTAGATTCACCAGGTGCAGAGCATCTTGGGGGAGGGGGGAGTGCTTTGTTGAGAATTTTGAATCCCTACAGCCTTTATATTTGACATGGATTGATCAACTCATTTAAGAAAACTTAAAAAGTCTCAGACTCAGTCAGTATATCTGGCATAGATTAGCTGATCACAGACCTTTTATGAAAAAAAGCTTAAAAAAATAATGACCAGGGGAGGAGCAGAGGGGGGAGGATTATTTCAAATGTTATCTGATTGAATAAGTGAAAATTTCTTTCTGTGGTTGCATGGACATACCTAGGTAATGAAGCTTTTTTTCTCAGGTGAGAGGCCCAGGTCTATAATCATAGACCAATAAAGGCTAGCAGCTAGAGACTAGGAAAGGGTGTTATGGTAGTACTGGTGTGAGAAACACCAGGAGTCCATTGTTAGATGCTCCGGCTGCAGCAATATAACTAATAATGTTGAAAGAAGTGTTAAACCTAATTCAATCAATAAGTGTGTTAATTGTTGTCATGCAAGAACTTTTGACATTTTGTCATATCTCCAGTTATTACTAAAGGCATTCACTTAAAACTGAAATGTATCTTCACTATCAATAAAGCAAGAAGTGCTTTTTTTGTACAAATGTGCCAACCTAAGTTGTTGGATCCACTTTCCAAGACTAAGCAACCTTTATAACAATGTTTTAAAACATTGAAAATCACTCCTTCAAAGAGTGTCCTCCTCTGTTCAAAAAACATTGGTGCAAAGGTTATGGAAAGTGTCAATTCCTTGAAAACCTGAACCAAATTTATCACAATTTATTCCATCAATCATGGCGACTTTCAGGCCCTTCAGGGCTTGGATTAAATTCGAGCATGCAGTTCTGATTCTGAGCCACCGTTTGCCACAAGATGACGAAGACCAAGCAACCCGCTCAATCACGCTCAATTATGCAGATTTCGTTTTGAAATGGGCGTTATTTGCTGTGTTATGTGTTAAGGCAAGTGACATCGCGCACCAATAACGAAAACTAACTATGTCTGCACTGTACATAAAGATCGTACTACGAATTTACTTTTCAAGTTAAATGATATTCTTTAGAAGAAATTAAATCATAAAAGCTCTGTCGAGAATAGGAAAGGTTTATTTCAAAAGTTTTTCTCCGATGTGGTTGAAAATTGACCAATTTTATCAAAGAAAAACGCCGAAAACGCAATGTGAAACGTTACAAACAATCTTGAAGCTTTCGAAAACATCGCTCGAAAAGACAGAATTTCTTGTCCGAATTTTTTGAAATTTGTGGGAACAATAGATTTATCGTATACTTTGTTGCGAATCTGTGGTGATTACAAGGCTCATTTCGAATCTGAGGTATCGGCTACTCTTTAGGTGAATCAAAAATGTCAACAGTGCCCCCCTCCCCCCTCCCGGCATTATTTACTTAAATATCCTCTGACTGGGCCTTTAAACCATATAGAGCATAAATAAAGACGTTGATCTTATTCAAGTGTTATTTTTTTATGACGTCATAAATTTACCAAGCAACGTCGGTATAAACAAAAGTGGCGGTGTAATGCATAACGTAATTTTCCGGCACATTCTTGGTTTTATAGCTAGCTTTAAAGCTTTTCTATTAAACATTTATCATCTTTTTTTGAATAACTACAATAGTCTTTGTTTCCATGAAATTATAGCGACAATTCTCCTTTTTCCAGCATTAACATTTGGAGAGACCCTCAAAATGCTTAAATCATTTGTCTAGTCTCTGCAAATGTTAACGCCCTCAAACCGTGAATTAATCTTATAACCACAGCACCTTGTAATGCTTTTACGGACATAAGATTGGTGTGTGAAATGAAAGTTTTCTCACCATATCCGTTTTTTTTTCAATAAAATTTTTTTCTAGGCATTGTGTCAAATATAGATTTTTGAATGTATTTGGATTATAAAGTGTATAGGCAATTTAACTATATATTCCAATAAACGCTGTGAAAAATGCACTCATCTCCTATAATTGCAATCCTTTAGATCTAAGAAGCAATTAAAATATTCGATCATAAAAATAAAGTTGAAGTATCTTTCTGCTGCGCAGTGAAAATTACATTTACCTATTTTTTTATCGCATATTAAACGTCCGTTTTCTCGCCATCTGATTCTACGATCACAAATCACTAAATGCCACCGCCAGTATATATTCGGCCGGTGTAAAAAATCGCCCGGTGGCATTCAAGTTTGGGAATCTGCCGATATCGCACGGTGGTAGTTTCACATTTTGACCGTAGCATCAGTTTGCTGACAAAAAAAAATGTTTCAATTCCTTACTGATCAAATAGCGATGAAGAGTTGTGGAAGGAGAATGAAGTTTACGGAGCTTCTACAACATTGGACTTGCAGATCTATCGTCGGGGGTTTCCAAAAATACCTATTGCATTTTATACAGATAAAATGTGCAACGGATTTCCCAACGTGATGCGATTTAAACCAATCATTTTTTTCATCTTATTTGATTGCAATTATAGGTATTAAATGATTGTTAATTTATCTTTTAAAAATCGAATATAATGACGCTAATGCTTGTCAATTAATAAAATTGATTTGAACAAACTTTCAAAAATGTACGTTTCATCTACATCGGGCTTAAAGTGTTGATAAAGTATCAAAAGAAAAAACGTGTCTAGCCATTATGTCCCATACGGAAAAGAATGACGATTTTTACGTATTGTCAAGTACCGAACTTGGGTATGACGTTTAGATTTTAATAGAACACATATGAGCTGAAACAACTATCTTTTCAAATATAACTAACATACATAACAACGGAAAAACTACGGACTGGTTCATGTGTGAGAAAGGTGTTGTACAAGGCGACAGTGTGTCGCCGACACTATTTTCAATCTACATGAATGACCTCGTTCAAAACATAAACGCGGGAATCGAGCTCGGGAATACAAAAATATTTCTTCTATTATACGCTGACGACATTGTCCTGGTAGCAAAAACAGCAGAATCTCAACAAATTATGCTTACATTGTAACTGCTAATGGTGTGAACAATGGAGAGTTATGATAAACACAGACAAATCTAAAGCATTTCAGACAGGGAAAGAAGAAGCGCAGTGAATATGACCTCAAATTCGGACATAATATACTCGAAGTAGTTCCTGAATATAAATATCTCGGTGTTGTATTTGACGAAAAACTTAGTTTCACTCCACACAGTGGGCTAATCTCGAAGTCAGCTGGACGGGCCCTTGGAAGCGTCAATTCGAAAATACATAATTTGAAGCACCTTGGTTATAAGTCCTTCGAAAAAACCTTTATTATAATTGGGTGGTGCCAATATTAGATTACGGATCCTCAAGTACCAACCAATTGATAATATTCAGAATCGCGCAATAAGATACTTTCTTGGTGTTCATAGATTCGCGCCAACGTCATAGAAGATATTTATTGGTTACCCAGTGAATACAGACACTGGATAGTTATACATCGATATAACCGATTGCTTACTGCGGACAAAAACAGACGAACAAAAAAAGTATTCGAATATGACTATCGTGTATACAAAAACAACTGGTGCAGTGATATAAAACAGATTTTTGAAAAGCTCGGTGTGATAGATAATTATAACAATAAACAGCTAGTGAATTTAACAAGCGCTGAGGGTAAAATCCGAGCTCATTACACAATACGTGGTTGGCGAACATCGAGATAACGAATAAACCGAGAACCTAAAGACTCTTCAATAATACATTTGTAACCGAGAAATACTTGCAACTTAACCTCAGTAAAAACGAACGATCTCTTTTGTCCCAGTTACGATGTGGCATACTCCCGTTAAGGGTTGAAACTGGTCGATACGTAAATGGGTCCTATGAAGAGAGACTCTGTAAACTGTGTACCAACGACGTAATCGAGGACGAAGTGCATTTTATGATCGAATGTGATAGATATGGCGATGAAAGACAGCGGCACTTAGAACTCAATGTGTGTGGTGAATACAAAACACTAAGTACAAAAGATAAACATACATTCTTGCTGCGTGAAGAGCCTAGAAAGATAGCCAAATTCATAGTCAAGGCTTATATAAAAAGACGCCCCGTTTTGTATGCTACAACTTGATGGTTCCAACAAGTTAAGAGGAGAGAGAGAGAGAGAGAGAGAGAGAGAAAAAATGAAAGTGTGAACGAGGTTGTGAATGTGTCCTTTTTATAAAATGAAAACCGAAAATCAATCCACTAGGTAAGTAAAAGAGCAATATTTTATTGATTGTTTTAAGCCGAAGCTAAATACATCAAAACGTTTTATGTAGACACTACGTTTTATTGTGTAACGTCACTTCTCAATTTCCTGACGTTATGACGTAGACGTCGTTTATGTAGAGAAAACGCTCCGATAAGCCAAGCGCGAAACATGTCAGCTTTGTTTCCGCTATTTTTTTCATTAATAGTTTAATCTAAATAAAAAACATATCTTGTAATTGGAATCAGTTTTTACGTTTTTACTTAGATTTCTATCTTACGTCGTTGATTTCACCTTTTTCTTAACCTTTATGTATATAAAAGCGAATAAAATCACAAATCGTCCATCATCATTTTATAAAATGGGAATATTTTAAGTCTGTGTTCGCTACTGGTACAGGAAAAAAGATGTTGGCTTACTTTGAGGAATCGTAGATTGGGGTCTCTAATCTGTTGGTTGTGTACCTTTACTCTGTTTCTAAGGACAATGCCGATCTCTCCTATGTATTCATCACCACAGCCGTTACATTTCATTACAAAGATTACATTTTTAATGCCACAAGATCCATTCTCTTTAATGAAAAACTCTTTCCTTGAAATAAATAAGTATGAAGATCCCTCGATGAGGTGTTTACATAGTCCACAATTGGATCTTCCACATTTTTTATGCTTGGTACAGTAAACAACATCGTTAAATTGACAAGGTGAATGGAAAGATTTAGGAATGAAATTGAATGAGTGTGTGGAGCGAGTTTTGAGTGAATTTAATGGGAGGTAATCCAGTATTGCAAATTTTGTTCAGGATTAAATATGCATACAAGTTCAATAGATAGATTCTTATTTCTTCAAGGACCTATCAGACGCTTACAATTTCAATTTATTAAGTGATGTCCCGATTTTTCCCCCGGCTATTTTCATTTTGAACGAAGTTGTTGTTATATGTTTTTCAGTGAGTTTTGAGCGATTTTGAATGGTTTGAGTCAGTTTCTGGAATGAATGAATGGAGCGCCAAGTGAGCGATTAAGAATGGTTTTGATTGAGTTAAATGTCAATTTGACGATATTAACTGTACTTTTTCTGTAGACTCCTACTTGGCTCTTGCTGACTTGCTGTCGTTGGACATTTAGAACGTCACTCAGCCATTTCCGTATGTTGCATATAAGGCGGATGGGTATGCTACAAAATTGTCAGCCCAATTAGCTAAGTTGGCAGAGCACCGGACTTCAAAACCATTGACGTTCGACGGTGTGGATTCGTTTCCCGGGCTGGCACACTAACAAACTAATTGTCTTTCGGGTGGAACGTCAAACCGAGGCCCCGTGGGACGGTGCTTTACACCGAGCGAGTTACAGAATCATGGCGGATCTCAGCAGTAGTTTCGTCATGTATCTTTGCGGCTCCCCCGTAAAAACTAACGGTCTTCTGGGGGGGGGGGGGGGGTCGCTCATTTTGGCATGTGCTACGGTAGTGACGATAAATAACGGAAATACACACAAAAACAAAATTGTACATTTTGTTAGGCGGAAACAGTGTTAGGAAAACTATCACGGAAGCAACCGGCGCATTTCTTAGGTTTATACTTTTTAAAGTAAATAAAGGCTGGAAAATCTTAATTCTGATAATGACGAATCATTCTCAAAATTAAGGTTTGTCAGTCGTTATTTAAGAGTCTAAAGATATTTATAAAAGGATACGATTGTTTCACGTCAGTGACTTAAACGAGTAGCGTTGGCGACGTACAATGTTTTCACTCAAAGTTGCAAGGGCAAACGCCATTTTAACTGACGTCATCGAGTTTTTCCAAGGTTTTCCCGTAATTTTTAAAACTGGTACGTCTATGTACATCCGAGGTTGAACGTGAGATTGGCCGAATGGGGTTCCGAATGCGTCGTTGGGATGTCGAATTAGATGACTGTAAAGTTTTGAGAAAGGAGAAGTCCTTGCCAGCGAATATTATTAGAAAAATATTTTTTGTGTTATATTGTTTCCTTTTGTATGAAGTGAATTTTATCGAAGGAATGGAAATTAAACGCGAGTCAAGATGACATAAGCAATTCTTATGAATAACTTGTGTCGCGATCAAAAGATCTTTGATTGTCATCAAAATGTTATATCAAGATTCTGTTTACAGTCGATATTGCTCGAGCGACCATGTCTATTAAGCGACCAATTGTATTAATAGACCACCATAAAAAGTCCCTTCACCGTAATCAAAATCTCTGAAAAAGGGGGCATTCTTAAAATTGGTTATTGTTGAATCTTATGTCTCAATTAGACGATTCTTATAGGTTCGAACATCATAAGATTCAGTACGACTTGACCGACAATCTATAAATGGTATCAAAATGAACTGTCACATTTATCACAGTATTTCGTATTAAGCGACCATTCCCATGAACGACCGCTTTTTGGTGGTCCCTTAAGAGGTCGCTTAACACAAGTTTTACTGTAGTTTGGTGCCATTATTTGCTACAACTACGCTATAATCTAAACGACGTAGAGTGTAACGCTAACTGGTATAACTTGCGTGCACGACTTCAAATGCATTTTCTTTACCCCCAATAAACACAGTGAAAACATACCCATCCTTATAATATCTGACACATTTAATGAATTTACAAATATACATTAAAATTTGAAACCGTGTGTAGTATATCCCGATAAGAGCATGTAAATATATAATACATACTTAGTGAATTATATGAAAAAAAAATCTAACGAGGTTGGGAGATTTGAGCCTCGACAATTATCAATGCTCACAACCGAGTAAGATATTTTTTTTCATACTATACACTAAGTATGTATTATATTTATCTTATAACCTCTATTTGTCTTCTTTTCGACGATGTTTCTTAGCAAAATGCAAGTTTCTGAAAATAACTGCTTTACATCATTGTTCTAAAAAATAACTTTGTGATATCATAAAAAATATCATACGGGATGTTATCATACAGGTATTGGTATAGTTATAAGATAAAATGCAAATAAGTTTTTTTCCCCACATTTTATCTAACTAAACGACAATGTTCAATGTCAGGTCACTAAAACCAAGCGAGGCCATTTTTTTATTTTCTGGTTTTCGGAAGAGCCGACAATTTTTTCCAAAAACTTGAATAAAAATGAAATCTTCTACCACCATTTTTATTTTGGTTCTTTAAAAAATATTTAAGTCCGTCTCACAAATTTGTTGATTGCTTTTTTTTTTTTTTTTTTTTCGACACGTCAAAAGTTTCTACAAAAAATTTTGTATTTGGAAGAATCATCTATGAACAGTGAAATATTATTCCAATCTAATTAAGAAATTAAAGAAAAGCAGTGTTTTTTTTTCAGTTTTATCTTTATTTTCATTCCGACTACAGGATTTAAGGCATTTTATTTTTACCTTTATTCCCTCCTCCGACCATTTGTCTTGTTTAATTTATCCCGAGACCAGATAATGAAATAATAATGGCCCTTTACACAAGTAAAATCTACATTTCTCTTATCATCATTTGACTTTTTGATATCCTGTCATCCGCACAACATGTTGGCCACACAATGTCATAGAAGCCGGTCCAGGCATTCAGGCTGGTAAAGATGCAGGTTTTGTACCACCAACCTCCTTTCCCAAATGATGCACAATTTTCTCTCTCCAATGGATCATTATCCGAGTCATAGGTACTGAACATTTGCTGGTTCCCATTTATTGAAAGGCCATCACCCGCCGTCCCTGTTCAGTAAAGAAAATCGAGTCACTTATATGGCGAAACTAAGTATAGTGTAAGCAATTAGACTTGAGTCCTAACCTTTGTGATTGAAATGAATTGATTGATTGCTTGTATGTGTTTATATCCTATTTTAACAATATTGCATTTATATCTCGCGGCTGGTACACCGATCCGTCATTTCCTGTCGATTCTCACCTCAGTACAACAGAAACATTTCCATTCGGAACATCGCTCGGACTTTTCCGTAAACTGAAAAGTACCTCGGACGTAAGTGTAGTAATTTTGGGTCATTTTTTATGTAATTCGGCTCATGGTGGTACTTCGGTTAATACGCCTGTAGAAAATCACATTTTGTTAATTCTCTAGGATCGTCTTTGGAGAGGAGATCTCTTGGGAATACTATAATTTGATGACAAAACGCAGTAAAACACTGCGTTTTGTTATCAAATTTTAATATGCACACTTTTATTCTTTCGTTGATTTTGTTTTATGCAACGTCATCCTTAGCGGGATCGTTGTTGTTTGTTACGTCATATAAACCCTCGTGCGAAAAGACGCGCTTTCATGGCTGCGTCCGTATTATTCCCGAGGTCTATTCCGTAGAATCGCCGAGGGTTCCCGATTGAAACATTTCATCCGAGCCAACAGCTGCTCATAAAACCTATGTTTAGAACTTGTCATACAGTTAGTTACATCGTGAAATTGACATTTATCTCAATCAAAACCATTCTAAATCGCCCACTCAACGCTCCACCCATTCATTTCAAACACTCACGCAAACCAATCAAAAACGCTAAAAAACTCACTGTAATGATAAGATCAACAACTACATTCAAGATAAATACAGCCGGAAAAAATCAAGAATTTACCGAAATAGTTGGAATCTTAAAAAGTCCGATTGGTACTTGAAGAGTTAAGCTATCCAAAGAACTTGCATCTAAATACAGCCGGAAAAAATCAAGATTTTACCGATATAGTCGAAATTTTATAAAAGACCGATTGTGTACTTGAAGAGTTAAGCTATCTAAAGAACTTGATTCTATATTTTATTAAAGGGAAGTAATGAATATCGCTAATTTTGTTAATCCTGATCGCAATTAGCGATATCGGATTACCCCCCTTTAATTTCACTCAAACTCCACTCATCGCACCCATTCAATTCCATTCCAAAATCATTCCAAAATAATTCACCTTGTCAATTTTACAGTGTTGATAACTGTACGCCCATTGTAGGGTAACAAATATCTTGCGTCACAATGACTCTTGCCAAATGAAGATGAAATAAGGCCTAGTCGGGGTTCAAACTCACGATCCCAGAATTGAAATACCAACGCTTAAACGACTGAGCAAAGTTGAAAAAAGATATCACGTTCATTTCCTACAATGTGTTTTTTAACCATACGGACGGACGTCAGTATGAGAAAGTGTTTAACGCCTATATATTTATGGGTGGTCGCCGGTGGCCGGTTACGTCCATGTATATCTGACAGAGGTGAAGGAGGGGGGGGGGGATCGAGCAAGCCGCTAAATTCCTACCAGAATAAGATCCAACTTGTAACCGATATTTGTCTTCCTCCCCACTGATGTTGAAATTCTGATACAGCGCATATTTAGATGGTTGATCTTTTCCGGGATACAAATCGACTCTCAACTCGAAACTTTTGTCGTCAGTATGTAAGATTTTAACCAGCTTTTCAAGCCCTATAAAACAATTTTGGAGAGTTTTTTTTAAATAAGTAAGTAAAAGTCAAATTCCTTTACAACAACAACAGCAGCAACGACAACTGGTGTAAGGTCACCTGGCCAAGTACTTCCGTGGTCGTAGGGTGCTGAAATAGTCCCCAAAAAAATTAAACCCCATTTTCAAGTGTGTAAGTAGGCATATAAAGAAGAACTTACTGCTCTTTTATGGTTAGATCTTCGACAATGTATTCTTTTACAGTAAGTAAGCCAATATTTTCTTTATTTTTCAGGACTACTTTTTGTGTTCAGCTGGTTGGTGTACTCCAGGGGATATAATTGAGCCGCCTGTTTTGTGTTGGAATTAAGACGGTACGTGTGTTTGAGCTGATTGTGCGGAAAATCCAATGCATCATGAACTGGTTGAATTGCGATTTTTCAAGAGTCCTAGAGACAATCTATTTATATAGCCCAACGAATGTTGTGGATTTATGTGTCATTGTGTTGATAATGTGGAATTTACATGTATTTAGATAGGCGAAAAAATGAGTGAGCTACAACCTAGATGCAGTTCGTACTCATTTTTTAAAAGTACAATTTCTTAGCCAACTATCAACCTTTCTGCCTCAAATTTGGACTAAAACATAATCATAGTATGAAAAACTAGATGTGATTGAAATTTTATTCCTGGTGAGTCTGATTTTGAATTCAGAATAAATTTTAAATTTATATATTTAAAATTCAATTAAATTGACAACTGCTGACTGGTGCAAGCTTCATTTTGTGGCCATACTGCTTCTACAAACAATAACAATCAACTTAAAAAGTTTTAAAAGTTTCAAAGCTACTATCGGCCTTTGAAAATCGATTTTTAAAACAAATTTCATGTTTTCAAGTGTTTGTTTATATTTTTGAAACTGTCTGAACTGACTATTCATGGCCTTTTTGACAATGTATCTCAGGGAGCATCATGGTTTAAGGAGAAACTGTTCATAACAATCGATTTCTCCTTCAACCACAATGTTTTCCACACGTTTTTTCACCTTTTTTACAGTTGCAACTGGTACAAATCTTCCGCTGATCTTTTTTATTTGGATGCTTTGAAATTGAATATTAACCATTCCGACAATATACGCATAAATAGGTTGTTGCTTAAACCCCGATTTAATGGTAAATTTTTTCATAAGAATTGCTGTCCTACCAATTCTAATGGCAAATAACACCTTTGAACATTGAGGATGAATTAGAATTCACCTCGGTTGAAATAGTTTTCTTGTTTTAAAGCAAAATTTTGAGTAACAAGGCAAGTCTGAAGAATGCCGAAAAACAGACGCGGATACAAACTAAGTCGCGAGACATGCATCTTTTTGAATAGACATTATTTGCTTGAAACCACACACTTTGTTGCTATAATTGTATTTTACAGATGTTCATGTACTATATAGCTAGAATAAACTCTTCCTTTGGGTGTATAAAAAATAAGGTTTCATTTAGGTGTAAGGTCACCTGGCCAAATACTTCCGGGGTCGTAGGGTGCTGAAATAGTCCCTAAAAAATTAAACCCCATTTTCAAGTGTGTAAGTAGGCATATAAAGATGAACTGTCTGCTCTTTTATGGTTAGATCTTCGACAATGTATTCTTTTACAGTAAGTAAGCCAATATTTTCTTTATTTTTCAGGACTACTTTTTGTGTTCAGCTGGTTGGTGACTCCAGGGGGGGGGGGGGGGGGGGGTGAATTGAGCCGACTGTTTTGTGTTGGATTTAAGACGGTACGTGTGTTTGAGCTGATTGTGCGGAAAATCCAATGCATAATGGATTGGTTTAATTGGGATATTTCAAGAGTCCTAGGGACAATCTTTTCATATAAGACGCCCATTTAGCCTAACGAATGTTATGGAATTTGTGTCATTGTGTTGAAAATGTGGAATTTACATGTATTTATATAGGAAAAAATGAGTGAGCTGCAACCAACTACAAAATAACAACAACAACGACGACGACAACAACAATCAATATCAACAATAACAAAAACAACAAGAATGTATTGGTCAATGACATCTTTGTTTGCCGACAGCCAATTTAAGTTGATTTAATTAATAATAATAAATAACGACGACGACAATAGCAACATTTGTTTTTCAGTCATTTCTTTTACGAAGTTGCACTAGAACAATTATTCTGTAATATAAAAAAGACATATGTTTTAGGGTTTTTTTGTTTTTGTGTGTGTGTGTGTGTGTGTAAGATCGATCAATATTTTATTGAAGCTATGAAAAAAGGCGTGTTTTTCACGAACTTACGCGAAAAACAAACGATTATTCTATTTGTTATAGTCCGTTTGACTTCTATATATGGACCAACATTTTGCCGAAAATCTCAGAAATGAAAAAATGAAACTATTTTTTTTCTTGTCATATCATATTTTCCAGATAAACTACTAAACAGCCTCAATCTATTCATATAGCCCAACGAATGTTGTGGATTTATGTGTCATTGTGTTGATAATGTGGAATTTACATGTATTTAGATGGGCGAAAAAATGAGTGAGCTACAACCTAGATGCAGTTCGTACTCATTTTTTAAAAGTACAATTTCTTAGCCAACTATCAACCTTTCTGCCTCAAATTTGGACTAAAACATAATCATAGTATGAAAAACTAGATGTGATTGAAATTTTATTCCTGGTGAGTCTGATTTTGAATTCAGAATAAATTTTAAATTTATATATTTAAAATTCAATTAAATTGACAACTGCTGACTGGTGCAAGCTTCATTTTGTGGCCATACTGCTTCTACAAACAATAACAATCAACTTAAAAAGTTTTAAAAGTTTCAAAGCTACTATTGGCCTTTGAAAATCGATTTTTAAAACAAATTTCATGTTTTCAAGTGTTTGATTATATTTTTGAAACTGTCTGAACTGACTATTCATGGCCTTTTTGACAATGTATCTCAGGGAGCATCATGGTTTAAGGAGAAACTGTTCATAACAATCGATTTCTCCTTCAACCACAATGTTTTCCACACGTTTTTTTTTTTCACCTTTTTTACAGTTGCAACTGGTACAAATCTTCCGCTGATCTTTTTTATTTGGATGCTTTGAAATTGAATATTAACCATTCCGACAATATACGCATAAATAGGTTGTTGCTTAAACCCCGATTAAATGGTAAATTTTTTCATAAGAATTGCTGTCCTACCAATTCTAATGGCAAATAACACCTTTGAACATTGAGGATGAATTAGAATTCACCTCGGTTGAAATGGTTTTCTTGTTTTAAAGCAAAATTTTGAGTAACAAGGCAAGTCTGAAGAATGCCGAAAAACAGACGCGGATACAAATTAAGTCGCGAGACATGCATCTTTTTGAGGAGACATTATTTGCTTGAAACCACACACTCTGTTGCTATAATTGTATTTTACAGATGTTCATGTACTAGACAGCTAGAATAAACTCTTCCTTTGGGTGTATAAAAAATATGGTTTCATTTAGGTGTAAGGTCACCTGGCCAAGTACTTCCGGGGTCGTAGGGTGCTGAAATAGTCCCTAAAAAATTAAACCCCATTTTCCAGTGTGTAAGTAGGCATATAAAGAAGAACTTTCTGCTCTTTTATGGTTAGATCTTCGACAATGTATTCTTTTACAGTAAGTAAGCCAATATTTTCTTTATTTTTCAGGACTACTTTTTGTGTTCAGCTGGTTGGTGTACTCCAGGGGGGGGGTGTGAATTGAGCCGCCTGTTTTGTGTTGGAATTAAGACGGTACGTGTGTTTGAGCTGATTGTGCGGAAAATCCAATGCATCATGAACTGGTTGAATTGCGATTTTTCAAGAGTCCTAGAGACAATCTATTTATATAGCCCAACGAATGTTGTGGATTTATGTGTCATTGTGTTGATAATGTGGAATTTACATGTATTTAGATAGGCGAAAAAATGAGTGAGCTACAACCTAGATGCAGTTCGTACTCATTTTTTAAAAGTACAATTTCTTAGCCAACTATCAACCTTTCTGCCTCAAATTTGGACTAAAACATAATCATAGTATGAAAAACTAGATGTGATTGAAATTTTATTCCTGGTGAGTCTGATTTTGAATTCAGAATAAATTTTAAATTTATATATTTAAAATTCAATTAAATTGACAACTGCTGACTGGTGCAAGCTTCATTTTGTGGCCATACTGCTTCTACAAACAATAACAATCAACTTAAAAAGTTTTAAAAGTTTCAAAGCTACTATTGGCCTTTGAAAATCGATTTTTAAAACAAATTTCATGTTTTCAAGTGTTTGTTTATATTTTTGAAACTGTTTGAACTGACTATTCATGGCCTTTTTGACAATGTATCTCAGGGAGCATCATGGTTTTAGGAGAAACTGTTCATAACAATCGATTTCTCCTTCAACCACAATGTTTTCCACACGTTTTTTCACCTTTTTTACAGTTGCAACTGGTACAAATCTTCCGCTGATCTTTTTTATTTGGATGCTTTGAAATTGAATATTAACCATTCCGACAATATACGCATAAATAGGTTGTTGCTTAAACCCCGATTTAATGGTAATTTTTTTCATAAGAATTGCTGTCCTACCAATTCTAATGGCAAATAACACCTTTGAACATTGAGGATGAATTAGAATTCACCTCGGTTGAAATAGTTTTCTTGTTTTAAAGCAAAATTTTGAGTAACAAGGCAAGTCTGAAGAATGCCGAAAAACAGACGCGGATACAAACTAAGTCGCGAGACATGCATCTTTTTGAATAGACATTATTTGCTTGAAACCACACACTCTGTTGCTATAATTGTATTTTACAGATGTTCATGTACTATATAGCTAGAATAAACTCTTCCTTTGGGTGTATAAAAAATAAGGTTTCATTTAGGTGTAAGGTCACCTGGCCAAATACTTCCGGGGTCGTAGGGTGCTGAAATAGTCCCTAAAAAATTAAACCCCATTTTCAAGTGTGTAAGTAGGCATATAAAGATGAACTGTCTGCTCTTTTATGGTTAGATCTTCGACAATGTATTCTTTTACAGTAAGTAAGCCAATATTTTCTTTATTTTTCAGGACTACTTTTTGTGTTCAGCTGGTTGGTGACTCCAGGGGGGGGGGTGAATTGAGCCGACTGTTTTGTGTTGGATTTAAGACGGTACGTGTGTTTGAGCTGATTGTGCGGAAAATCCAATGCATAATGGATTGGTTTAATTGGGATATTTCAAGAGTCCTAGGGACAATCTATTCATATAAGACGCCCATTTAGCCTAACGAATGTTATGGAATTTGTGTCATTGTGTTGAAAATGTGGAATTTACATGTATTTATATAGGAGAAAAATGAGTGAGCTGCAACCAACTACAAAATAACAACAACAACGACGACGACAACAACAATTAATATCAACAATAACAAAAACAACAAGAATGTATTGGTCAATGACATCTTTGTTTGCCGACAGCCAATTTAAGTTGATTTAATTAATAATAATAAATAACGACGACGACAATAGCAACATTTGTTTTTCAGTCATTTCTTTTACGAAGTTGCACTAGAACAATTATTCTGTAATATAAAAAAGACATATGTTTTATGGTTTTTTTGTTTTTTTGTGTGTGTGTGTGTAAGATCGATCAATATTTTATTGAAGCTATGAAAAAAGGCGTGTTTTTCACGAACTTACGCGAAAAACAAACGATTATTCTATTTGTTATAGTCCGTTTGACTTCTATATATGGACCAACATTTTGCCGAAAATCTCAGAAATGAAAAAATGAAACTATTTTTTTTTCTTGTCATATCATATTTTCCAGATAAACTACTAAACAGCCTCAATCTATTTATATAGCCCAACGAATGTTGTGGATTTATGTGTCATTGTGTTGATAATGTGGAATTTACATGTATTTAGATAGGCGAAAAAATGAGTGAGCTACAACCTAGATGCAGTTCGTACTCATTTTTTAAAAGTACAATTTCTTAGCCAACTATCAACCTTTCTGCCTCAAATTTGGACTAAAACATAATCATAGTATGAAAAACTAGATGTGATTGAAATTTTATTCCTGGTGAGTCTGATTTTGAATTCAGAATAAATTTTAAATTTATATATTTAAAATTCAATTAAATTGACAACTGCTGACTGGTGCAAGCTTCATTTTGTGGCCATACTTCTACAAACAATAACAATCAACTTAAAAAGTTTTAAAAGTTTCAAAGCTACTATTGGCCTTTGAAAATCGATTTTTAAAACAAATTTCATGTTTTCAAGTGTTTGTTTATATTTTTGAAACTGTCTGAACTGACTATTCATGGCCTTTTTGACAATGTATCTCAGGGAGCATCATGGTTTAAGGAGAAACTGTTCATAACAATCGATTTCTCCTTCAACCACAATGTTTTCCACACGTTTTTTTCACCTTTTTTACAGTTGCAACTGGTACAAATCTTCCGCTGATCTTCTTTATTTGGATGCTTTGAAATTGAATATTAACCATTCCGACAATATACGCATAAATAGGTTGTTGCTTAAACCCCGATTAAATGGTAAATTTTTTCATAAGAATTGCTGTCCTACCAATTCTAATGGCAAATAACACCTTTGAACATTGAGGATGAATTAGAATTCACCTCGGTTGAAATGGTTTTCTTGTTTTAAAGCAAAATTTTGAGTAACAAGGCAAGTCTGAAGAATGCCGAAAAACAGACGCGGATACAAATTAAGTCGCGAGACATGCATCTTTTTGAGGAGACATTATTTGCTTGAAACCACACACTCTGTTGCTATAATTTTATTTTACAGATGTTCATGTACTAGACAGCTAGAATAAACTCTTCCTTTGGGTGTATAAAAAATATGGTTTCATTTAGGTGTAAGGTCACCTAGCCAAGTACTTCCGGGGTCGTAGGGTGCTGAAATAGTCCCTAAAAAATTAAACCCCATTTTCCAGTGTGTAAGTAGGCATATAAAGAAGAACTTTCTGCTCTTTTATGGTTAGATCTTCGACAATGTATTCTTTTACAGTAAGTAAGCCAATATTTTCTTTATTTTTCAGGACTACTTTTTGTGTTCAGCTGGTTGGTGTACTCCAGGGGGGGGGGGGGGTGTGAATTGAGCCGACTGTTTTGTGTTGGATTTAAGACGGTACGTGTGTTTGAGCTGATTGTGCGGAAAATCCAATGCATAATGGATTGGTTTAATTGGGATATTTCAAGAGTCCTAGGGACAATCTATTCATATAAGACGCCCATTTAGCCTAACGAATGTTATGGAATTTGTGTCATTGTGTTGAAAATGTGGAATTTACATGTATTTATATAGGAGAAAAATGAGTGAGCTGCAACCAACTACAAAATAACAACAACAACGACGACGACAACAACAATCAATATCAACAATAACAATAACAAAAACAACAAGAATGTATTGGTCAATGACATCTTTGTTTGCCGACAGCCAATTTAAGTTGATTTAATTAATAATAATAAATAACGACGACGACAATAGCAACATTTGTTTTTCAGTCATTTCTTTTACGAAGTTGCACTAGAACAATTATTCTGTAATATAAAAAAGACATATGTTTTAGGGTTTTTTTTGTTTTTGTGTGTGTGTGTGTGTGTGTGTGTAAGATCGATCAATATTTTATTGAAGCTATGAAAAAAGGCGTGTTTTTCACGAACTTACGCGAAAAACAAACGATTATTCTATTTGTTATAGTCCGTTTGACTTCTATATATGGACCAACATTTTGCCGAAAATCTCAGAAATGAAAAAATGAAACTATTTTTTTTCTTGTCATATCATACTTTCCAGATAAACTACTAAACAGCCTCAATCTATTTATATAGCCCAACGAATGTTGTGGATTTATGTGTCATTGTGTTGATAATGTGGAATTTACATGTATTTAGATAGGCGAAAAAATGAGTGAGCTACAACCTAGATGCAGTTCGTACTCATTTTTTAAAAGTACAATTTCTTAGCCAACTATCAACCTTTCTGCCTCAAATTTGGACTAAAACATAATCATAGTATGAAAAACTAGATGTGATTGAAATTTTATTCCTGGTGAGTCTGATTTTGAATTCAGAATAAATTTTAAATTTATATATTTAAAATTCAATTAAATTGACAACTGCTGACTGGTGCAAGCTTCATTTTGTGGCCATACTGCTTCTACAAACAATAACAATCAACTTAAAAAGTTTTAAAAGTTTCAAAGCTACTATTGGCCTTTGAAAATCGATTTTTAAAACAAATTTCATGTTTTCAAGTGTTTGTTTATATTTTTGAAACTGTTTGAACTGACTATTCATGGCCTTTTTGACAATGTATCTCAGGGAGCATCATGGTTTTAGGAGAAACTGTTCATAACAATCGATTTCTCCTTCAACCACAATGTTTTCCACACGTTTTTTCACCTTTTTTACAGTTGCAACTGGTACAAATCTTCCGCTGATCTTTTTTATTTGGATGCTTTGAAATTGAATATTAACCATTCCGACAATATACGCATAAATAGGTTGTTGCTTAAACCCCGATTTAATGGTAATTTTTTTCATAAGAATTGCTGTCCTACCAATTCTAATGGCAAATAACACCTTTGAACATTGAGGATGAATTAGAATTCACCTCGGTTGAAATAGTTTTCTTGTTTTAAAGCAAAATTTTGAGTAACAAGGCAAGTCTGAAGAATGCCGAAAAACAGACGCGGATACAAACTAAGTCGCGAGACATGCATCTTTTTGAATAGACATTATTTGCTTGAAACCACACACTCTGTTGCTATAATTGTATTTTACAGATGTTCATGTACTATATAGCTAGAATAAACTCTTCCTTTGGGTGTATAAAAAATAAGGTTTCATTTAGGTGTAAGGTCACCTGGCCAAATACTTCCGGGGTCGTAGGGTGCTGAAATAGTCCCTAAAAAATTAAACCCCATTTTCAAGTGTGTAAGTAGGCATATAAAGATGAACTGTCTGCTCTTTTATGGTTAGATCTTCGACAATGTATTCTTTTACAGTAAGTAAGCCAATATTTTCTTTATTTTTCAGGACTACTTTTTGTGTTCAGCTGGTTGGTGACTCCAGGGGGGGGGGGGGGGGGGGTGAATTGAGCCGACTGTTTTGTGTTGGATTTAAGACGGTACGTGTGTTTGAGCTGATTGTGCGGAAAATCCAATGCATAATGGATTGGTTTAATTGGGATATTTCAAGAGTCCTAGGGACAATCTATTCATATAAGACGCCCATTTAGCCTAACGAATGTTATGGAATTTGTGTCATTGTGTTGAAAATGTGGAATTTACATGTATTTATATAGGAGAAAAATGAGTGAGCTGCAACCAACTACAAAATAACAACAACAACGACGACGACAACAACAATTAATATCAACAATAACAAAAACAACAAGAATGTATTGGTCAATGACATCTTTGTTTGCCGACAGCCAATTTAAGTTGATTTAATTAATAATAATAAATAACGACGACGACAATAGCAACATTTGTTTTTCAGTCATTTCTTTTACGAAGTTGCACTAGAACAATTATTCTGTAATATAAAAAAGACATATGTTTTATGGTTTTTTTGTTTTTTTGTGTGTGTGTGTGTAAGATCGATCAATATTTTATTGAAGCTATGAAAAAAGGCGTGTTTTTCACGAACTTACGCGAAAAACAAACGATTATTCTATTTGTTATAGTCCGTTTGACTTCTATATATGGACCAACATTTTGCCGAAAATCTCAGAAATGAAAAAATGAAACTATTTTTTTTTCTTGTCATATCATATTTTCCAGATAAACTACTAAACAGCCTCAATCTATTTATATAGCCCAACGAATGTTGTGGATTTATGTGTCATTGTGTTGATAATGTGGAATTTACATGTATTTAGATAGGCGAAAAAATGAGTGAGCTACAACCTAGATGCAGTTCGTACTCATTTTTTAAAAGTACAATTTCTTAGCCAACTATCAACCTTTCTGCCTCAAATTTGGACTAAAACATAATCATAGTATGAAAAACTAGATGTGATTGAAATTTTATTCCTGGTGAGTCTGATTTTGAATTCAGAATAAATTTTAAATTTATATATTTAAAATTCAATTAAATTGACAACTGCTGACTGGTGCAAGCTTCATTTTGTGGCCATACTTCTACAAACAATAACAATCAACTTAAAAAGTTTTAAAAGTTTCAAAGCTACTATTGGCCTTTGAAAATCGATTTTTAAAACAAATTTCATGTTTTCAAGTGTTTGTTTATATTTTTGAAACTGTCTGAACTGACTATTCATGGCCTTTTTGACAATGTATCTCAGGGAGCATCATGGTTTAAGGAGAAACTGTTCATAACAATCGATTTCTCCTTCAACCACAATGTTTTCCACACGTTTTTTTCACCTTTTTTACAGTTGCAACTGGTACAAATCTTCCGCTGATCTTTTTTATTTGGATGCTTTGAAATTGAATATTAACCATTCCGACAAGATACGCATAAATAGGTTGTTGCTTAAACCCCGATTAAATGGTAATTTTTTTCATAAGAATTGCTGTCCTACCAATTCTAATGGCAAATAACACCTTTGAACATTGAGGATGAATTAGAATTCACCTCGGGTGAAATGGTTTTCTTGTTTTAAAGCAAAATTTTGAGTAACAAGGCAAGTCTGAAGAATGCCGAAAAACAGACGCGGATACAAATTAAGTCGCGAGACATGCATCTTTTTGAATAGACATTATTTGCTTGAAACCACACACTCTGTTGCTATAATTGTATTTTACAGATGTTCATGTACTATATAGCTAGAATAAACTCTTCCTTTGGGTGTATAAAAAATAAGGTTTCATTTAGGTGTAAGGTCACCTGGCCAAGTACTTCCGGGGTCGTAGGGTGCTGAAATAGTCCCTAAAAAATTAAACCCCATTTTCAAGTGTGTAAGTAGGCATATAAAGATGAACTGTCTGCTCTTTTATGGTTAGATCTTCGACAATGTATTCTACTGCTGCAAGTAAGCCAATATTTTCTATATTTTTCAGGACTACTTTTTGTGTTCAGCTGGTTGGTGTACTCCAGGGGGGGGGGGGTGTGAATTGAGCCGACTGTTTTGTGTTGGATTTAAGACGGTACGTGTGTTTGAGCTGATTGTACGGAAAATCAAATGCATCATGATCTGGTTTAATTGGGATATTTCAAGAGTCCTAGGGACAATCTATTCATATAAGACGCCCATTTAGCCTAACGAATGTTGTGGAATTTGTGTCATTGTGTTGAAAATGTGGAATTTACATGTATTTATATAGGAGAAAAAATGAGTGAGCTGCAACCTAGATGCAGTTCGTACTCATGTTATAAAAGTTCAATATCTCAGCCAATTATCAACCTATCTGCCTCAAATTCTTAAATTATATTTTTGAAACTGTTGAAGCGGACTATTAATGGCCTTTTTGACAATGTATCTCAGGGAGCATCATGGTTTAAGGTGAAACTGTTCATAACAATCGATTTCTCCTTCAACCACAATGTTTTCCACACGTTTTTTCACCTTTTTTACAGTTGCAACTGGTACAAATCTTCCGCTGATCTTTCTTATTTGGATGCTTTGAAATTGAATATTAACCATTCCGACAAGATACGCATAAATAGGTTGTTGCTTAAACCCCGATTAAATGGTAATTTTTTTCATAAGAATTGCTATCCTACCAATTCTAATGGCAAATAACACCTTTGAACATTGAGGATGAATTAGAATTCACTGCGGTTGAAATAGTTTTCTTGTTTTAAAGCAAAATTTTTAATTACAAGGCAAGTCTGAAGAATGCCGAAAAACAAACGCGGATACAAATTTAGTCGCGAGACATGCATCTTTTTGAAGAGACATTATTTGCTTGAAACCACACACTCTGTTGCTATAATTGTATTCTACAAATGTTCATGTACTAGACAGCTAGAATAAACTCTTCCTTTGGGTGTATAAAAAATATGGTTTCATTTAGGTGTAAGGTCACCTGGCCAAGTACTTCCGGGGTCGTAGGGTGCTGAAATAGTCCCTAAAAAATTAAACCCCATTTTCCAGTGTGTAAGTAGGCATATAAAGAAGAACTTTCTGCTCTTTTATGGTTAGATCTTCGACAATGTATTCTTTTACAGTAAGTAAGCCAATATTTTCTTTATTTTTCAGGACTACTTTTTGTATTCAGCTGGTTGGTGTACTCCAGGGGGGGTGTGAATTGAGCCGACTGTTTTGTGTTGGATTTAAGACGGTACGTGTGTTTGAGCTGATTGTGCGGAAAATCCAATGCATAATGGACTGGTTTAATTGGGATATTTCAAGAGTCCTAGGGACAATCTATTCATATAAGACGCCCATTTAGCCCAACGAATGTTGTGGAATTTGTGTCATTGTGTTGAAAATGTGGAATTTACATGTATTTATATAGGAGAAAAATGAGTGAGCTGCAACCAACTACAAAATAACAACAACAACGACGACGACAACAACAATCAATATCAACAATAACAATAACAAAAACAACAAGAATGTATTGGTCAATGACATCTTTGTTTGCCGACAGCCAATTTAAGTTGATTTAATTAATAATAATAAATAACGACGACGACAATAGCAACATTTGTTTTTCAGTCATTTCTTTTACGAAGTTGCACTAGAACAATTATTCTGTAATATAAAAAAGACATATGTTTTAGGGGTTTTTTTGTTTTTGTGTGTGTGTGTGTGTGTGTGTGTGTGTGTGTGTAAGATCGATCAATATTTTATTGAAGCTATGAAAAAAGGCGTGTTTTTCACGAACTTACGCGAAAAACAAACGATTATTCTATTTGTTATAGTCCGTTTGACTTCTATATATGGACCAACATTTTGCCGAAAATCTCAGAAATGAAAAAATGAAACTATTTTTTTTCTTGTCATATCATATTTTCCAGATAAACTACTAAACAGCCTCAATCACCCCTCGCGTTTAAGATCGGAAAATGCCAAAATATTAACATTTACTAGATTGACAAAATCATTATTTGCAAATCATTTTATATTCAAAAAATATATTTGGAATGGTATTAAGCTGAAATTAAGACTTTATCACATACAAATCCTTCATTCAAACGCAATTTATGTAATTGGTGAAAAGGTTGGTCCATATAGAAGTCAAACGGACTATAAATGCATGAATGAGACAAAATGTGAAAAAATCGGGACCTTTTTTGCACCTGATTTCTATATAACGTTCGAAATGACGTCACTTTTTGGGCTCTGCCTATAAGACGTCAGATAGGGTTATATGAATGAAGGCGGGTTTTAAATTTTGGACAATATGACTGGTAAGTCGGTGAGTTTATGAAAATGATAATCTACCGTTATTCCTCGATAAACCACCAAAAAGCATTAAATAATGCATGGTAATAAGTTAAGAAATCCCTGTATCAATATCTTCATCAATACATGTAATCTCTTGATCAGAAAAAAAATCTAACTTTCTCTTAAACTCATTTATGCAATCACATAATTCAAAATCGGCTCTATACCTCTAGGTGACCAGGACAAAAAGTCCAGGCCTGTTTAACTAAACATCTTGTCGATCATTTTTTTGCGCTAGTCAAACAATTCAAGTTCCTTCTACAGTAGTAACTAAATATTGAATTCTGCCATGCATTATCTTATTGGAATCGTATTTGTAAAATGACCAAAAACCACCACACTTACTTCCGAGGTACTATCCAGTTAACGGGAAAGTCCAAGCGATGTTCCGAATGCCAAATCCACGCATGGCATATAATCTCGGAATTAATTGATCGATTTGATTTTAGTTTTGGGTGGATTTGAAAGATTTCGGATCATTGAAATTGGTCCAAACGTTAGATAACGAGAACCAGTTCAAACAACTCAGGCCCCGCAAAACCCTTATCGAAGGCACGAATTAAGATTTTATGGAGATCCTTTTAAAAGATTCACCAAAGGAACAGTCGGGCAATGTTAGAATGAAATTGTACTAGGGCACAAGGTTATAAAACTTTTCTCAGACTCAGGCTCATTTTTCTCAAATTTAAAATTTAAATAAAAATATGAAAAAAGGATAATATTAATAAGTTGTTATTTATAACAACTTATTAATATCATCTTTTATGTTAATACATTAAAATGAGTATTTAAACAGAATTACGGCTTTAATCTCAAATTGAAATTTGAGAAAATGTTGAATTGAAATTGAGAAAAGTTTTATAACCTCGGGCCCTGACGTGATCTATTAGATGTCATTTAGAGATCAAATCTTTTATTAAGATCACCAAAGGAACACGCTGGTAAAGTTTCATTAAATGCCCTCCGCGACAGCCGTTTTTTCGGGACAGCGGTTTATTACATAAATATGTAGATCCTAAGTCGTTTGAATTATGCTGTATACCAATCAAAAGTAAAGGAAAATTGTTCAGTTTTTATGTCCTAAATGAGTGACTTTCATCAAATGAACTTGACCTTGAACAATGACCTTTACATTGTTATGCTTTTGAAGTAATAATGATTTACCAATCCAAAGTTATGGATAGTCATAGTTTTAATAGTACAAAATTTTGACCTTGGAAAATGACCTTGATCTCGACTCATGACGTTGAAGATTGTACCATCAGAAAGGCAATCACCATGTGAGAGATAGAGGTCCATTACTCACCAATCAAAAGTAATGGCAAATGTAAAAGTTGTATGCTGAAAATCAATGACGCCTAAAAGTGACATTGACCTTGACAATCAACCCTGACTTTCACCAAAAGGTCTTGTCACTTACAATGCACATGTGTAATATCAAGGCTACATTACTAACCATTCAAACGTTATGGCCAATGTTAAAGTCTTACTTTTTCACAAAAATGACCTTGAAAAAAAGACATTGACCTTGATTGATGACCCTGAACTTGATCCAAACAGAATGCATTGTGAAATATGAAGGCTCTATCACTTACCATTGAAAAGTTATGGCCAATGTTAAAGTCTTATTTTTTAAAAAAAAAATGACCTTGAGAAATGCCATTGACCTTGACCGATACCGATTGTCCCAAGCATTCATCCTGTGAAATATGAAGGTTCTCTCATTTACCATTCACACTGTATGGTCTGAGTTAAGTGTTCTTCTGGGACCAACGGCCAATAAAGTAACGGATAATCAGACAAACAGACAGGGTATAAACAAAATGCCCCAGATCTATAGATGCGAGGCCATGAAAATTACCCCGGAAAGCCACGCAAATATATTTGAGCCAATTGGAATTTCAATATTTGTTTTGAAGGAGGGTACCCAAGGATTTTTTGGCAAAGTTTCATGAATTGCCTAGTGGTTTTAAGATCTTTGGCGACAATCGACGGATGACGCCAAACCACGGAAAAGGGACCCAGGGTGATCTAGAAAGCTAATGAGCATTCGTGCTCAGGTGAGCTAAAATGTATCATTTCACGATATAAACAGTTGTATGCTTTTTCGGGAATCGTGGTAAAAGTCTCTCATATGCTAAATATGTGAGAAAATGTGTTTTTCTTACCGAGCCAAAATGGTCCATTCATGAGTCCAAATCCCATTCTGTGCGAAAGTTTTGCGATTCATTTGGGTAGAAGACGATGTCGAGATTTCTCTGACATATCTAAATTAATGAAACACGTTGAATTATTTCATTATGAGAGATGTTCAGAAATTATATAGACATGTGTTATAAAAAAAACTTCTAAGTAACATTCAGAAAGCAAAACTCTGATTAAGGTTTTATATTAATGATTTAGAAATATAAGCTGTACGATCTATTAAAAAGGTTGACCATATTTACCTGGGAAACGATTTTATTCGACGACGACGTCCGTTGTTTATTTCTCGGTGGTAACCATTTAGTCAAGCTTATCTGAAAGTCTTTCTATCTACAGTATTCTGCGTAATTAATGAACTGGCAGGGCGGGGCTTAACCGTGACGTAAATTGGCGAGTTTACTTTTCAATAGTTTGGGTTCTTTAAAAATTTTAGTCGGTAATCATCGTTAACGCTTGCAAATAACTGTATCCTAAAACCTAAAGGATTCACGTGCTTTGGGAGAGTGAACACATTTCATCGTTTGGTTACCAAGGCCTCGTAACTTCAGCTTACGAGGATTTGGTTACCAAACTACGCTTCAAGGTCCCCAGGTTTTTATGTCGACTCTCTTTAGAAGTAGGTTATTTTAGATAAAAGCTGATTCCTTAATCTTAAGTGCAACGACCCGTTACTTAGGCTCCGCCCTACCAGGGCATTAATCATGGATAATATCTATCTACAATTTTCATCACTACTTTGCCTTTTACTACTTCTGTTACTTCGTATAGTAGGTATCATAAAAATAAAAAAAGAAGATGGTTATAAGAGAAATAATAGAACAGTATGATGTTTTACCATAGGCAATATAGAATAATACATTCAGTTTAATAATATTCAATGACAAAAATGAAAGTTTTGTATATAAAGATGGACGAATCTTATTATATTATCTTTTATATAAGCTTTTTGCCAATGAATCTAGAATTAAAAAGTTATTAAGCTAGCCTTGATGAGGGTTAAGAGAGGCATTCAGAGGTAGTTTTAGTTTATAGGCATTTATTGATGTTTGATTGCGACTAAAGTTCAAGCTTTAAAAGTCGCTTTCGAACACCCGATCCCAATGTTTTCACGTTCCTGAGAGAAAGTGACTTTATTCCACATGCTACCTACAGCTGGGTTAACTGAAGCTGAATTTTAAGTATTTTCCCCATTAACACACTCCGCCGAGGGTGTAGGTCGAACAACGGACCTTCATGTCACAAGTCGAGAGACACTACGACTTGGTCCCGAGGCAAACAGAGGTAGAAATGCGCAATCGGGAACCCACGGCGATTCCATGGAATAGAATTCGGGAATAATTAGGGCACGGCCATATAAACGCGTTGTTTAGCACAAGGGTTTACATGACGTCACAAAAATCAAGATTCATTTTGAGTAAAATACAATCGACGAAATATTCATCTTCGCTAGCCAAGGGTGTGTTGCCCACTACGTGTTCTACTCACGTGAATAGAACATGTATTGGGCATCACCCTTAGCTAGCGAAGATGCGAAATATTAAAATTGGGCATATCATAATTTGATTACAAAACGTAGTGGATTACTCGAGTTTGTCATCAAACAATTATGCACAAAATATTTAAATAGGCAATGTTCCGATTGAGAATGACATAGACAGAGAGCGAACATTGCTCGGACTTTTCCGTTTCATGGTAAGTACCTTGCACATAGGTGTAGTACATTCGGGTCTCTTTTCAGTTAATTCGGCTTCTGATGGTTCTTCGGTCTTGAAAAAGAGAATCATTCTTCAATGCTGGCCAATCGTCTATGCAGATCTTAAGGACATATTGAAACTTGACGACTAAACGCAGTATCACACTGCGTTTATTTCTTTCAAACTTTATTATTCCCAGCTTAAAACTTCAGTGTTTTTTTCTTCTCCAAATCATCTTAATGTGCGACGTCATATTGATCCGCATGCGAAATGGCGTTTTTAATGGCTGTGCCAGTACGCTGCACGAATTATATTCCGTATAATCGCCGAGGGCTCCTGTTCGAGACAGACAGACCGAGGAAAAAAGAGGAAATCCAAAGAGTACCTACAGTCCAACCACCTCCGTCTGTTTCCATATCACACGCGAGTTCCGTGCCTTGTTTGTTCACAAAGACCCCCGACTGTGCGTCTGGTATTGTATTAAGGATGTCCCAGCAGGTCTCGAAATGCCTTGAACCATCAGAGACCATTTCTTATACGAAATAAGTATAAAATCGAACATGGATAAGCATGGGAGACAAGTGGATTATATCCAAATCTAGAATATAAAAACTATTTGAACAAGAACATTACATAGTTTGATAACATCTTTTTCGTGTATGTAACTCCCGATACAGAAGTAAATTTGTAAACTGAAATTATTGAAAACATCACCAAGTCTTCTATCGGCCGTAAGGTAATCCGAACTCCGTTTCACGGTCAAACTTAATCTGAAATTTGAATTATCAGTATAGGGGACAATATTTGTAGAAACATTTCATGTATCAAGGCTGTTTGCTTTACAGTTCGGGGGTAGATTATTTTAATGATTTCCTACTTGATTTTTATTAAGATTGAATGGGACAATTTCTTTAATGCTTTTCGATGGTTTATCGAGAAATAACGGTAGATTATCACTTGATAATCTCACCGCAAAAGCAGTGAAATTATCAAAAACTTATACCCTGCTTTTCTGCATTTCATCCTATCTGACGTCATCTATGCGGGGCGAAATAAGTGACGTCACAATGAACGTTGCATAGCAATCACGCGCAAAATGACGCGCTTTATGAAAATATGTCCTAGAAATTTCACATTTTGTCTCATTTTTGCATTAAAGAAATAGAATAATCGTTTGTTTTTCGTGTAAGATCGATTCATATTTCACTCGTGAACAACAGAAGCTATATTTTCACTCGTGGCTCCGCCACTCGTGAAAATATAGCTCTTGTTGTTCACTCAATAAAATATAAATCGATTTTACACTGAACAAACGATTATCCTCTATATAATCTTCAGAAAAAGTGAATATTTTTTGGTATGTATGTGATCTTTGAGTTAATGCGATCTCAACGTTTTATGCTTCTTATTCTAAATTAACGATTTAGCGCCCTTTCTATAAACGACAATATTCCCATTTAAATGCGCAGCGTGATTTTATACAAGACGTTTTCGTTCTGTGTATTGCGTTTAAATGAACCTAAGTGAATGTTCATAACCCAAATGCTATATAAAATCTTTGTATCCAAATATATAGACCTGTGAGTTGGTTGAAATCGATACTCATATTTTTACTGTCGCTTTTAACAAAATTTAAAAAAAAAATGCCCGGTAAAATTTGTTCAAATTTTGATATTATTTATTTGAAAGTTAAGTTTTATGAACAGGGGACGTTTTAAAAACTTTCGACGTGCAGATTTTTTATAATCCGGATTGAAAGATTGCCATTTTGACGATAGAACTTGTGACATTGAAGTTCAAATTACACCTATTATTTTTCTATCTTTATTTTGATTAGTTTGCGATCGATGAGTATATAAAGAACTAAAATCCCAAACGTGTTCAATAGCCTTTGACGAAAAGGCCATCAAAATTTGATTCCGATACACAGAGAACTTCGCGGTACACATGAATTTACAAAGCACAAGAGTTGTTGGCCTATGACTTCAGTAAGAATTACGTCGACGTCGCTATAAATGAACACTGATTTTTGGAAGTTTATATCGCAAGCTCGACGTTATGACGTTACTTTTATTTAGCACATTAAAAGACTATTTGTGGGTACATTGATATCATTTCAAATAAAATCGGAAAATTCCAATGCATGGTTATAAAAAATAGAGAATCTTTTCTGCATTCAATTTTTCTATATACAGAAATCCTATAAATACTTTTAGTGAAACCTGTCAAAGGAATTAAGTTATTTCTTCGACGTACTGCCTTGGTCTTATTGTGTAAATTTCGAATGGCGAAACGTCACAAAAAGATGCGAGTATATAAAACGGAAACATTTAAAAGAAATATCAATTTTCAGCCAATTATCATCGGGCCAATTTTCTTGAAAAATTGGTTTAATGCTATTTTTTCGTGCAGAAAATATATTAAAATTTTACGTTTATTCAATCACGCGTTTCTATCGTTGCGTATAAGTATTTCCCGAATACATGGCAATGTTAACAATTTATTTAGCGTCATTTAAGTGTTTTCCATTGGATTAAATCGTCTTTAATGCGAACACGGTATGCGTTTCAGTAGGTATGGGGTCATCCGCGAAAAACGCGCGAAATCGTCATTTTAACGACGCCATGGTAACGTTTATTCTGAATTGAACGTTAAAAATATACACCGATGAGATTGCGCCGAGACAAAGTTTCCTAAGATACCTATTTTTATGCAATTATCTAAAAATGCTATCGTCCTCTTCCACCTTAAAGTCGGGGATCCAAAAACATAAGGCTATCTTTAAGTCAAAACCAAATACTTCTGCAATAACTATCCATGAACACTTCGTGCTAAAAATAATAAACGGAAACAGTAAAAAGAATTTAGACAATTTTTATCGGCCCCTTGGACACGTTTTACTAAACAACTTACGATAATTTTTTTGTGTAAGTCAAAAATTAAAAATGCTTGTACATTAGTAACTAAATATAGATTTCTGCCATGCATTATATCATTTGAATCGTCCTAAGAAGGCGATTCCAATGAGATATTGCAAGGCAGAATCAAACAATGAATGAAACACAAGGTACAACTTGTGATTTTGTCTTACGATATTATTTTTCGTAAGACTTTTAGTAAAACGGGCCCCAGACGAATAAAAAATAAGTCGTTACTATTGTTGCGTAATGTTGGCATCCTTTTACACCAGACGGTACTTGACAGTGGCTCAACATTACGCTCGACCATTCCTATTTAACATTTCCATTTCAAAAGTCATTAACCAAATATTTGTTCTATAATTTTACCGGCCAAAACATCTATAATCTCAAAAAACTACACGCATTTGAATTCAATATCTCCTATACGATATTTACATTGCCTAAAACTTGATCATGCGGATTTCAAGGTAAATGTCTTTGTCACAAGTGTTTAGAAAAGAATCAGAATTACAGTTAGTTAAACTCATTCCAATCAAAAGCACTGTAAATCGCTCACTCAGCACCCCATTCAAATAATCCAAACACTCTCTCAAATCGACCAAAAACGCTCTGAAATCTTTAGAAAACACTTCGAAATCGGCCAATACGACCAAAATTTAATTAAAATCCATCAAATAATTCTAAGATTTTATTGGCTGGTGTAGATTTTAAGGCATCTGATTGGTCCACGAAGACCCACAAACAGAAAATTATATATATTTCATTAAAGAAAGTAAAGAAATATTTATTATTTTTTTCATTTTGAACAAAATTAGCGTAATTATATTACCTCCCTTGAATTTCATTCCATACTCCGCTTTACTCTTTTAATTTCACTCTAAAGTCATTCCAAAATTATCCATCTTGTCTATCATACACGGTCATTTTAACTGTACCGTATTTTTCGAAGACGGCTGTCACAAGTCCAGCATTCGTATCTTTGTCATATCGTTTAAGACTTTTTCTCAGCCGCGGCAATAGCGCAGTTGGTAGCGCGCCGGACTTCTAATCCAGGGGTCTTTATTCGCACGGGTTCGATCCCCGGCCGCGGCACTTATCCTTTCCGACATTTGTCTTCCACCAATGGGTAGATAATCGTAAACCTATGTGGAATAGCAACTGGAGGCTAGGAAAGGGATGTGGTGGTAGTACTGGTGTGAGAAATACCAGGAATCCATCGTAAGGTGCTCCAGTCGTCGCGATATAACTGAAAGAATGTTGAAAGCGACGTAAAACCCCAATTCAAATCAAATCAAATTAAGACTTTTTCTGATAGGAAAATAAAAAAAATATTAGTTTGGCGACCTACCCTTTAAATAGGAAACAATCTGTGATCCATCATCAACCATGGTACCATTATTATTGTCCTCAAGTCGTCTACATCCGTAGCAAATGCTGTTATTCTGGTCAAAGAATATACCATAACAGTCATCGTTATTCTCGCACAAGGCGGCACACCCTATTATACTTTGTGTAAGCGTGTTGATGATCGGACCAGATGCATCACATGTTTTTCTTCCTTCGTCTTTTCGAAAAATACCAAATTGTCTAGCACACACGGCGCTAATCGTAATACGTAACAGCCACTGTAAAAATCGGTCAACAAAGACAATGACTGATACAAGAAACCAACCAACCAAACAAACAAACAAAAGACGGTCGGTAGAAAGCTACATTTTTGGACACTTTGAAAAAATTGTGTGTGCAAAAAAAAACACAATGTGCTATAAAATATCTCTTATACGTATCATTAAACATTATACATCATACCGCTTCGATTAATTCCGTTTGATTCCCCTCGAAAAAGGAATTGAAATGTAAAGGCTATATTTATACAATTTCAAACAAATGGATGAAGTTAAATTTTTAACAATTCTGACCTTGAGAAATGACATTGACCTTCATAAATGTCCTCGATCTTGCCGTCGACAGAAAAGTCTTTTCACTTGTGAGATATGAAGAATATTTTTCGTACGAATAAAAAGATGGGCCTTTTTAATTTTTTTGCCTCTAAACGTCGAGTTTATGTACTTAGCTAATTGCAATTAGTCTAATTTTTCATCGACAGATTTTGTATACTTTTTATTCAAATAGGTTATGGTTAAGGGCATCTAATTAGCAACTCAAATATAAAATTTCATTGATTTCTGACCTTAAGGCACGGAAAAATTTGTTAAAATATTATTTTTACACACGATTCCCAACAGCTGTTCCATTTAGCCCTAGTACAAATCTTAATTTCAAAAACAAAAAAGGTAAATAGTTTAAACAAAGCAACATTTTACTCCGAGTTAAAAGTTAAAAGAAAAAAAAATCAAAGCACTTAAAGTACTGATGATGAACGAATCTGATGCCATTCTAGAGTGATATATTGAATTCGTTGAGAAAAGAGAAATTATAAATATGAAAAATAATTAAGGATAAGAGTCTCGACAAAATTTCGGCAATTCTGCAATATCACAGTAAATTCAAAAAAAAGAGAAAGAGAGGAAAGGAAAGATAGCGAGAGCGACGGACAGATAGACAGAGACAGACACAAGGACAGAGAGCGATAGAGAAAAGAAAACAGGTAACTATAGTGTCTAGACTAATAATTCTTTTCTTAACTCAAAAAACAGTCAGAGAGATAGTCCATTTTCGACATATTTTACCCGTTTTTCTGCATTTTGTCTATTTATCGTCATCGGCTATTCAGGGTACGATATGGACAATATACATTAATGATGTTTTTATAAGTAATTCCCGTAAAACAAATAGATGGATGATATGATTGAGGAAATTTTACACTCATCCAAGGGAAAGAAGCGCTATTATACAATTGTAGTTACTATGTTAAGCCCCGTTCCCACTGTCACGGTGTTGGTCCCGGACACCCACGGTACCTCCCGGTGGGGAAAGAGCCGGTATTCCGGGATGATCCGGGATCTTTTCTCTAAAAAATGATTCATATTCCCATATTCCCGACATTGCCCCGGTGTACCCCCGGTTTACTAGCAGGATCTTCCCGTTCGACCCCGGACTATCCCGATTTGTTCCCGGTTTGCCACGGTGTATTTACGGTGCAGGGGCCGGCGTGATCCCGGTTGATCCCGGTACGACCCGGTGTAACCCCGGTCGTCGCCGGTAGCGCACCGGTAGCCGCCGGTATCGCCCCTTCATATCACGGTTGTATTCCCGGTTTGTCACGGTTTCCCCCGGACCACTCATCCGGGACTAACCGGGGGTCCAAACCGTGACAGTGGGAACGGGGCTAAGCTGAAAATGTCCACGGATCATCAGGGACTATCACGGTTGAGCCAGGGTAGAGAACCGGACTTGCCCCGGAATATGCCGGTGTTTCTCCGGATTAAGCCGATTCTTGACATCCTCCCGGTGAGTCCCGGTGACTGCCGGTTGTATTAAACATTTTAAAACATCCGGGGTCGGTTGCCGGATCAACAAGGTTCATCCCGGATGGTCCAGGATATTCACGGTGCCGCCACGGTTGTATTCCCGGTTTGTCACGGTTTCCCCCGGACCACTCATCCGGGACTAACCGGGGGTCCAAACCGTGACAGTGGGAACGGGGCTTTAAGTACTTTGAAGAAGAATAGTTTGTTATCAGTGTAAAACTAGGGGACAGAAAATGCCAGTGGGGACTTTAACATCGCAGTTCCATGTTAAGTATTTTATAGTTACGACGTTTCAGTCTCCGTTCGATGTTAAAATTTTAAATTAGATCTATTGTGCTGGGATAATTGTTTATTCTTTTATTTATTGATATTATTTTTAATTCAAACTAACAACGACATTCATATATTTACAATAACTCGTAACTCGTGTCGAGATGGCTATATTCCCTGATTTCCGTCCTTGTTCGAAACGAAAAAACAAGAAAAAAAGATATGGGGAATATGATACAAGAATACCCGTAACCGAAGATATTTACATTACACAAGAATACAACAAGGTTTGAATCATAAACGGGATTTAAGCAAGAGGTGTAAATTGATCAATTGAGAACACACGTTGTCTGGAAATGGGTTAAATTTTACTTCATACCAAGGTTAGCCACGGTCAAGTAGTGCGTGTATGTTTTATTAAGAATTTTGGCTTTATATTGGAACATTCCATTCGTTTGTAAACTTGACCTTTCGTTACTCATTAATACAGATTTCATTCAAAAGTAGTAGTAGGTTATCTCGTGTGGTATGGCCAATCAGAGGTAAGTAGAATTTCAAGAGGTCACGACCGCAATATATACACATTTCCGGCAAATTACTACAAGTTGCAACAGCGAAGGCTTAGATAAAAAACATAGTATCTGTCTATACAGTGTACAAACACAAACTTTGTTTTCTTGAACTTGTTTTTACCGTACAAATCTACATTCGGCAAAACTCGGGCAAGAGATTACATAACTAGAGTTTAATATTTTACAAGACAGTATCTAAACAAACAAGTATTTTTTTTTATAAAAGATAAAAACTAACATAACTTCTTTTATGAAGCTAGATTTATTTTACAATCTAAGGCTACAATTTAATGAAGAAGCGAAGGTTTCGTTTTTATGTCCATCGGCACTCTTTGAAGATGACCAAAAGATCGTTAATGACCTTCATATCCTCGACATGCAGCCTTCACAGTCGTATACCTGGTACAGTGCAGTAAAAAGTGCCCAGTGTAGAAGCATGCACGATGGCGGACGTAAACAATGATCAAAAATACAGGTTAATTTCACTGATGGTGTTTTATAATAGACATTGTGACCAACATAAAATGTCCGATTTTCTAATTTTCCCATTGATTTCTTGTGATGCCTACTACACAACGTGGATTCAATCGATAAAGTTGGGTAATTAGAAAAAACCGAAATTGAAGCGGTGATCGCAAGATTCATTCAAGAATATTGGATTCATTACAAATAAAATCCTAAATGTCCAACGACCTTTCGTAAGCCTAACCCCCCCACAAACCTTCCCGATTTTTGACAGCCCTGAAAAAGCATTGTGGAAAGTGATATTTTTAGTTTTTGTAAATGGACAACGGTCCAGTGCGGCAACAGGCCGTTTTTTCATTGGTACAGTGGAGATACGTGATTTGTTTGGAGATTTTGAACCAGTGGAGATACACTTTTGGAAACTGTGTAGACACATGGTTTGGAACCGTGTAGAACAAGCACGACGTTGGTAAATAATGACTTTGACGTCATGTTTTGAAAGTAGCCGAATTATTATTTCCAATAGTGACATAAGGGAAATATTTAATACATTTATCCATTCTTTAAATTTAGAACTATTTTAGTTTTGCTTATAAAGTTTGAAAGTTGATCATACTTAATTCTGGTATTGTGTGTGCTCTGTAACTTGGACGATGACCTTTTACCTTCTTTCTTAAATTTTGAATTTTATGTCCACGATAATATGAAGTGGAAAGTAACGTTCCGTGAAAGATCATCATTGAATCTTGCACCATATTTGAACATTAACACTGACCTTGACCTTTGTCCTCAAAATTTGAATTACTAGATCGAAAACCGTATTTAGTGATAAGTTAAGATTGATAGATGATTGTCTTCGCGTCTAGCACAATTCTAGATCGTTGAAACTGACATTTGACCGATCTTTCAAAGTAATGACAGATTAGGTCTAGAAATGGGAGGGGGGGGGGCTAAATGTTTGTTACCTTTTTCTTTCATTTCTCCTGGTCTTGTTTTCAGAATTTGATGAAATTTCAAATTTGAGTAGCAAATCAGATGCCCTTTACCATAAGCTTATTTGAAATTTGTCTAAAAATATGTCACGCAAAAAGGGGGGTTAATGTTTGTTACCTTTATGTAAGCTCTCTGCGTCTCATATTACAGTACATCTGTAAATGGGTACAGCTAAAGATGATTAATTTTTCACGGAAATATAAACTTGGCTTTGTTCACTACCTAAATATGTACAAAACCAATGTATTGTTTGGCTATACTCAGAAAAGGAGAAAATGTATTAACTTTCTAGTATAACATTCAATTCATGGAATTTATCAAAATTAAAATAATGTATCTTCTATAGGAATGAATAATTTCAGCTTTTATGTTATGAAAATGTATTTCGTGGTTAAAAAAAGTTTATTGCCGCAGTAAGTTGGGCATCAGATACTCAATTATGATGTGCCGTGTTTGATGGAAATGCCAGAACTCCATGGCTAGATGCTTAATCACTCGCAATATGACATCAAAACTCCTAAAACTAGTGTTAAACCTATTCAAACAGAAAGTTAAAATTATATTGAAAACAGAGCAGGGGGATGAAATAATTCATTGTAATACAACACAATGTTTCATGGCATACCTCCTAGAGCACTCCTTCACTTAACACTTCTGACAACCTTTTCATTAATTTTGATGGTGTTTATTTTCTCTCTAAATGTCTATGTATGCATCACAGGAGTAAGTCTAAACCCATTACTGAACAACAAAATTTTGGACTGTTCCAAATTCAAAGATGTTGCAGACGACACTTTTTATGTGATGACATTTTAAAATATTGTGACTCTTTGGATAGAAACATTATGGGAAGTTGAGTCCTTGCAATCTAACCTCGGTCGAAAATTTTTCCCTACAAAAAAGGCCCGTTTTCGCCTGATGGGTCACATTTCCCACTAGCAAACCCCAAAATCAATAGCAAACTTTTTTCCATTGATTGCATACATTTTTTGTGACAATGCTTTATTCGGGGAGCATAATCCGTCTCTGACGACTCTTGTTTATTCACAGCCATGGGTGTCAGAATTTAGTGACTATAAGATAGAGCTATTCAAAAGCTTTTATATGATATACGGTAACGTGCTATTTGAGAATTTAATTTCTAAATGAAACCAAAAATAACTGATTTTCACAAAATAGCCAGACGTTACTGCGACGTCTCATAGTCTACCTTAACACCCACATTATAATATATATTGTTTTCACATCTAAGCAATTAAGACCAATGACATCTCTTATTTTGAATCACGTAATAGTGAAATATCTAGATCCATATTGTACAACTAGAATGAGGCTACTGTACAATACGATGTTTTTTTCCAAAACGAGGCAACCTATATTGTACGAAGAAAGCGAGTCAAGCTATATTGTACGATGAAAGCGAGGCTGCAGTCCCGAATATAGAAATCACCACTTGTCATAGCCTTTTCAATTCTGTTCGGAGGTATTGAAATAAGTTTGATCTTGAAAAGATTTAAGATTTCTTCATTTCTTACATTACTTAGGAAGTAAATAGAGGATAACACGTTAGTGTCTAGAAATAACAATGTTATCTGGTGTAGGTTTGGAGAATTTATCAGGACGACGCTCTGCCGAGTCTTTATAATTTCTCGCAGCCGGGCTCAGATAACATTGATATTTTAAGACACTAACGTGTTATTCTATTTATCATGCAATCAATTTCAGCCCTAAATTTTAATAAACCCTTAATAATCAAAAAAATTCAGGTGAAAATGTTTGCAAAATGTTTCTTAAAATAGACTGACTGATATCATGTTATGTTATCAGGCAATTATTATCAGGGTAATACAGGCTTCATTGCATGATAAAATAAGAATGCAAGTGACATAAAGAGACACAAACTTGTTGTTGTATCTTGATTTTAGCAAATCGTTTGTTCACATGAAAATGTTCTTTTAAGCGACGTCGGGTAGTCAACCTGTTTTATGTTTATTACATATTATATAATCAGTAAGTACTTATTGACTTGACACATGAAATAAACTAAATAAAATCAAATATTATAGGTTATTAAATTTAAATGGGAATATATTGTGTCGGATGAGTTCTTTTCTCAGAGTTGTCCGAGCTTGCGAGGTCAACTACGCCAAAAGAACGAGTGCGACAAGATATATTCTCATTTAAATTCATTAACCTTTTTATTTTATACTTTGATATTGTTTGAAGATGTTCATTTATTATTTATTATTTATTTTTACATCATCTATACCCCCAAAAAGATTTTTTCTTTAAATTTCGACCGCTTTTTCATAACAGTTACGTCTTTTACATTTTCGTTATATTTTTACGTTCGGATGAATAATACATCCCTTGCTACGTAGTGACAATGTAAACAAAAAAGACATTTTTCTGTCGTTTCTCATTTTCGATATTGAATGATATCGATGATTTCGACTTAACTTGAAAATAAATGAAATTAATATATTTATGAAAACGTGTTAATTTTCTATTCTTACCATTTACATGTTTCAGAACTGACAAAATCGGCGTACTTGATACCGGGCCAGACAAGTGCTAGTCACGAAGTACGGGACGGAGTGAAAGGCGAGATAAAAGAGAAATATAGGGAGGAAGTGAGATAGATACTAGAATGTTGATAGACACGAAAAGATGGGCATAAATTAGATCGGAAAGAGTTATAAAATGACATAAGTAAAGGAAAAACGAAAACAGTGATTTGGATAAAATTTGAGGGGGGGGGGGAGATCAAAGGAAAGACGGAGAGGGGAGGGGTGAAGTGGTTGATATATAGATAAATGTTTTCAAATAGTTGAAAACAAACGATGCTCTATTGCATTTTAGGCATTTAAATAACTAGAAACTTATTCCTTGACTCTGACAAAACTATTTCTCGATTATTGATCGAAAAAAGAGAGCATTGATTGTGTGATTTTATGTTGACGTATGGCATACTTTCCTCCCGTTCAATTACATAGGGACAATATCAAAGTATACAATAAAGACTGGTTCTGCAGGGTACTCATCCAATAGAATTCACTATTGTACCCGATAATGTTAAATAACTTCTAAATAAATAACTAACTATATATATAAGAAAGTAAATTATACACAATCGTCTTCCTCCTGAAGAGAATTGTAAAACCGATTGAGGATTATTAAGTTTTTATAATTATAATTTATATAAGGCTTGTTATTTAATTTACATTCTTCTTAACTTTCTCTTTACCGTGGAATTTCTTCCACTATTTTACCCCTCACAAGAATAGTGCGTAGATATCAATCTTCCTTTACCTACGCTGAAAGTTACGAAATTAACGCGTTTTTGTGTTTTCCTTGCTGTCTGTCGCATTTTATGTGAATCTTACCTTGAAGAAATTCATTTCATTTATTTTCAAAACCATGCTGTTTATTTCTACACACAATTTTAAACCAATAAATGCAAATATTTACTTACAACACCGCAATAAGCACCTCCCTTCATTTGACCTTCTATTATTTCATTTGTCTCTTATATCTTTATATTCTCCTCCGTTATGTTCTAATTTTGCAACCTTGCCTCTTATATCGTCTTTATGTAAACAATCGTAAGGTTGAAAATGAACTGTGCTATCTGGTCAAGTTCTTCTCCTGATTTTGTTTAGTTGTAGCGAAGTACCAATTAAAATAACTGATTTATTATCTGGGACCCGACGGCCGAAAGGGGCAATCTGAGTAGGGCGAAAATATATCGAATCCAGTTAGACTGCGCGCATTGCGTAGGTTGACTTAGGTCGAACCTCTTCGAATACCATGAGCTTTCCGAGTCTATGACGATCAATCTACATTCTTTCATAATTAATTTTGAAATACAGCCTCTGGATGACATTTCTTGGACCAGGTCGCTTTTTCAAAATTGTAATCTATGATGTTTCCAGACGGTCCCTTTTCGCCTGTCGGTCACTCGTATGACGGTATTACTTAATTGTTTGCTGGTTCATAAGCAATTCAGTTATTTGTAAAGCAAATATAAACTGTCTAGCCCTTTGAGAACTTATGTGTGGTTGAAGTACACTCGTTCGATCAGGAAAAAAAGAGAAATAACAAATATTTTAAATGCTTGTATAACTTAATAAGATCATTTAATGGATATTAATAGACAAGTTATTGTTTTAGAAACTGGTTCGTTCTTTGAAATATTGACAAAACTTTTTTCCATTTGTTTATGTATTCTTTTTTACGCTGCCAATGCTGTTAACAGCGTATTCTTGTTGTTCAGAAAGCTTTGGCAGTCAGAATAGACTAAGATCAGCCTGCATAGACGTGCAGTCTGATCTTAGTCTACTCCTTCCGCTATCATACTTCATCGTAGTTTGAAGATTCTACCAACACGGGTTGAAATGGTTGAAATGTGCCCCAAATTATTATAATTATGATAATTATAATAAGCAAACGTATGAATTTTTTTTATTCTACATTCTCTAAAATTCATTCGAGAATTACCCGTTACGGTGACATTTACGAATTTGACTTTGGGGTAAAATAAAAAAAAAATTCATTGTATGTGTCTTCAAGACTTTTTCTTAATGTATATAAACATGTGTGTGACAATTCCAACAATTTGATATGTGCGTGAGATGCCAACCTTAAAGACTTGCATGTTCATAGCCTTATTCATGAAACAAACATACGTACAGAAATAACTCAAATTCTGTTCTGATAAACTCGTATTTCTGATTGTCAGAGTAGTAGAAAGTTACGAATATTACTATTATGAGCGAGTAAATATACATGCACATATGTATAATCCCTTAAGTCAAGTCCTGTGGGATATTATTAGCTTCGAAATAAAATAGTGCCCATTTAAATTGGATTAAGTATTCCTCAAGACTTCTCTCCGTAAATCACTATTTATTTCGTTAATGGCGTGGTACTAGAATTCTTCATCAAGTGAAGATAATAAAAAATTACCCTTTAAAATGTAAAATGTAGTTGCAATGTTTAATCGGGCGAAGGGACGATCCACATAAGCTTATCGAGGGTTTTGAACAAAATTAATGTTCGTGTCAATACCTTGTATAGACAGATACTATGTTGTTGATCTAAGCCTTCGCTATTGCAACTTGTAGTTATTTGCCGAAAATAAGTGTTTTTTAGGTTGTGACCTCCTGAGTTTTTTTACCGTAATATTTATACACCTTGAAGCATTAGAAACAGTAACCAGTCTAGTGACATCTGTGGTTTATGCAATCGGGTTAACTTTACGAGAGTCAGTCTCGAGACGGGTTTCAAGAATTATTCGACATGTATTTTAAATGTACAACCTTTCTTGTGCCTTTTGTTTGAGTAGGGATGAACGTCGCTAATAATATTTTTTCTGTAAAAATCGCGATGGCTGAGTTTTGCCATATGAGACTAGGCGGCATTTTCTGTTAGAGGCTTATTTTCGACTTGGTTCAGCATACCTTCCAGAAAAGGTCTGACTGCAGAAATGCAATTTTTACACCTTCCTGGAGACGGGCAGCAACGTTTTAGTATCAAATTGTTGTGTACGACTTTCGCTATGGGCATACTTTTGGTCATACCCCTAGGACTTAAAATATAGAAAAAAATAGTGACTTAAGAACACAAGTACTTAATATGAACGGAGTGCAAGTAGTTTTCGGGCCATAATTATGAGTTTTTTTTCAGTAATTAACAACTGTAGATAAATAGATAATGCACACAATTCTGGATAAGCCAATATTTTGGAAGAAATATTATTAGGAATTCGTGTGGCGTACGCAGAGATTTGTTGGTAAAATTTAAAATTACGCGAAAGATTTTTTAATGAAGGATTCGCGTTTTTTGAGATAATTTGAACAATAAATTGTTACTGTTATACTCCTAAACGTAATCGATAATCTACAGGATTACTGCCAGAACCTTAGTGTCTCTACAACCAATATATATTTATGTAAATTATGAAAGTATTGTGTCCGCAGAGAAGTGTTTAAAGACTGTTAAGACTTATATTCAACTTAATGGATGGACACTATTTCATCAGCGAAGTGTGATTCCCCTTCTTATTTATCATAGAAATCTTTAAAATTATCATAAGATTTAAGATAAAGGACCTTATTTGACACATAATATGGATTGGCTTCTGCATCTTTAGCTCTAAGAAGATTTTTATATAAGATTAAGTCTTCTGAAAAACGAAAAAATCATATCCCCAATTATTTCGCATAACATAAAAAATGTTTCGGGTTACTGTTACTTCCGAAATTAATTTTATGGTGTGTTGTGATAATGTAGGGATCATACTTATTAGACTATCGAATTGGTCATTTGTATGTTTGGTGTACGCAGAGAACTTGGATTTGATAAGAGATTCAAATATCTGTTTTAAACGGATAAAGCGAATGCAATCTCAATCTGATTCTGACCTATTTATGTAATTACATAACGGTCGTATTTTGTCTGATGCAATCGATGTCTTGCGAAATCTGCTCTCACAGCTCCATGTTATTTTCATATTGATCATTGGGGCTTAATTCTTCTTCCGAAAAAAAGATTTCGAATCGTGAACAAAACACAAATTGAAAGTAGTTTTATATTATATGTATAGTGTGTTTTACAAACACACACCTTCACATATCTTAATGGTTTTCTGTTGTAAACTATTACATCGTTCTTACTTCCATCCTCCTTTTTTTCAGTGATCAGTTATATATGACATGTCAGGCAAACATCCACTAAAAAAATAACCCAAAAGGTACGAAAAGTTGGAAACATAAGCACCAAAATCAAAATACATGTACAATTTGCACAAATACATATAGAGTGATCCCCCTTGATAAATAAGGTTACTCTTGATAGTGAACATGTGTGCCAAGTTTCAAGTGAAAGCATTAAGTAAAACCAAATATCGTATAACGCTAAAGTTTTTGCACGATGACAACGACAACAATGATGACAACGACGACGGCCACAAGGCTATAACATTCCCAAATGTCTTCTCCGAAAACAAACAAGCTAAAAGAGAGCAATTAATTTTAGTACAAACCAATCAATACATTAGGAATTACTCTTTCCAAAAAAATCTATGAACTGGCCAAAGAAAATTGCTTTTCCAATTAAAAATGATAGCATACTTCAATTGCCATTGAATTACTGATCCGATATTATTTTTCTAATTTGTTTCATTTTAAGAATCATCACTGTCTACAGCAAATACCAAAACTCGTCCACAAACGTTAGGCTTTCCTCTGCTTAACATGATATGACACATTTATTGATGTGCTTATTACAAGAACATCCTTGCAGACATTTACTTTTCTTGCTTCTTTTGTTGCCAGTTTTTGTTAAGAAGCTTTTAGCATCCATGTAGGAAATAATATATCACCATTTAAGTGTCTTTCATTCTTTGTCGGGTCTGGAAGATTAGGTTGTGATAGATGTACCGACTTACAAATAATGATTTACACGAGAGCTCTCAGAATATGTTGTTTAGAAGCATCATCATTCGGAGGTAGACAGCTCAGGTCCCCTTTGAAATGTCCTTATTAGTGTGCCCACAATTCACCAGTTACCTTTAAAACCTTAAATAAATACAAGGACTTAAAAGGGCACTGTTTAGACTCTTTGGGTAACAGTTGTACTTTTGTCCAAATGATCAAACAACATCATGGATGGAAATAAACTTACCATCACTCGAAATCCAGATTTCTTCAAGATTCTCCATTCGAGGCCTGTAATAGATGGCAAGTACAAATACATCTGTGGCATTTGCTTAAATCATCGATTGCAATTGTAACTCTGAACACAGTATTCCGCATGTGCAAACATCCTTGGTTCTGCTTCTTCATGCTCTTCACAGGACACGTCTTTTACCTGTTTACAGCCTTCTTGAGTTATTTCAATGATATGTCCAGGTTCTTTAGAATTCAACCAATTATAATTGTTATATCTCGCGGTTCTTCAGTCCAGGAATTTCCAAGATAGTTGAGAAGTTGAGAAGTTTTCCTTTGATGTTCAAGTTGTGTGATATATTATCCCATCCAGGAACTTCTAAAGTATCATACGGTTCATATTTTTTCTGGTGCTGAAACCATTTTTTTCCTCTTACTTTTGGATGTTGTAAAATTATAGCGTTCACCAAAATGATATGATGTTGATAACATTACAACCAACTGTGAATGATCTTATCTAAATTTGATCTTTGTAGTTCTTGGAATGTTTTGCATCCAAATTGCCGATGCTTTTGAATGAATGACATTGCATCAATTATGTATGTAACATTTTGATCTTGAATTGGCTCTTCTCTTTCTGGTCAATACTCTTTATGTCTTTCTTTGACTGCATCTTTGAAAAGCGATTTGCAACCTTTATTTATAACCTCGTCTTATATCTTCATCAGCTTCAAACGGTGTATATCAGAGCATCTGTTTTCTTTTCCTCCGTTAGATCTTGAAAAAAGAAGAGATTTCTATCAATTGCAGACTCATCTTCATATATTCTTTGCACTTTCTTTAATAAAGTTTGTGACCGTTTCTTTACTTCTTCAAATGATTTTTATATGAACCGTTGGTATCTTACCTGTTTCAGACTTCTATGCTTCTTCTAGAATTCTCATTTCATTTCCCTTTGCTTCTTTTTCATCAAGAGATGTAGCCTTCTCTCCGGTACTTATATTTAAAAGATTGTTTGGGTTTCTTGTTTTCAATCGATTAAACATTTTCTCTCTTACAGTGAGTTTTATTCTATTAAATGCTTCATTTTCATTCTTTGACGCCCCTTTGGAATCTTCGTGCTGTTTTTTAAAACCTTCTTTTTCTTTTTTCTTTCTTTTTGTCTGTTCTGAAATGACAGTGAGCTTGGGAATAACCCTCAAGTACTTTTCCATAGTCTCTGGTGTCTGGCTTGAAAAGTTCAGTTTTTGCATCACATTTGTAGAATTGCTCAAACGCCATATCTGTCCAAACACCATTGAACCTGCCCGAAGCTAGTCTCACTGTGAAATTACCTTTTCTCAATTTCTGTCCAAACCTTTTGTGCTTTTTGTGGTAGCAGTCTCATTTCTTCAAGATACTGCGGTAAACGCTGAAATATTTGCCATGACGTGAAACAACCATATACGGTAATATCTTTTCAGCTTCAGTCATATGCTGTTTCCATAGACCATGAATGAATCTCTTAAGAATGTTCACCATGTCAACATACATCAATCAAAAAATAGCCGTTGGTGTATAACAGTGAATCAGTTTGATGCTTTCAAATATTTGCCTTACCTTGTGGATGTTTTCTGACATTTCAGTGGAATAGCAAAAGTCGACACCACTTCTCTTATCTTCGGTTGAAATAACTTCAAAGAGCAAACCTATAATACCATCTACTTCTGCTATTGTCTCAAGTTCTGCACTTTCCTCAAGACACAAATCTTCTCGTGCTTCCCATAGTAGCTTAAACTTTGTATTACACACAAGATTATGGGCACGTACCACCAAATAGTGATCCTGCCATGATTTTTTACTGTTCCTAGGAGGCAAATTTCTGCTTGTGACAGAATATCTTCTATACGCCTAGAGCACATTAAAAACCCAATAGTTCCTTGAAAGTTACAAGCTATATGAAACCCTCCCATCCATAGGATTAAGCTATCAAATTTTACGGGATACTTTTTTTCGGTCCAAGTGCTATTTCAAATATTGCTTGATCACAAGTAATAATGGCCTTTTTCTTGACCAACTCTATTAGCAAATTTCATACAATACCCAAGTGATTAGGTAACAACTGCTGGATCTGTAGGAGATTTTGGAATGTTTGACCCATATCCTATCACAGTTGTTGGTGATTCGTGTTCAATAAAAAATCATAAAATATTCTCTTCGTAGGCTGGGAAATGTAATTGTCTGGTGCCTGTATAAAAATTGTTTGGGCCATTTGTACAAAATGTCACAACAGACTTAACCGATCAACTTCCGTAACTTCTCCCGAATCTTCAGTGATTTATCTTAAGCCAGCAACAGATTTTGCCTTTCTGTATATCCTTAGCATTTAAGTTTAGCTCAGGTGCCTCGTACTTTTGTGAGCGTTTGGAAGAATACGCCCTTGTCTTGATTAGTGGTACGAAACAGAAACTGTATCATTTGACGTTTCGGCATCAACATGCTGATAAACTTGTGTTGTGGCATGTAGAGTCTTTCCATCGTTTGTATTCTCATGAAAGTCAGGTTTATCAAAAGCAAACAAAGGCAAACTGTGTAAATTTGCCCCTCTTTATCAAAATCAACTACAAGCAAATCAATTGAAATGAAATAAGAAATTGTTCAACCTATTGTAATTAAATATTCGATGTGTATTTAAAATATAAATTTTGTATAACTCTATATAGGTAGATTTTGTGCGATGAGCTATGAAATATATATTCGTATATAGATAATAGAGATCAGTTTTAATAAAAGAAAACCTACACAATTTTGACTGGTATTTGTATACATTCTTATAAAGTGATTTTATACCAGCTGATAAAAAGAGATTGTTGGAGTGAATGGCGTTATTTTAAACCAAATATATTTATGTAACAGAATGTCAAGCGTGTTAAAGTTGGTGTTTAATTAAGCGTGATTTAAAAAAAATCACCCGGTTTGACATAAACTTTTTGGGTCATTTTTAATATTCAATTCAAAGCTTTGTACCACTTAACTTTTTAAATGTCTATTGTTATATAATAGTCCAGTCAATCTAGACTTCAACCTCATAAAAATGCACAGAAACTATTTTTGCTTTATGATGTTATCCTGAACTTACTTTTCAACATATAAAAAGTCTAGAAAAATCTAGATGGGAGAAATGCGATTGTTTGCCATGCATAATTTTGTATTTCACAATACAATGTAATGGTAATTTTAAGTCGCCCTACTTTATGACAAATATTATGGTTTTGAAACAATAACATTTAAAATAAGACGAAAAGCATATCTTTAATTAGTTTGTCTAATTTTATTGTAAATTGACGAAAAATATAAATTTGATGACAATCTGTCATTAGTTTTCGCGGGTCATTCTTTAGAATTAGCTTTATATTGAACCAATCATGAAGTATCATGTTTGAAGACTCATTGGTATTATATATATGGAATTCAATGTTTGAAATAGATCTGAGATTAGCTTACTTAATTTAACTTGATTTTTTTCTATGGTTTTTGTGATGAAAATGGGTAAATCAACAAAAGAGAAAATGAATGTATGGTGGTCAAATAGGACTAAAATTAACCGCTTTTATTTCAAAATGAAGATATCGCATTTTTGAATTCTAATTTCATAAAAAAATGTTATGAGAATGGTTTCATTAACAGATGTACACTGGATTATTTCATTTTTTTAAAGTTATAAGGCTTAGCAAACTTTTAACAGACTCAGGTTATCTATCTGTGAATCATCAACAAATTGATGGACTAATAAGGGTGATGTACTGATTTTGATTTAATCCTGAAAATAACAAAGACAGTGGTCAGCCATTGTGTTAAAATTAAGGAAAATGTACTGAGATCTGATGTTTGTAGATATTTTACTAATTGATGGGTTAGGCTATCCATCTATAAAAAACAAGGTTCTAGAGCAAATAATCAAGCAGTGACCTCAAGGTCTATTTCTCGAGGAAGTAATAAAATGGAGATATTTGTCATAATTGGGAGAGGTAATTGACGCAAGGTCTTAGCCTAATTACTTTATTATCAATGGGGGAGGTGGGGGGGGGGGGGGGATTGACCCATGGTCATAACTTAAGCAAGACATTATCAACCAAATTCATTAGTCACAGGTCACAGTCAAATGGACTATTTTTTGTTACTCTATAGTCTTTAGTTATACAATGAATCAAATTTCATCAATGATCAAGGTCTTTGATGCAGTAAAACTCACATGGTGATACAATTAATACTAGAATTTTATATTTTTTAGCTATTTTTTATCTGCGTTTTTCGTCCAAAGTTTTCCCAATTCTAGTTTCATATTTAATCCCCGATATATCAAAAAAGAATGTTTCTGTAACTATATCTTTGAAGTAATTGGGCAGTTTTAACTTTCACTCACAGTTCTCTTTGTCTCTCATTGGAAAACACAGTGCTCAATTTTATATGAAAAATAAAACTTGATAAAGATCGGAATTGTGTAATCATTGACCTATATCCACCTGACAGATTTGGACCAAAGTATCTGACCCCACCCACTTTTGTGTGCAAAGTTTCATAATTCAAATTATAGCTTTTTCTATGAATTTTCCCAATTAATTTGGGAAGAAATATAGCAGTATGATTTACATAAAGAAAAGTGTATATTTTATTTATTTAATGTGTTTTAAGCAGAAAATTTAGTTTTGTGTGGCCTTAGAAGCCTTGCACCAACTTTTATTGAATGGTTTAGGGTACCTCATTTTGACTGCATTTTTTTAGAAATTTCCCCTACTTGGAATTTTCTAGACTTTTGATATGTTATAACACACATGTTGTAGATTACAAATCGCTTGAAAATATTTCTGTTGCAATTTTTTTGAGGTTTGGCCTATTTTTGGGTTAGATTGACTGGACTGAAATCTTGGCAACTGCATAGACGGTCATACAATATTTTTCAACATTTTTAGAAGAGATTTTTTTGTTAACAAAATTGTATAATTGTTGCATTATACATGTACAACGAGATATTGTTGTTTTCTTGATAGAATAAAGTTGTGTTTTTTTATTTATTTCAAAACGACTTTTTATAAAAAAAAACCAAAAAAAAACCACACGAGTTGATATTGAATCGAAAAAGGATTTCGAGGGCATAATGGTGAGCTATAGTACGTTTGACTTCTATATGGACCAACATTTGGCCCAAACTCTGGATAACATTAATTGGTGAAACTAATTTTGCTAGTCATATCTATTTTCAATCTAATACCATGAAGAACTATGTCTTTCAGAATTTTTGAAGGTAAAGTAATGATATTGTCCGTCCGTCTACATGTTAACTCCAAGCCTTTATATCTAGTTGTTTCTTTGATAAACAGAACAGCAATTTGTCTCTACAAAACTAGCTATAGCTTGCATAGAAACCGAGTCAAAAGTGAATGGTTTTTAGTGGGCCGTATTATTAATGATTAATGCCCTGGCAGGGCGGGGCCTAAGTAAAGGTTCATTGCATTTAAGGTTAAGGGGAAATCAGCTTTTATTTGAAGCAACTTACTTCTACAGAGTCGACACAAATAACTCGAATCCTAAAATCGTAAATTGGTAACCAAATCCTCGTAACTTCAGCTTAATCAAGCTGAAGTTACGAGGCTTTGGTAATCAAATGATGAAATGCGTTCACCCTCTCTAAGCACGTGAATCATCTAGGTTAATCTAGGTTAATCACAGTTATTTGCATGCGTTAACAATAAAGAACCCAAAGTTTTGAAAAGTAAACTAATTACGTCACGGTTAAGCCCCGCCCGGCCAACTCATTTATAACGCAGAATACTTGTATTAAATCTAGTATTTTTATAAAATGAATGTTGTTTGTGTTATTTAATTGTAAGTGATATTAAAATGAGTATATCCTGTCTTTAAACCAAAACCAATTGACCAGATATTGATATTCACTAATGTCTATTCTGAGATGAACCTCATAGTCCGTTATTTAGACCAATCGAAATAGATTATTACACGAAATCGTTGCGATCTTTACGAGGAAAACCTGCCCTGCGTTCAGGTTGACAAAATGGTGCAAACAGTAAGCCAATTATACCCACGTGCACTTGCGTACAAAGCAGGGTATAATTGGCTAACTGTTTACACCGTTTTATCATTCTGAACACAGGACAGGATATCAGGCTAGAGAGCTCTTGACAGTGATAACTGTGCAAATTATTATATTTAAGCCTAAATGTTGTGACCGCCGATATGCTTATGAACCTGTCAAAATAAGGAATAATGGTCATTCATTGTGTCAAAAGTTTAGTAGTAAAACCACGCGTTTTTGGTGAACGAAATTTTCGTTCACCAGTGTTATATACCGTGTATGGAAAATCCTGTAGGATCTTAATAGGTTTTGAATAAAGCAGTACCTCTTTAGATTCAATTTAGTATCTCTAGATATTTCTCTCTACAAAATCACTGTTTGTATCGTGAAATGCATGATTCTAGCATTCTTCATCAAGTGAAGATAATGAAAATTACCCTTTAAAAACACAAAAATACCTTGGAATGTCTATACGAGCGAATTTTTGATCGGCGTAAGATTGTCGAGAGTTGAGAGCAAAAACAAAGGTTGTGTCTGTACACTGTATAGACAGATACTATGTTTTTGATTTAAACCTTCGCTATTGCAACTTGTAGTAATTTGCCGGAAATGTGTGTTTATTGAGGTCGTGAACTTTTGAACTTCTACACGCCCCTGATTGGCCATATCCCACGTGACGACCTACTACGATTTTACCTGCCTTCTTATGAATGAAGTCTTTGCTTATAAGTTACGAAAGGTCAAGTTTACAAACGAATGGAATGTTCCTGCCGTATTTCTCCTATTAAACGCGCCCGAGCGCGATGCAAAACGTCGTGGGGGCGCTATTATTTCAGACACTTTTACTTAATTAAAAACAATTACGTATTTTGGTACCAAAGAGAAGCAAACTGTTAACATGTTCGTAATTATCGATTGAAATATGTACGCTACCCAATACGCTTTTCTATTTATCTATTAAGGCTATAGATTTAAAAAATAAAATAAAATGTTAGCTAATGAATTGTAATTCTGTCATTTTAAGTCATCTATCGACCATTAATTGCAGCTTTCAAAAGCAAGTGATTGTGTTAGCAGAAGCCGAGATTATTATTATTGTTATTATTTGTACAAGGTAGGAAGTTCCAGACGATGCAATATTCAATGTTCCGCTACCGATGGACAAAGCGGTCTAATAAATCATTACCTATTCACGTATGAAATAAATAATCCTGTATTAAATCCTAAAATTTCGTGATGTGTAAATGCACCCGGTACATGAAATGAAAGTGTTTCGTAGTGAAAACACAAAACGTCTGGAGCTAGCTGGGTCACCGCGTGTCGGCACCCTTTGAAGTCTCCAGATTCTTGCAAGCGGCGACGTCGCTTTTGAAATAAGTCACACACGAGATTTTACGGGGTTTTTCCTATTTTAACAGTAGGTGACTAGGATTTAATAATTTGTCTCGGATATTTTGTATATTTGCAGAAGGTGAAATGATTTCAGAAATATTTTCGTAACAACGAAAGGGGATTTTGTTCGCATGTGACTTTTGAAGAATAACGAGAAATAGTTTTAATTTTGTGTTAAATTTTAACCTTTCGCACTTCCGGAAGACTGCGCGATTTAGGACGCGCTAGTTTTTCAGATATTGAACGGTCTTTTAATGACACAACCAGCCTTATCCTGATAGGAATTTAAGATAGTTAACCCACAATCCAATGAACATTACGTCGTGGAGTAGCAAATTCGAGACCGGATTTTTCACCACGGACCATGGACGGTTGGATGCTGTTGATCGTATAGTCAACGGCCTGGGAATCTTATTTATGGGGGAGCGCGTTTATTAGGGAGGGCGCGTCTAAATTCTCATTGAAACATAAACACGCACCACTTGACCGTGACCAACCTTGATATGAAATAAAATTTAAACCATTACCAGACAACTTATGTTCTCAACTACCAAATTTACACCTCTTGCTTAAATCCCGTTTTTATCTTAAAGCTTGTTGTTGCATACTTGTGTAATGTAAATATCTTCGGTTACGGGTATTTTTGTATCATATTATCCAAATCCAATTTCCTGTTTTTTTGTTTTTTTATTCGTTTCAAACAAGGCCGGAAAACAGAGGATATAGCAATCTCGGTACGATTTACTGTTAATATATGAATGTCGTGAATAGATAAATAAATAAAAGAATCAAATGAACAAATATCCCAACACGATAGATCTAATTTCAAATTTTAACATCGAATGGATTTTTTTTCAAAGTACTTGACATCGTAACTACAACTGTATAGTAGCGCTTCTATCCCTCGGATGGCTCTAGAATTTCCTCAATACAATCATTCATCTATTTGCTTTACCGGAAGTATGTAAAATATTACAGAAAACGAAACTTGGATTGTGAATCAATCGCCTGTGGACTGGAGCATCGTTACCTTAATATGGAAATTGGTATTTCTCGCACCAGAACTATAATGAGCATACATCCGTACGTAGCTGCCATCTTCTACCCTCTTAGGTTTACGATTATCTGCCGTTTGGTAGGAGCAATAGAATTTAAACAACGACTATATTTGGAAAATTCATTAGCTGTACAAAATACCTTCCTACATAGATTTCATCGTATTTTTTTTCTTGTTGTTTTTTTTAATTCATTTTTACGCAATGGCATCAGATGATTATTCTTTCACGAGACTGAATATTACCGAAAGAGACCAAAACCCTGTTATTACAATTACGAAACAGCGGTCTTTTAATTCGGAGGATTGGGGGGGGGGGGGGGGGCATTCAGGTCGTACCAGAGCCATAGCGGATAACGCTTAAAAGTCAAAATGCAGAAAGACTGCTGTTTAATCTGCTAGAATATGGGTTCCGCATGTGGAAATTGAATTACCTTTCTTACTGCTATTTTTTTGAGTTAAGAAAAGAATCATTAGTCTAGACACTATAGTTACCTGTTTTCTTTTCTCTAGGCTTATCGCTCTCTGTCTATCGGTCTGTCTCTGTCTTTCAGTCTCTCTACCTTTCTTTTCCTCTCTTTCTCATTCTTTGAATTTAGAATTTTGACGAGACACTTTCCCTTGATTAGTTTTTATATTTATAATTTCTCTTTTCTCAACGAATTCAATATATCACTTTAGAATGCCAACAGATTCGTTCACCATCAGTACTTTCAGTGCTTTGATTACTACCCGTATACATTATTTACTACTTAACAGCATTCACCATCCATCGTGTTTAAGAGCAGAAAACGCAATAATATTAACATTAACTAGATAGACAAAGATCATTATTTTGAAACAACAACAACAAACAATCAATTTCTTTTCAAAAAAATATTCTTTCGAATGGTATTTAGCCAAAATTACCAAATACAAAACATTTTTACCATTGATTTTTTCTGTATTTGATGAAAACGTTGGTCCTTATAAAAGTGAAGTGGACTATAAAATGGACTATAAAATGGTTGTAATACTGCGTCCTAATTATTCCCGAGGTCCATCAAGTAAAAACGTCGAGGGTCCTCGATTGCCGAGACGGGGTCACTGGGTGAGGACAATGCTTCGCTAATTCTGATCAAGCATGTTTTTTATCAAAACAATTTACCTCTCAAATTAACTATGAAATGAGCCTGTGCATGAGATTTCCAACAATTTCAAATATGCGCAAAGCAAAAACTCTGATCAGTCTGTGCATCCGCACAGTCTGTCCAGAGTCTTTGCTATGCGTTTAGTGATTAGATAAGGTCTCAAAGTATCTACAGACCATTAGGTAACTTTATATTTACAGTATGTTGCTTTCTACGCTACTCAATATTTGCACCCCACAAAATTTTAAATTGTTGGAAATGTCACGCACAGGCTCAAATAATAATAATAAATCAACAATAATTAGATACCTATCAACAACAGTGGGCTTCTGCAATAAGGATAACAAATCGTTTGGACACATACTCTTTGTTTAATCACAAATTTATTTTTTCGAAAATTGCCTCGATTGTAAATACTACATAAAATGAAATGAAAAGAGGTGCAACAACAAACTTCAGAGGTTCATTCAAAAACTTAGAAAAAAGAAAATGATGGATAATTAAACATTATACAAAAAATGCAACCAGCAGATAGTCTATACATTTGGTGAAAACTGAATTTCACTTTGTATTTATTTGTCGGAAATACTCCGATTTAAGATCAAAATACTCATAGCGTTACTATAATGCCTGGCCTTTTATTAAAATACAATATTTTATGACAAACAACTAAATGTCTTTTGTTCTAAATTTAGCAACAATTCTTTATTTCTAGAAGAAATTTTAAAACATTTTTGTTCACGTTAATGTTTAGTTGCTGTAAACATTGTAATTTTCTTTAATGCAATAAATTTTTGGGTATTGTTTAGAAAATCTCCTTAACATTAACCAAAGTCGACTATCTATAAAAATGAATACATATACAGAAGAGCCGTTTTATCCCGACCTTTAATGCAAAAGACCGTTTTCTAGGCAGCGGCCTGCCAGACAAAATATCATTGATAAAAAAAATAAATAACTGTTTATCCAACTAGACGACAGAAGTCAAAGTCAGGTTAGTAAAACCAGGCTACACGTGTGAAATCTACAGTAAATAACATTGTCAAACTGACATCCATCACGATCAAAACCATTCTAAATTGCTCGATCAGCTCCCATTTCATTGTATTCAAAACACTCACTCCAATAACCAACAATCGCTAAGAACTTGATAAAAACCATCATCATTTCATTCAAACCAATCAAATTATTGCACGATTTTATTGTAGTGAGGATTTTAAAGCAGGATTGGTCCATTAAGATACCCAAACGGAAAAATACGTATATGTTTTGAAGGGACATATTGTGGACGAACTTTGTTACATTATTTAACCTCCATTTCATTAATTTCACTCAAAACTTGCTCCTTCCGTTTACTAAATTTTCATTCCGAAATCATTCTCAAATCATTCATCACTTTGTCATTTCCACAATGTTATTCTTCGCCCACTTCTCTTGTCATCATTTGAATTTTTGTTACCCACAAACAGCATGTCGGCCATTCCATGTCAAAGTGAAGAGTCCAAGCGTTCGGGGAGGAATAGTTGCAGTTATTGAACCACCAACCCCCTCTCCATTTCGATGCGCAATCTTCGTCGCCATCTCGGTCATTTTCGGAGTCCTTAGTGCTGAACATCTGCCTGTTCCCGTTTATAGCAAGGCCATCACCAGCAGTTCCTGTTCGAAAATAAAAACCTTCCCTGCGTTCAGAATGACACAATGGTGTAATCTGTTTGCAAATTTCACCCCGCTTTGCACGCAGATGCCGTGCAAAGTGGGGTATAATTTGCAATCAGATTACACCGTTGAGGCATTTTGAACGCAGGGCAAGTCAGTGGTATGGCGAAACTTGATTGCAAAAATGAATAATTATATCAATATAATATTAACCTAAGATTCTGCTTTCAGGTTGGCCTAAGAATTAGTTTTACTTTTGAATGAAAACAAAATTGACTATGCAGCTTTTTTGTAAATGTCTGAACAGAATATTCCTCAGAGAAATCTCAGAGAAATCTATTGCGAATGTTTAAATTTTAATCGTGATATTAAATCATAAGAAATTAAGAAGAAATTCGATGATTTCATAGATATATACTACTAAATAAGCTTACCTCATCGTATGGGAATCAAATATAAATCAGCTTCGCGTACTAATTCAGTTTTGTTACATATTACATATTTTCATATCCCCAAGAAATCAACAAAAAATCTCTTCATCTTTAAAAAGGTATATTGTCAAATTCCAATTATCGTGCATACCTCTTTTATCGTGCTTGATCCTAAAGGAACTTCACAGTGCTTGATAGACCTAAATTTTAATGGTGCAATGCGAACAACTAAAACCATATAGCACACAAAATCTAAAATCGAACAAAATGCAACAATTTGGATACGGAACTATTTTTTCCAAGTTTCATAGGCTAGTTTAAGCCTTGTATAGGAAAACCAAAACTACATTTTACCCAAATAAATTCATGGAATAACCGGATTTAAGCTGAGGTTGGTGTCCCCATAGGATTAAGTTTTGCTTCTTTTTTGTCGCCGAGGAGTTTTCTTTCAGATCCATAATAGCTGAGGAGGCAATCCATTTTTTTTGTTAGGTTGTTGTTTAATGTGAATTTCATAATGATATTTGAAAGTGTTTTTTTTATATAGGTTAATGAATTATCAATTGATGGGAAATTGATATTAAATGGTATGAAAATCCATCTTTTATAGAGATCAGAGAGGGTTAAAAGCACGGTAATCGAGGTGAAGAGGATATAAGTCGAACAAATCTAAGAGAATTTAAAAAAAAAGAGAAAAAAAATGTAGGCTATGCTCTATGAGTGATTTCGCCCCTCCCCTCCCGGATAATATTCTTCATTTTTCCCTTTGTCTGACGAGCCTTTTAGGACTCTCGGAAAGTGGTAGTTTTATAGTGTTACATTACTTAAAAGACCTATCAAATTTAAATATAGGACATTGAAGTCTTACACACTTGGTGAAAATATTGTTATGGTAGTTGACCCGTAATAGTTCCACAATATTGTGGAACTAATGATCTTTCATAGTGTCAACTGAGGTTTCATAATGAATGGTTATTATTCAGTCAGACTTACAACCCGAGCTTTGCTATTTTTTCCATCAAATCCAGAAGATAAGATGAACAGTTAATATGATAAACTGCCCAGTCTGTATCTGTTTATAAAATCTTAAAAACACATAACAGTGGCAGAAGATACCCAATTTGTTTATTTTGTTCTGGTTTGTTGCATATTCTAATGTACCAACTAAAATGTCCCTTAATCTGGGTTACAAGCTTGATAAGAGGAATTAATTTAAACTGCATAAGTTTGGAGTCAACACATATCTTTAAAAATGGTTAAGTAGATTCTGCAAGGAAAATAATAAAGTATAGTTGAAAATTAAATAAATAACTTTCAATGTACATTTTTTTTAATCAAGAAAAAAGAAAGAAAGAAACTGAAACAGTACCTAGTAAGCGCTGCTTATCATAGAATCTTAAAATAATACTCTAGGGTCAGTAGGGACCTGGGTCTAGAGTGAAATCTAAACAGATACGGTCAGTAATAGATTTGGGCACTGATAACCTGTTATGAATACTGATTTATCATTTACTCAATTTGAGTATGAAACTCGGGTTGTAAGCCTGACTGTATTGTCAAAGTTTATTACTTCCGAAATATTGCAGAAGTTTCACGGGTCCACTACCGTAATCGATAAACATAAGGTCATTTTTCCACTTCAACTATTTAAGGGCAAAAAGTCATGCAAATACCAATTCCAATATCTGATGAATATTGTCCTTCAAAGTGAAACATACGTAATATTTTCTTTATACCATAGTATCGAAGGTCAACAATGCCTGTTGTTTCCTTCAAACATTTATGAACTAAAAAAGGGACTTTATCTTGCTATTTTCATAAAGGCAGTCCCATTGTTTTTTTTTCGAAACTTTAAAGGGTAACCCTCTAGGTGACCAAATATGCATGTTATACGCAAATGTGACACCCCAGTAAAATTAGTGAAAAAACGCGTATGTTTGCTTTTTAGTGTGAAATACAGTCCTTGTTACATTTAGATACATCGTGAAATTGACATTCATCTAAATCAAAACCATTCTAAATCGCTTACTCAGCGCTCCGTTCAATCATTCAAAAACTCACTCAAACCATTCAAAAACGTTTCAAATTGGATAAAAAAAAGATAAGATCGACATTTACATTCAAATAAATATAGAAAGAAAAAAAATCACAATTTGACCCAAACATTTGTAATTATGGTCGTCCGATAGGTTGTTCAAGAAAAAGGAAGCTATTTACAAAAATTGTATGCATATTTTATTAAAGGGAGGTAATGAATATTGCTAATTGTCCATCCTGGACAAAATTAGCGACATTGCATTACCTACCTTTAATTTCACTCCAAACTCACTCCACACACTCAAAATCATTTCAAAATCATTCACCTTGTCAATTTTGCTCTTGTTGTTTCACTAGTTTCACTTAAATTGCATTCAGCCACTGAATAACATAAAAAACATTGCATGGAGAAAAGTGTGATTTTTTATGTTCAAGTGGAGAGCAATGTATAAAGAAAATATTTGAGATGTCTTTACACTGGCTGGTTTTAGTTCGAATTTCAATACCGTTTAATAAGAAGTATAATTAAATATTCCAACAGCTTAATAGTTTATTGTGATACAATATATAAGCGAAAACATTTGTAGTGCAAAACAATGATGTGATGTGTATGTGAAAAACATGTATAGCATAATAATTCTTCCTCAAGTAAAGATAAACTCAGCAATTTCTTCTAACAAGGGTGCCGCTCCCCAAACAGAGACTCAGAACAAGAAGTTAAGCGCCACCAGTTTTTAGACAGAAGATTTTTAAAGGCAGGGAGCCTGCATAAATTCAAAATAACAGAGATGTAAATATTGAGTTCAAATGTTGAAAATGGTACGTTGACTTAACAATTTCACAACAATACATGGGTGGTGATAAATTTTATTGACTTTGTACCTTGAAATGTAAATGACGTATTTTCACCTTTTTTGAAAACATGAAAACCTATTCTCAAAGCCGACTTACGGTGTTATCTATGACACGAAACTTGGTTTAAGAAGTCAGATAACACAAATGCGATTAATTCCAGTCACATCTTAGTCAGTAGAGTGTGTAAGATCCGTGAGCATTGATCACTGCGCGCACCCTCCTCGGCATGCCACGAATCGGCCTCTGGATGATGTGTTGAGGGAAATGCTGCCACTCCTGGTGCAGTGCTGCTTCTAACTCAACCACATTTTGCACAGGAGGCTCTCTCCGACGTACACGGCGCCATAAAATGTCCCACAGGTACTCGATGGGATTAAGATCGGGACTACAAGCCGGCCATGGAATGGTGGTGATGGCTTCACGTTGCATAACGTCCGCCACGACTCTTGCTCTGTGGGGTCTGGCGTTATCATCCATGTACACTGGTCTTGTTCGAAGAAGGTGATTGTCAAAATGTGGAATTACCACAGGAAAAAGGATGTTATCGCGATATTTATCGCCAGTCAATTGTCCTGGAACTATCACTAGGGCCAGTTTACAGCCGTAGGAGACACAACCCCATATCATAATGGAGCCACCGCCACCCTGATAGGTTGGTTGGACGTACTTTGGTGCAAATCGGGTGTTAGGTTATCTCCAAACACGAATTCGGCCATCGGTGACATGCAACAACATCCTGCACTCATCTGAACAATGGATCCGACGCCATGATGCCATGTTCCAACGTGCCCTCGCTCTACATCATATTAGACGTTCATTGATGTGTCTCTGTTGTAACTTTGGACGTTTGAGGGGTCTTCGTGCCTTATACCTAGCCATCCGAAGTCGATTTCGCACTGTTGAAATAGAGACCCGTCTGTGTGTTTTCCAGTTGTCCCTTAGTACAGGCGCACTGGTGAAGGGCAGACGTCTGACGTGACGCAAAAGTGCTCTATCCACTAAAATAGACGTTACTCTAGGGCGTCCAGATCTGACACGGTCCTTAACGTCGTTTGTCTGTGAGTGTTTTTGTACCAAACGTGTTATGACACTGTGGTGATACCCCAGCTGTCTGGCAATGGCTCTACAAGACATTCCAGAATCTCGCATTCCAATTATTCGCCATCTTTCATTTGTAGACAATCTACGCCTTGCCATGACTGAGTTTCAAATCGAAATGTAAACAATTGCACGAGCTACACGACGTAAGTATCTCTGACAGAAAAGCTGATTTTCCACTTTGCACGAGCCCTGGCTTTACAGTCATTGCACGAGACTTGTTGAATATGCACGTGCATCCGAAATGTTTTTAATCAATAGCTAAAGGGTTGTTCTAACCGTTTGACAACATAGAAACGTTATTAAAGTTTTCGATAGAAATTTTATTAACTTAAAACTTAGTGGCGCTTAACTTTATGTTCTGAGTATATTTAGCGACTTACCTTAAAAGAAATTGATACATATTGATTCTTTGAAAATGGCATTTTTATCCTGAAATATTACGTTACGTTACGCGCACTATCTGTAATATTTATATGGATATCGATTTAAATGTAATTATTTAAGAATCTACATATATTTAAATATCGATACGATAGTTTCACGGTCAGTGACTTAAACGCGTAGCGTTGGCTACGTCGAATTTTTTCACTAAAAGTTTCGCAGGCTAACTCCATTTTAACATACGCCATCGAGTTTTGCAAAAGTTTTTCCGGATTTTTCAAAATAAGTCCGCCTATGTACATCCCAGGTTGATCGTTAGATTGGCCGAGTGGTTTTCCGGATGATTTTTTGTGTACTAAAGATTCATCTGTTAAAACTAAATGCTAGACATCTGACTATGAAGAAATCTTTTCATTTCATCTTGGTTGACAGACAACTTTCTGTTGTAAGACTTAATATAAGGGTTCAAATAGGTAGTTTTGAAAAAAAATATGCGCATTATGAAGAAACACAAGCGGGACAAATTATCTATTTATCATTCAGTCGGTGTAAAGCTGGAATATTTTGTGACTGCATTGGCTTCAATATAGTTTGCTTTCCTTGTTCGATCGGCAGATGAAATCTAGTGGTTTTCGTTCACTCAATATTATTAGTAAATCTTTTTCAGTTCATTGCTTTATTTTGCTCAAATCATCAAACCATTATTCTTGGCTTTCATTAAATATTTTGCTAGCATTGTCATGCTTTGCAAGATAACCCAAATTTATAAATATTGATCTTTGTAGATCACTGATTTGAACAGACTTTTGAATCGTAACAGAACATCTTACTGATCTAGATTTAGTCTGAGTCTTATCTGAGTTTAGTAATCTTTAGTTTATACAAATTTATTTTTAGTTCGATTGCGACGAAAGCTTAAGCTTATAGAATCGCTCTCGAACGCTCAATCCTGATGTTTTCACGTCCCCGAGAGAGAGGCAGTGGTTTAAACCCACTGCTACCCATTTTTACAGCTGGGTGAAATGGGGCTGGCTATTAAGTGTTTTGCCCATAAACACACCCCGGCGACAGTGGGGCTCGAACCACGGACCTCCAGGTCACGGGTCGAGTGCATTTACCACTAGGCCACCGAGGCAGTCGGTCTTTGATGATTTCAGTGAACATAAAACCACCCTCAGAGTATGTACTCGCAGTTTTAGATATTCAAAAAAATCTTTTGCTCACAAACCGCCAATAATCAATTGTACATGAATTTGAATAAGCTACCATCTCCATTAAACATGAAGAGTCTGATTTTTAAAGATTATATATTTTCTGGGAAATTTTCCTTTCATATGGCTTTATGTTACACTAGAAACATACATTATCATAACGTAGCTTAACCTTATCCCGCTAGCAAAAGTAACGTATGCAACAGTCAAATATTGTGAATAAAAGCCACGTAAGTCAATTATGTCTTCAAAATGTGAAATGAAAGTTGCATTCAGGTACAAAATTCAAAATTGAAATGAGGCGAAAGTAAAATTATGTGGTATGATAGGAATTAGATATATAAACAGACCTGGGGTTATCGTAATCGGTACTCGTGATTACATGTAATCGATTACAATTTTCAGGCAATCATATTGTAATCGGTAATCGGTGCATTTCTGATTACATGTAATCGTAATTAAATCAATAACATTGCAAAAAGGCATGTAATCACGATAACATCTCGATTACATTATGATTACAGTTGTTGTATTTGCAAGTACAAGCTTTGAAAAAAAAGTGTTCAATGAAAATCATATTTGGCAAATTTTTATTTATACTAAAATAATGGTCCTAGGTTTTATTATTGAATACAAATATGTCAAATGAAAATACTTTCAAATTTATTGGTGTGCCTAGATATAACTTGAATTGAGTAATGGACTTTTTCCATAACAGATAATGTATTGGGGAAAAATTCAAGTAGTTAAATTTTTATTTGGCTTTATAGGAATTTTCCATTATAGTCTTATACCCAAGAAGTTTTTGTTGTTGTTGTTGTTTTCCCTAGTTTAGAGCATTCTGGTTTTTAGCTTTAAGTATTGAAATTTAAACTTGTCAAAATGTCTAATGAACACGAAGTGTTTTAATGATAATGTTAAAGGTGTTAAGGAATTAAAAGAAGTGTCAGTCTCATCTAAGATAATCTATAGCCCCTGGTACTTATCAAACAATTACCTGTTAATAACCCTCTACAAGTATTTGACAGCCCATGATAGTTATATCTTGATATTCATTTATACATTGGCAAAACAACTTAATCTTCTGTTCTTACAATTATTCTCATTTGTCTGATATTTTTTTCTCAAATCCAAATAATATGACAAAAATTCTATGGAAATGAATCTATTCTATGATTGTCCCATTACAATACCATGCAGGAATCTTGATGTTGGTTCATTAGGGTAAATGTAAAAGTCCCATTTGGCAAAATTCATTAAAGTCCTGGAAAACATGGGATAGTTTTTCACTATCTAATCTCTTTGAAGATTTTCAACAAAGTTAAATGAGACTTGAAGACATCTGACATATCCATTGTGTTTTACAGTTTGACATGCCGTGTCCATGAATTGAAAAAAAGAAGAATTGTTTACTCTGTCTGAGGCCTTTACTTTTGTTTTTATCATAATGGTAATCATACTGAATTATAGCTCAACAAAAACTCATATTTTTTGAAAATTTAAAACTCAAACAAATAGAAAGAACAATGGAGGAAATATAAAACATAATTTGAAATTTTGAAAATTCTGGCAAGAACAGTTTCTAAATTTTATCTTTTATTGTTGCATCAAATATTCAAATATACCAACAAGAACATTTATAAATGACAACCTAGGCTATAGGTGCTCACAGCTTTCCATAACAGTGGAGGCAAATGTAAGAGGATATTAAAGCTTCGGTATATCTAAATTCATATAGAGCACCAAGGTAAATATTAACAGACCTCACTTAGAGAAGAATTGGCATAAAATATCTATTGTTCATCAATCCACATTTTGTTAATTGTATATAAACCTAACTTGAATGAATAAACCTCCAAAAAGACAAAAAATTGTTCATGAGTAAGGTTGAAATAAAAATGTAATCAGATGTAATCATGATTACATTATAAAAGTAATTGTAATTGTAATTGATTACAATGAAAAACTGTGTAATCATAATGTAATCAGTAATCATAGAATCTGCAAGTAATTGTTATTGTAATCGATTACATTGGCATATAACCAACCCAAGGTCTGTATGTAAAATATATTTAGTTTTTACTAATCTAAAGTTTGATCGTATTAAAACTAATAGAGGTGCTCTTGCAATCTCGATCGAGATGCTTTCACATGTCACTTTGAGAGAAGCAGTGACTAAAGCCCTCTGATTCGAAGGGTTTTGTCAACAAATTAACATGCATGATGAAGCTTACACCTGTGCCATTCAAATCAACAGTCAAGTTGCAAATCAATAGGTAGGCTCTCAATGAAGTCTTCAATACATTTGACAATTTTACCTTCTATACGGTAATCAAAATATTTAGTTTAAAAAATAAAAATAGAGACTGCTTGGCATTCGCAAGGAATTAAACTGTTTCATAGGATAGTAACAAAATGTTAGAATTCGACGTGATACTCAACGGAACTCAAAACTGTTGTTTGTTATTCAAACTGGAACAATATCTGTATAAAGTATTTTACAATAGTTTACTTTGGTCAACAATCCTTTTTATGTCAGGTAATATAAAAACAGTTTTGAAACAGACTGGTTGTATTGAGAATCAATCATGTCAAACACTCCTCACACGATAACTTTTGAAGATACAACTTTTAGATTTCAACCTTTCAAATTTGAAATTATACAACTGTGTAAAATACCATTGCATATATATTTGAGTTACAAAATATTTTATTAGATAGCCTGTAATACTTAAAGAAATGAGATAGCGAAAAAATGGTAGAACATATTATTCAACCTGACGATTCGGACTCAAAAATTCTTCCTTTATTGGATTAATTATATATTTTATGAACTTGGTAACGTGTATAACTTAATATCTCACTTCAAGATATTCACTTAGGTTCGTGTATTACCTATGCAACAGCATCCATGCTTTGAACCGGCCTACTTGGAACTTTTGTTTCTATGAATACCTTTTATGACATAAGAAATCAATTTTATGAATAAAATTTACGGTCTTGTCTGATTGTGTATCTTCACGCGAAAATGAGACGCACAAAAATCAAACGGCCAAGTTTTGCAATAACTGGATCGATTTGGTTGAAAATTTTGATCACTTTGCACGATTTCAAAGCGTTTTTGAAATTTTCGGAGCCTTTTTGAGTGATTGGAGTGTTTGTAATGGATGATATGAGCACTAAGCGAGTAATTTTGAAAAGTTTTGATGAAGATGAGCGTCAATTTCACGATGTGATTAACTGAAATGGCGACATTGAATTGCAACGTCTGATCTAGGGAACGGGTAGAGGAAGATATAACGAGAAAGCCGGTTCTCGAGGAAATACAGTAAGATTCTTTGCGAAATTGGCGTCTTTTTACGCAATTTTTATTAAAATAAGTTCGTGAATAAAAACCTGAAACTTATTCAAGCTGTAGATAAGATGTTCCGGTCGTCTACCATCGACTTGCTTGTTTTTGTTTATGTTCGTCATTTTATGTTTTATTGTTAAACATTGTTGACCTTTCGCTCATTAGCATTAAATGTCATGAACGAAAGAAGATAATGAACGAAAGAAGATAATTCAATTCAGTCTCTTAAGTGATGCGTTAGAGAAACAAAAAGGCCATGTTGACGATCAATAGTCTCGTGACCTCAGCTTGAATAGGTCACAACAGCTTATTAACTCCATGGAAATTATAGGAACGACAGATTTAATTCAGAAATAAAACCTGTCCATATAGAATATTACAAACAAGAAATTTATAAGACAATAAAATTGTCCCTTTATTTGATAATAATAAAATTAAAGTTAAAACAAATTGAAAAAAAGTATATGACTGCGTGTATTCGAACCGTGTCTGTCAGTTCAATGATTCTGCTACATGCGATCGGTTTAGACTACTGCGCTACGGAACCATTTGAATGATTGGACTATTTTATTTGATCTTAACATGATTTTTTTTGATAACCTCGCGGATATTAACGAAAGCTCACGAAAACTAATGAGTGACAGGTCAACAATGTTTCATAATACAGATATATGATATTTTAACCCGTGTGATGCTGAACAAGAGCTGTCACTGTAAGATGACAATGCCCCCGACACCGCTTTGATTTAGAAGTTATGGCCAATGTTAAAGTTTTTGGACGGAATGACGGACGGACGGACAGACGGACGGACGGACAGACGGACGGACGGACGGACGGACGGACAAGTCAAATTTATGATGCCTCCCTATCGGGGGCATAATAAAAACCTTTGCAAAATTATATTAAAGTAAAAGTGGTGAAAGCTCTGAATTTCCTAATTGCGAGGAAGAATTTGAATTTGGAATACAAATTCGAAGCTTTACTGGTTAAAAAAGGAAAATCGGGAGGTTTAGTCTGTGATCTGATTGCACCTATGTGCAGGCTGATCTTTGTCCGTACCTCCTGCCAAAGCAGGAATATTCCGAGATCAGCATGACAAGGGTTAATATCTGACAATGTCAAAGGAGTGGGCGATCTGCTTAATTCCTACCAGAATAAGATCCAACTTGAAGGCGATATTTGTCTTCCACCCCGCTGATGTTGAATTTCTGATACAGAGCATAATCAATCGGGCCATTTTTTCCGTTTTCCAACTCTATTCGCAGTGCAAACTTTTTGTTACCAGTATGTAAGACTTTAGCCAGATTTTCAAATCCTGTAAAAACAACATTTGGCAAATTTCGTTACCAATAAGGTATCATATGTTAAAAATCACATGCCACAGAAAATTTAAACAACAACAATTTTAACAATGTTAATGCGTCTGATTGGTACGTGAATGCACACACATAACTCTGCGCCTTACTTGTAAAACCCCGCTTTTAGTCATTTCACCCTATCTGATGTTATCTATGCGTAGCCCAATAAGTAACGTAATTGTTTATGTTGTATAGATTCCACGTGCAAATTGATGCCATTTACAAGAATTTATCCAATAATTGCACATTTTGTCTCATTTTTTGCATTCAAAATCTTACACTGTAACAAACGATTATCCTCTATTTAAAGTCATCAATTTGCGTTCATTTCTCAAAGCCAGTTTCATTCCAAAATGACTCTTAATGCGTGTCTATTTAACGATTTTCTTATATGTATTCATTTTTCGGAAATAATAGTCAAAAGTAGCAGTTTTGGAATTTGTATTTAAATGCGTTTTCTTACCAAACCAAAATGAATCGTTCACTTTACCAAATCCGCGTTTGTAGTCTTCCCATCCTACGTCAAAGTTCCATGAACGATTCTTGTAGAAGGTTTCATCGAAGTTTCTCTGAAATATCTGAATTAAGGACATGTTTAAAATAATACTTCTATTAGGACTGTTCAGATATCACTTTAGACTTTTATTATAAAAAGGTCGTAAATTAAACGACAATATCGACTTATTCATAATGATTCAGACTTGAAAATTTAGATGGCACACGCCTAAGTTTGGTAAAATCCCATTGTTTCCTAGAAAGATTACCGATATGGATTATAAAAACGGGTTGACCACAAACACCCGGAGCGCGATTTATACGACGTCAAAGGCCGTCATTTATTTATCGGTGATTACGCAATCGGTAAACCTCTGCGATTCTACGGATAGTAGACCCCGGAATAAGTGCCTAGCCATGAAAGCGCGTCGTTTCGCACGTGGGTTTACATCGCCTCAGAAATATCTAGATGATGTTGAGTAAAACAAATCAACGAAATCTAGATAAGAAATTGGCATTTATAACTTGATAACAGAGCGCGTTTCACTGTGTATTATTATAAAATTGTTACATGCTTTAAAATCTTCACAGAGGACCGGAAAACATTGAAGTTGAAATATGTATTTTTGGATATATTTAACGGTTAGGCTGAAGGCTACCTTGACCAATAAACTATAAAAGAGGTCAATGTTTTCTTTGCGTCGATTGTTTTTGTAAACAATCGATATTGTTCCGAAAGGGACATCCTATAGCAACTTGAATCATATAACATGTAGTTACATGATCCACAAAATAATAATTTAGACCCTTTAATTCCGACCAGTTAATTATTTCTGGATAGCTTTGATAAAATTGGTAAATCAATTGTTGAAATAAAGATTTGTTGTATAAATGATGCAGCATATACTATTACTGTTATTACAGGATATGAATTATATCAATAGAAAGTGATGTCCTTGTGTAAACTTAGACAAATAATTCCATTTATTCATGGATTCCAAAAATTCTGAAAGAAAGCGGCTGAAATTATTGTGCACTTAAATATGCAATATCTTTGGAAAAAATGTCCATCATAAAAATTGTAAAAAAGAATGACACAGCCACCAATAAATAATATAGTTGTATTTTAGCAACAAGAACCATTTCCAATAAAATATGTGCTTAAACCCTAGAAGCAACACAGTCTTGCTTGATAGCATTTTTGTGCACTTAAATATGCAATATCTTAAATAAAATACCTGTCACTTATAAAACTTGTAAAAAAGAATGACACAAATGCCACCAAAAAATGATATAGTTGTATTTATTTGAGCAACAAGAACCATTCCCAATAAAATATATGCCTTTTCTAGGTTAAACCCTCAAAACAACACAGCCATGCTTAATAGCATTAATTTTTTGTTGTTCTTTTCATCTTTAGATTTATACGTAATTTAGTATCGGTGGTGAAAGTTTCGTGTGGTTTTATTGAATACTTCTCTAAAGTGAACTCAAATTTTCAAAATTTTGATTGAACAAATCAAACTAAAACCTACTTCCTTGTTGACCCTTTACGTACAGAACTTAAGGTTTGACATGTCAAACATTCTAGTCTAAGTTTGTGCAAAACAAAAATTGGGCTTAAGAAAATTGAGCGTTTTCTTCGATGACAATTACTAATTGATATTGACAAACATCATTTACATAAAGGTTATATTAGATCTGAGATTTTCTTTGATTCAGACTGCTTTAATCCGAGTCTAGAATAAATAGATAGAATCAGACATACATACACAGAAAGGCAAAGAATAAATGAGGAAAAACCTACTATCCAACCACCCGAGTCTGTCTCCATATCACACACGAGTTCCACGCCTTGTTCGTTTACAAAGACCCCCGATTGTGCCTCCGGTTTTCCATCCAGGATGTCTCCACAGGTCTCAAATGTTCTCGATTCACTTTGTACCATTTCTTTTTGTAAATTAAAGATTATCAAAAGGTATTGATAAAATACTTCTAATAATATGTTTACCTACTTCGCATGAGTGTAATAACCCCGTTGACTATTTTTGATAATACAAAAGTTTTATTACGCTAGTGGATTAATTACGCAAATGAGCCAAGAACGTATAACAACGTTACATTTTGGTTGTGAAAATGACGTCATAATGCTTTTGATGACGTAAATTCGCAAAAAGGATTATATGTTTTGAATAACTTGAATAGATAAACTCCCTCGATTTATCGCAACTATTAAGGCTATATCATAATTGATCATCAACTCAGCAATTTTTATCCGTGAGAGCAATTGTATACGATGATCAAAAAATGACCATCAGTAAATGTTTGTTAGAAAATGTCAAACATGTTACTGTGACCTTTCAGAAAAACTAAATCTTTTATAGATGGTTCGTCCTTCTTTCTTTGTACAATTCGAGATTACACAACTAAGTACCTATTTTTAAGTCAGAGCAAAACATTATGTAGAAAAAACATAAGTCGATATCTCATGCAAACTATCAAAGCTATGGCTCCTAAGGTTTGGGACATTTGTTTGTTTGAATAGGGTTTTACGCCGCTTTCAATAATCTTTCAGTAAAATCAAGGCAATAAGTTTGAAGACTTACCCCTTATATAATTAACAATTTGCACTTCACAACCAGTCTTGGTACCATTATTGTTGGCTTCAAGTCGTTTACATCCAAAACAAACGCTGCTTGTCTGGTCAAAGGTTATACCGTTACAGTGATCGTATTTTAGACAGAAAGAAGCACAATGTGTAATGCTTTGGGCACGTACGTTGATGATCCGATCCGATATGTTGCATGTTTTTCTTCCTTCGTCTTTAAGAAAAATGCCAAAGTGTATTGCACACTCGGCGCTCGCCACAAAAAGCAACATCCACTGAAAAATATCGTTCAGCAAGGACACTGACTCAAACAAAAACATTGGTCGCTTGAAACCTATCCTTAAAGCACTTGAGCCTTGACTTATCGTTAGAAGTATACCAAGTATATCAATGTTATGATGGTCTAAAAGAAAGTCGAAAACAAGAGAAAAAAAAGATTTCTTTTGAACTTATTATAATTGACTCAATAATCTTCCGCCTATATCTAGGAGCAAGCATTTCAATAATCCTAGATACTAGAAATACATAAAAGTAAATAAAATGAATAAGATATATGAATGCAATACAGGGATTAAAATGTCGATGGTTAAAACTGAAAAAAAGGTTACATTAAATTTGAACATCTTATATACATTTGTATATGATATAATTGATAAATGGGTTCTTTTTTCCGCGTGATTATGCAATGACAGATTTTTGTGTTCATTCAGTTCGCCATAATTATCTTTACATTGACATAATTTCTGGAAACAAACGTGGTGTACCTAGACTGTACATATTCATTACATGTGAACTACACTTTTAGCTAAAATTGTAAGGATCTGAAAATGTTTTAGACATAGGAATCTTCCCTAAGGCAAAACTCGTTTTTATCGTGATTTTGCCTTCCTTTCAGTCGCATTTTAATCTAATCGCTCTTTGAACCCAATTCATTTCATTTATATTCACAAACATATTGCTTTCTACTTAAATAAATAAATGCTGGATATATACTTACAACACTGTGATTAGCCATTCCTTTAATTTAACCTTCTTTTCAAGTTTCTAATTTTTCTTAATATTTCTTCCTTGAAGTTGTAATTTTGCAATTGTGCGTCTTCCAGAGTATTTTTGTAACCGCACGAGACGTTGAATGTGAATTGAAATTCTTGAAAATTCCTTTTTCTTTTATCTCGGGTTGTGAAAATTAACTAATTATGAAAACTCATTTATTTGTGATCAGTCAGGTGAAAAAGAATCATCTAGGTAGTGCTCAGAGTATCATTCCTATACCGACCTCAGTGATACTGCAGGATGAATCGGGTAGCTTTCTTTTTGTTTCCCATATATTATCTGTATCTTGAATGATCAATCTTCATTCCTATATAAATGGCAATTTGTTGAAACTTACTTTTTTATTCAAAGTTTTAACTTTTGGATTTCCCAGATGGTCCTTTTTTGCCCGGCAGATCATATTTCAGTGTCATTATGGTTTTTTTTTTTTTTTTTTTTTTTGGGGGGGGGGCTTGTTTCATATCCTTTTCAGTTATTAATGGAATAATTAAAAGCCCTCCTTTGAGCAATTAGTGTTTGTTTGGAACACCTTCATTTAATTAAAAAAAAAGAAAAATATAACGAGAAATAACAACTCATTTAAATGTTCATATTTCAGAATTAAAAAAAAGAATTCTTAGATATTGATCGACAAAAAGTTGTTTTAAAAACTGTTTTGTTCGTCGATATTTTGATTAAACTTTTCTTGTTTTTTTATGCCACTTTTGCCTTTTAAATTCCTGTCTTTATCTTTTCGTTTTATCTTTCTCCAGCTGTTTACAGTATATTCATGCAGGTGTGCAGTTAAGTCATTGCTTACACTGCCTGTTCTATATCAAATTATAATTGAAAAATAAGGAAGACGAGTTGAAACGTTCAAAAAAGAAAGGCACACTTCTGTTAAAGTGGCGAAATTGATTACTGAAGGAAAATAGATAAATTTGAATTATCATATTTCCCAACACTATACTTTTTAATAGTTTGAATATTTTTTTTTTCTCAAAAGGGTAAAACCTTTTTCCTCTTTTAACCTTTAACAAGTTAATAAATGTCCTATCGTATACACTAACGTTTTCTTTTCAATGTTTACCCATGTTTAACATACAATACCAATTATCGAAAATATTAAGACATGGGGAATAGAAAATGAAAAGAATTGAAATAAAATGAATAAATTGTTGAGCAAAAACGAGAAATCAGACACAACCAATTTCTATTTTTTTAATGTTTCAACCTAAAAACCTTCAGTGAAAAACATCTTGTTTGTGTGAAAATTGTTCAATAAACAGGGACAAAGAACTTATTAATACCCCCCACTTCGAAGAAGGGAGTGGTAAATAATTATGACTTAGTGTTTTGTATGAAAAAGAATTCTAACGAGGCTGGGGGAATTGATAATTGACGAGGCAGAGCCTCAACAATTTATCACCAATTCCCCCAACCTCGTTATATTTTTTTTTTCATACAAAACACTAAGTACGAATTACATGTATAAATATCTTATAACCTCTATTTGCCTTGTTTTCGATGTTTCCAACAGAAAAACAAGTTTCTAGAAATAATAAAGTATGTCATTTTCTAAAAATATTCATGTGATTTCAGAATACGAATTTTTCCTCACACTTTTCTCAGCAACTTTATATCTCATCCAGTTCAAAGCTTGGTATGATGTATGAGATGGAGGTCTACAGTTAATTACATCGTGAATTTGACATTTAACTCAATCAAAACCATTCTAAATCGCTCACTCAGCGCTCCATTCATTCATTCCAGACACTCACTCAAACCATTCAAAATCGCTCCAAACTCACTGAAAAAACATATAACAACAACTTCGTTCAAAATGAAAATAGCTGGGAAAAATCGGGATATCACTTAATTATTGAAATTGTAAGCGTCTGATAGGTTCTTGAAGAAATAAGAATCTATCTATAGCATTTGTATGCATATTTTATTAAAGGGAGGTAATCACTATTGCTAATTTTGTTCATCCTGAACAAAATTTGCAATACTGGATTACCTCCCATTAAATTCAGTCAAAACTCGCTCCTCACACTCATTCAATCTCATTCCTAAATCATTCCATAATCATTCACCTTGTCAATTTCACGATGTTGTTTACTGTAATTCGTGAAATTCAGTCCTTCGGGTATCTGCTTTCTGATTTACGACTTAGTTTATTATTAGATTTAACATGGCAAGATACGAAATTTTTTTATATATATAGAGATATATATATCGCATTTTAGAAAACAACAAACAATGTAGATACGAACATCCTTTCACAATAACAAGAGTATGTATTATCTTTTTAAGTACATCCGATAAAAAAAATACTGTTTTAAATTAACCATAGCACTAAGATTAATATGAAAAACACATCCATGACTAAGCTGTTCAAAAAGATTTGAATGAAGATTCAACGTAATTGTCATAGTAAATGGGATTGTCATAAGAGCTATCACATACTTCAAACAAATATAACAGGAAAATATAGTCCGTTTGTCTTCTATATGGACCAACGTTTTCATCAATTATACAAAAAAACGTTTGCAAAACTGTTTTGTTTTTGGTAATATCTTAATTTTAGCTCAATACGATTCCGAAAAATTATCTTTTTATAATATAATGGTGTTAAAATAATGATGTCTATCTAGTTAATAATAATTATTTCGTATTTTCCGCTCTTCAACACGAGGGGTGTAAATGCTGTTAAGTAGTAAGAAAATGTAAACATATAGTAAAACACGTAGTTTTAAATGACTACTATTCCTTGTTTGGACATGCTAGTTAGCATATCGACTATCACGTGAGTATAAATCTAAATCTCACGTGATTTGTACCGTTATAACTCGCCTGTTTGCTGAGTTTTCCTCGGGAAAATTACAACGATTTCGTTAAAATATTTAAATTGGTCTGAATAAAGGAAGAAAATGGATTATGTTCAAAGACAGGATCAAATCATTTTAATATCCCTAACGAGTTAATTACACAGACAAAATTGCTTTTATACATTTTCCCAATTTTATGCAAAAGGGCTAACAAAAAACTGATCATTTTTGACTCGACCCCTATGCAAACCAGACCTTTTTTTGAGAAATAATTCTCTGTTCTGTTTATTATAGAAAGAATTAGGTATGAAGGGCCTGAAAAGCCTTGCTAAAAAGATTCAAAAATTGGAGTGCATGCCTTAAAATATCACCTTGCCTCTTTATAAACCAGGCCTTCAGCGCTTTGAGGGCTTTGATTCTGATGCAGGACGTGCATGACGCTTTTCCTAAATAAGGTCCGTTGGATATACCCTCCATATATTACAACATATTTTCCATTTGGATAGTACATGGCGAAATGTGAAATTTTAGTCACGTTATGCAAAACAACTATGAACCACAGACACAGTTTTGCACAGTTGTTCCCCTTGATTTACTATAACGAATTAAATATTTTTAGCCAAATGTCCGTCTGTACGTCCGTCCGTTCACTTTTGCTTGTTATCGCTCTAGAGTCCACAGTTTTTTTAAAGATTGCTTTCAAACTTGGTCAGAATGATTGGACCATCACAAAGATCCTCCTTTCGAAATGGTTCAGATGCGCCAAGCGTCAAGGGAAAAGGAGCATATTGAAAATATAATTGGAAAATCCTCGTCGCGCTCTGAATTTTACAATTTTCATCCAATTTACTTCAAACTTGCTCAGAATGAATGTACCATCAAGAATGATCCCCTCCGAAAATTGGCCCAATCCATCGAGCGTCACGGGAAAAGGGGCAAAATGAAAATAATTGAACAAAATTAATTAGAAATTTCTTATTAACACCCTTAAGTTAACCGTTTTTATCATAATGTCTTTAAATTTCTGTTCGATTGAGCGTCTAATATAAATTCCTCGTAAATGCTCTAAAGACCACAAATTTTATGTAATTGTCTTAAAACTTTGTCAGAATAATTGGACTTCACGAAATTCGTTCCTTTCGAAAATGGGCCCGATCCGTCAAGTGTCACGGGAAAAGGCACCAAACGAAAGTACAAGAAAATTTAATCAGAAAATCCTCGTTAACGCCCCAAATTCCAAAGCTTTCATCTGATTGACTTTAAACATGCTCAGGATGATTGTGTCTATCACAAGGATGGTTCCTTTCGAAAATAGGACCGATTCGTCAAGCGCCACAGGAAAAGGGACCAAATAAAAAAAATGTTTAATAGAAAATCGTCGTAAACACTCTAAAGACCGTGACCTTGGAGTCCTTAGCCTAATGGTTAGGACGGTGACTTTGGGATCGAAAGGTCCCGGGATCGAATCCCGTTCAGACCACGGGGACTTTCTGTGCAAAAAAATTACTCCACGTTGCTCCTCTCCACCAAGGTGTAAATATATAATACGTACTTAGTGTTTTGTATCAGAAAAAAATATCTAACGAGGTTGGGAGAATTGATCATTGGCGAGGCTCTGCCGAGACAATTATCAATTCTCACAACAGAGTTAGATATTTTTTCATACAATACACTAAGTATGTATTATATTTATCTTATAACCTTTATTTGTCTTGTTTTCGTCGGTTTTATCTAACTGAAATGCAAGTTTCGAAAAATAACCACATTTTATCATGTTCTAAAAATAACTATGTGATATCATAAAAAATATCATACGGGATGTTATCATACGGGTATTTGTATAGTTATAAGATAAAAATGGGTACCTGTGAGAGTTATAAGTCAAAGAGCTGTGGCAGCTGAAGGCGCAATTTGTAAACAGCCGACATGCAATTCTGTGATCGGGGGTTAAAGTCGCGTCGATACGTATAAGAGTCATTCTAAAAAAAATGAGAAATTCTTGTCCAAACGTAATAAAATCTGCTTCTGCAGGGAATTCACTAGATTTGTTTTTGTAATAGCTAATCATTATTATTTTTATAATAACACTAGTTCTTGTCATCCCAGTTACCACATTAATAAAAGAAGCATTACTCCGTCAAGATGTCATAAACCTATCTCAAAAAAGTCTGAACAAAGACTTACATCCCTTGAGTTTATGAATGGAAGAAGTTTTGGGAACCTACGAACGAGCAACCTGTTCTAACAAATTAATCAGGAGTGATTGTGATGTCATTTTTTTATGTCTTTCCTATTCTTAATTTTATTCCTCTATTACTAATAGAATAGGTATAAACTTGAAATTATAGTTTATAGCAGAATTGATTAAACAAGTAATATCAATAATGTTTGGAACTTATGCCCCAGCATATTTTGTGCTTTATAACATTTTGACAAGAATTTTCTACCCTGTTACTGTTTCTTCTGTTCCAAAGAAACAAATGACACGAAGGACAGGCTTCATAACATAGTGGGCAATGTATATAAAATGAAAGGGACTTTTTATATATAAAGAACTTTATTATTGGTACACATTATGGACATTAAATGCTTGCTGTCCTACATCAACAATGAAGAATCATTACTATCTTTTATAATTGTACTAAAAGATAAAAAATAAACATTTTTTTTAAGATTTTAGAATCGTGCCTAGTTAAATAAGCCTCACCTTTCCTTGTCAATAAGAGGGGATTTAAGGAGGGTTACCAATGAATATTGGAGCCAAATGGTGTCAATGGAAGTGTCATGAACAAGTTTTCAGACAGGCCACCAATGAAAATCTTTGCTACGTTTGGTTGATTTGACTCACTGGTTTTGGAAGTGGTGTATAAGGAATTTTTAGTCAAAATAAGCCAATGCACATATTTTGGTAGACGAATCAATATTTGAAGACAACTGTCATTAAGAGTCACCCAAGGAACATCCATGACAGTTTTTGCCTACTAGTTGTGGAGGGGGAAACGTCTACACATTTTTACGTGAAAGTAAACTCGGTCCAGCAATGTCCTTATTATGAATGCAAATCGTACTTTCACTAACAGTATTTTGGGAATGGTCACACGTGGAATATTTATTCCAAGTTAGTCTGAAAATGTCCAAGTTGTTATTTAGAAGATGTAAAAAGAACAAGATTATTGTAAAACATTTATGCCCCCAATAAAACAGGCCAATTAGATATTCTTTGTCAATCAACAAAGGGCGCAAACTCACAAAATATGATGAGTGAAGTTATGTTTTTTTTTTCTTCAATGCTTTTCTCTATGATGAGATCTATCCACATGTGAAGTTGTATGATTCTAGCTTTCATGCTTTTCGAGATATGCTGCGGACAAAAAACTGTCTAGGGACGGGGCATAATTATTTACGACTTTCGCCGTACACCTTCAGCATGTTAAACTGACTGAGCATGTTGGACATTTTGGTGTGAAACTTAGTCCAAGAAATTCATCTAAACATTTCGGTAAAATATGGAAACAGATAATTTAGAATACAGTTCTAGTAACGTAAGTTCAATTTCTATACGCCAAGGTAGGAAAAAGATTTACTATATTTGTTTCACGGTTTCTACATGTCTGTCCACCTATCCACAGAAAACAAAAAATACATACTTTTCCACTAAAAACTAGGAGTACATACCATTTCATCCTTGATACATATTCATCACGGTATAATTGCCCTTTTTTTATTTTACAGTTTTCTTTTTCTACATTGAGCCCAAAATTTAGAAACCTTACTTACAAAAGTTTTTCTCTGTGAAGACATGGATATTTGAGAGTTGTTAAATCAAGTTTTCATAAGTCTGACCCCTATCAGAATTTTTATGCCAAGTTTCAAATGATTACATCCGTTTAAAGTATGTATCCACTACATCAAATACATGTATACGCCTATTTTGCACAGAATTTGTCACTCTTGCGACATTTGTAAATGGACATTCAAAAATCCTTTAAAAAAACAATTAAAAGGGAATAAACTATGGTAGTTATAGGCAAAATATTACATTTTTATAATTAAAATGCATGTAGAAATAATGATTGAGCATTATAAGACTTTCATATCATACCAATCCTGGCTTCAGTATAAAACAGTCAGTTTTTATAAAAACTTACATCTTACGATGTTTTGTGAATAATTATATTAAAAACAAATGATGCTTGAAATGAAATTTTAATATTCATAGAGATTTTATTGAAGATATATTATTGAATTATTGTCTCATGAGTATATTACAACTCAAAGCAAATACTTTGCGAAGCTTGTGTTTCATGACATTCTCAGACATTTCAAAGGAAGAATGTAAAATGTTTACTTATGACACAACTGATTGCTCTTTATATCTAAATGGATACAGTTCTCAGATTTTTTCTGACTTGTATTAGATCTTTGGCTACTTTGGTTATGAATGTTTCATTGCAAATGATAAATTTCAATGTTGTCTGAAAATAAAATACTTTTACACGTGCATAACAAAAGTAGTCTTTATATTAGTTATTCTGTCTAACATATAAGATGACATTTTACTAAAATGTCTTAAATCAAGGCAAACCATAAAAAGCTTATTCTATTTTCTTTTCTTCAAATACAAGTACTTTTTAAGCAATCAATAATAAACAGAAATATATAAACCATAAAAGAATTGGCCATGCATACAAAAGGTTAGATTTACAGTCCATTCCTTAAAATTAAATTATCTTAAAAAGATTCAGGAAGCTTAATAAACATATTGATTTAAAATTTAGTTGAAACCCACGGCAGAATAGTAAAACATTCTAAATGAATACTGCATGCCTTGTTTATGGCAAAAATGCTGGAAACCGCTATTCTTACATGCCACAAAGGGTTATTTCTTTAACACAACCCCCACCCCCAATCCCTATAATTGGTCATACATTTTCAAAATAAAGTATTTTTTAAAGATAACTGTACAAAACAATATGTTTTGATGATTTGTATATATATTTCATCATATCAAGTAGAATTTTATATAGTATACCTTCTATTTATTTCATTGAATTAAAGAAAAAGGTTGAAAAATAAAAGAATCTTAATTTGCCGACTTTTAAGCTTTATTTTATTATGAATTTAAGTATTGGTCCAGGCCATGGCTGCAAAATATCTTTTAACTAAATTTTCATCATACAGTTAATTACATCGTCAAATTGACATTCAACTCAATCAAAACCATTCTAAATCGCTCACTCAGCGCTCCATTCATTCATTCCAGACACTCACTCAAACCATTCAAAATCGCTCCAAACTCACTGAAAAACATATAAAAACAACTTCGTTCAAAATGAAAATAGCCGGGAAAAAAATCGGGACATCACTTAATAAATTGAAATTGTAAGCGTCTGATAGGTCCTTGAAGAAATAAGAATCTATCTATTGAACTTGTATGCATATTTTATTAAAGGGAGGTAATCATTATTGCTAATTTTGTTCATCCTGAACAAAATTTGCAATACCGGATTACCTCCCATTAAATTCACTCAAATCGCGCTCCATTCAATTTCATTCCTAGATCATTCCATAATCATACACCTTGTCAATTTCACGATGTTGTTTACTGTATGATCAAAAAAGAAAATAATAACCTATATAAAAATTTTAAAGAAAAAGTAACAGGATTGACAATTTTATCCAATGTTGGTTTCTGCTTATCAGCCAATAAAAAAACACTAATTTCGATTTAAACGGCAAATTCTAATTTTAGATACAACATATTCGCCTAATCAGGGGAAATTGGTTAAAGTTCTAATTTGATCACCTTTTATAATTTTACTCGACTGGAAATTCAGAATTTTTGAGAATGACAAATATCGTAAAACAAGACCATGAACCAAACTTTAACTTCCACAGTTCACAGTTTTCATACGATTGATTTCAAACTTGCCAAGAATGATTGGTCTATCAAAAGGATTGTTCCTTACGACAATGGTCCTGAGCCGCCAAGCGTTACAGGAAAGGGGGCCAAAAAGAAACTTAATGAAAAACTTAACTAGAAAATCATCGTTAACACTCTTCAGTCTACTGTTTTTATCAGAATGTCTTCAAATTTGCTCAGAATGATTGTATCATCACAAGGATTGTCCCCTTTTAAAATATTTCTGATCGATTGGGCGTCATTAGAAGGGACATATTTATTTAATTATTTTTATATTTTATTGTAAACACTTCTTCATTTATGCATTGAAGAAAATGAAAATTTCACATAGTATTCTGCAACAAAACTCCTTTTTATTAATGGGTTCATTCATGTGAAACATTCATTGAATATTCCATATCCAATGACTATGTATATGTGTGGCTTTTTAGTTATATGACGGGTCAAGATAAAAGGGGCCTATATGTTTATTCTTTGTTACTCATTCATTTATACATGGAAGTTAATGAAAATTTCCTTCAGTATTCTACATCATATGACCATGTGCATATTGATGTGGTCTGTCGATTTTATATTGCGTCCTAAAAAAAGGGGGCCTTAATGTAATCCTTTTGGTAACAAAACTCTTCTTTTATTAATGGATACATTAATTGGAAACTTTCACGCAATATTACATTTCCAGGGGCTATATACATGTGTGGTTGCCATTGGCCATACGAGGCTTATATACAAAAAAGTGTGCCCTTCCATTTACTCTGCTTTTTATTATATTTGTAAATTACGAATTATTCAAAACACGAAATGTACCTGTCTTTTAGAAAGCATAGTTTGTTCGCGTTTTCAAGGCTTTTTTTTCTTTTCTTTTTATTATTTTGTATTTTATGTTTTTTGTTTGTTCGTTTGTCCGTGTCCACCCAACCCCCGAAGCTTTAACACTCGGCCATAATTTTTTACAAGTAAGCGATAAAGACTTCATATTCCACACGTATTACTTGTGACAATACCTTTCTGTTAGTACCAATTTCTAAGTCATCAGTCAAGGTCAATGTCTTTTTCAAGGTTAAATATGTGTAAAATTTAAATTTTTCCTTTGCTCTAACTTTTGATTGGTAAGTGAAACAGAATTCATTTTCCATGTGTGTATTGCTAGGCTTTTCATACAAAGAATAATCTAAAGTCAGCAGGATTAAGACTTAATTCAATACATTTGAATCTAAATAATCCTTGGTGATCGGTTTGGTACTAATTTGAATTTAAAGTTAGCCTTTTAAGAATCAAAGAGGAGAAATAATTAGAAAAAATGAGTTCCTTTTCTGTAAGGGTATTTTAGTCCAGGTCATCAATATTCGAATATTCAGTTAAATCTACATTTTCAAGCTTGTGCACAAAGAAGTCCAATGAAATCTGATTCAGAATTGTTGTTTTTTCTGTCATAATGACAGAAAACGTGTATATTGATTGGAAAAAAAACGTGTGAATTGAGTGTTTAAGAATTTATTTTTAAAAGTCCCCCAACAGATGTGCATGGCGTTGTCCTTTTAAATGGGGAACCAATCTTTAACATTCGGTGTGTAACTTCCTAATCTCGATTGATCTTCACTGGGCGCATTCTATTTTAACAGGATAAGATTATTTTTCTTTCTTTCCGAAAGTAAGGCCCAAGATCATAAAACTTATATACTTTCAAAGGGTTAAAAAAAAGTTTGAATAATAAATGTTATAGATTTAAGTCAACATGATTTTATATCAAAAGTTAACAAATAATATTTTTTCATATATGAATATAATATTTTCGCCGAAAAAGAGTTTAAGTCTCAGTATAAAGTTTGAGTGAATTCTTAGTTTAGTAGGAACTTGCAATCAATGGTCAAGATCAAGGAAGGCTAAAACTATCAACGTCACAGGTAGCCAACCCGCGTGGGAATAGTATAATATTACAATTTGTTTGTTTGAATGGGTTTTACGCCGCTTTCAACAATTTCGCAGTTATATCGCGGCGGTCGGAGCACCTAACAATGGATTCCTGGTGTTTCTCTCACCTGTACTACCATTACACCCTTTCCTAGCCTCCGACGGCTATCTCACATAGGTTTACGATTATCTACCCATTGGTGAGAGACAAACGTCGGAAAGGATATTTGCCGCCACCGGGGATCGAACCCACGACTTCCAGATTGGAAGTCTTATGCCTAACCAACTGCGCTATGGTGGCGGCTAAAATGTATGCTCCCCGAAGGGGAATCGAACCCCGGTTACCCGCGTGACAGGTGATGCACTACTTAAATCATTGATTGCATTCTGTAGAAAACATTCTCCTGTAACTCACCACCTTATTCTATTCAATATCGAAAATAATTCAACTCGTTTTTATTATATTCACTTTGCAACCTGGAAGCATTTCTGTGATGGTCATTTTGTTTGTTGGCTCTCGACCAATCAGATAGCCTTACCCTTCAGCTAAAGTGTAAAAAGCTGTCTGATTGGTCGAAAACTTAGAAAAAATTGCCGTTGCATAAATGCTTTCTTACAGGTTGCAAATTGAAATGCAGATACGAACTGAAGTTTTGGCATTTCTGAAAAGAATTAGGTCGTGAGTGCAATCAGTGATTTAAGTATCAGCTCGTTTTTAACGTGGATTCAAAGGTGTAAAGTGTAGTTGCGCGATCTCGGTCGACCAGATTTTCTGCATAAAAGAGGGTAGTTTGAGATCATGTTTATATTATATTACGATCAATAAAGTGTTATAGTCCGTTTGACTGCTATATCGATCAACATTTCGACGAAATATCAGAATAGAATAAATGAAGCGTATTTTTTCTAGTCATATCGTATTTCAAACTAATACCATGAAGATTTTTTTCAGAATTTTTGAAGGTGTTATAAAGATTTCGTCCGTCCGTCTACATGTTAACTTTCTGCCTTCATACAACTCATTGTTACAACTAAACAGCCTTCACTACCCCTTGTGTCTAAATCAGAAAATGCGAAGTTAATCATTAACTAGATAGACAATATCAGTATTTAAAATCATTTCGTTTCCAGAAATTTTTTTTTTGAATGTTATTAAGCTGAAATTAATATTTTACCCCATAAAAATCCTTCATTTGCAATTTTATGTAATTGGTGAAACGGTTGGTCCATATATAAGTCAAAAGGACTATATAAAATAATTGTTTGTGGAAATTCTTTTGTAATATTACACTATCCCCATCTGGCTTGGCTACCTGTGATCAACGCGTCTAAAAAAATTAGAATACATTTATGATATGACCTACGTCGCGGGAGTGAAATAAACCCGTTGAATATTTTTGATATTATGTGTTATTACCCTAGTAGAAAAACTATGCAACTGAGGCAAGAGTGGAAAGCAAACTTTATATTCGTTGTGAAAATAACGTCACAATTCATTTGCTGATGTCATTTCACAAACAGCGTTATATATTTCGCGTAATAACTTGAATAGATAAATTCCTGGAGTTTCTACGATTAAACGCAAAAACTCGAGTCAAATTATAAATAAAATATCAAGTTTGTGTTCATAAAATACCAAATTTATCTAACTCATCATCCATAAACAGATAAAAACTCAGAAAAGCCTCGATTTCACCTGTTTATAGATGACTCGTTTAATAATTTCGTTATTCAATAGCCACTCATTCAAAATCCTCTTTCTGCATAATAAAAAAGAGTTGCACAAAATACACAAAATTGATTGTAGGTTACGGCAAAGAACCCTTTCACAAAAACTTTTATATAAATTTCTGGAATTTCCTGGATTAAACGCAAAATTACGCAGATTTTAAATGTAATATCACAGATTGTAAATGTAATATCAAATTTACGTTCATAAAATACCGAATTCATCTAACTAATCTTCTATAAACATAAGACAACCTAGAAAAGTCTCGTTACGGCAAAGAAGCCTTTCACAAAAACGTAAGAAAAGTTTGTTTTTTTTTTTTTTTTTTTTTTTTAAATTTTGGTTACGTTAATGAACAAAGAGGCAAGATACTATGTTGTAGTGACAACTATGGCTTTTAAGATAACTCATCCTAACACAAACTTGAAAAGACATTGGCTTGTAGGTCTTTAGTGAAGTTATTTTAGAGTGCAAAATCAATCGGTCAACTGATTTGAAGTCGGGAAGGACCATATAATGATCTAAACATTAACCCCCTCCTTCGGCTGACAAACGTCCATTCGAAAATTCATAAGAGCATTCATTATGACATCGCTTGTAAGTCATGAAGCGGACAAAACCTCTCCTTAAATGATTTTTTCTAAGAAATAAATTCCTTATTTTTTTAATTGAAAAATTAAAACTATTTGAAACGGTAGAACTCATACATGTATTATTTAAGGTTTTCGGAAGGCAATTCATTTTACAGTAGAATATGATCTTAGATTCTTTTGATCAAAATATCCTTTAAGATTTGAAATTATTTCTTTGGGTTGCTACCGTTTATATAAATTGCCCTTTTAATCATAAATTCAAAGCATTTACTTGAAATATTTACCATTTACACTGGTTTGTTTGAGATAAAACAGTACAGAACAGACGTATATTATCCATGATTAATGCCCTGGCAGGGCGGAGCCTAAGTAACGGGTCGTTGCACTTAAGGTTAAGGGAAATCAGCTTTTATCTAAAATGACTCGAGACCTTAAATCGTAGATTGGTAACCAAATCCTCGTAGCTTCAGCTTATTCAAGCTGAAGTAACGAGGCATTGGTAACCAAACGATGAAATGTGTTCGCTCTCTCAAAGCACGCGAATCCTTTTGGTTTGAGGATACAGTTATTTGCACGCGTTAACGATGATTACCGACTAAAATTTGAAAGAACCCAAATCATTAAAAACTAAACTCGCCAATTTACATCACGGTTAAGCCCCACCTTGCCAGTTCATTAATTACGATGAATAAAAAGTATTTTGTCAATACAAAACATCAATGCAAATATATTCAAGATACATTACGTGTTATTCTTAATTAACTGGCAGGGCGGGGCTTAGCCGTGACGTAAATTTAAATTTTAAATATTTTTGGGTAATTGAAAAGTAAGTCGGCAATAATCGTGAACGGGTGCAAATTACTGTATCCTAAAACCAAAAGGATCCACGTGCTTAGAGAAAGTGAACACATTTCATCATTGGGTTAAGAAATCCCCGTAACTGGTTTGGTTGCCAACCTACGCTTTACGATCCCAAGTTAATTATGTCGACTATCTTTAGAAGTAAATATTAAAAGTAAATAATAATGAATAAAAAACGATTTACCTTAACCTTAATCGACCCGCTTCTTAGGCCCCGCCCTTCCAGGGGAAAATCGTGGATATTATAGTGTTTGTTTTGTAAAACCTGGTTATTCTGCGTTAGTAATGAACTGGCAGGGCGTGGCTAAGCCGTGACGTAATTTGGCCAGTTTTCTTTTCAATAGTTTGGGTTCTTTCTTAAACAAGTCCGCAATTATAGTGAAAGCGTGTAAATAACTGTATCTTGAAACGAAAGTGAAACGCCTTTCTCCGTTTGGTTACCAAATCCCCGCAATTTCTGCTTGTACAAGCTGAAGTTACGAAGGTTTGGTTGCCAACCGATTTATAGAATGCGCCTACCTATGATCTGAGTAATTATAAATAAAAGCTGATTTAGCTTTACCTTAAATGCAATGAACCGATACTTAGGCTCCGCCCTGCCAGGGCATTAATCTTGGATTATACTGTCCATGTATATTTGTGCTCACGTCGAATATTCAACAGTAACATTAAATGTATTTTCCTCAACATTACATTAGTTGTCATTGCATATATTCATTCATTGCTATTATTATAGATTCTCTTTGATAGTGTTAAGCAAAATGTGGGTTTTATATTTATTTAAGCTCTCATAAGTCCTCTTTTTGCACATTTTGCATGTTACTCCTCTCACATCAAACTTTATTCATTGAACATAAGCGAGAAAATAAAACAATCAAATTTTAAATCAGCTAAATACTCAACATATTTAACGGTTTAAAGGGAGGTAAGTTGCAGTGGATATGAGGGATACCCGTGTGGAGATATATGGTTAATAATTGCATATATAGACAAAGTCGACCCTTGTAGAGGTAAAGTAGTTCAAATATTATACCTATTACGAGTTACTGTGAGTACTATTCTCAGCTACACTTGCATTATGCACCCATAATCTTTGACCCGAAATCATTTTATTGATTTGGCTAATCCAGGATTAAAACATTAATTCTTGAAACAAATTCAACCCATTTGGAAATGCAAATTGAAGCTATTTAATATGGCTCGAGCACGGAGGGACCTTATAAAACTAACACACACACAGACACACGCAGACACACACACACATTTAGGGTTGGGGATCCTTTTCTCTGAATGGATCACGTCTGTCTTTGCGCTCGGTTTGTTACATTTGGTGGTAAAGGTGGGATATTGAGAATGCTAGACTCAAGTTTTCTTACCCACGGGTCTCCCAGGCCAAGACTCATGACGAGTCTTCTCGGAGAGGAGAGTAGTGTAACGATTTAAAGGGGGAGGGGGGGGGGTTAAATTGCAGTGGATATCCAATTGAGAGATACCTGGTGATATATGGTTAATAATTACACCTTTAAACATAGTCGACCCATATAGAGTTGAGGACCCATTCCTCTGAATGGAGCATGTCTGTCTATCTGCTCGGTTCGTTTCACATAGTTTAATTACTTTTCTGCATGTTAAGTAAAAGTTAAACGCTAATTATTGAAAATTAAAAGATTTAAACAACTGAAAAAAGGGAACGTAGCGACCGAGTGAGGCTGTTTTAATCGTTAAATTTCATTTATTAGCATTTAATTGACTTAGTCTTTTAGGTAATCGATTATCGTGTTTTATTATTCTCCATTGACTTTAAAGTTAGAAATTACACATATGAAAAGCGTTCCCACTTATTTGTTTTCTAAACGTATTTCATTCAATACCTCGACCTTGCTTCAAAAGATTTAAGCTTTTAGCGTTTTTCGAAAATCCTATTTTTTCTACTTAAATAAAATTGGCAGACGTAGGGATATGTTAGCCCCTTAATTTGCATGCCTTATTTCAATTCGTTACAATAGTGTTGCGGTGACACATAGAAATAAGTGCAGTTTTTCTATGCCCAGTTGGTTGACTACATAATTGAATGATTTATATCATTGGTTTCCATCAATTTTCGTGCCTTTTAATTGGCTGAAAAATCGGTTTAATTCCCCAATGACAACAAGTTTAAGTAGGTAGCTAATTTTAAGATTGCGTGCAAATAAATCCCGTAATAAACATGTTTAATTCAGGAGAAATACTTCCATTTTGCTTCTTGATATTAAATTATAAGATATGAAGAGAGTTTTTTTAATACGCATACAGTGTAATTATGTTTTTAGATTCAATGAAATAAAAAAAAATAAAATAAAACAAATGCCTTTATCTATTCATTGTACCCAATTCCTTTCTTATTTAATTTACTATGTGTAAAGTCAAGTAACACCAAGGATTGTCCTTTATCCGGAAATTTAATTTAAAACAGCTTAAATGCAAATTTTATATGATAGATATTTATTGAAATGAATATCAAAAGTAAGTTTTCAGCTTTAAATTAGCTCAAAAGTTAACAGAATGAATTAATAATTGCGAAACATTGCACATTTTAATATTTTTTCTGATCTTTCGCGTCTCGGTCAAACTTGTACACATATGCGATACTCTGCACGTGTTGCAAACATTGGTATAGATTTACAAGTTTTAGTGAGATTTAAGATCAAGTTTTTAAAGAAGAAGTCGGATTAAACAATCCCTAACCTTTGAGTCAAATAGTAGCCTGTCACTGATTCAGGTGTTGATTTTTTATTAGTTTTATCAGGTTTTAGGCATTAAGGCTTGAAACCTTTTACAGGGACAGCACAAAATCCATAGCGTTACTAAATTCCTTTGTGGAAATTCTTTCTATTTCCTTTCCGGTTGAAATTTTGACAGCAGCAAGTCGGTAATATTCATCCAGCTGATAAAAAAGGCATCCGACCTCGTAAAGTAAAATTGTTTCTTTGTACATGGCACTGAATAATTATTGAGTGCTTCTGTCTTCCGATTTTTGTCTGCATCGGGAATATCATGGAATGAAATGATGACTGTAGAACATTCGAAATTACTAACGTTTATTTTGTTTTAGATTTAACCCGTGTATTAGATATCTGTCGTTTTTACTATTCCTTAAATAATTTTCAATTACTTATTGATTCGTTCAGTTCAAATTAGATAATGTCGTTAGGTTGCTCAATTCGAACCATATGGGTTTTGTGTTTTGACGCAAGCAGTAGACAGATATGTTCACGTCGTGTGTGTATGAATAAAACGCATATAAAGGTTACGTTCATGTAGGCAATGTGTAATCTTCAGATAATTTTTGCGTGTTCAAGAACACACATGGACGAAGGTTTTTAAAAGGTAAAAATGTTTAAACTGGAATCGGTTTTCGTTCTGTGTCTTGTCACGTGACATGTACAAACTTAATTTAGGCATAAAAAATAAACAGATGCAACATTAAGAATAACTTCAATAACCATTTTAATTTGGTTTACTTGTATTAGTTTTGGAATAAAAATTTCAATAGGAACTGCTTGGTCGTTCACTCGTAATTGCCTACTTTAGCCTAAAAGCAAAAGAGATGCAAAAAGACATGATGTTTACAGTTCACATTAATGTTAGTATGAATTCACTTATATTCATATGATTTGCGCCAGCTCAATGGGCTATGTTGCGCTGATGGTATTAGCGTGTATCAAGCTTTCAATTTAAACATTAATTCTTTTAAGATGCTATAATTTTATTTATGAATTAAAAAATATATATTTTGGCATAACGTGAAGATAGTTGCAACATTTGGTCATTTGTTTATGTTATGATATGTTTCATTGCTATGCTTTTAAGCGCAGTGAATATTAACAGGGCATAAAGTTGAAAAAATAAAACAATAAATAAATAAATGAATAATTTAAGATATAAATAAATAAATAAATAAATAAATAGCATTTTATGATTACTAGCTTAGTTTGCAGAGGTGATATTTCTTGGTGCATTTTGCAGCTTTTTTGAATGGTTCTTATAAAAATATTCTTGTAAATGATGGGATGTCTCTGTATAGCCCGAAGTTCGCTGCCTTCAGTAAATGATTTTCATCCCGGCGTTTTGTTTTTTTTTTATTTCTTCTTTAGTGGGTTAAATTTGCTGAATTTTTGTCATTTGCCAAGTTGCAACGACAAAAAAATCTGAATTTTGTTGTTACTGTTCAAAGAGCGTTGCATTCAAATTTTTGCCATTAAATTTCATGGTGAACTAAGTTAACAATTCTTGGATGTTTACATAGCAGGTTTATATCCAAAATGGGATGTTGATTTGTTGTTTGTTATTCTTCTTCTTCTTCTATAATGATGGCAAACATGCTTTTCAGACATTATGGCCATGAGTGGGGTATTAGAAAAGTGTAAATGACAAGCATCTCAACCTACTCTTGAATACTAATTTGGATTGTTTAAAATTTGTTTGTAATTGTATTGGTTGGAGAATTCTGCCTTGAGTCTAGTTGTGTTGATATTTGTGTGTTTGGTTTAAATTGTAAATTATGTCATGTGCCTTGTTAAGTCCAAAAGATGTGCCTTGTGTCGTCACTGTGGGCCCAAGAGAGTGAATTGAAGTCTCGGTGCCAGTTATTTGTTGATTGTTAGCTATGTTATCAATTGGTGGATGTATACAAATTGGTTTTGTATACATGAAAGTGTGAATTTGTGGTCTACTGTACGCCCATTTAGAGAGAATTGAAATATCGGTACCAGTTATTTGATGATTGTTATCAATTGGTGTATGTATTCAAATTGGTTTTGTGTACGCTGAAGTTTGAATTTGTTGTTTTTACCTTTGTTACTGTATACATTTTGTTTTTGTATACAAAATAAGTTTGTATTTGTGTTCGTTTGAAAACGCGTTTGTGTTTACATTTGTTTGTTCGGTTTGAATTGTGAATAAGTCATGTGCCCTGTAAAGTCCAAATGATGTACCTTGTGTTGTCACTGTGCGCCCATGAGAGTATATTGAAGTCTCGGTGCCAGTAATTTGTTGATTGTAAGCTATTTTATCAATTGGTGGATGTATACAAATTGGTTGTGTATACATGAAAGTGTGAATTTGTGGTCTACTGTGCGCCCATTTAGAGAGAATTGAAATCTCGGTGCCAGTTATTTGTTGATTGTTATCAATTGGTGTATTTATACAAATTGGTTTTGTATACGTTGAAGTTTGAATTTGTTGTTTATACCTTTGTTACTGTATACATATTGTTTTTGTATACAAAATAAGTGTGTATTTATGTTCGTTTAAAAACGTGTTTGTGTTTAAATTTTGTGTATTCGGTTTAAATTGTGATTTATGTCATGTTCCCTGTAAAGTCCAAATGATGTACCTTGTGTTGTCACTGTGCGCCCATGAGAGTGAATTTGAGTCTCGGTGCCAGTTATTTGTTGATTGTTAGCTATGTTATCAATTGGAGGATGTATACAAATTGTTTTGTATACATGAAAGTGTGAATTTGTGGTCTACTGTGCGCCCATTTAGAGAGAATTGAAAACTCGGTGACAGTTATTTGTTGATTGTTATCAATTGGTGTATGTATACAAATTGGTTTTGTATATGTTGAAGTTTGAATTTGTTGTTTATACCTTTGTTACTGTATACATATTGTTTTTGTGTACAAAAATAAGTTTGTATTTATGTTCGTTAAAAACGTGTTTGTGTTTAAATTTTGTGTGTTTGGTTTAAATTGTGATTTATGTCATGTTCCCTGTAAAGTCCAAATGATGTACCTTTTGTTGTCACTGTGCGCCCATGAGAGTGAATTTGAGTCTCGGTGCCAGTTATTTGTTGATTGTTAGCTATGTTATCAATTGGTGGATGTATACAAATTGGTTTTGTATACATGAAAGTGTGAATTTATGGTCTACTGTGCGCCCATTTAAAGAGAATTGAAATCTCGGTGCCAGTTATTTGTTGATTGTAAGCTATTTTATCAATTGGTGGATGTAAACAAATTGGTTTTGTATACATCGAAGTTTGAATTTGTTGTTTATACCTTTGTTACTGTATACATTTTGTTTTTGTATACAAAATAAGTTTATATTTGTGTTCGTTTAAAACGTGTTTGTGTTGATATTTGTGTGTTTGGTATAAATCTTGAATTATGTCATGTGCCTTGCAAGTCCAAAAGATGCATTGTGTTGTCTTTGTGCGCCCATGAGAGTGAATTGAAGTCTCGGTGCCAGTCATTTGTTGATTGTTAGCTATGTTATCAATTGGAGGATGTATACAAATTGGTTTTGTATTCATAAAAATGTTAATGGTGGTCTAATGAAGGCCCATTAAGAGAGAATTGAAATCTTGGTGCCAGTTATTTGTTGATTGTAATCAATTGGTGTATTTATACAAATTGGTTTTGTATACGTTGAAGTTTGAATTTGTTGTTTATACCTTTGTTACTGTATACATATTGTTTTTGTATTCAAAATAAGTTTGTATTTGTGATTGTTTAAAATGTGTTTGTGATTATATTTATGGGTTGGTTCAAATGGAGATTTGTTTCATGTACCCTGTGTGTGGATGTTTACAGTTTTGGTTTGTTTATATACAGTGTCAATTCGTTGTTTTTACCCTTGTTCCTGTATAAATATTGGGTTTGCATTTGCGTGTGTTCGACTTAGTTTCTAGAATAAAGCATTTCTTTGTTGCATCGTCCACTGGGTTGTATATTGTATTATTACGGTGTACCCACAAGAGTTGCATCAAATTACCGTTGCCAGTTATTTGTTTAATGTATATTATGTTATCAATCGGTGGTGGTATACATATTTGGTTTGTATACAAGTTGTCTGAATCTGTGATATTTTACCATCTATTCATACTGTAGACATTTTGGTTATGTTTACAAAATACGATTTCTTGTGTTTGCCATTTGATGCTGCCTTTAACAGATTGGTTTTGTGTACAAAATTATGGGTTGTTTGTATTTGTTTTGTTTGGTTTTAATTTTTGAATCTGTCATTGACGCTGATACTAGATCAGAAAACGTGTCTTTCATTGTCACTGAGGCCAAGAGAATTGCATGGAGATATCTTTGTAAAACACATATGTACTTGCTGTTTGCAAATTTGTTTTTAAATAGAAGTGTTTCTAATATGGTTTGGCTTTAATTTACACCATTATTTGTTAGTTGGTGCTGCTGTACACAGTCGGACCATTGTATTCGGATTTGAGTGAATAGGCATGAACTATTTGCGAGCCTTTCTTTCATCAATATTTCATAATTATATTGTAATTTAATCCACAATGGTGTCTTGTCGTTCTTCAGCATCATGAAAATATAATCAGTTTTGAATGGATGGAACAGGCATGTACAGGTAATTGTGATGAATCGTATCAGTAAATTGATTTACTGTAGTGTATAATTTTAAATTGTAATATTGATTTTGTTTGCTATCGGTCTCCCAGAAATAGTTTGCAACTCAGTGACCATGTTGCTGCAATTGCTTCAAAGCAGCTCTTGTTAGAAATGGCTATGCTGTTTTGTGAATTGATTCTATCTCATATAAGTTTTCGAGCTATTTAACAAGGTACACGAGAGTCTTGTCAACCTGTCGACATTTTCCTATTGCAGCTTCGAATGTTGCGGTTCACTTACTCTTATTTGTTCTAAAAATAATTTCAGATTATTTGTATTTGTATTTTAGAAGGAAATATGCCAGAGCCAAAAAGGAAGTCTAACATGCTCCATTAATCTGGTGATTTCTGTCACAGTAGGTGAAACTACTACTTATTATGTCATTATTCAGTTTGCAGGGCCAACGGTCATTCATGAATCAAGCTGGTCCTTTGCCAGGGTCCTACCAATGGGTAGATAATCGTAAACCTATGTGAAATAGCAGTCGGAGGCTAGGAAAGGGTGTAATGGTAGTACAGGTGAAAGAAATACCAGGAATCCATTGTTAGGTGCTCCGGCCGCCGCGATATAACTGAAATAATGTTGAAAGCGGCGTAAAACCCCATTCAATCAATCAATCATTTGCCAGGGTCCTATTGTGCTGAGCCCTCAAATGAGATGTACCCTGATTCTTATAAGTGAATTTCTGACCAAATACCACCGTCTGTAAAGCAAAAAATTTGGAATGAAGACTCCATTAATATTGCAATTTTATTAAAGCCATAAGATAATCGAGACCAGTCTTTTGCCATTTATAAACATTGTAAAGTTTGATTTCCAGTCAAAAGCAATAAGATCAGTAATATTGAAACTGAGTCAGATGCTATTATCATCTTCTTTGACTTTTATTGCACAGTCAAGGTAGACCAATATCAAGAATTATTTTTTTTAAAGCTTGCCTATCATCAGGATTGGTGCCAAACAATAGGCTAGTAATAATGGAAAAGTCCGGATAAAAAGAGTCACCGTAGCATATCTTTGGCCATTGTATATCAGGAGTTATGGCTCTTGCATATGTGCAAACCTAGAACCACAGGTAAAAATTTGCTATTGGGTAAAAACGCTTTTACTTTAACTATAGATAATATCGAAATTTGTTTGCAACTATTCAAGCAAGTGCATCAAATGTCTCGGAGAGCATCCTACGGCAAAATGTGTCAATAACCTTAGGTTTCCAGTTATCCGAGTTCGAAAAGCTGAGATCTTTCTTTCCGAAATCATGATTTGAAATTGAAAGCTCATTTTCCAATTTATGGCGAAGAATTAAATGATTTTCAGAATGTTTTTAGGTTTTAAAAACTAATCTGACCCAGAATTTTCAAGAAATCAGAAAATCTTGATTCTCATAAACGAATTCCAGGTGCTGCCTTGAATAGAATTATGAAAGAAATAACATTACGTAGAATTGCAGGCCCTTTCGACATTTGCCCGATGTATAACTTATCGGTATCGCCAATTGGTCTAGTTCCAAATCGGGATGGTTCTTGTAGATTAATATAAAACTTATCGTACTTGAGGGTTCTACCATTAACGATTTTATTGATGACCATTACTATTCAGTCAATAATACCTCTTTAGACGTTGTAATAGATTCAATTTTACTGAAAAGGATGAATCGTAAAATGGGCAAGATGGACATTAAGAGTTCAATTTCGACTACTACCTATCATCCCCGATGGCTTTTGCTTATTGGGGTTTTATTTACAGGGTATGTATCTTTGTAGATAAATCGCTTTCTAAGGGATGTACCAAATCCTGTTCTTTATGGGAAAAATTTAAGTCTAGATTTGAAGATTTACGTGCTCTTTTAGGAGTCTCTTTGGCCAAAGACAAAACTGTCCGGTGTTGGTTTTTTGTTTTGTTGGTCTGGAGTTGAACTCAATTAATTTAGAATACAAATTCCATCTTACAAAATTAGAGAAAATATAGTCAGTATTTTTACCATTTTTGGACAAAAATAAGGTAACTTTGCAGGTATTATAATTAATAGCAGGTCTGCTTAATTATTGTACTGGAGCTATTCCCGTTGCTAGAATTTTTTAACAGACGATTTTATGAATCAATGCAGATGGTGAAAACATTTTCATTATGTTTGATTGACAGCTCCAATTAAAGCCGACATGCTGTCTTTAAATTTTGCTAGCCTTTGGCGCCCTAAGGTTAAATAATAATAATAAAAAGCTCCATATTGATAACCAATCCTTTTTAAGCTTTATGTATAGAAAGTCATCATGTTCAAAACAAGTTTTGTATCTTTTAAGGTATCTCATCCTGGTATGCATGCATCACTCTATCCAATTCAAAGCAGGGCACATTCAAGTTTCTCCTGCTGAAGCACCTGATTCTCGTTGTGATGGAAACTATTCAGGGAGTTATCTCCAATGCAGACAAAGAAGAACAAGAAGTACCGGTCTCACTTCTTCAACTAATCTCCAATCTGAATCTGTCTGTTTTTAGACAACAATGTTTCACCAAACACTCGGGTAGTATACGCTTGTCAGTTCTCGTAATTTAGGCATGGAAATAAATATGGGGAAGTTTGACCTCCCTCAGTTCAAAGTTTATCAAATTAATAGCTTACATGTCAATAAATGGTCCTTCTCCACTTACAAAATTAGAATTCTGGATGGTCCTACCAGCAACTTCATCAATTCAAAAATGTAAACGTTTTTTCAAAGAAGGGTTTTCAATTTGCTATAATAAATGTTATAATGGAGACTGTGGACAATGCCAAATACCTAAGAGTTACTATATCTGAAGATCTTTCATAGAACAAGCATATTGACAACATAACATCTAATCCAAATAAAACTTTAGGTTTTCTTCGCAGAAAAACCCAGACCAAAAATAAGATCAGAGAAACAGCGTGCAAAACTTTGGTTAGACCTCAGGTAGAATACGCATCAACTGTTTTGAGCCCTTACACACCATCCTATATCAACAAAGTAGAAAAAGTACAATGTAGAGCAGCAAGATGGGTTCAAAAATATTTTTTCTTATTATGACAGTGACACCTGCATGCAGAAGGAGTTTGGCATGCAAACTCTTGTTAAAGACGAGACACCGCCAGAGTCACCATTTTTTCTCTCTTTTTTTTTAATAAAATTGTGAATAGTTTTGTTGCAGTACCCATACCAACTTCTCTTGAAAGACCAGATAGGATCACCCGACAAATGCAAACAAAAACTTTTAGACGGATCCACACAAATGCTTCCTACTTTGAATATTCTTTTTTCCCCTACACAGTTATACTATCGAACAGCCTAACAGAAACAATTATACAACAACCTGATATTGCCGCGTTCAGAAGAGTCTTGATTCTTTTCTGATAGTGAGCCGTCCCTGATTAACCAAAATTGTTTTACCAGATCTTTTTATTAACACTCACAATACTTTAAAAATTTGGCACCCTAACCAATGACAGTTTTTATTCCAGCACAGACGCGCACCTGCCAGTAATACCCGAAAGGGGAGTAAGGCAGTATAGATTGATAGATAGATAGATAGATAGATAGATAGATAGATAGATAGATAGATAGATAGATAGATAGATAGATAGATAGATAGATAGATAGATAGATAGATAGATAGATAGAATACAAAGACCATTCTTTCCGCATTTGGGTAGCTAAACGTGCAGAGAATGGTGTATCAATTTAAACTAACAAAACTTCAGGTCGTTGAGGTTCCTAGATACCATACCCACACAGCTACTAATGCTTAATAAGATACGCATTGTGGGATTGTCCGTCATAAAAAAAGGGAATGGTTGTAGTAACTTAACTCAAATGCCAAAGTAAATGCTGGCAATTTGGAGTCTGGTCGCATCCCATTTAAGTATGTTATTGCTACTGGTGGCGGTATGGCTCTGCCATGTGGCGGATTGTACCTTCACCAGCATCAATTGTTTCGTTTTATTACGGATGTTCTTGTGTATATTTGGAAAAGTTTATAAACTTAACTTTGGGTCTCTGATGCCAGGGCTCATTTGATTGAACTGATTCCGCGAGGGACTGCGGCCAGATTCTGCCAACCTTTAATCAATTCAAATAGTGGAAATGATTTGTTCAAATTATTGATTACAATTTAATTTTAGTTATTGTGTTTGTCCTCTGTAACTCAAAATGCAAGTTGTAACGATATCCTTTTTCACTCATCCGCATTGCATGAAATTTCATTTATTTTGCGATTCATACAGTGTCGGGATTTTTTGTCATATTATCTTACGTGTTGATTGTTATATATATATTTTTTTTGCATACTTGGTCGTCTATATTTATATTTAAACAGTAAACCATGTAGAATACACGTAGAAAAAGTTGATGTTTGTATGTATTAACTAACAAATTCGTCGGTATTGGTCATACAGACAAATCAACTGACTAACTTTTATCATTTTTGATATATAAAACTTATATATAGATATAAATCATCATAATTATATGTATCTATCAGAGATTTTAGATTTGGAAAGTTAAGATAACAGTCATACGCCGGAGCTTGAAGCGATTGCTTACTAAACTATACTGAGATGAAAAAATTTAATCAGTAAATTTTTAAGATGGAATTATTTTTCAGCGGCAAGTTAAATTACAACAAAGTAGACTCATCTTTAAATTCTTTTGAGTTCCAACATAATCAAGACTTTGGTAAATGCACATATTTCAAACATAAAACTTATGAGACCACTTAAAGACAAGAGGGGTATTTCTCAAATTTCACAGAGATATCAGTATCTTGTATGCACCCCTCTGGATTGACCCACGCCCAAACAACGCTATGGTGTTAAGAAGCGGTCTGATGAACTGTAAGGGAAGTCTTGTCCATTCATCACGTATAGCACGTTTCAAATCATTAACATTATTGACGTCAGCAAGTTGGCGTACCTTACGCCCGATGTAGTTCCACAAGTGCTCAGTCGGCGAAATGTTCGGTGATTTTGATAACTATTCGAGAGATGGGATATTGTGAGTTGTCAAAAGTTGTCAAAAAGTTTCGTGTGTGCATGGCAGTGTGACAGTGTGCGTTACCCTGTTGTAATACGTCAGCATTGCCGTTCCTAACATATGGAACAATTACACGGAGGATGATCTCATTACAATATTTAACTGCATTCAGATTTTCACGGATTGTTTTAAGTTCTGATAGGCATCTATAACTCATAATTCCACCCGAAGTATAACAGATCCGCCCCCCCCCCTCCCCCCCAAAAAAAACAAAAACGATCATACTCCATAACGTTAGCAGGATCAAACCATTCGCCTCTTTGACGCCAAACCCAAACTCCTCCATTAGCTCCACAAAGGTTAAACTTGGATGCGCAAGCATAATGTAGTAGGTTTCTTGCAGTTTCCACTGAAATTCTGGTCCCTGATGCATTTCATAAGCGTCCAGCGATTTTGGAGCCAACATAAAGCGCTGACGTCGTGACAACGCCACTATGAACCTGTCCCCTCTTGGCGTCGCTTTCTTTGGTCTGATGACCTTGGTCTGTCATTTTCATTCCCAGTCTGCCTAAACCGGGCTTTCAGGCGATAAATGGTCCGCTCACAATAACCAAAACGACGTACTACGTCAGTAACTCGTACACCAGCTTCGTGTAGACCAAGCGCTTCATGTCTGTCCTTAAGCGTCATCCATGGAATGTCGACCCATGGTAGCTACCTTGCTTTTTATTGCGGAATTCTCTATTCTTTCCAAAACCCTTCCGATTTATGAAATCATATGGTAAAATAAACACATTTCAGGACATCGGCTTGTCCGGTTTTGGACTTTCCGCCTTTTAAAAAAATGCTGACATACTTTAAACGACACTCAAATTTCGGTCATATATGCAAGGCAGTAGATTGAATATAGTGAAAAATAGCTTAGAAATTTAATACAGCCCTGAGTCCAGGAAATATAAACGGTACGAGCTGTTTTAAAAAATGTACCCAGCTTTGTTACCAAGTGTACGTGTAAAGTATGATTTGTAAACAGTTTGCACTGTTTTGTAACCTTGAAAGCATGACAGATGTTTTGCACAAAGAAACGGACGAACGATTTTCTGCAAACAATCGAATGGTCATTTGCTATATTGTCTATCATACTTCTCCATGAAAAAAACTCTTGTACTCTTTAATGGAGACGGGTGGTAGTTTGACCCGTGTGGTAAATGATGAACAATATAAATCATTTGTATAAGGATATAATATGGATACTAATTTAAAATGAATTTCACTTCGATGCCTGGCGGCTGGAAGGACGGTTGTCTGAAGGTAAACTAAAGACTGATAGAACCTCAGGCCATGTTTACAATAATATTGGTATTCCGATGATGATCAAACTGCGTTTTCGAGTTTTATTTTATACCTGGATCTATTGCACGTTCCACATTTTGTATTTACATGAAAATATTGTTTGGTCCCTACAAACTTGTACTCGTGATTAATGCCAAGATTGATTTTTTATAGGGCCGCTAAGCTAGTGAATCTATTATTTTACCTTCAGGCCATTAGGCTGCTGGTACTAGCCGCCAGGCCGATAGGCTACTTGGCTGATATATATCGGTCTTAATTTTACCTTAAGGCCGCCAGTTCGCTGGGTCGCTAGGCTAAAGTGCCATTGCCACGATTGGCTGGTATTTTTATTAGTCTTTGTTTTACCTACAGGCCACCAGGCAACTAGATCGCTAGGCTGCTGGTTATTTTTGCTTATTTGTTTAGGTTGCCAGGCTGCTTTTCCGCGGGGCTGCTAAGTCAGTTGTTCACTATTTAAATGCAGGCGGCCGGCTGGTTGTTCTTTCAGTCCTTGTTTTACTTTCAGGTCACCAGTCTGCTTGGCCTCCATGCCGCTGGTCCGATAGGCTTTAGGCTCTCTCTGTCCTAGCATCCCAGTGGCAAAGTGGCCTGAGGGTAAAAAGGGCAGACATAACCACCTGCCTAGCTGCATAGCGGCTTTTTGACGCAATAAGGACTGGAAGCCTGAAGGTAAATAAACATTAATAGAACCATCAGCTTAGCAGCGCCAGGGTCTAACGACACAGCAGCCCGGCGACCGAGCGGCCAAAAGATACAATAGGATAAAAGATAATATATAGACAAAATGAACTAAAGGCCTCGCAGCCGGGCGGCCTTACGGCGTACAAGATTAACGGACTGTAGGTAAAACAAAGACTAATATAGCAATCAAACAAACGGCCTGAAAAAAATAAAAGAAGTATCGAATTGCCGACTTAGCAGCCCAGCGGCCTAGTGACCTGAAGGTCAAATAAAGCCTGATACAACTAAAAGCATGGCGGATCACTAGCCTAGCGTCCAAGCGGCTTAGCAGCCCAAGCTGCCTAATGGCCTGGAAGCCTTGTGGTTCTATCAGTCTTTCTTGTACATTTAGGCAACCAGGCTTCATACGTCAACAGCCGCCAGGACGTTGGGCTTCAAAGTCGGTAAATCCAATAGGCTGTTGAGTCTATCTGTCTATATTTTAGTATCGGGCTGCGAGGTCTCTAGACCGCTTGGCATCTACGCTTTCGGTTCGTCTGTTTTAATCATATGTTATGGTCGCAAGTCCGCTGGCCCGCTTAGCCACTTGGCAAGTATATCGGATTAATTTGCTTTCAGGCCGCTAGGCTTCATTTTGGCACAAGGCTGCTAGGCCGCAACGCCGCTAGACTGGTGGTTCTATCAGTCTTTATTTGACCTTCGGGCAGCTAGGTCGCTGGGCCGCCGAGCTGGTGAATTTGGTCTTCAGGCTGGTAGGCCTTTTGGCGGCTCTGTCACTGGGCTGCTAGGCAAGCGTTTCTATCAGTCTTTGTTTTATTTCGGTCGCCAGGTCAATAGGTCGGTGGTTTTATCAGTCTTTTCTTACATACAGATCGCTAGACCTCTACAATGATTGTTCTTTCAGTCTTTAATCTACGTTTCGGCCACCGGACCTGAAGGTAGAACAAACATTGATAGAACAACAAGATTGGCGGGACAAAAATCAGAAAAAAAACTGATAGAACAACCGACCTGGCCACAGAAAGAAACAACAGCCTAATAGACCAACTGACTATTGGACATGTGGCCTTGAGGTAACATAAAGGCTGATTATACCACCAGTCTAGCGGCTCAGTGGTCCAGCGTCAAAGCCGATATCAATCAAGTTTCCTATCAGCCTGGCGGCCTAGTGATTCTTACAGTTTTTTTCTACTTTTGGATTGACAAGCTTTATTAGGTCAACAGGCCACCAGGCCTCTGTTTTTTTATTCAACCTTCAGGCTTGAGGTCCTTTAAGCATTAATTTTACCTTCAGCTTAGACAGTAGAGCCGCTCAACAGTTTTTATCCTTTTTTTGTTTGTTTGTTTTTAGGTAGCTGAGTAAGTTGTTCTATCACTCTATCAAATTCAACCAGGCCGCCAGAACACTAGATCTCTATCATTCTTTTTCTACTTTTTCTGAATGTAAAACAAAAACTGATAGAAAACCAGTCTAGCGGCATGGCAACCTGAAAATGAATAAGGACTTCAAGTTATTAAAAAAACGAGCGGCCGAGCGACCTTAAAAAAGAAAAAGCAAAAAGAGCCAATAGTCTAGCGGCCAAGCGGCCTTATGGTATGATAAAGACATATAGAACCACCAGCCTAGCGGTCAAGAGGCCTAGCAGACTTTCCGTTCTTTCTCTCTTTATTTTACATCCACTATCAGGCTGCTAGGCCGCGAGGTTGTTATCAGATCTTATTTCCCTTTCAGGCCGCCAATCTGTTAAGGCGCTGGTCCGCAAAGTTGGATGGTATACCAGTTTTATTTCACCTTCAGACCGCCAGTACGCTAGGCCATTTATTTTTACCTTAAGGTCGCAAGGCCGTCAGCTATTGGTTCTTTGTGGTCTATTTTGGTCGAAAGGTCACAGGGCCCCAAAGCCGATGGTTCTATCAGTCTTAATTCTACCTTCAGGCCACCAGGCCTTAGGCCTCTAGGGTTGTGGTTCTACCAGTCGTTATTGTACCTTAAGGTACTCATGGTTTTGTTTTCTTTCCAAGCCGCTTGTCCGTTTGGCCCCTAGGCTGATAGTTCTATCAGTGTTTATTTTACCCTTAGGCCGCTGGCCAATTAAGTCGCTGGGCTTCTAGACTGGTGGTTGTATCAGTATTCATTTTAAGTTCAGGCCGCCATTCTGTCATATGGTTAGGTCGTGTGGCCGCTAGGCTGACGTTTGTTCTGACTCTTGTTGCGAGGCATCTATGCTGCTTGGCCGCGGTGCTGCTAGAATAATCGTTTTGAAGACAAGGCCTGTGGGACGTTAGGTCGGTCGTTCTATCACTTTCTATTCTAAATTCCAGCCACATGGCCCATGAGCTTCAAGGCTGGTGGTTGTATCAGCTTTTTTCTACGTAAATGGCTGCAAGGCTTAATTAGGTAAAATGCCGGCAGGCCGCCGGGATACTAGGCCGCCGGCCACTTGGTCGCTAGGCTGGTTGTTCAATCCGTTTTTTATTTAACCTCTAGACTGATAGACTAGCTAAGTTGCTAGGCTGGGGGTTATATCTGTCTTTTATCATTTATCATTCTGGCCGACTGTCTTTGGTGCCGCTTGGTCGTTAGGCTGTCGTTTGTTGCTCAGCCTCTATGGCGCTGGGCATAAGCGCTGTTAGTCTGGTGGTTCTGTTTTTGGTCGCAAGGCCGCAGGGCCGCTGGAACGCTAGGCCGATGTTTCTATCAGTTTTTTATTAATCTTAAAGCCAACAGGCCCGTTGGGTTGAAAGCTGGTGATTCTATCAATCTTTATCTACGTTAAGGCTTCAGACCTAATGAGGTAAACAAGCCGTCCGGCCGCTTGGATAATAGGCTGCTGAGCAGCTAGGTCGCTAGGCTTTTGGTACTCTCTGTCTTTATTTTACCTTCAGGTCACCAGGTCTCTATGCCACCAGACTGCTGGGCTGCTTGCCGCCGGTGCGATCATTTTTTTTAACTTGAGGCCGCCAGTCTGCTAGTTACCTGCGCCGTTTAGGCCACAGGGCCTCTAGGTCGATGGTTCTTTCAGTCTTTACTTAACAGTCAGGCCACCAGAACGCTTTACCTTAGGCTTGCGGTTCTATCAGTCTTTCATTAAACTAGGGTGCCATGCTTTTTAGGTCAGTAAATAACCAGTCGCTTGGATACTAGGCCGCTTGGCTGCTTTTTTTATTTGAGGCCATCAGGTCGCTAGGCCTTCGGGCAACTATCAGTCTTTTTTTCAACTTCAGGCTACTAGGACGCTAGGACTATGGGCCGCTTTGCTAGTGGTTCTATCAGTCTTTATTTTAACTTCAGACCGTAACTATTTGTTCTCTCTGCATTAGGTCGCCAGTCTGCTAGGCCGTTAGTTCGTAGAGCCGCTTGGCGCCAAGGTCGATGGTTCAGGCTCTTTTTTACCTTAAGACAACCAGAATGCATGGCCTCAAAGCATGTGGTTCTGTCAGTTTTTTTTACTTTTAGGCTGACAGGCTGCTTGGATACTAGGCCGCTAGGCCGCTTGGACCCTGGGTCGCTAGGCTTGTCGTTCTATCAGTCTTTATTTTAACTTCAGGTCGGCAGACCGCTAGGTTCATTCAATAACTTAGAAAAGAAAATGGTCGATAATTCAACAATATAAAAAAAACACAAAAAAACCCCAAAACCTGAAGATAGACTCATACCTTTGGTGAAAACTGAATATAAAAATGTATATAAAATCTCCTAAACATTATCTTAATTCAACTATCTATTAAAGTAAATAGATAAACAGAAGAGCCGTTTTACCCAGACCTTTAAAGAAGACCGTTTTCTAGACTGCCCCCTGCCAGACTAAATACCATTGACTATAAAAAATAAATAACCGACATATTTCATCAATATACATATAAAGATTTAATTCGATCAACTTTTTATCCAACTAAACGACAGAGGTCAAAGTCAGGTTAGTAATACCAGGCTACACGTGCAAAATCTACAGTAAATAAAATTGTAAAATTGTCATTCATCTCGATCAAACTATTCTAAATTGCTCGGTCAACTCCCCATTCAATGTATTTTAGAAACTCATTCCTATAACCAACAAACGCTAAGAACTTGATAAAAACTACCAATATTTCAATTCCACGATGTTATTGAGCGCCCACTTCTCTTGTCATCATTTGACTTTTTGTTAACCAGCCACAGCATGTCGGCCATTCCATTCCATAGTGAAGTGTCCATGTGTTTGGGGAGGAATAGTTGCAGTTATTGAACCACCAACCACCTTTCCATCTAGATGCGCAATCTTCGTCGCCGTCTCGGTCATTTTCGGAGTCCTTAGTGCTAAACATTTGCCTGTTCCCGTTTATGGCAAAGCCATCACCAGCAGTTCCTGTTGAAAAATACAAACCTTCCCTGTGTTCAGAATGACGCAATGGTGAATTCTGTTTGCAAATTTTACCCCGCTTTGTACGCAAATACGCGTACAAAGTGGGATATAATTTACAAACAGATTACACCGTTGTGTCATTCTGAACGCAGGGCAAGTCAGTGGTACATGTATGGCAAAACTTGATTGCAAAATTGACTAATCATATCATTATGTTTTTTTCAATAAGATTCTGCATTCGGGTTGGCCTTAAAATTTGTTGTATTTCTAAATGAAAACAAAATTCGACTACACTTTTTTGTAACTGTCTGAACAAATAATTCCTCTGAGAAATCTGTGAGAAATCTGTTGCGAATGTTTACATTTTTAATCGTGATATTAAATCATATGAAATTAAGAACAATTCGATGATTTCATAGATATAAACTACTAAATACGCTTACCTCATCGCCTGTGAATCAAATATGAATCAGCTTCGCGTACTCATTAAGTATTATTATATTTTTATTTTCATATCTCATAGAAATCAACAAAAAAATTATCCATCTTTAAAAAAAATGTATTGTCAAATTTCAATTATCGTGCATACCTCTATTATCGTGCATGACCCCAAAGGAACTTCACAGTGCTTGATAAACCTAATTTTTCTTTCAAGCTCTGTGAAGACCGTTTGGGGTCATGCACGATAATAGAGGTATGCATAGGATGTTTTGCTATGGTGCCCCCATAATGGTGCAATGAGAAAAGCTAAAACCATATAGCACACACAATCCAAAATCGAATAAAATGCAAAGTTTCAATGCAAAGGCTAGTTTAAGTCTTGCATAAGAAAATTCAAAACTATATTCTACCCATATAAATACATGGAATAAGCGGATTTACGCAGAGATTGGTGACCCCATAAGATAAAGTTTTAATTTTGCTTCTTTTTTGTTGCCGAGGAGTTTTCCTTCAGATGCTTAAAAACTGAGAAGGCAATCAAAAATTTTTGTAAGGGTGACTAGCAGTTTTTTACGTGAATTTCATGATGATATTTTAGATAGGTAAATGAGATATTAATTGATGAAAATGTGATATTAAATGGTATGAAAACCTTACCTTTAGAGTACAGAGAGGCTTTAAAGGCTTACATGCACGATATTTGAGGTAAAGAGGATATAGGTCGAACAAGTGTAAGAGTATTTCAAAAAGCCGCCTAATTAAGACATGGTTTATTAATGATTTCCCATCCACTACCGGGGTTAATAAACATTTTTTCCACTACAACTATTCAAGGGTAAAAAGTCATACGATTACCAATACCAGAAGATATTGTCCTTCAAAATGAAACATACGTAACATTTTCTTTATACTCAAAAGTATCGAATATCAGCAATGTCTGTTGTTTCCTTTCAAACATTTATCAACTAAAATAATGGAATTTATCTTGATATTGTCATAAAGGCAGCCCAATTGTATGGTGGCATATACTGCCACGAGATACTAGATAGCAGTATAATAATAATTTAAAAAAAATCACGGTACCATAATGTTCTAGGAAATTTTATTTCGTATGTTAACACTTTTTCAATAATTCTATCGTGATATTTTTACCTTGTATCTTGATTTTTTTCTGTTACTATGCCCACTTCTGACATCAAGGTAAAACTATCGTGAACTGAAAACTGACAGCCGCTGTGACTATATTTAGATATTTTTTTCGGATTTATTAAATTTTTATCATTCTGCTTAGATTGTGTCCAATATGAACACACAGGAAAACATAGTCATCCGAATCGGTTATCTATTTATAGAAGTCGGAATTTCTATCGCAATTACTTTTTCATAATGTCAGTAGTGGGCATTAATCGCCAAAAAACTGAGATAGCAGATATCAATATCACAATAATTTTATCAAGAAATAATTTTTGCCAAGATAAATTTGCCTGAAAGCTGTATTTAATCCAATCTCGTGGCAGAAATATGCCAATGAAGAGCCCTATTGATTGTGGGTCCCATAGGTCAAAGGTCAATGTCACAGTCAGCCTTTGTTCAATTTTCGTTTCCGAACTCTATCTCGAGAACCAAGCGTCCTTGAATCATGAAACTTCATGCAAATGTTGCTTATGACCAAAGGAAGTGTCCTATCATTTTTTCTTTTTTGGCACATGGGTCAAAGGTCAATGTCACAGTCAATATTTGTTAAATTTACTTTAGACCTTTTCGATCCAAGACTCTAACTTAACAACTAAGTGACCTACAATCAATCACAGACATACAACCAATTCTCAATATTTGTTACAAACATATCCTGCTTCAATAGCACTTGTATTTTGGCAAAGCTGGGGGGGGGGGGGGGGGGTATTAGCCCACTTTGTGACAGTTCTAGTTTCTACTAACCAACCATGAAGACCTACATATCAGTTTTCAATAGCTCCAAATTATACAGGAAAATTGTATTTGTGCTGTCATTGCATAAAGCCGTTTGGGGTTCAGTATCATACTTACACAATGTTGCATTTTGTGTATGACATAGACTGATTCTGTACTAAGGATCTAGCTAAATGCTAGACACCTGATTATGAAGAAATCTTTTTATTTTAATCTTTGTTGACAGAACTCAATCTATTGAAAGACTCAATATAAGAGTTCTAATAGGTTGTTTAGACGTAATCCATGCGCATTAGAAAGAATCACAAGCTGTACAAATTACTTATTTGAATTATAAGATTGTATATTTTCTGGGGAATTTTCTTTTCATATTGCTATAGGTAACAATAGAAACATACAATTGTCATAACGTAGCTTTACCTATTCACGTTAGCAAAAGTAACGTATGTAAAAGTTAAATACTGGGAATAAATACCACGTAAGTCGATTATGTCTTCAAAATATGAATTGAAAATTGTATTGAAGTACAAAAAATCAAAATTAAAATAAGGTGATAGTAAAATGGTTATATAAGAATTATATATAAAGTATATTTAGTTTTTACTAATCTTATGTTCGATTGCATTAAAACTACTAGAACTGCTTTTGCAATCTCAAGGTGAGAGGCAATTTCCCGATGTGATAAACTAACATTGTGACATAGAAGATATTGAATGAGTGGTCATTAAATACTGAATTTATTAAACGAGTCATCTATAAACAGATAAAAACGAGCCGAGTTTTTTTTTTTTTTTCTGTTTTAGATGACGAGTTTGATAAACTCTGTATTTTATGAGCTCAAATTTTATATTCTGTTTATAATATGACCCAAATTTTAGCGAAAAATCGTCAAAATTCTTGAAATGCAACGTTTCAATTTTCCGCAAAACTTATAACGCCGTTTAAAAATGACATCACAAAACATAGATTATGACGTCATTTTCGCGGTTACAAAATAGCTTTGCTATTCGCTCATTTGCATAGTTATTCCACTTGTTTAATAACACCCGTGTAAAATCAAAAATATTCAACGGGATTATTTCACTCCGGCGTCGGCGACGTAGGTCATATTATTAAATGATTTACAACGTCTGATCTAAGGTACGGGTAGGAGAAGACATTACTCGAAGCCGATTCTTGTGGATATACAGTTAGACTTACACGAAATAAGCGTCTATTTCCCCGCAATTTTTATTCAAATAAGTTCGCGGATAAAAACCCAAAACATATTCAAGCTGTAGAAACGGCGTTTAGGTCGCCTGCCATCGAATTGCTTATTTGTTTATTTTTTGTTTATTTTCGCCATCATAAGTTATACAGATAAATGTAATTTTAATATCTGACGATGTCAAAGGAGTAAGCATTCTGCTAAAGTCTTACCAGAATAAGATCCAACATGCAACCGATATTTGTCTTCCTCCCCACTGATGTTGAAATTCTGATACAGCGCATATTTAGTTGGGCTACTTTTTCTGGATTCCAAGTCGATTCGCAGTGCAAACGTTTTGTTGCCAGTATGTAAGACTTTAGCCATATTTTCAAATCCTAAAAAAAACAACAATTGGCAAATTTCGTTATCAATTAGGTACAGTGTGTACATTGTACTATATGTTAAAAATCACGTGCCACAAAAAAATGAAAACAACGACAATTATAACAATGTTTATGCATCCGATTGGTCCTTGAATACACAGAAATCTATTTATAAAACGACACGCATTAATTATTCTTAGGAGAGGTAATGCGCCTAACTCAGCACCTAACCTGTAATTCAGTCATTTCACCCTATCTGATATAATCTATGCGTAACCCAATTACTGATGTTACCGTGAACGTTTCAAAGCAGTCACATGCAAATTGACGCCAGTTACAAGAATTTATCCTTTGCATTTTTTGCTTCATTTTTGCATTTTAAAAAAACTTACACTGTAACAAATGATTATCCTCTATTAAAAAAACATCAATTTGTTTTCACTTCTCAAAACCAGTTTCATTCCAAAATTATTCCTAAAGCGTGTCAATTTAACAATTTTCTTATATGCCTTTTTTGGAAATTAGGGGCAAAAGCAGAAATTTGCGAATTGGTATTTAAATGCGTTTTCTTACCGAACCAAAATGAATCGTTCATTTTACCAAATCCACGTTTATAGTCTTCCCATCCTACATTAAAGTTCTCTGAACGATTGTCGTAGGTGAATTCATCGTAGTTTCTTTGAAGTATCTAAATTAATAAAATGTATAAAAAAAAATCCAAGGAGTACTCAGAAATTACTTAAGACTATTATTATAAAAAGCTCGTAAGTCAAATGACAATATCGATTTATTCATAATAGTTCAGCCTAGAAAATTTAGCTTGCATAAGCCTAAGTTTGGTAATCTCCTATTGATTCTTGGAAAGATTACCGATATGGACTTTAAAAAGGGTTCGACAACATACACGTGGATCAGGATTTATACGACGTCAACGATCGTCATTTATTTATCAGTGATCAACCGGTAAAGCTCTGCGATTCTACGGAATAGTAAAACCCGGAATAATAAGTTCCTAGTCATGAAAGTGCGTCGTTTAGTATATGGGTTTACATCGCCTCAGAAACATCCAGATCATGTTGAGTAAAACAAAATCAACGAAATCTAGATAAAACTTGGCATTTATAACTATATAACAGATCGCCTTTCACAGTGTAATATTATAAATTAACTACATGCCCTAAAATCTTCACAGACGACTGGATAGCATTAAAGAAATTTGATTACTTACGGAAGGAAGGCAAGAAGCCGAATTGCTGAGACGTCGCTCACGGTAATGCTTAACATTTGAAATCGTACGTCTCCCGTCAAGTTCAATCTGCTTTTTCTTCTAAACATGTAAGCCGATTTCTATGTTATTTATACCAAATTAACAAGAAGAAGGTGTACTTTTAAAACAATATTCGTAAGGGAAATCTAATTCTCGTTAAATTATGTTTCTTTGCCACAAAAACTCTTAAATTACGTCTGTAAAACGTAACAAATTATGTACTGGTGGATTGCCTTTAGACCCTCAAAATGCGTAAAATAGTTCGTGGAAAATGTTGACAAGGTTTATAATTGCGCGACAAGGTTTATTAACTTAAAGTATGAACTAAGACGTCTGTCAGAGAAATAAGAAACAATTGATAAAGATTTACTTAACAATTCAAAAGTTGTAAAACGTCAAATTTTAGCGAAAAATCGGCGTGAAATTTCACTACGTTTTCTCAATATCTTTATCAATAATTAATAAAATTTTGTGAAATTTCAAAATCAAAATATTATTTTTTTCTAGTTTTCGATAATATGGTCCAAAATACCAATACGCAATATACAACAAAGTTAAAAGTGAACATCTGTGTGGACACAATTTCTACACTACGCGAATTTTATAGTCAGTTTTCAAAATGTTTCGCTGCAGCTTTTCATTATCAAAATGATAATCATAAATCATTTTATATTTTTGAAATATTATTTTTTTGTTCAATCACCTGGAAAAACTTTGTATAGATACATTTGAAAATGTCAAAAATATTAAGATTTGTTTGTGTGGACATACTTTTCAAAAACGTTTGGTTTTTTTAACGTCTTACGTTATTACATTGCGCGCTGTCTTTTTTTGAGCAATCAATGACAAAATGAATAAAACTGTTTGATGATAAAATTGCTTCCCGCGGGAAAAAATATCTTGCCTTACTCGGTATATTACTTATATGGCAATTTAAAATAAATACGCATGGCAAAATCAACATGCATTAAACAAGAAGCGCTTCAGAAAAGTACGTGGTGTAATAACGTCTAAAAAGCAAATCGACGTTACAAAATGTTAAGCATTAGCGTGCGCGACGTCTGACCGAATTACTACACTTACGTCCGAGGCACTTTCCAGTCTCGGAAAGGGTGATTACCATTTAGTCGATCTTTTACAGTTAATAACATCGTAAATTAAAGATGAGTGATTTTGGAATGATTTTGGAATAAAATTGAATGAGTGTAAGAAGCGAATTTTGAGAGGGTAATCTAATAAAGCAAATTTTGTTCAGGGTGAACCTAATTAACGATATTAATTACCTCCATTTAATAAATTTTGCAAACAAATTCTGTAATAGCCTTCTATTTCTTCAAGAACCTATCAGACTCTTACAATTTGAATCAAGTAAGTGAAATCGAGGTTTTTCTAGCTTTATTTATCTTAAATGGCATTGTTGATCTATCCTTTTCAGTTAGTTTTGAGCGTTTTTGAATGATTTGAGCGAGTGTTTGGAATGAATGAATGGAGTGCTGAGCGAGTCATTTGGAATGGTGTTGATCGAGATTAATGTCATTTTCACGATGTTGTTAACTGAACGTATTATCTGAACGTGTTTCTCGGAGAGATACGGTAATTGTTAGTCATTCTTACATCTTTCGTAAAATTATTAATCGATTTTAGAAGTTGAAAGCTATATTTCTAGATATATTTTTCAATAAAGTAAATTGTCAATAACGTCAATGTTTTCTTTGCGTCGAATGTTTTTGTTCCGAAGGGAACATCCCATAGCATCTTGTATCATTTTTAATTAAGTTACATGATACACAAAATTATAATTTAGATCATTTAATTATTTCAGACTGGTTAGTAAATTCTGGATATCTTTGAAGAAATTGGTGAGTGAAATAAAGATTTGTTCTATAAATGATGCAGTATGTCTTATTACTGTTAATACAGGGAGAACTAGGTTGCATATTATAGAAAGTTGAAAATATCAATTTGGAGTGATATTCTTCAAAGATTCCAAGAAAGCTGAAAGAAAGCTGCTGAAATTACTTAAATATGCAATATCTTAAGAAAAACTGTCAATTGTAAGAATTGTAAAAGGAATAGCACAAAGGCCACCAATAAATAATATAATAGTAGTATTGATTTTAGAAACAAGAACCATTTCAAACAACATAATGCGACTTTTTTATGCTACAGCTTCAAAACAACACAGTTATACTTAATAGCATTATTTTTTTATGTCCCTTCAGTTTGAATATACACGTCAATAAGTATCGGTATAGAAAGTTTATATGTTGCAAATATCAAAGAATAAAGTGATCAAACGTACTTTTAATGACCTTTTTCTTACTGATTTTAAATTTTGATTAATCAATTATTCTAGTCCATTTTTTTGCAAAAATAATGCAGTACTAAAAAGGAAGTTGTGTAGCCTTAAACCTTTTTTTCTACAATTGAGCTTAAGAAAATTGAGCGTGTGCTTCGCTTACAATTGCCAATTGATGAGGACAAACATCATTTACATAAAGGATGTATTAGATCTGAGGTTTTCTTTGATTCAAGCTGCTTTTAGCCGAGTCTATAATAAAGATGTATTTAAGCGAGCCTTTTGTCAGAGAGTGATAGAGACATCTATAGGTAGATGGAACGAATCAGACATACATACACAGAAAGACATTAAAGAAATAAAGAAAAACCTACGGTTCAACCACCCGAGTCTGTCTCCATATCACACACGAGTTCCACGCCTTGTTCGTTTACAAAGATCCCCGATTGTGCCGCCGGTTTTCCACTAAGGATGTCTGCGCAGGTCTCAAATTTCCTCGATTCATTGTCTACCATTTCTTTTTGTAAATTAAAGATGATCAATAGGTATTGATAAAATATTTATTTTACTATGATCTACGTGCCAGGAGTGTAATAACCCCGTTGAATAGATTTGATAATACACGAGCTTTATTACGCTATTGGAATAACTACGCAAATGAGCTAAGAACGTATAACAACAATACATTTTTATTGTAAATATGACGTCATAATGCATTTGGTGACGAAAATTCGCAAAATGTGTTATACGTTTCGCGAAATAACTTTAATGAATAAATTCCTAGACTTTCCTCAATTTATCGCAAATATTCAGGCTATATCATAGTTAAAATGTTATCAAACTCGTCAACTAAAACAGATAAAAACTCAGTGCAGCCTCGTTTTATCTGTTTATAGATGATTCGTTTTTAATAAATTCGGTATTCACTGACAACTCATTCAATATCCTCTGCTTATCTTTAAGCCAAGTTGATCATGTTGAAATGATAATGTAACCTTTGTTGATAAACATATTTTGCCCATTTTAACATTAGTCCTTGTCGAATGAGAAAACCACATGTGCAATGGTGCCATTTTTAATGTGAACATAATTCAACTGGTCCGAAAGGTAGATCATATCATATAATCTGTATAACAATCCTAAGTTCTCCATTACCGTTGGTAAGCACACCAACGAATCGATAATCGTAGACTTATGTGGGATATCAGCTGGAGGCTAGGATAAGATGTAATGGTGGTACTGGTGTTGGATATACCAGGAATCCATTGTTAGGTGCTCCAGCCGCCACGATATAGCTGAAAAAATGTTGAAAGCACCTTTAAACCCCCTTCAAACAAACAAACAAGGTATTCCAAACAATGCCTTCGAAAAATCTAAGAACAAAATGTTTTGTATATATGTGACCCGTCACGGGAAAAGGGACCTTCTGGATAATGCGTAAAGTGTCGACCCCCAGTCAAACTGTGCGTATTACACACACTGACCTCGGTCGCAATTTTGCCCAATATGCTTTTTTCTGGATTTAGAATGATCAATCTGCCTTCCAGCGAAAGAATGTTTGAAATGCGGACCTTTGATGATATACACCGGACCAGAGGTCTTTTTTAAACATCCGTTTTAAAATGTTCCCAGATGGTCCCTTTTTACGTGACGATTCACATATTTTAAGTATTTAGGTACTCGAATTTTGATATCTAAAACCAGATTTCGAGTAATATTTTTTTTAACCCTTTGCTGTTTAATCCCTGCTGTATACGTGTCTGTGATTTTATGATTGAGAAAACATTGTGAAAAAAGAAGAAATTGCTTCTGACAAGCAATTTATTCTTTTTCCACACTATTTTCTACCCTACTGAATGGTTATTTTTCAAATTAAACCCACTTTAAATTTTGTCTGCAAAACCTTTGAATTTGGACTGGTCCAAAATTTTGTAAAACAGGAAAGGGTTAAGTGAGAGCAATTATATACCATAATTGTTAGATGACCATCAGTTAATGTCTGTTAGAAAATATCAAGCCTGTTACCGTAACCGTTCAGAAGGACCAAATCTTTTAACCCTTTCCTGTTTTACAAAATTTTAGACCTGTCCAAATTCAAAGGTTTTGCAGACGAAAATTAAAAGTGGATTTAAATTGAAAAATAACCATTCAGTAGGGTAGAAAATAGTGTGGAAAAAGAAGAAATTGCTTGTCAACAGCAATTTCTTCTTTTTTTTACAATGTTTTCTCAATCATAAAATCACAGGCACGTAAAAAGCAGGGATTAAACAGCAAAGGGTTAAAGATGGTTCGTCTTTCTTTCTTAGTACTATTCGAGAGTACACATAGAACCTATTTTCAAGTCAGAGCAATAACATTTGGTAGAAAAACATAAGCAAATGTCCCATGCCAACTATCAAAGCTTAAAGTTTGGGAGATTTGTCTGTTTGAATGGGGTTTTACGCCGCTTTCAACAATCTTTCAGTAATATCGAGGCGGCTGGAGCACCTTACAATGGATTCCTGGTTTTTCTCACACCAGTTCTCCCATTACATTATTTTATAGCCTCCAGTAGGTCTACGATATCGGCACATTTGTGGGAGACAAATTAGGAGATAATTTATTGTAATCATATTGATAGTTTCGGTTTAGGATATTCTTTTTAAGACTTCTACTGGCGGACAGATACTGGACCTTTATTGATAACAATAACCAACTCTGAGCACAGCTTTCTCAGTTTAGCTACAAAACCGCTCAAACAGATTTTAGAAAATAATAAAGAATATTGAGATTTCGAAACAATCTTTCGTTAAGTCTAGCGCCCGTTTCTTCCTCAAACTGTTTGAGACTTTCCTTAATGGCAAGGTTAAAATGATAAGTTTGAAGACCTACCCTTTACATAAGTTACAATTTGCATTCCATCACCAGTCTTTGTACCATTATTGTTTGCTTCAGGTCGTTTACATCCAAAACAAACACTGCTTGTCTGGGCAAATGTAAAACCGTTACAGTGTTCGTATTTTTGACAGAAATAGGCACAATGTGTTATGCTTTGCGCAAGTACGTTGATGATCAGATCCGATATGTTGCATGTTTTTCTTCCTTCGTCTTTTAGAAAAATGCCAAAGTGTATTGCACACTCGGCGCTCGCCACAAAAAGCAACACCCACTGAAAAATATCGTTCAACAAGGACACTGACTTAAACAAAAACATTGGTCGTTTGAAACCTATCCTTCGAGCAATTGAGCCTTGACTTATCAATACAATACAAAACAATACAATACAATACAATATTTTGAATTAAGTATATAGGCCTTTGACCCGCATCGTTAGAAGTATACCAAGTATATCAATGTTATGATGGTCTAAAAGAAAGTGCAAAAAAAAAATAAAAAAAATAGAGAACAACATGACTTCTTTTGGAACTTATTATAATTGATTGAATGAATGGAGTTTAATGCCGCTTTCAACATTATTTCAATTTTATCGTGGCGCCTGGAGCACCTAACAAAGGATTCCTGATATTTCTCTCACCAGTACAACCAACACATTCTTTCCTAGCCTCCAGGTGCTACATGTATCTCACTTAGGTCCACGGTTATCAACCCATTGGTTAGAGCCAAATAGTCGGAAAGAATGAGTGCCCCCGTCGGGGATCGAACCCGGGACCTCTGGATTGACAGTCCGACGCGCTATATTATAATTGACTCAACAAATCCTAGATGCTAGAAATACATAACAGTAAATAAAGTGAAAAATATTAATAAATGCAACACAGGGATTACAAACCTGAAAAAATGTTACTTTAAGTTTGAACATGTTATATACATATGTTAAAGGGATGAATGTCTTTTTCACTGCCGTTATTGTAGTACAAGTGCAATTTCCCTAGTACATGACAAATAACTCCCGCTATGTTTAAGCCATGTGCTAGGGCAATTGTACTTTTTACTCCAATAAACGCAGTGAAAAAGACACTCGGTCCTTATAATTACAATCCTCTCGCTCGAAGATACTATGAAAATCCAAATTTTAAAGCTTCAAGTCTAATTTCTGCGCGTATAGATTACACAATCTATTTTTAGATTGTGTAGTTTTTATCTCGCTATCGATGTGAAACGGCATAAAGTTAAATAAATGATACACAAATAAACGACAACTTTGAAATTCGTAGAGGTACTCATGACAAAAAAAATCTGCCCAGTTAGTCTGTATTTTTGAACGAAAACGGCGAGGTCGGTCTTAGTTGAGAGGGTTGCTTGATGGTCTTCGTGGACTCGCTGTTTTCTAAGTTTACGTCGGCTAAGAATCAGAAGTGCATGCTTGTAATCGTAAATTCTTTCGAAAATTTCTTAATTTATTATAGATTACATAGCAAAGTTGCGTTGATGATCGGGAAAGAGGTAAATTCGAGTTCCTACAACACATTGCAAATTGAAGGTCGGGGGTTTCCCAAAGGACCTATTGCATTTTAAACAGAAATAAAGTGCAATGGATTTCCCCGAGTGATGCAATTTAACCCAATCAGAATTCTTCATTTTTTGGATTGCAATTATAAATGGTCTGATTAATAAATGGATGTTTTTTCCACGTGATTATGCAATGACTGATTATTGTGTTCATTCAATTCGCCGTAATTATTTTTACATTGACATGATTGGTGATTGTACCTAGACTGAACATATTCATGATACAGGTGAAGTTGAAGATGTATACCATTTCACCCTCATTTGCTCATCTTATTTTGATTTGCGAAAAACCTATATTAAAAAATATTTTTGAAACAACCCATCTAAACCATCCATGTTTAAGTTAATTGAGCTACTTAATAGCAATAATAAAATAATATTAATGAATCTAGCTAAATTTTTACAAGAGGCCTTTCAACGAAGAATAATGTTCGAAAATGGATAATTCACTCTAATCTAGATGTTTTTTATATTTAATGGAAAGCTAAATATTTGAAAAAATGCTTAATGTCAATGAAAAAAAAATAATTTGTCATCAGTTCCTATGCTATAAACTTTATTCCATATATATTTTTCTCACAAATTAATGTTTCTTTACTATACCTCATACAGATAACCAGGATTCGCTCTTATGAGCAGTGATAACCGTATATTTGTAAGCAAACCACTGGTCAAATGAGCGAATTTAGTTTATACATGCTTCTTATGTTATCCTTAGTGTTTGAAATGTATTTGTCAAGTTGTTTGTTTGTATATATCTTTGTTTGACCTTGTTGATTTATTGTACATTATTGTTGTGTAACAAGAAACTGTATAGTTTACGTTACTTCAATAACACATCTATCTATCTATGTATCATGTTAACCTTTTAAAATTGTTAAAATTGTTTGGATCTAAAAACTTTTCAGACAGATGTTTTTTCGTAACAAAATGTTCGTAGACACGGTCTTACCTGAGGGCGACACTCGTTTTATCGTGATTGTGCCTTCCTTTCAGTCGCATTTTATTTTTATCTTACTTTGAACCCAAATCATTTCATTTATATTCACAAACATATTGCTTACTACTTAAATAAATAAATGCCGAATATAAACTTACAAAACCGTGATTAGCCATTCCTTTAATTTAATCTTCTTTTCAAGTTTCTAAATTTTCTTAATGTTTACTCCTTTAAGTTGTAATTTTGCAATTGTGCGTCTTCGAGAGTGTTTTTGTAACCGCACGTGACGTTGAATGTGAATAGAAATTCTTGAAAATTCCTTCTTCTTTTATCTTCTGGTTACTAATTTAAACAAGAGGACCATGATGATCATGAATCGCTCACCTGAGTCTCTTTGACCCCTTAGACATAACATTAATTAAAAAAATATATAGCCTCTAGAGTGTCCACAAGGTTTTTCTAAGATTTGTCCACGTGACCTAGTTTGTGACCCCACTTGACCCAATTACGAACTTGACCGAGATTTCATCATAATTATCATTCTGACAAATTTTCAGGTTGATTGGGCTAAAAATATGGCCTCTAGGGTGTCCACAAGGTATTGCCCCATGACCTAGTTTTAACCCCACTTGACCCAATTTTGAACTTGTTTGAGATTATATCAAGGTAATCATTCTGACCAATTTTCAGGATGATTGGGCTAAAAACATGGCCTTTAGAGTGTCCACAAGGTTTTTCTAAGATTTGACCCTGTGACCTAGCTTTTTGACCCCACTTGACCCAATTTTGAATTTGTTCGAGATTTAATTAAGATCATCATTCTAACTTTTCTTAGGATGATTGGGCTTAAAATATGGCCAGTAGAGTGTCCACAAGGTTTTTCTAAGATTTGACCCTGTGACCTATGTTTTGACCCCACTTGACCCAATTTGAAACTTGTCCGAGATTTAATCAAGATTATCATTCTGACCAATTTTCAAGATGGTTGGTCAAAAAACCTGGCCAGTAGAGTGTCCACAAGGTTTTTCTAAGATTTGACCCCGTGACCTAGTTTTTGACCCCACTTGACCAAATTTCGAAGTTGTCCGAGATTTCATTACGATTATCATTCTGACCAATTTTCAGGATGATTGGGCTAAAAACATGGCCTTTAGAGTGTCCACAAGGTTTTTCTAAGATTTGACCCTGTGACCTAGCTTTTTGACCCCACTTGACCCAATTTTGAATTTGTTCGAGATTTTATTAAGATCATCATTCTAACTTTTCTTAGGATGATTGGGCTTAAAATATGGCCAGTAGAGTGTCCACAAGGTTTTTCTAAGATTTTACCCTGTGACCTATGTTTTGACCCCACTTGACCCAATTTGAAACTTGTCCGAGATTTAATCAAGATTATCATTCTGACCAATTTTAAAGATGGTTGGTCAAAAAACCTGGCCAGTAGAGTGTCCACAAGGTTTTTCTAAGATCTGACCCCGTGACCTAGTTTTTGACCCCACTTGACCAAATTTCGAAAGTGTTCGAGATTTCATTAAGATTATCATTCTGACCAATTTTCAGGATAATTGGGCTAAAAATATGGCCTCTAGAGTGTCCACAAGGTTTTTCTAAGATTTGACCCTGTGACCTAGCTTTTTGACCCCACTTGACCCAATTTTGAATTTGTTCGAGATTTAATTAAGATCATCATTCTAACTTTTCTTAGGATGATTGGGCTTAAAATATGGCCAGTAGAGTGTCCACAAGGTTTTTCTAAGATTTTACCCTGTGACCTATGTTTTGACCCCACTTGACCCAATTTGAAACTTGTCCGAGATTTAATCAAGATTATCATTCTGACCAATTTTCAAGATGGTTGGTCAAAAAACCTGGCCAGTAGAGTGTCCACAAGGTTTTTCTAAGATCTGACCCCGTGACCTAGTTTTTGACCCCACTTGACCAAATTTCGAAGTTGTCCGAGATTTCATTAAGATTATCATTCTGACCAATTTTCAGGATAATTGGGCTAAAAATATGGCCTCTAGAGTGTCCACAAGGTTTTTGTAAGATTTGAACCCGTGACCTAGTGTTTGACGTCACTTGACCCAATTTCAAACTTGTTCGAGATTTTATCAACACAATCATTCTGATGAATTTTTAGGATGATTTGGCTAAGAATATTGCCTCTAGAGTGTCCACAAGGTTTTTCTAAGATTTTACCCTGTGACCTATGTTTTGACCCCACTTGACCAAATATCGAACTTGTCCGAGATTTCATCAAGATAATCATTCTGACCAATTTGCAGGATGATTGGGCTAAAATATGGCCTTTAGATTGTCTACAAATTTATTCTAAGAGTTGACCTCATTTTTAATCCCACTTGACCAAATTTCGAACTTGACATGACGGGGTTAAATCTTAGAAAAACCTAGTTTGCAGTGTAGAGGCAATTTTTTGGCCCAATCAACCAGAAATTTGGTAAGAACTTTTCATCCTTTCTAAATCTACTTTACACAATTTTTGACAGTTTATTCAGGTGAGCGATTAAGGGCCACTGCCCTCTTGTAAGTTATTCATGATATAATCATTGTTGTTTCATCTGCTTTTTAGTTATTCATGATATAATTATAAGCCCTCCTTTGAACAATTAGTGTTTGGAAAACCTCAATTCAATTTAAAAAAAATAACATATAAATAACAACTCATTTAAATGTTCTTACCGATCGCCCTATTTTTTCCTCCAATGAAAGGCCGCTATTTCGTTTGAAATTCAAAAAATATATCTCATAACCTGATGGTCTGCTCGAATAAGTGAGCTACGTGACATTAGGTCATAATGAGCGGAGACTACATTCAAAACCAGACAGTGACGTCATAACCTTGTCTGATAAAATGTCCCGAAAGACCCTTAACTTGCCATCTTGTATATATAAAAAAAACGTTTTGTGAATATTCTTTTGAAGTTATGCTTATATTCAATTACTCATTAAAAGGAGGAGAAAGATCTTGAATGATTTGTCTGCACGTTTACCAAGACAAGATTTAGCGGATAAATCAACGATTCTGATAATAAAACATTAATCTACATCGTATACAGCAGTAAGAATGACATCGACGAGTTTGCTCGAACCGAGCCTTTCTGAACTCCACTTTTTCACATTGACATAAAAAAAGTAAAGACGACGGGGTTGAAACGATATAAAATCTCGCTTCTTTTTTTAAAATGAATACTTTGGATCTTTTGAATGGCATTTTAATTTAATAGTACTGCTAATGTCCAAATTCTAAGGATACAAATATTTGCAAAAAGAAAGTGATTCGAAGAATGTTAGGCCTGTAATACCTGACTAATATCGAAAAACAGTGTGACCCGTTTAACTGTGACGTATCGGTTGGGAACCAAAACTTGGTGACTAGAGCTTGTCAGTGCACTTTGAATGTTTTCTACTAGCGTGTTATTGCAAACTTTTTATTATTGATAATGAATGTGCCGTGGTTTTGTTGGTTTCTATGTGGTTTAACACAGCTTACAAGTCCAGCGGCTGGAGAACATAACAATGAATTCCTGGCATTTCTAACACCAGTTCTACCATTCCTTTTCTACTCTCTAGTTGCTATCCCACATAGGTCTACGATTATCAACCCATAGGTGGGAGACAAATAGTCGGAAAGGATGAGTGCCTCCATCGGGGGTCGAACCCGGGTACAATCTAAATAATTGTCCGACGAGCTCACACTGCGCAGCTAAATATGCCGTGGTAGATAACCGTTTTTCTTATAATACAAAATACTTAAAGGGAGACAGAATGTCAAAAAAACCCTAACTAAAAGGAATACAAAATCCACTAGTATCAATCACGAGGTTTTGTTCACCGAACGTTCTCAACTGATATTGTCTTTCCAAATGACAAAGTAATTACAGAAACCCGGCGTTGATTAAATTCGCTCCTCCCACTTTTTGTTTACCTCGATTTGATTGAAGAATGTATGACGCAACAAAAATGAATGACATCAATGATTGACGTAAAACTCAATTGAACTAGCCTTATTTGATGAAAAAATAAGTCGATCGGTAAAACAGTTATAGTTCATATTCTGGCAATTTACGCGTATAACCTTGCGCTCCGCTTAGGTTAAATCGCGTAAATTGCCAGAAATGAACTATATAACTATAACATATTTTTGAATGAAAGAACTTCTAAGATATTGATCGACAAAAGTACCAAGTTTCATAACAATAAAGACATGGGGAAAAGAAATTGAAAAGAAACTAAAATAAAATGAAGGAAACGCTTAGCAAAAACGAGGAATCCCAAAAAACCAATTTCTCTTTTTTAATGTTTCACCCTTATTCTTAAATGCTTTTTGGTGGTTTATCGAGAAATAACGGTAGATTATCACTTGATAATCTCACCGCAAAAGCAGTGAAATTATCGAAAACTTATACCCTACTTTTGTGCATTTCATCCTATCTGACGTCATCTATGCGGGGCGAAATAAGTGACGTCACAATGAACGTTGCATAGCAATCACGTGCAAAATGACGCGCTTTACGAAAATATGTCATAGAAATTCACATTTCGTTTGGTTTGGGTTTTTTTCGAGTAAGATCGATTGATATTTCATTTCGTGAACAAAAAAGCTATATTTTCACTCGTGGCTCCGCCACTCGTGAAAATATAAATTTGTTGTTCACTCAATGAAATATAAATCGATCTTACACTAAAACAAACGATTATCCTCTATATAATCTTCAGTGAAAAAAAATGATAATTGTTACATAGACAGGGACAGAGAACTTAATGATACCCCCACTTAGAAGAAGAGAGGGGTATATTTATAACAGTACGAGGCTAGGGGAATTGATAATTGTTGATGTCTCTATGCCTTAACAAATACCAATCCCCCCGACCGCGTTAGATTTTTTATCATACAAAACACTAAGTACGTATTATAAATATCTTAGAACCTCTATTTGCCCTGTTTTCGATGTTTCTTACATAAATACAAGCTTTTAAAGATAACATCATTATGTCATTGTTCTAAAAATATTCAGGTGATATCACAAAAAAATTCCTTTGGGATGTTATCACACGAATATTTGTATAGTTATAAGATAAAATGGTTTACCCTTTCTGCTCGTCCTTCCGTCTGTCCACGACGAAAGTTTTCGACAGTACAGTTAACAACATCATGATATTGACAAGATAAATGATTTTGGATGATTTAGGCATGAAATAAAATGGGTGTGTGGAGCGAGTTTTGAGTGAATTTAATGGGAAGTAATCCTATATCGAAAATTTTGTTCAGGATAAATAAAATTAGCGATATTAATTACGTCCCTTTAATAAAATATACACACAAGTTCTATACATACATGTAGCTTCCTATTTCTTCAAGAACCTATGAGACGCTAAGAATTTGAATTATTTCGAAGAAATCGCGATTTTTTCTCTATCAAAATTTATTTTGAATGACCTTGTTGAATCTATATTTTTCAATTGATTTAAGCCTTTTTGAATGGTTTGTGTGAGTGTTTGGATGAGTGAATGGAGCGCTGAGTGAGCTGTTTAGAATGGTTATGATTGAGGTGAATTTCAATTTCACGATGTTTGTTATTAACTGAAGCTATAATTCACAGGAACTTCTTTAAAGGCGCTAACGAAATTTCTTCGGATATTTATTTACTTTCTGTTGCACGACTTAGTTTTCTTCAGACTGAACATGTCAAAAAATGAAATTTTCCTCGCACTTTTCTCAGCAACTTTATATCTCAGCCAATTCAAACTTGGTAAGATGGATGAGATGGAGGCCTAATTCGTCGAATTCAGGTCCTCCGGGTTTCTACTCTCTGTTTAACGACTTTTTTTAGACTAAATATGTCAAGATACGCAATTTTCGTTCAACTTTTCTCAGTTACTACGACCCACAGAAGCTTGAAATTTGGTATTGTCTTTCAGTTAGAGTTTCGTATATACGTCGATTACGGAATTTAGAAACTTAGGATATCTACCTCCTGAGTAACGCCTTTGTTAATTTCGGACTTAAGGTGGTACAATGGGAATTTTTCGTCGCATGAGCGCCATTGACTGCACTAAGATGGACTAATGCCTTTATATATTAATATAGCGCATAGTGAAGATTCTTGTCAGACTGTGCGGCTGCACAGGCTGGTCAGAACCTTTGCTTTGCGCACATTTGAAATTTTGAATCGTTGGACATGCCACGCACAGGCTCATATTTTTTTAATTTTCTGATTGTAATTCATTTCTACAATAGAATATGATCTTAGATTCTTTTGATCAAAATATCCATTTAGTTTGAAATTATGTCTTTAGATTTATACCGTTTATATTAATTGCTCTTTTGATCATAAATTCTGTCAGACGTCAAGACATTTATTTTAATTGTTTACTATTTACACTGGTTTGTTTGAGATTAAACAGAAAATTTTATTCAAAAGACGAGTTTAAAGTATTTTGTCAATGCAAAACATCAATATAGATAGACCTTGCCCAGTGAGCCGTGAAATCTACATTTAACGGTAAGATCTCCGTGTCATTTATCCAAAAATTGATAGAGCAGGTTAAAACAACACATAAAAAAATACAATTTACCTTTCAAACGAAGGTAATTGCTTGTCTTAAATCGTTTTGTTTACACATACATGTACTTAAACAATCGAAGTGAGAGGATGAGGTTCAAATCCTATTAGATGCTTTTTAAATATACCCAATTTACTCATGGTAATGGACTCGGCGATACGCCAGAGCCCAGTTTTGAAAATACACATGTACAAATATATTCAGACTATATTACGTAGTATAGTGTTTATTTCATAAAACGTGGTTATACTGCGTTATAATTTACCTGGCAGGGCGTGGCTTAGCTGTGACGTAATTTGGCGAGTTTACTTTTCAATATTTGTGCGGTTCTTTCAAAAGTTAGTGGACAAATATCGCTAAACCGTATAGATAACTGTATCTTAAACCCATAAGGATAAACGTTGTAATCGTTTGGTTATCAGATCCCAGTTACTTCAGCTTGTCCGAGCTGAAGATTCGATGGTTTTGTAGCCAACCTTCGATTTAAAGAATATTGATTATCTATTGAACCAAGTAATTATTAATGTAAACTGATTCTCCTTAACCTTATATGCAACGAACCGATACTTATGCTCCGCCATGCCAGGGCATTCATCTTGGATTATACCGTCCATGTATATTTGTGTTCACGTGGAATATTCAAAGTAAGAGTTAAATGTATTGTCCTCAACATTACCTTAGTTATGGACGGGACATAAAATCGCCTTCTTTGGGCCAACTTATTTCTGGCCCGCTTTCGGGTCGAGTGTAGACTGGTCTGGCTATCAAATATCAGAATAGCCTATTCTAGGCTGTTTTGATTGTCTATTATGGGATCAATCTAGAGCTTGTAGCCCACTGTCTGAGAGATACTCTGATATAGCGGACAATACCCGCCCGGGGTCAGAAATAAGTTGGCCCATTCATTCATTGCTATTAATCTAGATTCTCTTTGATAATGTAAAGCTAAATGCGTGTTTTATGTTTATTCAATGCCTCATAAGTCCTCTGTTTTCACATTTTGCATATATCTCCTCTCTCGTCAAACTTAATTCATGGAAACATAAACGCGAAAAAAATGAAACTATATCCAATATCAAATCAATTAAATTACTGAACATATGTAACGGTTTAAAGGGAGGTAAGTTGCGATTGATATGCAAATGAGAGATACCTGCCCGGAGTTATATGAGAATACTCGGATCATCCGTGAAACAGACGAGATATTTGGATGAGGACGAGTTAAAGGATAGAGGTATATGGTCTTAATTCTACATCTCCTAATTTGCCTTTTCAAAATTGAAAATATAAAATAAATATATAATTCACTTTTCAAAGATAAATACTAACTCACAATAAGTGCATCCCTTGCTTTCAGAACGTTATTATAACAAGGTTTTTATTCAACGTGACATGGGTAAAGGGAAAGCACTGTATATATAAACATTGAGATCAGCATCAATATTGTCTCCCTTTGACGAGCACAATATTCATGCTGTGATAGTTTTACCTATAATACAATACTAACGGGCGCAAGGGAAAACAGTACAGTAGATAGCAAAAAGGAGTACGGTAACTAGAAAGAGAAATAGAGAGAGAGAGAGAGAGAGAGAGGGGGGAAAGAGGGAGAGAGAGAGAGAAAGAGAGAGAGAGCGTGTGTGTGGGAGTGAGTTAGGGAGAGGAGAGAAAGAAAAGAGAACATGTGAGAGAGAGGGAGGGAAAAGAAAGAAACATTTTTTTCACATGGTCTTTTCCCTAAAAGGTTAAGACTCTGGATTTACATAAGAATGTTTTGTTTAACCCTTTGCTGTTTAATCCCTGCTTTTTACGTGCCTGTGATTTTATGATTGAGAAGGGTTAAAGAACTACTGGTAAAGCGCTCGACTCATAGCCCTAGCCTTATCAACGCGTGTCCACTGCTTTCAATATACACATAGGCAGCAGTGGTTTAACCCTTTCCTGTTTTACAAAATTTTGGACCTGTCCAAATTCAAAGGTTTTGCAGACGAAAATTAAAAGTGGATTTAATTTGAAAAATAAACATTCAGTAGGGTAAAAAATAGTGTGGAAAAAGAAGAAATTGCTTGTCAGAAGCAATTTCTTCTTTTTTCACAATGTTTTTTCTATCATAAAATCACAGGCACGTAAAAATCAGGGATTAAACAGCAAAGGGTTAAATAAATTGGTAGCCCGCTGTCTGATGGGTTCCAGTCTATGATTTAAGCTACTGCCTCGCTCTCGGGAATGAGAAATGATACAGATTTTGTGTTTTAGAGCGATTCTATAAACATAGGATGCCATCCCAATAAAAAGCAAAAAGATGTTAACGTAATAAAACCACTAGTAAATAGTTTAATTAGTTTTAAACTATTGCTTCTCTCTTGAGTAATAAGAGATGATACATTAATTATTCTAATCTTTCCTCGTAGTTCATTTTTTAAAACTGATAAGAATCATTCTTAGTGTAAGTTAAGAGAATGTCATTCTTTCGGTCACTGCTACATTTTATTGTCATTGTCGTAATATTTGACGCTTATACTAAAACGATTTCACGCTTTTTAACTTGACGTTGTTGTAAAAGCCGGCATACAATTATCGTTACGTGGTCAATTATCGGCATTTTTCGGATGATTTGTCGAAGTTATATTATCCCAAATCAAAACATCCTTATAACTTTGTACCCTTTAACAATTTTTGATATGGATGTCGCAAACACAGATTTTATAAACTTAATAAAGAATATATCGATTATCAGCTACAGTTAATAACATCATGAAATTGACAATTATTCCGGTCAAAATCATTCAAAATCGCTCACTAAGCGCTCCAGTCATTCACTCCAAACACTCACTCAAATCAATCAAAAACGTTCAAAAATCTTTAGAAAAATCTTTTACAAAATCGACCAAGACATTTCAACATTTAATTCAAATCGATCTTATTATTCCTAGATTTTATTTGCCTGAGTGGATTTTTAAGTGTCATTTTGGCCCATGAAGACAAACAAACAAAAAATAGCGTATGTTTTATTAAAGGGAGGTAATTAATATCGCTAATTTTGTTCATCTTGAACAAAATTAGCCATATTGGTTTACCTCCCTTTCATTTCAACCATAACTCTACACACTCATTCCAAAATCATTCTAAAATTATTCATATTGTCAATTTTACTATGTTGTCTGCTAATGACATATGACGGGATTCAAAATCTGTGGCACTGGTCTTACAATTTCGGCTGTCGAATAATGAAAAATATGTATTGAAGAAAATATTTGAAAATAGATAAAATAAAATGCACTACATGGATAACATGCGTTGTAAAATGTCAACCCTTATAAGAGTGCGCGGATAGCGCATACTAAATAGGATCCACACCTTTAGCCATTGGCTGATTTTCTGAACCTAGAAATGAGCCTGTGCGTGACATATTTAACAATTTGTAATGTACATGATGGGCAAACATTGAGAGGCGTAGGTAGCCACCTACTGTAAATGCAAAGTTACTTGATGGTTTTCAAGTACTTTGAGACCTTATCTATCTACTTAACGCATAGTGGAGACTCTGGTAAGACCGTGAGGATGCACAGGCTGGTCATAGTCTTTGCTATTTACATATATGAAATTGTTGGACTCAAATGTCTTTCTACTTTTCAACATAAGAACATTCGAAGTGCGATTTAGAATAATATTTACTGAAACTAATATCAATTTCGTAAAATTGTTGTACGGAGTTCCCAGATGCCCCTCTGTTTTATTCGTTTATAGAATTCTTTTTTCTTTTTAATTTGGCCGACGTGGTAGCGCAACGGACAATTAATAAACGGGTCCTGGTTTCGCTCATTGATGACATCCTTTCCGACATTTGTCTCCCATGAAAAAGTTGTGCGAGAAATACCATGAATCCATCGTTAGGCGCCCTAGGCTACACTATATTAATCAAAAAGTTTATAAGCAGCGTAACAAAGAAAAAAAGTTATCAATCTAATAGTTTTGTGTTTTATTAGTTATTTTACTTTTCATACAAAAGAAGCTGGAAATAATTGCGGTTACGTGGTTAAATCAGCAATTTATATTATCAGGCAATAAATTCGACAAACCGCAACTATAGATTGATCAATGATCTATTTAGCGATACATCATTCAACTTTTACTTCTTTTCGAATGTGTCATACATAATATTCTTCTTGAAGTACTTTAGGCCTAGCCATATTACCACATCTTACCACGAAAACAAACCTGGGCGAGCCTACAGTTAACAACATCGTGAAATTGGCAAGATAAATGATTTTGGAATGAGTTTGGAAAGGAATTGAATGAGTTTGTGGAGCGAGGTTTGAGTGAATCGAATGGGAGTTAATCCTATTTCGCAAATTTTGTTCTGAAGGAACAAAATTAGCGATATTGATACCTCCCTTTAACAAAATATACGTTTAAGTTCTATGCATAGTTTCCTATTTTTTTTAAAAAAAAAAAACCTATAGGACGACAAGAATTTAAATTTTTTCAGAGAAATCGCATTTTATCTCTATCAAAATTTATTTCGAACGACGTTGTTGATTCTACGTTTTCAATGGGGGTTGAGCGTTTTTGAATGGTTTGAGTGAGAGTTAGAAATGAGAGAAGTGGAGTGCGATTTAGAATGCTTACGATTGTTGTGAATGTTAATTCCACGATGTTATCAACTGTAGGCAGCGTTAAAGCCACTCAAAGAAAGAAGTTGTCATTCTAATAATTTCTTGTAATATTATTTATTTTACTTATAATACAAGAGAAGCTGGAAATAATTGCGGTTACGCGGTTAAATTTTGAATCAGCTATATATAAAGTGGTTTACCGATTTTATTGCCAGATAATATTATATTATCTGGCAATAAATTCGGTAAACCGCAACTATGGATTGATCAATGATCTATTGATCGATACATCATTCAACTATTACTTCTTTTTAAATGTGCCATACATAATATTCTTCTTGAAGTACTTTAGGCTTAGCCACATAACCACATCCTATCACGAAAACAAACATTGACGAGCATACAGTTAACAGCATCGGGAAATTGGCAAGATAAATGATTTTGGAATGAGTTTGGAATGGAATTGAATGAGTGTGTGAAGCGAGGTTTGATTGAATTTAATGGGAGGTAATGCAATATCGCTAATTTTGTTCACGATAAACAAAAATTAGTGATATTGATTGCCTCCCTTTAATAAGATATACGTTTAAGTTCTATGCATAGTTTCCTATTTCTTAAAAGAACCTATGGGACGATAAAAATTATATTTTGCCAGAGAAATCGCATTTTTTTCTCTATCAAAATTTATTTTGAATGACGTTGTTCATTCCATATTTTTCAATGGGCTTGAGCGTTTTTGAATGGTTTGAGTTAGAATTAGAAATGAGTGAAATGGAGCGCTGAATGAGCGATTTAGAACGGTTATGATTGGGGTGAATGTCAATATTCTTCAAGCGTATTAACCAAAGTACCACCAGGACCCGGATTGCCGAAAAAATGACCTAAGATTATTACACTTACGCTTCCGAGGTACCTTCCAGTTTACGGAAAAGTCCGAGCGATGTTCCGAATGCCGATACTAAAGCCCTTTTCTCAAGTCAATCGGAAAACATTCGGACATTTCCGTGAACTGGAAAGAACCTCCGACGTTAATGTAGTAATTTTGGGTAATGCATCTAATAAGTAAATTATGTAGCTTCTGGTGGTACTTTGGTCATTGAGTTTAACCCTTTGCTGTTTAATCCCTGCTTTTTACGTGCCTGTGATTTTATGATTGAGAAAACATTGTGAAAAAAGAAGAAATTGCTTCTGACAAGCAATTTCTTCTTTTTCCATACTATTTTCTACCCTACAAAATGGTTATTTTTCAAATTAAAACCACTTTAAATTTTCGTCTGCAAAACCTTTGAATTTGGACAGGTCCAAAATTTTGTATAACAGGAAAGTGTTAAAGAAAAAAAATCTTAAATGCTTTCCGATCGTTTATGCATTTCTTTTGCTATATCATAATTAAATGACAAGCAATGCGAGTCGATGTCAGATATGATCATACAGATGATTTAACCTTCCGTTGATTTTGTTTTAAAGGCAGTGGACCCATAATAGTTCCACAATATTTCGGACCACCTGTTTTTTCACAATGCTAACCGAGGTTTCCTAATGAAAATCATTAGGAAACCTCGGTTAACACTGTTAAAGTTCATGACTCCCTAAACGTTGCAGAACTATTACGGGTGCACTACCTTTACAAACGACACCTTCAGAGAGTAGTTTATGCCTTGGACGTCGTGTTACTCACCTGAGAAATGAATCGCTTTCCCGAGGTCTTTCCCGTAGAATCGGTAAGGGAATTTCGATTGATTTCGGGCAGCCTTTTGTGAGTCTGCTCAGTCAAATTCGCACATTTTCTTTTTCAAATTGCTTTATTTGCCTTGCGTTCAGGATTTCAAACGTCACAAACTGTTTGTATACCCCGCTTCTAAGACAAGTACACGTGCAAAGCGGTGTTGGATCATATTTGTAATAAATCATATATGTAACACCTGTTACATATATGATCATATATGTAACATGTGTTACATATATGACTCGGAAATCTTATTTTGTTACGAATATGATCGATGCCGGTTTTTGATGTGACATGAAATCACATATGTCACAGGTCAATTTTGATTTAAAAACAGTACATATTACTACCACACATGCCTGCTAGTCTGCCAACTTAAAGCCACTAGGCTGTCACCTTCACGCCACTAAACTGGCAACTTCGCAAACATTATCAAGACGGGACATGATCAATTTTCACTGATCTCCTACTACTGCAGATGCGCAGGCTGATCTATATGATGTGTGTTTTGCCTTGAGTTCCAATCTGCAGATAAATTTTCTTGCTGTTTGGATGTTGCTGGACACACTCACGTGCGCGCTCGAGATGCACTGGTACCTTAGGCAAAAATCATTATTTCATACGTCCTCTCTCTCTCTTTCTCTCTTTCTCTCCCTCTCTATCTTTCGCTATCTCTCTCTCCCCCCCTCTCTCTCTCCCCCCCCTCTCTCTCTCTCTCTCTCTCTCTCTCTCTCTCTCTCTCTCTCTCTCTCTCTCTCTCTCTCTCTCTCTCTCTCTCTCTCTCTCTCTCTCTCTCTCTCTGGGGTTGATTCAAGTTGGAGCGAGTCTCATTCGCTCTGATGTGCTAACTATTGTTTTGCAATCGAGAATCAAAAGTTAAAAAGAATATAATGATGTTGCTATTGCTGTTAATTGTTTGACTACAAATAGACAACTAAACCTGTTACATATATGCTTCTCATGTCAACCTCCATTTCGGACAAACACACTTGTGTAACACACTTTATCTGTTACGAATGTGATCATATACGTAACAAATGTGTTACATATATGATTTGTTACAAATATGACCCAACAAAGCGGGGTACAATTTGTAAATAGCTTGCTATGTTTTGTCATCCTGGACGCAGGGAAGGTGTAAAAGACTATCTTGTTTACATGTTGTTTTCGAAGTTAAGGAGGTACAGTTTGTAACCTTTCCTAATCGATTTAAATTAATAGAATTTAAAAGTACAAATTAAACGGTATGTTTGGGACCGGTTTGACCGAACATTGACTCTTTAAATATGTTAAGCAACTTTCTTTTTCGATCAAGATTTTTAGTTCAGTTGATAAATATCCCCATATATATTACTGATGTGCATTTCACAGCATTATTAACCGTGTCAAATTTCAATCAGTGTTTTAGATAATAATCTATATCATATCAAATTAAATATGATAATACATAATTAGATTTTTAAAATAAAAAAGAATAATATGTATTTCTTCTCCTTTTAGTAGCATATGGAACTCATCGGTAAAGTCTATTTGCATTAAACCCTGTATCGGACAGGGGAATTATGTCCTTTAATTTATGCCTTGTAATGAGGGATTGTCTCGTATAATCGGATTTTTTCGATTATAATAGCTTTCAGAAAAACATTCAAAACAAATATGCTTGAAGTAGACGATTACTTGTTCTTATCTTCTTCTTCTTCTTCTTCTTCTTCTTCTTCTTCTTCTTCTTCTTCTTCTTCTTCTTCTTCATTATAGTTCTATTTAGTTTTAAATTAAGCTCAACTTGGGCAATATGATGTTGTTTTCTGTTTTCGTCCAATGTGACACCGTTATTTAAGACGGGTCACTAAGATGAAATTAGCGCGATAAGAGAAATCCAATTTACCTGTTTACTTTTTGCATCCTTTAAATTTCGAGCAGTTTTAAAGTCAAGTTATTTACATCGTGAAATTTACATTCCTCTCAAACGAATCCATTATAAATCGCTCACTCTGCACTCCATTCATTCATTCCAACACTCTCTTACTGTTCAAAAACGCCGCATAAAGATAAGCTCAACAACTATATATAAAATGAGGATAGGTAAAAACACTCCTGATTTCACTGACATAATGAAAATGATGAGCGTCTTATTGGTTCTTGAAAAAAAAAAAAGGATTTATAGAACTTGCTTGCATGGTTTACTAAAGTGGGGTAATAAAAATTGCTACTTTTTTCATCATGGACAAAATTAGCGAGACTAGATTACCTCCCTTTATTTTCACTTAATACTCACTCATTTAACCTATTTCCCAAAATCATTCTTATTATCAATTTCACAATGTTGTTACCTGTACTCTTATCAAAGGAAATAAATTGTTAAACGTCGAACTGTCTGCAATTAAGAGCATCGGAAAAATCATAGAATTCAAATCTTCTAAGATCGTTCAAACCCCCTGAAATGACTGCAAACGTCGTTCTTTAAAATCGCTCGAAAAGATACAAGATTTCATTACCAGCCCGATTAACTCAGTTGGTAGAGCACCGGACTGCAAAACCATTGAAGCTCGACGGCGTGGGTTCGATTCCCGGGCTGGTACACTAACAAAACTAATTGTCTTTCGGATGAGACGTTAAACCGAGGCCCCGTGAGACGGTGCTTTACACCGAGCACGTTAAAGAACCATGGCGGATCTCAGCAGTAGTTGCGTCATGTATCTTTGCACTATTCCCTGTAACAACTAACCGTCTTCTTGGGGCGTCGCTCTTATGGGCATGTGCTACGGTAGCGACGATAAATAGACGGAAATACACACACACAAGATTTCATTGCAAGGATTAAATTTGGTGTTTGATCGATCCGTGAGGACACCAGAATCTGTCTATATAGCATCTTCACGAGTCAAGGGGTATCGAATCGATAAGATCTTCACGCGTACAGAAATTACCCATTCAATCAGCCAAGGGTAAGATAAGTAAAACGTTCGTAACCCTTGGCTCGACAAGATGTCTATATAGTAGTGTTTGTATGTTGTTATCAAAGCGGAATAACAAAATTCATTTTCTTTTAATTTGAACAAATTCCTATTACCATGATATCAATCAAAACTAAGCCATCATACTCATCAAAATTCGAATTAATTTTCAAAAAAATATTCTTTGTTGATTTCAAGATGCTCTTGAAAACTGTAAAACTATTTATCTTATAACTATACAAATATCCCTATGATAACATCCCGTATGATATTTTTATGATATCACATAGTTATTTTAAGAACAATGATATAATGCGGTTATTTTGAGTAACTTGCATTTCAGTTAGGGAAATCGACGAAAAACAAGACAAATAGAGGTTATAAGATAAAAATAATACGTGCTTAGTGTATTGTATGAAAAAAAATCTAACTCGGTTGTTAGAATTGATAATTGCCTCGGCAGAGCCTCGACAATGATCAATTCTCCCAACCTCGATATATATTTTTTCTCATACAAGACACTAAGTATGTATTATATATATACATAAACATGTACATAATACCATCTTGTCGAACCAAGGGTTACGAACGTGGTATTCGAGAAGAAGCTATCGATTCGATACCCCTTGACTCGTGAAGATGACATAATACAGACTATATCGATTGTTCTAAGCTATTTGAAACTTTCTTTTAGATCCTGGACGAAGGCCTGGCATTACTTGACTTTCACTCATTTTTCTGTTCGTTCAAACATGCGCTAAACGTATATTTACGTGAAAAACAGGCACCATTCTTAAACTTTCTAAAATGCACTTGCATTCTGAATATAAGACTTAGTTCGCTAATTAGAAACAAATTTTAAAAGTCAAATAAACAAGAAAATGAATTTAGAACAGATCACGTTTATATCGATCACGTTTGGCCCACATCGTACACGTTTGATTAGGCTCATCTTTAATCCTAGTCACACTTTTGACCAGTTCACGACACGGGTATCACTCTTGTTGACTGCAATAAAATTTTACAAATTTGAAGGTCATGTCATTTAATGGCTTCCGATACAATTATTGATTGATTGATTGAATGGAGTTTTACGCCGCTTTCAACATTATTTCAGTTATAACGCGGCGGCTTGAGCACCTAACAATGGTTTCCTGGTATTTCTCTCACCAGTACAACCACCACATCCTTTCCTAGCCTCCAGTTGCTATCTCACATAGGTCTACGATTATCAACCCATTGGTGAAAGACAAATAGTCGAAAAAAATGAGTGCCAACGGGGTACAATTAAAAACACATGCTGGAACTTGTAACCTCAGTAGCTCGTCGAATGAATGAGTTCGACTATCAGCCCTACATGCAGGATGACAAAACGGTAGGAACTGTTTGTAAATTATACCCCGCTTTGCGCGCGAATGGGCGTGCAAAACGGGGTATAATTTGCTAAAAGCTTGCACCGTTTTTTGTCGGCCCGAACACAGGACTGATTTGTAGTCTTATCTGAAGAGGCCGACCAAAATACGGCTTTGGTTTAGACAGCTTTGTTCCTCAATGATAATGCTGTCAAATTTAAATGTTTCAAGTAATGGCTGCACTAAATTGAAAATCAAATAATCTTATATGTTCAAATTAATCTATTTGGCGTCGTTCTTAAATGTGCTTTTTTTCTCAAATTACTAAAGAATTTTCTAGAAGAAACTAGATCTATTTCTTTTGGCAAAGTCTTTCTTTCGAAGCAAGACTTAAACCCGTCAAACTTAATACAAGTTAAGTTCACAAGGCAGCTTCATTCTCGAGTGTCACTATTTAACTATTTACCCTAGTATTCTGCGATATTAATGAACTGGCAGGGAGGGGCTTAGCCGTGACGTAATTTCGCGAATTAAATTATAAATATTTTGGGTTCATTGAAAAGTTTGTCGATAATAATCGTGACGCGCACAAATAACTTTATCCTAAAACCTAAAGGATACACGTGCTCAAAGAAAGTGAACACATTTTATCATTGGGTTACCAAAGCCTCGTAACTTCAGCATGGACATGCTGAAGTTACGAGGGTTTGGTTACCAACCCATGCTTTACGGTCTCAAGTTAATTATGTCGACTATCTTTGGAAGTAAATGATGATGCAAAATGGCTGATTTACCCTAACCTTAAGTGCATTAACCCGTTACTTAGGCTCCGCCCTGCCAGGGGAAATTCGATCACTATACAATTAGTGATAGAACAAATGTTTAGATGGGATCTTCACACTCCGGTAATCGTTGTTATTAGTCTAACTCACCATCCGAATAGATGGATACTTAATTACCCAACATGTGACATTTTTACAGACGGTGTATCCGGGTGACATTGTCATTCGTGTGAAACACTTTACCATTTCTGTAAAAAAAAATATACTGTTAATCTTGTCTTTGTCTTTTCAGCTTAAAATTACAAATGAAAAAAAAAAAGTTGAAAAACGGGTCAGAAGAAAAATAAAATGCCAGATAATTTTAAATATGAAACCCGCCACCATGGTTATCTTGGAAATGCAAAAGGTGTCGCTGCTGATGAGACTGTACGCAATATAGAGTAGTACCCTACACCCTCGACAAAAACAACAACATATTGAAGATCGTTTCTTTTTTTATCATTTATAACACGATCATATCTTTGAATGAGTTTTTTACCATTTCCGGGTGTTTTAAAACATTTATCTGGATGTAAAATTGAAGAACAAGTAATGCTATTGACGTTGGGAGAATTTCACAGTTCTAAACCGAAGCTCAGTTTTCGAGTCGTTCAAGGCATACGTTAACGGACAAAACCCGGGCGCTAACGGGAGAAAACATGGATAAATCAGTAAATTCACGTGCATATCGCCCAGCTTTTTTTAAAACTTAAATATCCGCAATTTGGGCTTATACAATTAAATCAATTTAAATGATTCTTATAATTATAGAGCATACCTAAAGACGTTGCTCTAATTCCCGCGTTAAATTGTGTGACGTCATAAATTTATCAAGCCTTGTCGGTATAAACAAAATGGACGGTGTAATGCATGATTTTATTGTTCCGGCATATTCGTAAGTTTGTAACTAGTTTTATATCGTCTCTATGAAATTATACTGCAATTTCTGATTGAATTTATACTCTATTCTATCTTTTTATTCAATAATAGCGTCAATTCACAGTTTTAACATTACATTATTAATATAACGGTATTGATATACCGTTAACATTTGCAGAGACCCTTAAAATGCTTTAATGCCCGAGTGCGAACCATTTTTCCAGTCTCTGCAAATGTTAAAGCCCTCAAAAACGAGAATTAACCCTATATTAAAATCATCAACGTTCTGGATAAAATGACGTTGTGCTAAATAAATGGGCGGAGCTCTCTGTGAACACATTTAAACACATGCCATATGAGTTTTTGTGCGAATAAAGTTCGTGGCACGTGGGTTATAAGATATTAAAATCAACAACGTTCTGGCTAAAATGACATTGCGTTTAATAAATGGGCGGTGCTCTCTGTGAACACAGTTACACACTCGACATATGAATTTTTGTGCGAATAAAATTTTGTGTAATATTTTCTTCTTTCATATATGCAATCGTGTTATAATCCTTTATAATTATTTATCAAATGAGACATCTGATTGACCTCTGCTAGTCCGGTGCTGGGTCGAATTTCTTTCTTCGTCACACAAAAAGGACCATCTAAGACATGAAAGAATAATATTAGTTTAAACAAAAAATTAGCTGCGGTACTGGTAGCAAGGTGTCGCTTTTCAAAAAAAATGTATTTTAAGTTGAACGTTAATTTTTGCTTCAGAAAATAAGCCAGATACGAAAATTATCGACCTAAGTCAGTCTGCGCAGTCTGAAAAGTACACTACTTTACGTAAAACCTGAACGGCCCCTTCTCGCTATACAAGACGGTCCACAGTTGGTCAATATTTATGTGAAGGCCACAAATGCATCAGATGAAAATAGCAATATAATTACATTCAACAATGTAATTTCTGTATTTGACGGTGTGAACATTAATTCACTCTTTTTTTCAGGCATGCATTCATATTATACCAGATACATGTTAATTCTATTTAATTGGGCGTTTATCTACTAAATCTATTCAATAAATTTTCGCAAATAGTTCATAATATCTGATAGTCATTTCACCCCTAATTTTTATGACAAGTTCGCCATATTTCAAAACCGCGCCATCCTAAGTCGAGATACAATGTATTTGGAAATGTATAACCGTTTTGTACCAAAAATAAAATATTCTCTCAAATAAAAGTCGGCGAAAGAGTAGGGATATAGTAATACAGAAAATGAGTTTTATGTATTTTTTACTGAATATTTATCCATAGTTTATTGAACAAAAAATCGTTTAAATCATTTATTGCAAATGCATATTAGATAAAAAAAAAGGGGGGGGGTGTTAGAACGGACTCTGAAAGTGTATATAGTTCTTCTCAAAATCACAAGGACTTTCTCTATAATATGATCATAACTTAAATGAAAGTCCAAATATTTAAGCGATTATTTTATAAAATAAAAAAAGTAAAATTAAAACTCGTCTCTTGATTTCAAAAAAAAATATAATAGGTAAACATGCCCATTTTAGAGTAAAATATTATATGTATAACACGTTATAAAATTTACTAACTTTATCATTGTCAATGCTGAATTTCTGAATTATGAATTTTGTTGGTCGTGTAAATGAGTCTATTTTTCATACCGCATAATGAGAGTAACACATTCTAAAAGTGGGACAAAGGAAAGTCGATATTGCTTAAGCGACCAATTCCATTAAGCGACCACTTTTATTAAGCGACCTTCATAAAAAGTCCCTTCATCGTAGGCAAAATCTCAAAAAAGTGGACATTCTAAAACGTTAAAATGTCTATCATTGAATCATATGACGTAAGAACCCATTAGAATCGTCTCAATGAGACGATTCTTATTGGTTCGAACATCATTGGATGCCGTAAGAATTATGTGACAACCTTTATATACTATCAAATCACGCGTCTTAGTTACCATTACATTTTGTATTAAGCGACCATTTCCATAAGCGACTGCCTTTTTCACTTATCCCTTAAGTGGTCGCTTAACGCAAGTTTTACTGTAATGCATTTCATGATAGAAGCACAATATAAATTAAAATAAACTAAATAACGCGTTGTATTCTCTTTTCAAAAAAGACAGTCGGATAGAATCTTGATCAAGAAAAAAGGTGATATCTTAACCCAAATACATGTATAAGGAAAGAAACGAGACCATAGATATCTTTTTAAGACGACTTTCTATCGACGTCTTTCGCTTCGTCGGTTTAATTTAGAACCATCGTAAGTTACGCTTTATTAAAGCTATTGTTACGAGGTTTTATAAATAAAACGACAAAATATTCTTCAATAAGAGTACAATACCATGCATATATTCAAAATGAAAATCGCTGCCAAATAAATCAATTTTGAAATTATGTTCTTATTTCGGAATTCTATAATAGGTGTCAATTTACCAACCTTCGCCTCGGGGCCCAGGTGTTTCAATATAATTTTCCAACTGCAATAATTTACATGTCTAAAGATTATCTTGAAATCTACATTGACACTTCTATATTTGACACACTCGTTAACACGGCGGTGAAAAGACTCGCTTTAAATGTGATTGTTTGAATTGGCTGTTACGTCGCTTATACTTTTTTCAATCATATCGCAGCGTCTCGAAAACCGAACTATGAATTCCTGGTATTTCTCTCACCAGCAGTACCATTACAACCTTTCCTAGCCTCCATCTGCTATCCCATTTAGGTGTATGATTTTCCGCGCATTGGTAGGAGGCATACATCGAACAGCATATATGACGCCGCCGGGGATCGGCCCCGTGACACCATCTTTAAAACAATGACGGTGGCACCACGAAAGCATACTGGATTCAGAACAGGGACATTATCGATTCGAAATAATTAAAACAAAGTCGACACAGTTATTAGTAAGGACACCGTGATATCATTTATGATAAAGTAATTGTACTTGTTTAAATTACTTCAGGATGAAATTGAATAAGATTCATGAACGAGTTTTGAATGAAATTTAAAGGGGGTTATACAACGCCGCTAATGTAAAAAAGCTTTTGTTTTCGCAAACCAAACACACGATCCAAACCCACAAAAGCCATTGAAATCACGGAATGAATTAATCGATTAAATTTAAAACAAAAATTATTTTGAACAATTTTGGAACGTTTTTTGAACCATTTCAGAGCGTTTTTGATTTTTATTGAGTTATTGGAATGCTATGAGCAATCGGTGAGCAAGGTGGCATTTGAGGTCTTTAAAGGCGCATACATGTATGAACATCAGACTGAAAGTATCAATTACTTTTCTCCAGAAAAAGCTTCTTTTAAATGCGACTTATAATTTAAGTTTGTTCATATATGATTTGTTTTATTATGGGTTAATTCACGTTTTTGAGGGCAGAGACCCGAAAAATGGTTTAAGCCCGAGTGCGAAGCACGAGGGCGTTCAAGTATTTTGAGGGTCTCTGCAAATGTTAAGGCATGAAAAAAGTGAATTGACGCTATTATTGCATAAACAGAAATACTATAGTATTCTTTCAAACAGAAGTATAATATAATTCATAGGGACCCTTTAAAACTAGCTTGAATACCAAAAATGTGCCGGAAAAAATGCGTAATGCATTGCACAGTCACTTTTGTTTATACCGACGTTTCTTGGTAAATCAATGACGTCACAAACATTAACGCGGGAATTTATGCTCTTTATTAGTGTTAGACAAAGAAACTGATAAATTGTATGGGCCCATACTTCGGATATTTAAGTGAAAAAAGCCGGGCGTTAACGGCACGTGAATTTACTTGTTGCCCCAAGTTTTTTCCGCGGAAATCAATTCATTAATTTTGGAGTTATCTGTCCCTGAATATGAGATATAAGCAAAATTTAGCTTTAAACCTGCATTATCAAGCCAAATTAAGATGGATTTCAATGATATTTGGTATACTTCTTTCAACACATGAACTCATTTGTGATTGAAACTAATATTTGTAAAAGGTCAACTTTCAAGGTCACGCACAAAGGTCAAAATTAGCTCAAATTCAGCGTGTCAAGTGCATAATTAATTTATTTACCATCAGATTTTAAAGATATTTAGCACAGTTGTTACCCTTGATAGCTAAAACATATTTGGAAATGATTTTTTTGATAAGTTCGAGTTCAAGGTCAAATTTCAAGGTCAAATGTCAAAATAAGAGTAGTACATGCTAATAGGTTTATATCTACCTTATGTTTTTGTAGATCCTAAAATGATTTGACAAAAGTGCCTCCTTACATCAGCAAATATGTAATACAAGCAAAAAAAGTATGTGATAAGTCTAGGCTCAAGGTCACACTTGAAGGTCAAAAGTCAAAATAAGCACAAATTCATCTGTACAAGTGCATTTTTCATTTATTTATTGACAGACTTTAACAATATTTGGCAGAGATATTACTAATCACATGCACAAATATTCTTTGCAATACATTTAGTGATATGTTGAAGTTCAAGGTCACATATGAAGGTCAAATGTCAAGATGAGCACAAATTTGGCTTGAAAAGTGCATTAGTCATTCATTTATTGACATATTTCAACAGTATTTCACACAGCTGATACCCACCACAACTTCAAATTATTACTAAATTCATTGCAAAATATTTTTTGCTTGAGGTGGGTATCCACTGTGTCAAATATTGTGATTGTTTGTCAAAAAATGAATGATTAATGCACTTGTCAAGCCAGATTTATGCTTATTTTGAAATTTGACATTCATATGTGACCTTGAATATCAACATATCACCAAATTTATTTCAAAATATTTGTGTACATGTGATTGGCAATACCTGTTCAAAATTTTGTTAAAGTCTGTCAATAAATTAATGAAAAATGCACGTGTAAAGATGAATGTGTGCTTAATTTGACTTTTGACCTTCACATATGACCTTGAGCCTAGACATATCACATACTTTTTTTATGTATTATGAAAGGGGGGATTTGTATAATCATTTTAGGATCTACAATAACATAAGGTAGATATATACCTATTAGCAATTACTACTCTTTTTTTGACATTTGACCTTGAAACTCGAACTTATCAAAAAGTTCATTTCAAAATATGTTTAAGCTTATCAAGGGTAATAACTGTGCTAAATATCTTTAAAATCTGATTATAAATAAATTAGTTATGCACTTGACAAGCCGAATTTGAGCTAATTTTGACCTTTGACCTCGGTGCGTGACCTTGAAAGTTGACCTTTCAAAAATATCAGTTCAAATCACAAATGAGTTCATATGTTGGAACAAATATGCCAAATATCATTGAAATCTATCTTACTTTGGCTTGAAAATGCCAGTTTAAAGCTAAATTTTGCTTATATCTCATATTCAAGGGCAGATAACTCCAAAATCAATGAAGTGATTTCCGCGGAAAAAAACTTGGGGCAATGGTTTTGTATTTTCTTCGCAATCAATAAAAGAAATTTGATATTCAAGGCTATTTGTAAACGTGTTGTGCAAACCCGCAAAGTCGGTAGGAAATAAAACAAAGAATTTCTCTTAAGACAAAAAAGGGGAGATAATCACAATGAAAAATATGATATGTTAAAATAAATTCCGTATATCAACTAAGGAATAGTTCATTGTAGTATTGTGTGGCAGCCTCAAACTCAAAAGTAAATAATTTGGGCGATAAAAAAGTTTTAAAATTAAACTCAAGTTCGTAGTAAATTACCCCACCCACTTTAAACACAGCGCACAGCTAGAACCAATAAGTTTGAGGTGTCAATATTTTGTCAGGAGACGCAGATTATATCATAGTACGTACGGCAAAAGTTTAAAAGAAATCTATTCTAGCCACGAAAAGGCCCTTATGGAGACCCGTCCTTTCGTAATATCTGTACAAAAAGATTTCAAGATCATAACTGAAGAGATGAAGGGAGACTTTCTTGAATTCAAGGAGATGTGAAATAACACATACACAAACATTAAAAAAATCAAAAACTGATAACGCTGTATAAATAGTATATATATATTAATGAGAATAGTATTTAAGTTTCACCTAGGGATGAAAACTAATACCTTATCAATCTGTATTAACTACCGCGATTCATTCATAAGCGTGGAATTGGCTTAGTCTCTTATCCCCATTACATCAAGTTATAAGCTCATCACACCGTAAAACCGGTTGCGGCGACGACAGGTGAGAGTCAATTGCGACAGAATCGGAGAATTATGCCGAGGAGACGGTAGGTCAAATAAATTTACATTTTAAATAAACGAATGAAGCTCTAATATTATTCTAAAATTGATAAATGATCGCGAAAGTGTTCAGCGCTTCTATAGAATAAATCATTACTTAAATCCCTCCCAAATAAGGCCACAATCATTTGTTATTTCGGAGGTTTCCAATGAAAGGTACGAAATTAGACTTTAGGCTCTCATATTTCGCCTATTGCTATATGAATACTAATTTAACTTGTATACAGCTGAAGTATAATCATCTCCCGATATTTCTACCAAATTTGAAGCCAAAATGCAAGAAATTAAACTGACAGCAGGTCCTCAAAGACGACATGAAGTTAAAAAATGTTGCCCCTGTAGACAGGCGGAATTTCACGGGGTTGATGTAGACGACGGATCAGAATTATTTGTGATTGCCGACGTCGACAGACCTATATTCAGATTCTGGCAGACAAATGTTTAATTTTGGTGTCGTATTTTTCAATAACACATCCAAAAAATTTAGATCGACATACATGCTGACATCCAGATTCAATATTTTTCAAATCGTGTTTTCAAGGAATATAAGTCACCGGACTGAATCTCTTGCAGTGTCAAAAGCCTTTAAAGCCTATTCCATGTCCCGCCATAGATGGCTTCGCAAAATCGACCTTTTCTTACATAAAATCCCTTGAAATATTTTTCCAACATTACACACCATTTGAAAAAATGTGGACAATAATGTCAGCTTGTATTTCGATCTAGATTGATTTGATGTATTATTGAAAAAATACGACACCTAAAATAAACATTTGTCTGCCAGAATCTGATTATAGGTCTGTCGACATCGGCAATCACAAATAATTCTGATCGGTCATCTTCATCAACCCCGTGAAATTCCGCCTGTCTAAAGAGGCAACATTTCTTTTTTTTTAACTACATGTCGTCTTTGATGTCAGTATATTTTTTTTAATTATGGCTTCAAATTTGGAAGAAATATCGGCGGATGATTAGACTTCAGCTGTGTACAAGTTAAACTAGCATTTATTTAGGGATATGCGAAATATGAGAGCATAAAATCTAATTTCGTAACTTTTCATGGGAAACTTCCAAAATAATCAATGATTGTGACGTCATTTGGGAGGGGCTTGGGTAAGAAATTATTCTATAGAAGCGCTGAACGCTTACACGATCATTTATCAACTTTAGAATACCAGAGCTTTGTTCGTTTTTATACGATTAAATTTATTTGACCTATCGTCTCCTCGGCATTATTCTCCGATTCCGTCGTAATTGACTCTCACCTGACGTCAACGCATCTTATCTTATATTTATAATTATAGTATTCTAATGTCATGAAGCAAAGAAAAAAATGTTAACATTACTTAAAAAGGAGACAGAATTCTCATGGCACTACTTTGCACGCAAATTTTCACAGTGAATCAACAAATCTAATTTATGAGCCAATTAGAATGTGCGTTTTTTGAGGAACATATCTGAAATTGTGTTATTTTGTAATGGTAAATTTTTCATCGAATGTGCTGCATTAGTCATGTCGTTATCGACATATCGACAAATTAAAGGTGACATTTCAATTAATGTATTCGAAAACGATATTGTTCATTTTGTAATAAAAAATGTCACCTTTTCAAAATACAATTACAAAATGTACAATGCAATCTGATCGAGACTAATGGATTGTAGTACTTAAATTAATAAGGCATTTACGCTTTACTTACGAAAACATTTATGCCGTCGTCAAAGCGTAGTGGTAGCGCATCGGACTATCATTCAAAAGGTCCAGACTTCGATTCCCGACGGCGGCACTCATCCTTTCCGACTATTTGTCTTCCGCCAAGGGGTTGAAAGTCGTAGAACTATATGAGATAGCATCTGGAGGCTAGAAAAGGATGAAATGGTAGTACCGGCGTTAGAAATACCAGTAGTCCATTGATAGGTGCTCCATCCGCCGCGATAAAACTAAAAGATTGTTGAAAGCGGCGAAAAAAAACATTAAAAACAAATGAAAACATTTAGAATGATAGAAAAAAAATTATGATGATGATGACGACGACGACGATGACGATGATCATGATAATGCTGCTGCTGATGATGATGATCATGATCATGATGGTGATGATCCTTATTATTATTATTATCATTATCCTTACTATAATGATTAAAGTAATAAAAATGATAACATTGACAACAAAAAACAAAAACGATGATACTACTACTATAACTACTAGAAAAAGTACAGAGAATGTGTGACTCATCACGCAAAAAGAGACTATGTGGGTAATGCGTTAAGTGTCGATCCTTGTCAGACTGCGCGATGTCCGCTTATTGGCTTATAGATGAGTCGATCCCTCTGGGTTATCATATATTGATTTGACTACGACTTGCAGACTTTTTCAAAAGTGGCTTATCTTTAAAAAGAAACACACACACACACACACACACACACACACACACACACACACACACACACACACACACACACCACACACACCACACACACACACACACACCACACACATACACTTTTCGTGCCATTTAAACAAACCATCAAAATTCAAATTAATCAAATGAAAATCTCACTTTCTGTTGTACTTGATATATTGTTGATCAGAAATCAAATCGATGACGAATAAAAATACAAAAAGGTTTTCTTATTTAAATTACATTTTTATAGATTAATGTAGATGCACTCAATAACGCATGTTACAGATGTTTAATTCATTAAAAAATACTCGATAAGGTCTTCGAAATGAATTAAAATGTGAAAAAGCTTTTAGTTTAATGCATTGTCAGACTGATTGACATAACTTGGTTGGTAATTTATGTAATAATGAAATAGAAAAAAAATGTAATGGTCATTTAGCCTAAAAAGGGGAATTCCGGTTTGACAAGAAGTCTTTGTGTACCATTTATTGTTGAGAACCATTGACGACTTTTAAAAGTGACATATGAGCCTGTGCGTGACATTTCCAGCAATTATATGTGTGCATGATTGACAGACGTTGGGTAATCTGGACAATCACACAGTGCATCGACATCATAATTGGACAAAGATGTAAGGTCCCTCGCCATCTATTTAGCACGAAGTGAAGACTCTAGTCAGTCTCTGCGGATGTGAAACTGTTGGAAATAGCACGCACAGACTCATATATGATGTCGCTTGGCGACCGAAACCGCGTAACTGTAGTTGTAGTTATAGTATTTTGGTCGCCCAATTAAGACGTGTGTCCAAAAGACGAAGTTATCTCTTTAAAAAGTTAATGTTCTATCAAATTAAGAATAGCCCAAAGTTAAATCGGTGTCGATTTTATGATGTCACGAAGCAAATTCACTATTCCAAATACAAAAAAACTGTATAAAAAGTTAATTCAAGCCAACAGTCAGCAAAACTTTGTTTCCATCAAAATTGTACAGACATCTTATGTGGACCTTTTCTAACATGACATTTTGAACGAGAGAGAAAGGCTAATTGATTATTGTTTGATTGACAGGTTCATCATCGTTCATCAAGACATCTATCTTATCCAATTTCAGTTATATCTTTCCTCATTTATAAGCCCTCAAACAATACAATTTCTCCTTGTCTTCAGAGACATGCCCCACAAGTAACATGGCCGTGAAACTAAAAAGACAGAAACTAACTTTACTCTGTTTTTCAAGAAAATGGAATTAGAACCCTGTCTTGCAAACGCGAGTGTAATAGCTGGGCAGATTAACTCCATTTTTCACTAAACATCACGAACTTGATGATGCAAGCCTGAAACTTTCCATGAGTAAACATACACCGTTGCTGTTTTGAAAAAAGCCGTTAGCCACCTCAATTTCACCATATGACGGCCATTTTCCAAGATGGCTGTCATGTCACTATATATGGTCTTATTTTGACACTTAGCCAGTGGATAAATGGAAATATAATTGGCAAGTTTTGTATTTTTCTTGCTATATACATAGAGTTCCTTGCCAAAAACGTCAAATATATCACAAGAAAAGGGTGTTATATGTGTTATCATGTATCTTGGAGTTGGTAGCCACTGCTGAAAATGAATTTTCCCTTACAAACTTTAATTGATCTTATTCGTTTTTTGAACTGCGCTGATATTACTGAAAGTTTACAACACACTTCTTGGAGGATAGATATAATTAATAATGCATTTCCTACTCATTTTGAATTTACTACAGCTTCTAAGGTGTAATTTTGTGGAAATAATTGAAATAAGTATAATAGTTCTTAACAACGATATGCGAGATGCGTGTTTAGCGGATTTAATAAAAATATCTGCAATTATTAACCACAGTGATACACGTTTAAAATAATGTTATGGAATTTTTTTTAAAAAAATGGTTTTAAAAGGGATATAAACACACTGAACGGCCTCCTAAATTCTATGAAGTAGCAGCAACCAGTTCAAAATGTTGACCTAAACTTAAACCAATTTCTAATCGGTTACTCAAACAAAAGCACGAAAAGAATTGCTTAGAAATATTAAAGATGCAATGTTTGTGAATTCTGATAGCCCGTTGACTTGGTAGACAGCGAAACCATTTTCACCAAAAATTTCTCTTGGGAAACTTGCATAATAACATGGTAACCCCAAATTTCAAAATTAACATTTGTTGGTGGGGTAAATTAAACGAATTCGCCTCATTTACACAAATGAACGTCTGAAATGATGTCTTCTTTACTTATTTCTAGTTAGCTATCTATAAGGCATCGAAACGATAGTGATTTTTAACCACGTAACGAAAATTCCCGACATTTTGCTAGGTGTGTGACTTTTCCAAATTAGGGTTGGTGTGTTCTTTTGTCTGCTACAACCGTTCTATCGGTCTTTTTTACATAATACTATCACTCAAATCCTCGAGACTACTTTGTCTTTGCTTAAAGTAATGTTCTATTCAATTCTTTTCTTGTAAATGTATCGAAAAGAGAGAAACATTCAGTGACCGATTAGAAGTTTGTCTCATTTTAATTGGTATTAAGTACCTCTAATTGAAAATAAAAGTGATAAGTATTACAATAGGATCGGCCAAAGTTAAAAAAATATTTAGAAATAAACCCAAACTCAAGTCTTGTTTGAATGTGATAGTTAGTCAACAGAATGTCAGCCTTTTCGAAAATTGAAACAGAATATAGAAATACTCATGTATCTTGAATGTGATTGTTGGTCCGCAGAATGGTAGCATTCATCGCAGTGAGTTACATATGCAAAAAACTTTCAAATATTTTGAATACGATATCTAGTCTACAGAAGGGCAGCCATTATTTAGAAAATGCAACACTCATTTACTCAGCCCAAAGTACATCCAAATTTGCATAAAAAAGGTAGAAAATCCTTCAGCAATCTGAAAAACAGTCAAGGGCATTGAAAAAAGATGCAAATATCATCTTAGAAGTGGGCATAGGTCAATCTTTTTGGTCAAACCCCACCCGATTTTTGGCCTTCTTTGTTCTAAATAAAATTGCTATACTTTCAGGTGCTGCAGCGCATTCCACAACAAACCGTTTAAATATTACGTCATTAGCGCTTCATCTACATTCATTGTTCTATCTTTTGAGACTAAAAAAACTGGGGTTTTTAGGTTTAAGTTTTGGGCTATTCAAGCCAGAGTAAAGGAACCGTCTTTTTTCCACCTATGAAGAGGACAGTTAGTTCGGGCACGCCCGCCGTCGCTCATCCGTCCTCCCGGAGAGGAAATCGTGCACAAAAAAGATCGAACCAAGCATTATATTAAAGAAGAAGTGCAGAAATAGAAAAAATAAAAAAAAAATATGCACGTGGATCACTGTTCTCCACTTCAAAATGCCATTTTCATGCCGCACTATTTTTTCTTAAAGATCTTTTACCATACAACGACCTCCGGAAGTAAATTCCAGTGAGGTCACTCCTTTTCATTTGATGTCTTAGTGGTCGAGGAGACTCAGGTGAGCGATACAGAGCCAATACGGTTCTACTGTTCTTGTTTGGCCCAGATTATGTGTAAACTCTTTTAAGTTGGCCCGACTCGATCAGTTCATCTTTTGACTTTTGACAATTTTGTTGGTCAAAAGGTCAACTCATTCAATTAACTTTCGCAATTAAAGTAACCCATATTTCCGTAAAATATTATTTTAGCAATAATATCGCCTCATGTTCTATTATATATTGACGATATTCTAACCGTTTCAACTGTAAGATAACCATCATTGACCCGTTACCTTAATGTTGATATTTCAGGATAGAGAAGTAATGTCTTGTCAAATGAAAGGGGACTTTCCTAAAAAGAAGGATGCAAATTAAAAGCAAACATAAAATTTAACTCAGGGAAATTTTATCATTTGGCTAGTTGAATACTATTTCGGGGTATTACCTTTGACCTCGAATGTTTAACATAAAAATATTTTGTCGACATACATGCAATTATAGGAAAATAAAGAGAAAGATCGCTCGGCTTTTGAGTGTTGGGTATCGTATCAGAAAAGTCGGAAAAGGAGCATAACGAAGATATATCATCTCTTTTGATAATGAACATATATTCGAATATTCAAGTTTCATTGAAATGAATGCCTATATTAATAATGCATGTACAATAAAACATCAATCTAACTAAGGAAGAAAAAGATCGCAATTATTACATAAATGTAATTAAAACTACCCCGTCCAGTCCTTGACACTATATTGCTCTTTTTGGTAACGAAGATATGTTCCGAGTTTTAAGAGCGTGTCTAATATAAGAGATATCACACAGTTTTCGCCAAACAACAACAACAACAACAACAACAGCAGCAACATAAACAACATCGATTCCTCTTTGACAACAACAGCAAGTCCGTATTACAGTTAGTCAAATCTAGAAATTGACATTCTTCTCATTCATAACCATTCTTAATCGCTCACTCAGCGCTCCACTCATTCATTCCAAACAATCACGCAGACCACTCAACATGCTCTAAAATCACTTAAAATGATAAGATATATATCAGCATTCAAAATAAAACTCGGTATTACAAATCTACCATTTACTGACATATAATCTGTATTTAGGCTTCTTATTGGTTTGTGAAGACAAGACAAAGAGGCTATTTATAGAACTTACATGTATTTGCATATTTTATTAAAGGGAGGCTATACATTTTTTCACATCGGGGACAAAATTAGCGATATGGAATTAAAGCCTTTTAATGTCACCCAAAACTCGTTCCGAACGCTCATTCAATTTCACCCATAATCATTTCAAAATCAATCATCTTGTCAATTTCACGATGTTCTTATCTTTCATTCCTCCGGTTTTCTCAGAAAAAATCGACATAAAAATGACATTAAAAATGAATGCAATCCTAAAATAAATAAAGATATCTTTTAATACCTCCCTTCTTCTTCTTACGACCCTCAGCCCGATTATCTCAGTTGGTAGAGCACCAGACTTCAAAGCCATTGAAGTTCGACCGCGTGGGTTCGATTCCCGGGCTAGCAACTAACAAACTAATTGTCTTTCGGATGAGAAGTTCAGGTATTTCTAGTGTGGAGATCTAAATTAAATCGGTTAATGTCGGCTAATTCCGCCAGTCAAAGCGCGTCGTTTCGCACGTAGGTTAGATGACGTCACAATCATCGACGTTCCCGCTAAAAAGGACGTCCAGTAACATAAACTCAGTGGAAATTTGATAAAATCTATCAAAATGTTTAAATTGTATCACTTTGATTGTTTTGATTGAGTTTTCGGTCCTGTTACCAAATGTTAACCTTTACAAAAAATACCTATCAAAATAAACTTGCAGGAAATTGTCTTTCTTTAAGCGTACGAACCATAGGACTGCCGGAAGTCATACCCCCGGAAGCCGATTTACCGGACAATTTGAGTAACTAAAAATTCTTACGCATATAAACGAAACACATATTTATGTTTTTACTAAAGGCATTTACAAGAAACTTTTAATTCATACATGTAGACCATAAAAGGGCAACCCAAATTATCAAGGAAGATGCCTATACACTTAACAACATCGTGAAATTGACAATGTGAATGATTTTGGAATGATTAAGGAATTAAATTGAATGAGTGTGCGGAGCGAGTTTTGAGTGAATTAAATGGGAGGTCATCCAACATCGCAAATCTTGTCCAGGATGAACAAAATTAGCGATATTGATTACCTCCTTTTAATAAAATATTCATATAAGTTCTATAGATAGCTTCCTATTTCTTCAAGAATCTACCAGGCGCGTACAATTTGGATTATGCCAGTGAAAACGCGAGTTTGCTCTTTCTAAATTAATTTGTTTTGAATGACGATGTTGATTTTATATTTCTTAATGGTTTTGAATGGTTTGAGTGAGTGATTTGAATGAATGAATGGAGCGCTGAGTGAGCGATTTAGAATGTTCTTGATTGAGGCGAATGTCAATTTTACGATGTAAGTAAGTGTGTCTTTTTTTGTACAGATTATGTCCCTTTCAGTCAGAAAAATTATACGAACAGAAACATTTTTTTATTCTTTTATTATGCCAAAATAAATTATGGTTTAAAAAAATATTCGGCGTGATGTAGATATCTGGCAACCTAAAAAGGGGCCGAATATTTTCACTTTTCAATATATTCCAGTCACTAAATGAGTATTGTAAACAGTTCAACGATCGATTTCATACATACGAAGAGTTTTCATTCATACTCCAGTTAATGAGTAAATAATGAAAGTAAAATCCATACCGAAAAAAGATTGCTTCTCCATAAATAGCAATAGCCTTTTTCTTTAAAAGAAATATCTTATATTTTCTGACTGAAAAAAAAACTTTTTCGCGGAATCTTGTGATTATTTCAAATGCAATTAGACATGCTTTGTAGTTCAGACTCTTAAGGTTAAGGATAAGTGAATTTAAAAAAAAAAAAAAACATTTTAAGAACAAAGGTCATTTTCCAGCATTTTAAGAAGATAATCAAAGACCTTAACAAATTCAATTTACTAAGTGAATTTGGTAAAGACTCAAATGTAATTAGAGAGTTATCAACGTAATTATGGTCAAAAATGAGGTTTTTTGTGTGTGTTTTTTTTTTTTTTTTTTTTTTATTTCAAGGGCGCATACTTCTTGGTCAATTTTCTCTATTTTTCCACGGTGATTTATTTTCATACCTTAAGCTTGAATTTCCGAAGTATTGTGGTAGTTTTTGAAAAAGGCGTTTGATTTGCCCAAACGATACTCTTTAACAAAGAGGAGTTTCTTTGATAGTCCCTGCAGCAAGAATGCATGTTGTTCCCGGCTTTAACTTTTGACTAACTATGCATTTTTTGGTAAAAATTATTTGGTCAAAACTATTTGTTTGTAATAAACAACATTTGTGCCAAATATATTACATAAGATATTTCGCATGGTTATACACAGTTAATTGCACAATCAACATTTTAATATAGACCTTCCTATCTTATGGCCGATTTCCCCAACTCAAGAAAACGAACTTTTTCAATTTTTTTAAACGGGACAGTTAAAGTCATTTAAATTTCAGATATAATGTAGTATTCGTTTTTAGTAAAAATTTCACATTTTACCCTTGCTTCACACTAGGAATACCTTAAACCTAGGTCTGTGAGACGGTGCTTTACACCGAGCACGTTAAAGTCACACCGGTAGTTCGTAATGTGTCCTTGCACTATCCCCCATTACAACTAACCGTCTTCTGGGGGCGTTGTTCATATGGGCATGTGGTACGGTAGCGACGATGAATTAACGTAAATATTCACTCTTACGACCCGTCAAAAGGAACAATAAGATTTCAGAATTGTTGTAATTCTGATATTTCGTAAACATTTTGTTTAAACAGCGAAGTGATGCATGTCTGTTTTAAATGAAAAGATAAGTCCTGCCATCTTTATTCAGGTCAAAGATTCATTTCTGCATTCAGTCGAGGTCAACTTATTTTATTTGACAACCGTACAGTTTGATTACAACAATCATTGCGGAGATATATCAATTACGTTAAATGACAATAAGACGATTACAGCAACTTTGTATAATATCACCTTTAGGTATTGCTACATGAATAACCTCAGAAGACCAAAAGTTCAGGTATTAGGTCAATTCTGATAAAAAGCAGGGTGGTGGATATAGGGCAAAAGTCCCAAAAGCGGAAAGGCTAGACAACGGTCCAATAATTCTTTGGTTTAATGCTTTAACAGTGTAACTACAGCTTAAATGAAGCTGTAGTAACAATGTTTTAGCATTTAACCGATGATTTTCGCAAGTAAAAACTGGTTGTGTTACTTAGAGCTATGTTGTATAAAAAAGAGAAATAGCTATTGCTCGACTGTCTTGTTTCCTCAGTATATGTATCTATTGGTCTCAGACAAAATAGATGCAATGGTTTTACAATCAGGACGATTTCCAAAAGAAAACTCTTCAACCCACACGAATATACAAACTTACTGTTTAAAAGAAATAACAAAGTAGAAAGACTACTAAAGAATCGGGAATGGAAAGAAGATGAATGAATATCATTTACGGGTAGAAATATCGTGAACTTGATATTCCATTCGATCTAAACCATTCTAAACGCTCGTTCAGCGCTCAATTCAATGTTTTTAAAAGAACCAATTCATTCACTCAAAAACGCTCCGAAATTATTCAGAAACGCTTCAACACCATTCTCACTGATCGTTATTGACCAAAAGGAAGCGTTGAGATTAGACCTCTTTAAGTTTTTTCATTCATACAACCATGTACAAAGGAAGGTATGAAACGATAAAACTTAAACTTAAAATATAATGTTAAGGCAGAGGCTATTTAACATCCTACCTATAAAAGTAGGAACGTGGACTTAAAGAGATACATTAATATGTTATAGTGTTCAGCAGCGTTGGATCCACGTTTTCTGTCAAGAGGTTTCGAACATTCAAAACGGGGTTCGTTTTCCTAATACTTATATATCACAATTTTAACCCTTTTCCGGCTGAATTTAACTTTATTTAAACAAATTTCCTTACTTCTGGATACAGCAACGAGTCTGGCTCAAGATCTTTGCACAAAAAAATAAAGGATGCAGACTACGTATACTAAGATCAGACTGCACAACTGTACAGGGTGATTTAAGTCTATACTTTCTGCCTAAAATTTTGTTCGTGAACCGCAGAGGGTTTAATTGAAATTCTACATGAAAAAGAAATAGTTGGACTTCAGTTAGGCGAACGCCCAGAACCCCTTCTGAATCCGCCACTGATCTGTGAGTTCCTGTTTGTTTGTTTGTTTTTTGTCTTGTTTTGTTTCTTATCTATTTATCTATTTTTTTCGTTTGTTTGTTTTGTGTTCTTTTTTTTTTTTTTTTTTTTTTTGCTGTCTGTAGAACTAAACTGACCTCAGTCTAATTAATCTCGTCTGCTGCACCAGACGACAAATAACGTTCACATTTTTTGTAGTCTGTTGTTATCAACGTATTCATCTTGATCAAAATCTACAAACAATTATTAGGAAAATAACCTCGCATCTAGGCAAGTTTGGAATATGACGGAAAGGTCGGGATGCAGTTTACCTGTGTCGAGCAAACTACAACAATTTTGGGGATTTTTATATAACTTAAAAAACTATCTTTGTTGGGAATTTTTCATTGAATTTCAATCAACTGGGGCATGGGTGAGAGAAGGTAAAGTCTGTCTTAAATATCATTTTGTTGACGAAACCCAACGATGTTGGTATTCGTTGAAACGAATCGATGCAAGAATAATTAGTATTTTACATACCTAACATTAAAAAAAGCGATTCTAACTGTAGCCCTGTTTTTTTCTGATCTAAATGATGTACAGAAACTATCGGGTTAGTTTCTTTAATAAATTGATCGATCGAATTTTAACACCCTTTTCAGCATTATTACATTAATATGAGCCTGTGCGTGACATTTCCAACAATTTAATAAATACCTGAAGGTTCAATATAAGTCTAACAGTCTAACAACAATAATATCTTATAATATCTTATTGGCCTGGGTAGCGGAGACACCCCCTATCACAAACTCTGGTGTCGGTTTCAAATCGAAATAAATTCAGGGGTGTCTAGTTATCATATTTTTCGCTACCCAGGCCAATAAAAGTACGAATATCTTCGCTTTATGTGGATCTTTTGCCGAGGAATTTGGAATGTGTGTAGAGGATATATAAATGCTCTTAGACAAACACAAACAATGAAGAATAGTCAGGTTGTTTGACAAAAAATTAATGACAAACCTAAAAATCGAGCAAAGTCACTCACTCCTAGGGCAAGAACTCGCTCATTTTGCTTAGTTGTTACCCTCCCCTTTTATTTCCTAAAAGAAGAACTATTTATCTCGACAGTGATACTAAAAATTGAAATGAAAATGATTATTTTGGTTTACAAATCAGTCAAAAACTTGCCCCACCGTTAGTTTCGTATCGAAAAAATCGATCAGGTGTCCATGAACCTTCTGGTGTCGGCGTGGCACGTTATACCCTATGTAGTTGAAACATTCAGATCTTAAATTTTAATCTATACCTCGATCGGTAGCCCTATGTTATGTCCATCCTTCTCGTGATGTTCACGATATTTCTTTTTCTTAACAAAACATTGACAGACAGAATAGACTGAGATCATCCTGCACGGGTGTGCAGACTGAACTTGGTCTACAATGCCTGTTTTCTACATAATTACTATGGGAAAAGGTGGATCCAGAATAGTTGAAAGGCCTCCAAAACTGACAATTTAATAAAAGCAAATTTTATTTCAGCTAGGATAAGGGTTAATTGTATTGGTAAGGTGACAATATGATCATTTATGATGTTAACATACATCATCATCAATAAGTAAATGTCCACCTCCGCCCTCTCTACGTCCATCATCCATCTTATAAACATTCACCTTATGGTCCTAATCGAACTAAAACAGTTTTGACACATTTGACGAAAAAGTGGCCATTTTTGTACTCCATAGAATAAAGACTGTTTCCAGTACATATTCATTGGAGGTTTTATTTAATAAAAAAAAACCTCTTATACAGGAATGCAGGGTGGTTATTGAAGATTCAGAAAATCAGCCAAGTGCGATAAGTTTCGATCCCGGTCTGTCTCTGTGCTGTGAGCACAGTCTTATTAGGATTAACGCATTTCGCAGTACCCAGATGTCTTTTGAAAGACCGACGGTTCAAGAAGAAGGGGACATCTTTGGTCATTCATGCTCACATTCATTGCAGTGACACACGCGCATGTTAAGATGGTGTCAATATGAAAAAGTTCTGATTGGAAGTTTTCATGTGGTCCTCATCCCAAAAGGAAGGCGTCTTTACTTTAAGCTTTCGGACTCCATCCCACCCCCTCCACCCCCGTAGACTTGCCGTGTCCCAAAAATTATGCAGTGCTCGCACGATTTTATGGATGACGTAAAACTGTTTTTGCTACAATTTTCTTCCTGAATTTGACTGTACAATCCTACGGCCTCCACACGGTCACTCTTCGGCGGCCATATACGTTTGGTTAAATTAAGCCTAGTTTACATTTGCCACGGTCGCCGTACGATATCGAAGCCTGCGATTTTTCTTACGAACTTTTCGACATCGCAGACAGCTACGGTCTGTGGCGTCCGTGTTCACAATGCCGCACAGTGACCGTGCGATGAAAATATTTGAGCGGGAACATACCTTAATGAGACCGTACGGGTCCCGTGTGATATCGCAAGATAATCGTGAGATTCCCGTGCGGAGATCGCACGGGTTCCGTACGGATATCGAGAGGATGCCGTACGGTGATCGCACGATTCTACGTGTTTTATTTTGGATGTTTGATAGTTAAGATATCATACGATTTCAGCGCGATCATCGCAATGCTTCCGTGCGATGTCCTTGCGGCGACCGTGCGGTGTCCGCTCAAGGCTACGGGCTTGCGATTTTTAAAGATGTGTATAACATTTTTTTTAAACGAGTTCGCAGGTGTCTGCGGTGCCAGTAAGACCGTGTGATGATCGCACGGGCACCGTATGTCACCGCACGGGCACCGCACGATTTTATGCTTACGACGAGATACGGGCGCCGTACGGGCTCCGTAGGCCAAATGTAAACGAGGCTTACGTGTACCTTTGAAATATCACTGCCTTCGTACGAGGCCACCAATATTCACTTTCGACCACTGAATGCGTGCATATATGATTTTAATCCTGAAAAAAAATTGCGATATTGGATTACCTTCCATTTAATTCATTAAAATATCACTCCAATCACTCATTGAATTTAATTCCAAAATTATTCCAAGTTATTCATCGTGTCAATTTCACGATGTTGTTTACTGTGCAAGAAACAAAATATCATTCAAATTTTGGTGTATAATCAAAATCATATTAAATTGTATATGAATTTTCGTAGATAAATAAGCATTTTATTGTACTTACAAAATTAAACCTTTATTTCTTTTTGTTTTGCAAAATGTCTTCAATTTCTTGCAAAACGTCTTTGCTTCGTGTTTCAAGTTGATTTTTATTAACAAAAACGCTTTTGTTGGTTATCAGTTTTTTCATAGAATGAATTGGTCTATAATAAATCAATCATTATGAAAACCTGTGAACCAAAGGATAATAAAATTGATGGTTTATGAATATTTATGTTCATATTAGATCGATACTTAATTTAATCGTTTAAAAAGAATAAACGCCACTAGAAAACGAATCTTAGCTTATTTGTTTTCTGACCAGACAGATATTGTCACTAAAGATTTGCGTCGATGCATGACATGCCTCATGACATGCGAGTATTAAGCAATATAAGTTAGCTGTTCGTAAAATTGTAATAAAAGAGGGAATAAAGAGAGAGAAAAAAACAACATGTTCCTGAATTCCAACAACGCCAATGAATATGCTTGATTTCAATCAAACCAAAAATAGTACTAATTTGAAATATGATTTCCAAATATTGATTATCTAGACCTTGGCATATCGTACCATTTTCTTCAATCGGAAACAGATCGAGATTAACTGACCACTCGGTGAAACAATCCAAAACTCCAACTTTTAGCAGATATTTTGATACATCAAGGTTTCAGGATATCAAATTATGAATTAAGCAGTTCCTTACCAGAGAACGAGATTCTCAGAGTTATTCTCGTATATAACAACTATTCGACGACATGGATGATTAAGCTAAACGGTCGTTGATGTCTATACATAAATTGGAGTTTTGAAACGTTATGAGCGATATCGGAGTGTTTTGATGAGCGTTATTTGTATATGTGTACGTCTTTGGCGTCCCAACTTTTTGTCGTGCCTGCCAATGATTCTTGTCAAGGAGAAACCAGCCCTAGTTTCCGGATACCAAAACGGTGCACTCAGTTTTCCAATTGTACCCCGCTTTGCACGTGCGCTTGCGTACAAAGCGGAGTATAATTGGAAAACTGTTTGCACCGTTCAGTGATAGGTCAAGCAAACCGTTCATATTGATATATCATATCTACTTAATTTGTTTTCCTAATTAATTAACCAATTTATCACTTTTTTATTGAGGAAAACATTTCTCCCTTACCATCAAATATCTTGAAAAATCGTCGTGCATACTACCAATCGATCTGTTTGAACGATGATTTAAAAAAAACGAATCATTAGTTTGAATTGAAATAAGAATTTTCATTTGCTTGTTTAATAATTCAATTTTAGCTGTGTCCATCAAGTTTCGTGCATTCTGATGGCTGAAAAAATTGTTTTGTTCCACAATGAAAATAATTTTGAGTATGCATCTTTTTTATACATGTGCGAAAAGTAGTCCTTATAAACAATTGTCTAATAATGCGATCTTTTTTTCATTTTTGTTTTATTATCTCAAATTTAAAGATATGAAGAGATTTTTTTTATTTCAAGTAGGTTTGAATCAAAAAATCTAATTCCACACATGTATGAATCCACTTTGCGTATTCATCTCATAAGTGATACCAACTACAGAACTAGGATTCAATCGCTAAATTTAGGTGATTAGCAAAACCCGCAATTGAAGCGGTTATCCTAAGATTTATTCCAGAATATTTCAAAACATATAAATCTTCATTAGAATGGTCCTTGGGCCTGCTCTCTCAGTTTTTTTTTTTTTAAATTCTTATTTGACATTGGATCAGGTTTCTAAAGGCTGTCAAGTAAGGGCTAACATGGCGTCCAAAGGGAAAAACTTGAAAACTGTAATTCAATTTGAACTAATCGTAGATGATAAATGATTTTGTGTACGACAGTATTCAACCAACAGTAGAGATTGAGATGTGTTTGTCTTCGCTTTTGACATCGCGAAGAACCCATGACCTAATTCCAAAGGTTTGGCTATTCTAGGACCATTTCTACTCAATAGTAAAGGTTTGTAGATGATTGTCTTTGATTCTGGCGCCATGTTTAAATCTTCACCCTTACTTTGTCCATTGACCTACTTTCTAAAATATATATTTTAGGACTATAGAAATAGTATGTAACTAACAAACGTAAGTGGATGATTTTGGGGGATTTCAACATCATGTTGACCTCCTGGCCTACACCTTGACCTTTGTCCTACTTTCTCAAATATTTAATTAAGGTGTTCTAGAACTATATCATGTCAATTATAATGATGATAAATGAATTTTGTTTGTGTCTGGCATCAGATTGAACACTTGTTCATGACATTAACGTTTGGCGTAATTTCTTAAACAACATTACTCATGAAATTTTATTGATGATTCTTTTTGAATATGGCATCATGACAAATTTAAAAGCAAATTTTAATAGTTCTAGAAATTCAAGAATTGAAAAATGTATTAACTGTTCCCCTTATGTCACGATTCGAAATAATAATCCGGCTACTTTCAAAACATGACGACAAAGTCATTTTTACCAACGTCTTGCTTGTTCTTCACAGTTTTTAAAAATGTATCTAAACTGCTTCGAAATCTCCTCAAAACCTTTGTATCTCTACTGTATCAATAAAAACAAGAGGTCCATGAGGGTCTGAGACCGCTCTACTGACTCTCTGAAAAGCCTATGTCTTGAGAGTGGTATTCAAGATATAACAATAACAAACTTTCATGAAAAAAACATAAATGAAGGAGGCGTTGTGTTGATAAGGAAATATACTTAAAGGCCCCCTTTTCCCATGACACAGCACAATTGCACCAAATGGCAGAGTTGTGACCATGCTCACATGAGCCATATTTTGTTTAAGGCTCGTATCAATCCATGCATAAATGAAGAAATTGTGTAAATAATAATTAAGAGATATGACATAAAGCCCGTTTTCCCATGGCACAGTATTTTATCACCAAACCTCTGGGCAATGCACATAGTCACTTTATAGGGGTTATTCTATATAAGAGGTTTTATAAAAATGTATCTATAAACAAAAGAGGAGTTGTGTGAAGAAGGAAGTTTACATAAATTCCCATTTTTCTGTGACATGGCACATCACCAAATAGCAAAATAAATGTTGCAATGGTCACATGATGAAAAAAAAATGTTATTTTTTTTATGAAAATTTGTGTATAATTGAAGTAGCTGTGTTGAAAAGTAAATTAACGTTAAGACCACTTTTTTCATAAATGACGTATTACTAATTTGCAAAATAAATATTGCCATGGTCACATGATGAGAAATATTCTGTTAAGTTTTGTATGAAAGCCTATGTATAAATGTAGGATTTGTGTCAATAAAGAATAAACATAAAGGCGCCATTTATCATGACGCAGCACGTAACTATATTTCCGTAAATGCACATCTTCATGAATCCTTCAATCCATTTATAAAAGAGAAGGAAGTTTGAATTTAGGCCCTTTTTTCTATGCCACAAAGCCTTTAACGCTTTGTGGGTCGAAATAATTCAAAAATTACTTGCAAATTTTAACCCATATGAACAGTTTCTTAAATTTACATCCCTGTGTCTTGTACTTGAGGGCAGATGACATATTTATGTTTGGAATGAATTTAAAAGGTGTAACAGGAAGTTTTGGACAGGGTAGGAATGTAGGACATAGGTGTAATTCTCATGGAAGAACATACTTACCTCTGCGAAAGTCACCACACTACGCACATTAAATTATGGCAATGACGACGCACTGAAAAGAGAACGCAAAAATAAAAGCTGACAAAGACAACCAACGGAATGTTTTTGACATAAATAAAGGTTGCTTGTCGCCCTGTTAATGACATAAGGCTTTTGTTAGGACCCAATAATTACTAATATGTGCAATGCTTGTACAAATAACGGTTTATTCTTTTCTTTTTTATTATTATTTAATTTCTAATTAAAGTATTTATGAAATTGTGCATTTGCAGAAATGAAAAGATTTTTTTTCATTCATGAAACCAAAGCTATGAAGATCTGTGTGACATGGAAGAAAACAATGTTAAATATTGTATTTAATTTATCAAACAAAAAAGGCTTTCGGTTATGTTTTGAGAAATAAATTAAAAGTAATCTTGTTATATATAAGCTATAAATAAACCTAATGGTATTTACCGTGTCTATTTTTAGAATTAGTCTGGGAATTTTCCTATCTCTTGATACTAATAGGTAAATGTATGTAGAAGATTTCAGATCTTTCTAGAAAGGACTTTTAGAAAGTGATTCAGACTCTAGAGTATTCTTATGTTCTATGCTATTCCAGATTGTTCTATAGTATTATATAAAGGGGTTCCTACAGCATTCTTGGTTCACTTGTTTTAGACTTATGGTTTCATTTAGTAGTACTGTGTTAAACTAAAGGGGGATTTCTTGTTATCTTAAAAGTGTGTTTAAAATCGTTTTTAATTTTAAATTCGTATATTATTGGACTTATTATTTGTGGACCAGGAACTTAATTAAATTGGATCTAAAATTAAAACTTTAGGATTAAACATTCAAGGTATTGTAAATTGTTTTTGTATTAATTTCATATTGTCAATAATTCTGGTATTATTGTCAATAAATATTGTTAATTGTAAAGTTTGTTGCTGGCTTCTTTGTTCGTGTTACATTGGCACGTAACAATTGGGGGCTCGTCCGGGATACGAACATCAGACAAACAAACATACAAAACAAAACAAATCAAACAAATTCTTTATCTAAATCTAGTGTTCAAAATTATCTAAGAAATTAATTTCATATTTCAATTTTGATAAATCTAGAGTGTACTTTCACTATTATTTATCGAAATCTTACATTCTTGTTTGAATACAGCAACAGACTACCATGTCTTTTGACTTAGAAAAAATACACACGAACCTTCCGTGGAGCTATTGAATTTGGGTAAAAAGCCTGATTTGCTCAATCTTGCCAAGCATTATGAATTAAAAGAAGTAAAGTCCTCATTGCGAAAGCATGAAATTAAGAATATTTTGGTTCAATATTTTGTTGATGAGGACATTTTTGATGAAAATGCTCTGTCTCTCATTGATGATGTTCCATCAGTTTCAAGCTCAAGAGATCTTGAACTGTTAAAACTCCAACAAAGAGAGAAGGAATTGGAAATAGAAAGAGAGAGAGAAGAGAGAAAATTTCAAAAAAAAGCAATTAGAAATTGAAATTAAAAGAGAAAGAGCACAAAGAGAAATTGAAGAAAAAGAAAGAGAAAGGCAATTTCAAAGAGAAGAAAGAGAATGAGAAGAAGAGAGAGCAGAGAGAGAGAGCGAGAAAAAGAACGAGAATTTCAATTACGATTAAAAGAATTAGAAATACAAGATAGAGCAAATCAGCCCAGATATATGTATAATGACCATTTTGATGTAACAAAACATTTTAGGCTTGTTCCTCAATTTCAAGAAAATAAAGTTGATACATATTTCGAACATTTTGAAAAAGTTGCAAATAACTTGAAATGGCCAAAGGAGCAATGGGCCTTCCTTCTCCAAAGTGTCTTAGTAGGAAAAGCTCGCAATATTTATTCGCAACTTAGAACAGAACAAAGCAATGATTATGATACTGTAAAAGAACTCATTCTCAAAGGTTATGAGCTGGTACCAGAAGCATACAGACAACAATTTAGAAGTTGTAGAAAAGAATCTGGCCAGACTCACGTTGAATTTGCAAGAAACGAAGAAAAATTATTTGACAGGTGGTGCTATTCTAAGAAAAAAGACCAAAATTATGATAATCTTAGACAACTTATATTAATTGAACAATTCAAAAATTGCATTCAATCTGACATTAAGTCACATTTAGATGAAAAAAATGTTGAAACTATACATGAAGCAGCTCGTTTAGCTGATGATTACTACCTTACACACAAAAATTCTTTCGTTAATAAAGCAAAACCTGCTTCCTCAAATCCCCAAAATAAATCTATGTCTGGTGATTCATCTAGCATGTCTAGTTAATCGAATTCACATAAACCAAAGTCTACTGGTGAAACCAATGTTCAAAATCCCTTATCTCAAGTACATTGTACTTTTTGCAAAAAAACAGGTCACCTTATTTCAGAATGTTTTAGATTAAAAAGGAAGAAGGAACTGGGTGCAGCCAAACCTACAGGGCTCACCAGCCTTCAGCCTAAATCACAGCCTTCTTTTGAGTTAAATTCAATTGTTAAGGCAGACCCAAATTCTGATTCCTGTATGGAGATTTTTGAACCGTTCATGTTAGATGGTTTTGTATCACTTTCAGGTGATATATGCCCACCTACCCCTATTAAAATTTTAAGAGACACAGGAGCTTCTCAATCTCTTATTTCTGCCTTTTTCTGAGAAGACTTCGTCTGGTACTAGTGTCCTTATTCAGGGTGTAGAGTGTGGTGTTATTAATGTTCCTCTTCATAAGGTTAATTTGTCCTCAGATTTGGTTACTGGTTCTGTGGTTGTTGGTGTTAAACATTCTTTACCATTTAAAGGTGTACATTTATTGCTAGGCAATGACTTAGCTGGAGATAAGGTTGTTGTTAATCCTCTTGTAACTGACACACCTAATGTAGGTCAAACAGATGATCCTATTTTACAGGAAATACCTGATTTGTACCCTTCATGTGCAGTAACTCGGGGTATGGCTAAAAAAGCTTCCTTGAAAAATTCAAATGATATTGACTTAACTGATACTTTTGTTGGTCAATATTTCAATGACGAGATTAAAAAGTCTTTTAATCTTAGTCTGCCTGATACTCAGACAGACTCGTCAAAATTTTGTCAGTCATCTCCAAGGTCAAATGACCAAGGTCATGAAACGCATTCAAAGTGAAAGTTAATCCAGGAACAGCAAAATGATCCTGAGATTTCAAAGTTAATTGATAGGGCATTACCCGAAAAAGAAATGTCTCAGAATCCTGTTTGTTACTATAAAAAGAATGGTATTCTGATGAGAAAATGGCGACCATTTGATGTCCCAGCTGATGATGATTGGGCTGTTCATCACCAAATTGTTGTTCCAAAGTCATATCGCCTTGAAATACTTAGTATAGCCCATGAAAGTCCAATGTCTGGTCATTTAGGTGTAAACAAGACTTATCACAAGATTTTGACTCATTTCTTTTGGCCTGGACTTAAAGCGGATGTTTCCAAATATTGTAAAAGTTGCCACACTTGTCAAATGGTAGGGAAACCTAACCAAGTTATTCCAAAAGCAAGGTTACAACCCATTCCAGCTTTTGATGAACCTTTCAGTCGAATAATAATAGACTGCGTTGGTCCTTTACTAAAAACTAAGTCAGGTTCTGAATATTTGTTGACAATTATGTGTGCTTCTACTCGCTTCCCAGATGCAATTCCTTTAAGAAACATTAAGGCAAAGTCAATCGTTAAGGCTCTTGTCAAGTTCTTTACTTTTGTTGGCCTTCCAAAATCGGTTCAGTCTGATCAAGGATCAAACTTCATGTCAGGCATATTCCAGCAGGTTATGCATGAATTAGGTATCAAACAATATCGGTCATCTGCTTATCACCCTGAAAGTCAAGGTGCTTTAGAAAGATTTCATCAGACCCTAAAGAATATGATAAGGTCATATTGTTTTGATACTGAGAAAAATTGGGATGAAGGTATTCATTTGCTATTATTTGCAGTCAGAGAATCTGTTCAAGAATCTCTTGGCTTTAGCCTCTTGAGTTAGTTTTTGGTCATTCTGTTCGTGGGCCATTTACACTCTTAAAAGAGAAATTTCTTGCTGATGATGAAACACCCTTGAACTTGTTACAGTTTGTTTCTGACTTCAGAAATAAACTGTCTAGGGCATGTGAGGTTGCTAGGTCAAATCTTAAATCATCACAGAGCAAAATGAAGGCAAGATTTGACAAGCATAGTGTTGATAGGAAATTTGAACCAGGTGATAAAGTCCTTGCTCTTTTGCCAATACCTGGCCGACCCTTACAGGCAAGATATTATGGCCCATATACTATTGATAGGAAAACAAGTGATTTGAATTATATTATCAATACTCCTGGAAGGCGTAAAAATAAACAAATGTGTCATGTGAATATGTTAAAAAAGTATTTTGACAGAGATAGCTCTATTTCAAAACCGGTTACAGTTGTAAAAACTGTCCCACAAGAATCAAATGTGACTGAATCAGAAGTTAATTCAGACTTTAGTGAAAAATCTGTTCCTGGTCCAACTTAATTTGAGAACTCTGAAATACTAAAGAATCTTGACGACAAACTTTCACATTTGGAGCCATCTCAACGAGAAGAGCTGAAACAGTTGATAAATGAATATGAACATTTGTTTCCTGACATCCCAACAAGAACTGATAAAATATTTCATGATGTCATTGTGGAAGATTCTCAACCAATAAAACAACATCCTTATAGAATGAATCCAATGAAACAAAAAGCCCTTCAATATGAAGTGAATTACTTATTGGAGAATGATTTTATTGAACCCAGCCAAAGTAATTACAGTTCACCATGTATATTAGTTCTAAAGCCAAATGGAACATACAGAATGTGTACTGACTATCGAAAAGTGAACTCAGTGACAAAAACTGAGTCTTTTCCAATACCAAGAATTGATGACTGTATTGACAAAGTCGGTAATTCTAAATATGTCACCAAATTTGACCTTCTCAAAGGATTCTGGCAAGTTCCGCTCACTGATAGGGCTAAAGAAGTATCAGCATTTGCTACTCCAACTGGTCTGTACCAGTACAAAGTTATGCCGTTTGGGATGAAAAATTCTCCTGCGACGTTTCAGCGGCTTGTAAATATGGTTATAGCTGGCTTAGATGGCTGTGACGCATACATCGACGACGTCATCATCTATACAGGCACATGGAGTGACCATATTCAAAGAATCAAACAATTCTTCGACCGTCTCAGTGATGCAAAATTGACTGTTAATCTTTGAAAAACAGAATTTTGTCATGCTACTGTTACTTTCTTAGGACATCTTGTGGGACAGGGTCAAGTTAAACCTTTAGAATCTAAGGTCAATGCTATCTCTAAGTTTCCTGTGCCTGCTACTAAAAAGCAACTGATGCGATTTCTTGGTATTGCTGGCTACTATAGAAAGTTTTGTAAGACTTTTTCTATAATAGCTGAACCTTTAACAAATTTATTAAAGAAAAATGTTAAGTTCAAATGGAATGATAACTGTCAAGTTGCCTTTGATCGCTTAAAAGTCATACTAAAGAGCACACCAGTTCTTTCAGCACCTGATTTTGACAAATGTCTCAAATTAGCTGTTGATGCAAGTGATGTTGGTATTGGTGCTGTTCTTTTGCAAGAAGACGATGATGGTATAGATCATCCAGTTTGTTATTATTCTAAAAAATTAAACAAACATCAGAAAAACTACTCAACCATTGAAAATGAATGTCTTGCTCTGATTTTGGCAATCCAACATTTTGAAGTTTATTTAACATCTGCAACTTCTCCTATAGTTGTATTCAGTGACCACAATCCCTTAAGTTTTCTTCACAAACTTAAGACTAAGAACCAAAGATTATTGAGGTGGAGTTTGTCACTTCAAGAATTTGATCTTGATGTAAGACACATTAAAGGAAAAGACAACATTATACCAGATGCTCTGTCAAGAGTCTAAAATTTTGAATTGTCTTGTCTTTAATAAAACAATGAATTTAACAGTTACATTTTACTATATTTTTGTATATATGTATGTATGTTTGCATATATAACTCTTTCTCAATTCTTTTGATGAAAATTGTTTGTATTTTCATGCTAGATGTGCTGAAATGTTGCAACGAATCATGATATTATTAATTATGTGATGTATATTGTCATTGTATATGCTAATGATAATGCAAAAAGAAAGAGTTATTTCATAAACCTTTCTTTTTTCTTTCAAGGGGGAAAGTGTTATATATAAACTATAAATAAACCTAATGGTATTTACCGTGTCTATTTTTAGAATTAGTCTGGGAATTTTCCTATCTCTTGATACTAATAGGTAAATGTATGTAGAAGATTTCAGATCTTTCTAGAAAGGACTTTTAGAAAGTGATTCAGACTCTAGAGTATTCTTATGTTCTATGCTATTCCAGATTGTTCTATAGTATTATATAAAGGGGTTCCTACGGCATTCTTGGTTCACTTGTTTTAGACTTATGGTTTCATTTAGTAGTACTGTGTTAAACTAAAAGGGGATTTCTTGTTATCTTAAAAGTGTGTTTAAAATCGTGTTTAATTTTAAATTCGGATATTATTGGACTTATTATTTGTGGACCAGGAACTTAATTAAATTGGATCTAAAATTAAAACTTTAGGATTAAACATTCAAGGTATTGTAAATTGTTTTTGTATTAATTTCATATTGTCAATAATTCTGGTATTATTGTCAATAAATATTGTTAATTGTAAAGTTTGTTGCTGGCTTCTTTGTTCGTGTTACATTGGCACGTAACAATCTATAATATAGGCTACAATGTCTTAAACAAAACCTAAAATAAACAAGATCTTCTTTTATTTGTTCGTAATTTCAAAAGAATAAAAATTCCTATGGCCCTTGCTTTTCCTCCAATGATTCTATCTTGGATATAACGATGAGAAGACGTCTTGGTTTTGTCCTACAAAAAATCCCGCATGGAGACATTTGACACGTGACCTATCTTGTTGGATAAATGTCAATTATGTGATGATGTTTGTGGCGGGGTTTTGAAAGCCATGGTCAGCCTTGGTCAAGCCATAAATTTCACGGTCGCAATAACACCGTCAGAAAGCACATGAAAATGTAACAAATACAATTTATTGGTATTAAAATTGACCGGGACAGCGATGAACTTTATTGTTTAGTAAACAAAACAGATAAAGGTCGATAAATGCTGGAAAAGTCGACTACAGTGCAAAAGGTTTACGGAGAGTTTTGTGTCGCAAACATGTATATTTAAAACTGAACTATTGACGAATTTAACTCAGAAGTTCAATAGACCATGTTCAATTTTCTAGACTAATATCACAATTAGGTATTTTTTTATTCTATAGTACCCTCTCGTTGAAAATTTCGATTTTTTACACATCTAAAAGTAACATAATCTTTTAATTGAAAAGGTGAATGATTTTTGAATGATGATGGGTGAATTTTGAGTGAGTTAAAGGGAGATAATCCAATATCGCTAATTTTGTTCAGTGTGAACAAAATCAGCGATATTTATTACCTCCCTTTAATAAAACATAAAAGTAAGTTCTGTAAATAGCTTTCTTTTTTCAAGAACCATTTAGACGCTAATAGTTTAAATGATGTCGGTGAAATAGCGATTTTTTTCTAGTTATGTTTACTATTCAATAAGTTGTTGATCTTATCATTTTATGTGAGTATTTCAAATGAATGAATGGATCACTTATTTAGCGATTTAGAATGGTTTCGATTAAAATGGATGTCAATTTCACGATGTAACTAACACTGTTTGTTACCAACTATTCTCTAATCCGCAATTAAAAAGAAAAGAAAGACAGAAAAAAATGTTAACTTAAAAAGTGTTCTGACCCTTGTACTGATTCATTTTCGTGAATTGAATTTTTACTATTTCATCGTGTTATTCTGCGTTATTCATGAACTGGCAGAAAGAATGTGAAGGTTGTACAGGTGAGAGAACTACTAGATTCCATTGTTAGTTGTTCCAGCCGCCGCGATATAACTGACAAAATATTGAAAGCGGCGTAAAACTCTATTCAATCAATTCAATCCATATGAAAGCTTTGGTAGTTCAAATTGTTAAATTAAATATGATCATTTCGGTACACCAACATCGGCTACGCATTCCATTGCGTTTAAAGAATAAATACCAGTTGTATCCTTTCATTTTTTTTTTAAATTTTAGACTGTTCCTAATTCAGACACTCTCCAGAAGACAATACAAAGTGCATACAATTTGAAACGAAACCATTTTTCATGCCGTGTTACAGGCACTTTCAATTTTTTCAGAAATATTCTAAAGTTTGACCTTGAAATTCATCCCAGACATTACATGAAAGTGTTCTTGTGGAAATTAATTAGGCTCAAAGATTTAGAATTGATATTTTACAGTCATCCGATAAAGTTCAAAAGCCACAATTTGAATGTAAAATGGACAGATTTACACGTACATGCACCTATGTTGAAAAAAAAAAGAAAGTGGGAAAAAGGGAAATTGCCAGTTCTTCTTCTTTCTCATCATTTTCTCCAGTTTAATTCATTGATCATACATGAAAGTGTTTTTGTGGTAGGTAGTTTAGAATTTCCATTTTACGGCGAGTAACGTCATCCGATATCTTTACGACGTAAGGTTGAGCCGATGATATGCGGTTAAGTATTAGTAATTTATATTGGCTTTTATTGCTCATAAATGCCACCTTTGGGTCATGATGATCATAATACGGGGATATTTATTTGTTAACTGTCTTATGATGTGACCCACATCAGTCACTGTATCAAATATTGTTGTTTTAGCGAGCAAAAGCTCGTAACTACAGCTTTGATGAAGCTGTAGTTACGAGGTTTTTCTTGCTTAACGACGATGGTATACTTCTTTTTTCGGGCAGGTTTGTGTCTTTGGTTCATCATTGCCCGGAAATCAGCGGATAGTCCTTACTTTGAAGTTGTGCAATTTTGTAAGATATTGAATGAGCTCTTACGATAAAGAGAAAACTCCCTTATCAAGTTGGATAACTCTTACGATTTATGTTTCATTAAGTAACTGCTCTATAAAGGTGGGTATTTTATGTCCACATTACATTGTAAACCATGGTATATGTACATGAATTACTTCTCAAGTATAGTTCTGCAAGAAAGAGTGAGGTCCGAAAAACCGTTATCTCCTACCATTTTCAATGTAAAATTGATCTTTGATCACTCACTTGATATTGCAGGTCTATACATATACTGTAATATCAAAAGAACATCATTCATAATTTTACTCTCTCACTCTCTCACTCTCTCTCTCTCTTTCTCTCTCTCTCTCTATCTCTCTTTCTCTCTCTCTCTTTCTCTCTCTTCTCTCTCTCTCTCTCTCTCTCTCTCTCTCTCTCTCTCTCTCTCTTTCTCTCTATCTCTCTCTCACAAATTTAACAAAAGAGTGATATCTTCCTATTTCGATAAAATATAATTACTAATCAAAAATGACTGTGGACAAATCAATCGTCGATTTAAAATGTTTTATGAAGCGTTCTGGATGTGTTTTTCTCTCTCTCTCTTTTTTTTTTTTTTTTTTTTTTAGATTTTTGAACGACTCAAGAGTATGGTGTACATGCAATGATTGTAGTGTATCTATTTATTATTATTTTGTTTTATTCATTTATCTATGTATTATGTATTTTTTGCAGGGGATGGGGAATTGGAGGCGGGGACAAATGTCTAATATATTTTTGATCCAATGAACATCTCTGTAAAGGCTAAAATTTCCCTGTAAACTATGCATGATGCATTACGCTTCTTTTCCGATACACCACTAATTACCCAGTTCTGAGGGGTTTCTAACAAATAGCATAGATAATGAGAAATTCAACTATTCAATATTCTTGAAAAAGTTCTTGATCTGTGTCAGTAGGTCAACCTTGGGTATTTTATGTAATAAATAGTAAATGTGGTTCATTGTGTTCGAATATTATGGAGTATATATTCTCACAGTAAATCCAACTTTAGATCAAAAGGGGGTAGAAATAAGGTTAATGTTTCGATAAATATTTTTGAAGCCACAAGAAAAATGCGTATCAAAATTCCTGGTTGTATTTTTTTATGTGTGTGTAATTTATAAAAGAATGGGTAAGTCATTGCTTCCACGACTATGACTTCAAAAAAAGCAACAGCAAAAGTAAACAATTACATCTTCCCTGCGTTCAGCGTAACAAAACCGGGTGCAAACTTAAATCAAATTATATGATGCTTTGCAATGCACTTGCGTGCAAAACCTGATATAATTTTTAAACAGTTTGCACCATTTTTTCATCCTGAACACAAGACAGGCTATTCTCCTTCTTCGCCTTCTGTTCCGTCGATTTCTTTGTTTGTTTGACTGATATTCAACGCCTTTGTTAAACTACCTTCGAGAGCTCAACGCAACAGATGATTTTAGTTTCTGAGGCTGGATCGTCTAAATATAGATTCTTGGTGTTTCTTATACCCGGTCTAGCCCAATCTTCAAACGAGCCAACGGCTGCCCCTTCTAATAACATATATATAAATATTACACATTACACACTACTTTCTATTAATTAATATAACATATTACACACAACTAATGATTTTCCGCAAACGGGAACCGAACCCGGAATCCCATGTTTGGAACACGCTTCCAGTTGTTCTATTATCGAGGCTCAGTTGGAACGTTTCAATGCATTTAATAAAAAACCGGACGGATAGATTTGTGGATGGCTCGTCCACACTATGTTTGCGAGCAGGTGGTTCGTACTATGAAGTTAGGAGGGCATGTGGTTTTACTATCTTGTAATGATAGAATAACATTTGATCGTATTTTAAAACATTCGTTATGAATTTATGAAACAAGATACTTGCAATTTCAAGTCAATGCAGTGTACATAGTTTAGATCCGAAGGAAATATATTAACAGTTACGTATACAACACCAAAAACATGCTATACTGGTGTAGCTTATTTGATTCCAAAACAGACGCTCATCTCCATGCGAATCGTTCAAGGAGCACAATTCATAGCTTGGCTACTACCGATTCAATACTTCAAAATTGTCTTCAAACTGTTAATGTTTCCTGGCCATTGCTTGAATGAACACACTTATTTTATGCCGTGTAATATTCGTTACGCAACCCGTTCAGCAGTTTCAGCAGTTTCAGCAGTTTGTATTGTAGTTAGTACATTGAGATATATATGTGAATAGTAACATATCTATAATATTGTGTTCTCGAACCGGTATGTATTTGGCCAATTGGAGAATTTCAGAAAGGACTATTTTGGTTTGTTATTTGTTTGTGTGTGTGTTTGTATATAACGCCACTTTCATCACCATTTCAGTTATATAGCACCCGGAGCATGTTTTACTAAGCACCTTTTCTGTGTTAGTCAAAAATCAAAGTTTCATCTATAGAATTAACTGAACATGTAATTCTGGCATGCATCATCTCATTGGAATCGTCTTTTATAGACGATTCAAATGCGATACAGCACAACAGAATAGCAATAAATGAAAGCACCAGGTACGATTTGTAATTTTGACTGACGATATATATTTTCGTGGTAAAATGGACCACTGGTGCACCTACCCATGGTTGAATACGTTTTTCGAAGCAATATAAGCACAAAGTCCCACCCCACTTAAGCGTACTGCTTTTACGCCAATCAGTAGAAACAACATGGATGGATGAAAGTTCACTTAGCTAGAGGTCGAACTCAAGATTCAACTATAAACAGACCAACGCGTTAGCTATACTAATACAGATCTAACCAGGCTCGGCTTATGGGATTTTAAGGTATTACAGTTAACCACATCGTGAAATTAACCCCTAATTCTATCAAAACATTCTAAATTGGTCATCCAACGCTCGATTTATACATTCCAAACACTAAAACCATTTAAAGCATTCAAAAATCACTGAAAGAGATAAGCTCAACAATTACATTATAAATGAAAGTTGCTGAAAAAAACTGATGATTTTCCCGACTAAATTGAATTCTAAAAGCGCTTGATTGGTTCGTGAAGAAGTAGAAAAACATTTATAGAACACTTTTGCATATTTTATCAAGGGGGAGGGGGGGTGTTAATAAACATCGCTAATTTTGTTCATCATGAACAAAATTAGCAATATCCGATTATCTCCTTTTAATTTCACTCAAAACTCACCCATCCCACTCATTTAATCTTATTCCGAAATCATTCCAATATCATTCAGCTCGTCAATTTTACGATGTTCTTAATTGTACCTAATATGTCATAAGTACGAAATCGGCCCATTTTTGATAAAAAATAATGTAAAGCAAAATTTTGTTCTATATATCAATTCTGTCGAAACAATTGAAAACTTTGATAGGTTAATCGATTTATCTTTTGTTTCTTTATATATATGAATATCTAAGATAAATTATATGCAAATGGTTTGAAACATGTTGTCTTTGGTAAGACTTTTTTGGTCTTGTGGAGACGTTTCTAATTCGAGTTGTATTGCGAGCTACGTGTATTTCAAAGCAAGTATATAGTTTCTTTGCTTTGTTAAAAACAGTGACGAGTTACCAGCTCAAACTATAACGAAACGTTCACTAAGACGTCGCGCACGGTAATGCTTAACATTTGAAATCGTACGTCTCTCGTCAAGTTCAATCTGCTTTTTCTTCAAAACCTGTAAGCCGATTTCTATGTTCTTTATACCAAACGAACAACAAGAAGGTATACTTTTAAAGAATATTTGTTACGTGAACTGAGGGAAATCAAATTCTCGTTAAATTAAGCTTCTTTGCCACAAAAATTCTTAAATTACGTCTGTAAAACGTAACAAATTATGTGTTGGTGGATTTCCTTTAGACCCTTAAAATACGTACAATAGCGCGAGAAAAATGTTGAGAATGTTTATATTTGCGCAACAAAGTTCACCAAATTAGAATATGAACTAAAACGTCTGTCAGAGAAATAAGAAGCAATTGATAGAGATTTATCAAACGATTCAAAAGATGTAAAACTTCAAATTTTAGCGAAAAATCGGCGTGAAATTTCACAAAGTTTTCTCAATATCTTTATCAATAATTGATAAAATTTTGTGAAATTTCAAAATAAAAATATTATTTTTTTCTAGTTTTCGATAATGTGGTCCGAAATACTAATACGCAATATACAACAAAATAAAAACGGAAAATCTGTGTGGACACAATTTCTACATTACGCGAATTTTAAAGCCAGTTTTCAAAATGTTTTGCTGCAGCAATTCATCGTGAAAATGATTATCATAAATCATTTTATATTTGTGAAATATTATTTTTACGTACAATCACCTGGAAAAACTTCGTATAGATACATTTGAAAATGTCAAAAATATTAAGATTTGTTTGTGTGGACATACTTTTCAAAAATGTATTGTTTTTTAACGTCTTATTATATTGCGCGCTGTCCTTTTTTGAGCAATCAATGACAAAATGATTGTAGCTGATTGATCATAAAATTGCTTCCTGTGGGAAATATATCTTGTTTGACTCGGTATATTTCTTATAACGCAATTTAAGATAAATACGCATGGCAAAATCAACATGCGATAAACAAGAAGCTCTACAGAAAAATACGTTGCGTAATAACGTCTAAATAGCAAATCGACGTTACAAAATGTTAAGCATTAGCGTGCGCGACGTCTATAAAAGCGTTTTATTCATACAGCTAAAACATCGTGAAATTGATACGTTGATTGATTTTGAAATGATATTGAATGAGATTATGGAGCAAGTTTTGAGTGACATTTATAAGATGTAATACAATATCGACAGTTTTTTGGGCGGAATTAATGATATTTTATTGATTTTTTTTAAAGAAGAAAATCCACCTACTTTTCTATAAAAGTGATATGTTTGTGTCTTCGCAGACGCTTCCGAATCTTCATTAGCTTATGGAAATAAAAAATGATTTGATCGATGTGAACGAAGTTGCGAACGATTTGGGAACGTTTTTGAACGGTTTTGGAGCGTTTCTGAATTGTTTGAGTCAGAGTTTTGGAATGAATGAATGAAGCAATGAGTGAGTAATTTAGAATTGTTTTGAATGGAATTGGTTGTAATTCCATTGTGGTAATAACTGTAAAATTCATACTCATCCGTGGGGAACTGTGTTACGGCTTCTTTCGTGTTACAACGATAAAATGCCCTTGTAAGGAAACTGTAACGCCAGTAAAACGTGCCTGACAGGGGGTGGGGTAGGGGGGGGGGGGGGCAAGTAGGGAATGTATTATATATTTACAAGATAAAAAATGTTTTCATCTAGGCGCTTGATTTATGGGAATGATACAGTTAGCTACATTGTAAAAATCAACATTCATCTTAATCAAAACCATTTTGAATCGTTCTCTCAGTGCTTCGTGCATCCATACCGAACACCCACTAAACCATTCAAAAATGCTTCAAATCACAAAAAAATATAAGATCAACAAATCTATTTAAAATAAATAAATCTAAAAAAATCGCAAATTCTCTGACATAATGGAAATTATCAGCGACTGCTTGGATCTTAAAAAAAAGGAAGCTATTATTAAACATCGCCTTTTTAAATGCCAACACATTAAGCGATATTGAATTACCTCCCTTTAATTTCAACCGAAACGCACTCACCCCACTCATTCAGTTTCATTCCAAAATCATTCAAAATCATCCACCTTATCAGTTTCACGATATTGTTAACTGTACACGTACCTGTCATCCATATCATTTACAATTTTATCGAGTTGCAAGAAACGCACCGAAACTTCAAATCAATATTTGAATTGGAATTTTCTTTCCGGGGGACATTGTTTTGTACAACTTTACAAAACCTGGTGCGACATGGACACGGTATTTTTAAGTGGAGAACACCGATCAGGGGTGTTGAAATACAGAGTTTCTCCACTTGTCCCTGGACAGTAAAAGCTAATCTATTTACTTGTCCAGGATCAAAATGAACTTGTCCACAAAAAAGTCGGTATTTAAAATTTGATAAAATATTATTATTTTTAATGAAAAAATGATGTAACCCTACATTTTCTTCATTAAAGACAAAGTTTTCTCCCCTTTGATACAAACAAAAGGATGACTTTTCTTCTAGATCTTTTAAGTACTGTAGTAAGATTTGCTCTGGTATTTACTTGTCCTAGGACAAAGGGCGTAGAAAAATGTACTTGCCCGCAAGTAGGAGAGCCCGTGTCGGACAAGTCGGGAATTGGAATTCCACACTTCTACCGATCCATGTTTACATTTGTTTGATCCTTTGCAGCTCTTCTTTAATTTATTACTTTGTTCGGCCTTCTTCGTACTATATTTCTTTTCCGGAAGGACGGATAAGACGGGGCGAACCAAAACTGACTGCCCTCTTTATGGGTGGAAAAAGACGGTGAACTTGACCATAATTTACCCAGTTATTTTTGTTTCATAAGATAGATATTTTAAATGTAGATGAAGCGATTATGACGTCATCGCTTTTTTTCTTCTTCTTCTTTCTAATGCGCTGCAGCACCAGAAAATTGTGCAAGTCTTATAAAGAAGGCCAAAGTTCGTTGGGTCTGACCTGAAGACACACAATTCGTTTTAAAGATATATATTGACTTCGACAAAGGTAGATAATAAACATAATTTCGTTCAAATTTAATAAAATGATCAATTTGGGTTCCTTATAATTCTTTCACCACTAGTAACAAAAAAAAAAGCATTCCTCATCCTCAATCTGCTCACAAAATTTATCATGCAATGAAGCCTGTATTGACCTGAAACGTGTATTGCCTGTCTGATAACATAACATGATATTAGGTAGTCTATTTTCAGAAACAATTTGCATACACTTAAACCTAAATTTCTTTGATTTTTAAGGGTTTATTACAATAAAGCGCCGAAAAACATTGCATGATAAATAGAGTAATATGTAGATGTCTTAAAAATATCAATGTTATCTTGTCTCGGCAGTGAGAACTTTTCATGACTCGACAAAGCCTCGCCATGATAAATTCTTAACAATAAAAAAGAAAAGATCGTAACTTGTTGATATCAATGTAGCCGCGTTGAGTATAAGGGGTGTTTGTACTGGCATGCCCTACAAGCTAGCTTTTACAGCGACGTGGTAGAGCACTCGCTGTGGGATGAAGAGATCCCGGGTTCGAATACCGACGAAGTCGAATATTTATTTGCGGGTTACATTTGGCGCCCACCGTTAATAACCCACATGAAGTGGTGGATATGTGATTTGGTAGTTGTTGAGAATATTCGTGGAAGAATCTAAATTGTCGAGGGGGTGTATGTAACCGGGTTGAGTATAAGGGGTGTTTGTACTGCCTTGCCGTACAAACTAGCTTTTATACATGTAGCGACGTGGTAGAGCACTCGCTTTAGGATGTAGAGGTCCCGGGCTCGAATCCCGACGGAGTCGAATATTTATCTGCAGGTTACATCAACACGATCATCCTTATTTCGAAATAAGCTTTGTACCAAAGAGACCGATAGTGTACATTTAGTTTCATAGAACAAGGATATGAGTGTGTTATGCTTCGCCCGTCAAAAACTATCCTTACATAATAAAGATATGTTCTTCATTATCATTGCTACAATATCAGATGAAGGGATGTTCGTTGGTTGTTACTCTTTCAAACCAGTTAAAAGAATTCAATCCAATGAAAAACTCCGAAATGAACACCCCTAATTATAAATCTTTTTATAAATATTTATAATAACATGTACTTCGAAAAGCAGCTCCTCTAAGGCCAGCGGACCAATTCAAATCGAATTTGCCAAGAACGCTCCGGATGAGTCTCATTAGAAATAGCCATTAAAAGAAGTAAATAACGACGAAAAAAAATCTCTTAAAAATCTTAGCGAGCTTACTTTTCAATATTTTGGGTTCTTTAATAAGATAGTCGGTTATTTACGCTGACGCTCATGAATAACTATACCCGAAAACTAAAAGGCTTAACGTGCTTAACAAAAGTGAGCTCAGTCCACCGTTGGTAATCATATCCTCCAAACTTGGTTTGGTAACAAATCTACTACTACTACTACTAATTAAAGTCTTAAGTTGTATAGCTCATGTCGACTATCAATAAAAGAGAGTAATTAAATGAAAGCCGATTTTACTTAACCTTAAATACAACCTCAACTATACTTAGGTTTCGCTCTATCAGGGGCAAAAATTCATGCCCTGCGTTCAGGATGAAAACGTTAGCGAAGCGCTTTCGAAATGATACCTCGCTTTGCACGTATGTGCACGCCCAAAGCGGGGTATGATCTCAAAGCGCTCGCGAAACGTTTTTACATCCTGAACACAGGGATGGATTATACTTCCAATACTCTCCTTAGAATTCAGTTATTCTGACGCATTGCCTCATTTTGATCCAAAATGAACTTAACCTGGATGGTGTTTTAATACGTGTTTATTTGCAAAGGTGAACGACCCTGTTGTAATACATTATTTCACGCAAATTTAACTGATTTATATCTGAACACACACCTTCGTGAAATAAAAATGAAAGATGAGATCCATAATGGTCACTTACAGTGTGGTCATCGACATTTATGCTTTAAATATTCAGTAAAGCAAAATGAATAACCTACATAGAGTTAACAACATCGTGAAATTGACAAGATGAATGATTTTGGAATGATTTTGAAATGACATTGAATGAGTGTGTGGAGCGAGTTTTGAGTGAATTTAACGGGAGATAATCCAATGTCGCGAATTTTGTTGAGGATGAACAAAATTCGTGATATTTATTACCTCCCGTTAATAAAATATGCATACAAGTTCTATAAAAAGCTTTGCGTTTCTTCGAGAATCTATCAGACGCTTACATTTTCAATTATGTAATTGAAATTGCCTGGGGTTTTTTTTATGCCTATTTAAATTTATTTTTAAGGAAGGTGTTGATTGTATCTTTTTTAGCGAGTTTCGAGCGTTTTGGAATGGTTTGAGTGAATGTTTGGAATGAATGAATGGAGCGCTGATTGAGTGATTTGGAATGGTGTTGATCGAGATGAATGTAAATTTCACGATGTAACAAACTGTATGAACATCTCATAATTTGGGACTAGTCTATGAGACCTCCAAATCGAGCGAACTAATGAGGATACAAAAAAAGTCAAGATTAGGGAAATTTAAAACAGATTCAGAAATAAAGATAACAAAATTAAGGTTAATTTCTTTCATGATATTTGGTGGCTTATCGAGAAATAACAATATATTATCACCTTTAGACCAGACAGAGAAATAACCAAAAAATCATATCATGCTTTCGTTTATTATTACTCTATATGATTTAACATTGGTTGATTCCATCGGATTTTGTGCATTCTGATTGGCTGATTTTTTTTCTCAATGAAATTCATTTTGATTGCGCAACTATTTTGTAAGCTTCGACAAAATGCGATCCCATGAGTAAACTGATTCATTGTTGAAAAAATCTTTATATTTTTGTTATATGGTATCAAATTTTAAGATATGGAGAGTTACTTTGTTGATTTTATTGAGGTATGAAACTAAAATCCTTATCACAGTTATGATGAATCCCCTACGCGTATTCATACAGTGGGATAAGGTTTTTAGTTTCATACCTCAATGAAAGCAACAAGTAATCTCTTTATCTATTCTATTGACCTAGCCGCCGTCATAGTGCAGTTGGTAGCGCGCCGTACTGTCAATCTAGAGGTCCCAGGTTCGATCCCCGACGGCGGCACTCATTCTTTCCGACTATTTGTCATCAATGGGTTGACAATCGTAGACCGATGTGAGATAGCCGCTGGAGGCTAGGAAAGGATGTGGTAGTTGTACTGGTGAGAGAAATACCAGGATACCATTGTCAGCTACTCCAGCCGCCGCGATATATTTTCATGTCGAAAGCGGCGTAAAACTCCATTCAATCAATTGATCAATCTTTATTGACGTTATTTGAGCGGAGCCCAATAAAAAAATCTTTATGACGTCATGATGACGTTATCTAGTAACAACGTTCAAAATGACGCGATTTACGAGAACCTGTCTTAGTATTTTCGCCTTACCTCTGGCTTTTTGCAATAAGGAAGTAGAATAATCGTTCGTTATTCGATAAAGATTCATTGATTTTTCATTTCATGAACTCGTACAAATACCAATTGCCTTTGTTGTTCGCCTTAGGATTTTGAAAATGACCTTTAATTGAAACAAACGACTATCCTCCATGTAAACTTTGAACAAAGGTAAAAATGCATGATATGTGAAAGTTGTGATTTGATGAAAGTTCCATATTCACTTTCTTCATGTAATAAAAAAGTAAAGTCATTCATGAAACACTCCCGTTAGAATTGTAACTTTACGCGTTCGATAACATCCTACCAGTTTTGACGCCTTTCACATTTCACTATCTCAAATTAACTTCATTAGCGAATCCAATATCTACACAGGTTAATTAATAAAGATGGTGTACTTTTGTATTTTCTAATAAGTCACTGACTTTAAAACATCTCTAACTTGAGGTGATTGACCGAGCGTTAGATAAGCCATTGTAAAGATCCGCACGCAAGAGTGTGGTTCGAGAAACCGTTATCTCCTATCATTTTCAATGTAAAATTGATCTTTGATCCCTCACTTGAAATTGCTGGTCAATACCCTGCGTTCACGAGAACAAAACAGTGCAAACTGTTCGCCAATTTTACCCCGCTTTGCATCTGCAAACTGTTGGAAACCGTTTTTTGATGATCCTTAACAGGGCAGGTGTTTCCAACGAATGCGAGTAAATAAAAAACGTCATGAACTTTGATTCTGAGAATCATTGAAAAATCTTTTATCAAAGCTGGTTGTTATTAGCTCGGTACCAAACAAAGAGTTTATAGAGTGCTAAAGTTTGATAGGAATTACAGACAAAAATTAAAAAAAATAGGTGACCCATCACCCGAAAGGGGACCATCTGAGTAGTACGTAAAGTGTCGACCCTTGTCAGACTGCGCAGACTGACTAGGTTCGAAACTTTTCGGATTTAACTTATTTTCTGAATCAAGAATATTAAATCTACCTTCCCGTGAGATTATTTTTTTAAAAATGCTATCTCTGTTTGGCCTGTAACAGAACCAATCTCTTTTTAAATGTTTATTTAACAGAGTTCCGAGATGGTCCTTTTTTGAATGACGAGACACAAATGTAGGGCTTATTTCTCTGTCGTCGTTTGGTAAAACATATTTTGAGGAATGAAGAAATTGCTTATAAAAAGCAATTTCTTCTTTTACAACCGTCTTTTTCCAATGTTATTCTTTCTTGGGGATTAAAGAAAGAGATTTGTGCGAGAATGGGTTAGTGCAGTCCGTGAAAGTCAACAAATATCATCCAGAAATCCTGAAATTTTCTCTGTATTTTCGATATCTATAGGGAAAGTGTCGGTCACTTGTAGGTATATCGACCTCGCGTTGTATTTGTTACGTTATGTACGCCAGAAACAGGTGTTATTATGTGATTTATTCTTATTTTATTGATAACCCTAGCGTTTGTTTACTACCAATACATTAATATTTTATTATGAGGAAATGAAAGCTACATGTTGATGGAGTTTTTCACTACCTACCGCACACCCTTAAATAGCCGTTTTGTCAAATGCCGATATTGACAAAAAGTGACGTTTCATTAATTAAAGCACCCATACATTACCAGTCCTAAAAGATACACAAAACACAATCACACGCGAAAACAGTAGCACTATAATGCTTGGCCACAGGTACCGGGTATTGCAAAAAAGAAAAACAAAAAACAATCAAACAAACAAACAAAAACACAGGGCAACGGGTGTCTACGCTCAGCTGTAGGGTGCTGGATGGTGGACACAAAACTCTTAGTCGAAAAAGGGGCATCATTTGCATAGAATGCATCTGGAGTTATCACCTTGATAGTATATGTTGCTCATTTGATAGCGTACATGTGTGCCAAGTTTCAAATGAATACCTTCAGTTATACGAGAGATTTTTCGAAATATTAAAGTTTTCGCAAGACGACAACGAGTACAAGGACGAAAACCACGGCACCAAGGCCATCTATTGGGAACCCTCGGCGATTCTACGGAAAATACATCGGGAATAATATGGGTGCGGCCATAAAAGCGCGTCATTTCGCACGTGGGTTTATATGACGCCACAAACATCAACCAACCCGCTAAGAAGAACATTGCATAAAACAAAGTCGACGAAAGAATAAAAGTTGGCATATTATTATTTGATAACAAAACACTGTGTTTTACCGAGTTTTGTCACCAAATTATAATATGCCCAAAAGATCTCGTAAGACGATCGGAAAGAATTAACAAAATGTGATTTTCGTCAAGCATATTTACCATCAGGAGCCGAAATACCTAAAAAATGACTGAAAATTGATTCACTTACGTCTGAGACACTTTCCAGTTTACGGAAAAAGCGAGCGATGCTCCGAATGCAAGGCTACAGTTTACAACATCGTGAAGTTGACAAGTTTAATGATTTTGGAATGAGTTTGGAATGGAATTGAATGAGTGTGTGGAGCGAGGTTTGAATGAATTTAACGGGAGGTAATCCTATTTCGCATATGTTGTTCAGAAGGAACAAAATAAGCGATATTAATTACCCCCCTTTAATAAAATATACGTTTAAGTTCTATGCATAGTTTCCCATTTCTTTAAAAAAAAACCTATGGGACGATAAACATTTAAATTTTGTCAGAGAAATCGCATTTTTCTCTATCAAAATTTATTTTGAATGACAGTGATTCTACATTTTTCAATGGGGTTGAGCGTTTTTGAATGGATTGAGTGAGTGTTTGTAATGAGTGAATGGAGCGCTGAGTGAGCGATTTAGAATGGTAATGATTGCGGTGAATGTCAATTTCACGATGTTATTAACTGTATAGCAATACCTCGGGTTTTCTCTGAAAAACGGCTGAGCTAAAAATGTCAGAAAACGGACACAACTCCTACAAAAATGCTGCTTGTGTTATATCTCTGTGTAACTGTTTTATGGTTAACACACATGCTAAATTTCTTTCAATTAGCTAAGTCCAATAACAACAAAGGTATGACCAAATGGCCTATTGTCGCACTAATACCAAAACCAACATAACTCCAACAACAATGCCAATGCAAATGACACAGGGCGATGTCAATGCAAATATTTTCTGTTCCAAAAAAGACGAGTTAAAATGATAGGTAAAAGAAGTTTATTTTGATAATGCTAAGCGAGCGGTAACCTGTTTTCTTAGCTTACATGTTACATTTTGAGACATTTTGGTTGAGCCATTCTCTGTAGCTGAATATATTTATTGTTTTCATTTTAATCTGCTCCATTTACCAAAAAGAATTAAAACCTAGGACCATCACTGAATGTACACAAGTAGTATTACTTTTGAAAAAGTGTTGTTTCTGCGTAGAATTGACAAGATGAGCAATTTTGGAATGATATTGAATAAGTGTGTGAAGCGAGTTTTGAGTGAACTTAATGGTCTTTATTCATCTTACAAGACGTTTTGGGTTCTATCTTTTTCAGTGAGTTTTGAGCGTTTTTGAATGATATGAGTTAGTGTTTTAAAATGAATATATAGAGCGCTGAGCGAGTGATTTGCAATGGTGTTGATCGAGATGAATGTCATTTTCACTATGTTGCTAACTGTTTAACGTGTGCCTTTGTGGACGAGGACCCTTAGAAAACAGTTAGTTGCAATGGTAACTGCATAGTGCTAATGTCACGTAGATTTCAAGCTGGCCAGGTGTTTTTGATGATGCGTTTGATTGACAGTCAGCTTCATGTTTATTACTTTCATAGCCTTTCATCTACAAACTATATTTTCGGAGTACAATACAAAAAAATCGTGAAAATTTGTAAAATGCAATCCTTGCACTGAAATAAAACACATAAAAATACCAATTAAAAACTTATAAGCACGTGAAAGGAATATGTATTATGGAACACGATTAGTACACGTGAATGCTTTGTAGATGTACATCGATAGACGGGACCTATTTTGTGATCACTCGCGGCGTCCGGGCATCCGAGCCGACGGACGGACGGGCGACGTTCACTTCCGTTGCATAACTGTGTCACCTTATGTCCGATCGCTTTTAAACTTTGATTTTACTAAAACAACAAGTCCACGCCCTATACTTAAGTATTATCTTTGCAATTGTTCTTGCTCATGCGAACAATCCTTTCAAAAGACTGAATTTATTTAAGACCTAGTATTTTTAACAATTTCTGATTAGGGCATTGTAAATACTAATCGCAACTAATACGAATCACATAGTCTGATCAAAGTTTTTACTCTGCGATCTGCAAAACAGTGATTATTCAGAGTTTCAATATGTGCTCGGCATTCTTAATGCAATATCTAGTAGCCCATGATACTCAGTATCTGCCATTTAGGCATAAGTGGACCTTTTCAATGACTAACCACCCACCCCCTTTCAAAGGAGACGTTGTTTGTATGGTCAAATTCTTTATTCCAATAAATTCGTAGCCTGTCATTGTACATGTATGCATTCATCATTATAGTAGTCTTTATTGCTACTACGCTCGTACATAAGATACTTAAGGTTCATGTAAAGAGTTTGAGACCCAATATCTAGGACACTTCATTAGCCAAGAAAAAGCACTATGTCCAGGTATATTATATATCAAAATGAAGCTATTCGTGAGCACAAGCAGTTAGGCAACATAAGACCGCCATAGCTATATAGCCAAAACATTGTGGAAAAGGGTCATTTTGTACAGAACAAGCAACTGCATGACGGTTGCATAAAATTGCCCCGTATTTTAACAAAGTACAGTCTGAAGTACCATCCAGGTAGTGCTACAACCTTAGATATAAAACTCAGTCTCAAAAGGCTATTTTGAAACAATCAATTTCCATTTATTTTGTCAACATACATGTCAAACCGGTTTGGTCTGTTTTCAAAATAGATGTAAGGTATGGTGCAACATCACACCATAATATTGTGAAATATTTTCTGCGATTTATTTAAAATTATAGTTTTTTTAATTCAGTGATCTACAATATTACTATATATTTATCATTCTGTGAAATAGACATTGATATAATGCTAAACAACCTTACAGGTATATAAACAATAAATGTCTATTTATGTCGTGATAACACACCATACCCTAAAAAGATCTACACATTTACAAAATTAGAATGACATATATGACATATGTGTTTATAAAATAAGTCAAAATAAATTGCTTGCATAACTACGTTTTCCGGCTGAGTTTTATACCAATGGTTGTAGCACTACCTGGATGGTACTTTAGGCTAGACTTTGTTAAAATATGAGCCGATTTTATCCAACAGTCATGCAGTTGCTTGTTCTGTACAAAATGACCCTTTTCCACAATGTTTTGGCTATACCGCTATAGTTATAACAGTCTGATGTTTTCAACTGCTTGTGCTCATAGATAGCTTCATTTTGATATATAATATTCCTGGACATACTGCTTTTTCTTGGCAAATGAATGCCCTTAAAATTGGGTCTCAAACACTTTACATGAACCTAAAGTGAATAGCATATAATTTTCACAAGTAAATACCTTTACACTTGTAGTTAAAGCCGTATGAAAAATGCCATTTTCATGGATTGATCCTCCAGTTTTCTCCTAAGACGCGTCTTTCAGAATGTCGTGTACAACTGCTGATATTTCTTTAAATCTGGACCTGTTTGTCGAATGGTTATCTGGTTAGTGTCGCCTTTTAAAAGCAAAGAGTTACGAAGATATAGTTCAATACGTATATAATATCTCTGTAACTATTACATTTATGGTAAATATTTATGAATGAATCTCAACGGGATAGAGGCTGAATGACGTCAGATGGGTATTGAATTGAACCCTGAGTAATTTTTACATTAAACATAATCGTGTGGGGTATTCATAAAGCGATGATTTATTAATTTGTTTACTTATTTATGAGTTAATTCAATTGATTTGTGCGCCTCGAAATTATTACGATAATCCCGGTTTCAATAATATTTATGAAATTGACGCAATTCTAAAAATTAAAACTATTTTTGAAGTCCGTAACTTCTTTTTAAAAGAAAACATATTTATTGATATGCATACCTTAGAATCTTTATCAAAATTATTGTATTTCCTGTCTTTTTATTTAAATATAGCAGGCAGTTAATTAAGAGTATAACTTTGCATTTCTTGTATCAATGTTCGGAAAAACCGAGACATTTTTACTTCGTTGAGTGTAACATGATGAAACTTACTTTGATATATATGTTACAATATACACGTTTTGAAGTATCCCCTTTCTTAACTCTTTCATTTGGCTAAGCTCTAACATAGTATCACAATATAAAATTTCGAAGTGCATTTTAGTTCTCCTATTTATTGCTCTATTCAAAACATGACTGCAACTCATTTGAATTAAAAAGAAGGAACTCCAAAGATGCCCTAAAACATTAAACAATTTATACGTTAGAGGCTTTATTAGTTGGCATAAATTGTAATTTGTTTGCTTGGTTCATAAAATATACACGAATACTTATATATTCATAGATCAATACAAATGTTTTAGCATTGTAGAGAATTTTGCTTTTTGTGTCTAAAGTGATAGAAACGATCGATAAATTAAAGTATTTCTTTGATATCATTTAAAACTAGCTCGTTAACCTAAGTCATCATGATTCCGAAATAGTTCAAATAGTATTTACTTTGCCATCAATCTGACTCTGACTCATAATCGTGTGATTGCTGACTGGAGATTTCCCGGTTGTGTCGTTAGGCAGGACACTTTTCAGACAATAGCCGTTGTCCACCTTGATAGCAGTGGTTCGAATACATTGCATGTCTCTCTAGTGCATGGCAGGATCTTTTCTGCGTTCAGGATCACAAAACGGCGCAAACAGTTTTCCAATTTTACCCCGCTTTTTGCGTGTGCGCTTGCGTGCAAAGCGGGTATAATTGGAAAACTGTTTGACTCTTTTGGACGCAGGGCTGATTTGAGGTAGATAAGCGATGAAAAAAAAGAGTTCAGAAAAAATAACCATCACGATTTCTAAACGGTGCATGTACATTGTATATACTTGCCTAAGCAGAGTACCCATGAACGTCTATGTTAGCTTCATATATCAACACTTCAAATGAACTCATTGAATGCTGTCAATACCATTTGTAGTGTTGTCTAGATGAGATTCTTAACCAAGAAACTTTTTGAGCAGCCCACATTTTAATTAAGCACGGTACGTTGTAATGGATATTAATTTATTATAGATAAACACAATAAATGGTTAACTGACTATAATTTGATCCAAATTTCAAGTTTTGTGGAGTCATTGCCCTCACCTTAAAAATATAATTGACAAAATGCTTCTTTTACATAGTGAATTGGGCATCATTTACACAGCATGCCGATAGAACTCTGAAAAAAAGTAAAGTCTTAAGCGACCGTCTAAAGACAGGTTCTTTTTGTATTTCTCGTACATATTTTGGTATTCCTTTCCGCCAAAATTTTGGTCCTCTCACTGCAAACGAGCAGTCAGCAATACGTGTTTTGGGAACAATTAGCAGGGAAGGCTTACTTGACGATCTTAATTTATGTCCAGTTTTATTGATGTTTTTCAAATTCATTAGATTATATACTAAGGGGCTGTTCCCCGGACATATCTAAACTTGGGTGTAAGATCTTTTAACTTTCTCAGAATCAGAATCAAAAAATCTTTGCCCCCGTTTAAATGAAGATCATAGATTATATGCATTTTTATGCCTAAGCATGGGTAGGGGTCACCAAGCAACGTTTGAGATTGTAATGTTGTATTATAATTTTTCGATAAACACCATGTCCTGAATTTCGAAAACGTTGGGTGCTTCAACTGCAATTATATTAAAAACTTTGTTCATGAACAATGGCAATCCAAAGAAATGAAGAATTTTAATTGGTTTAAATCGCATCACGTGGGGAAATCCGTTGATGTTTATTTCTTTATTTCTGTATAAAATGTAAAAGGTACTTTGGGAGCCCCCCCCCCCCCCCCCCCCGACGATAGAGCTGTAAGTCCAGTGTTGTAGGAACTCCGAATTCACTCGTCCCCCCATCTTCACGAGTCAAGGGGTATCGAATCGATAACATCTTCTCGAATACCGTAAGATAAGTAAAACGTTCGTAACCTTTTGGCTCGACAAGATTTCGTCTCCCCATCTATTACCATCTATCACTATTTGATCGGTTTAGAATTGGAACACTTTCAAAAGAATTTAACTACAAGCATGCATCTCTGATGCTGAGCCGCCGTTTACAGTGAGTCGACGAAGACAATCAAGCGTCGTTCTCAAGCCTGCTCGCTAACGCCGATTTCGTTTAATGCTGGAAAAATACTAGATAGAGGATAATTGTTTGTTTAAGTGTAAAATCGATTTATATTTCATTGAGTGAACAACAAAAGCTATATTTTCACGAGTGGCAGAGCATTTCTTTAATGCAAAAATAAGACAAAATGTGAAATTTCTAGGACATATTTTCGTAAAGCGCGTCATTTTGCGCGTGATTGCTATGCAACGTTCATTGTGACGTCACTTATTTCGCCCCGCATAGATGACGTCAGATAGGATGAAATGCACAAAATCAGGGTATAAGTTTTTGATAATTTTACTGCTTTTGCGGTGAGTTTATCAAGTGATAATCTACCGTTATTTCTCGATAAACCACCGAAAAGCATTAAAGAATCAGGAATAATTTTCTGGTGACAAATATCTTAAGAAGTGACCATGTTGTGAATTTTTGGGTCCAATTTGTAAAGTTTTATGCCAGCAAACTTCGATAGCGAGATAACAATACACTTTTAATATGCGATCTAAAAAAACAATAACAAAGTTGACTTGAACCCTTACTTTTTATTGAGTATTTTAATTGTTTCTTAGATCTAAAAGATTGCAATTAGAACCCTGTACTAGTCAGATGTGTTTTAAAAATTATGATGAATGGTTAACCTTTTAATAAAGAATAAACGTCATCAGTACATTGTGCCTGTGCTATATTTAGTTGATTTATTATGGTCCTTCCTAAATATAGGCTATCCATTGTCTTTTACAATTTATTTCATAAACAAACAATGAGCGAGATATTTATCTCATTTCTTTGATGAAATCCTTATCTATGAGGGTTCGTCATAAACGAAAATATATATATAACTAAAAAGGCACAAAAAAAATCATTTTTCATAAAGCACCTAAAGAACGAATCGCCAGAAGTATCGCATTGTTGAAGCGATTTTCTAGCAAGAACCAAGTATATTTCTTACCATCCTCAACATCTATATTAGGCAATGTCTACCTTTGCTCATGATTTTTACATGGACATCAACAAAGGAAATACAAAAATTAGCTTATCGGGCTCGACGATAAAATAGGAAAAAAAGAAGAATGTATTGAAAATTTGTAATTCAATTCATCACCTGGTTTCAATGTAAATACAAATCTAAGCCTATAGTTCCTTGGTTTGGTTTTTAAGCCCAACTGAAATTTAAACCATCAGTTTAGTATTACTAATCATCTAACACACTCGTGATTGCCTTAATGAACTTGAACGTAGTAATTTACAAAGTCACGTTCGAACTGCTTAGATTTCTGTAATTGAGTAATCACATCTTGGCTATTTTTCAATCAATACAAATTGATGGCAATGTGTACGAAGTTTTACATCAGATCGACCAGTGGATTGGCGTTGAAATGTAAACTAAAATAAAAACAGTCACGTCCTGTGATTTTGAAATTGAAATTGATCTTTGGGCTCTAACTCAAACGGGCATATTCACCAGAGGCGAGTGTTCCAGTTACTGAATTATATCATATTTTTATCATATTTATTTGAAAATATACTTTATATGGCAAAAACGTAAATATATTATAAGGCAAATAGTTAGTATATGAAGCCATCATCCGTGATATCTACACAAAGTTTATCCCAATTAATTGATACAATAAAAATGTCTGAACTACACTTGCAATCAAATTTGCTAAATCCATTTTGTGTGAACATATTTGCAGGGACTGGCTAGGTGAAATGAAATTACACACATTGAGTTGCCAAAAACAGAACGAAAAGACACGTTCTTTCGTTTTGGGTGATGAGTAACAGCATCTGGGCCCAAGGTTATAAACTTTTTCTCAGGTTCAGGCTGAATTTTCTCAAAATTTAAATTAAAATAAATATATGTAAATAAAAGATAACATTAATAAGTTGTTATTAATAACAACTTATTAATATCATATTTTATGTTAATACATTAAAACTAATAATAAATCAGAATTACGGCCCTAATCTCAAATTGAAAATTGAGAAATTTTTAATTGGGCCTGAGAAAATTTTGTAGCCTCGGGCCCTGGTTATAAAATAGGGCATAGCCTAGTTTCAAAACCCGAGAGCAGCAGGTGTAACTTTCATTCTCCATTATTGATCAGTTTATTTCTTTAATAATTGGAAATTTTATTTTCATAACCGCAACTAGCCTCAAAGCTTTGAAGTGTGTTCTATTGCTGTGAAAATGATTTCATTCGACAAGTCGGGGTTTTAAAATAGCCACAACCCATTCACAAACTAATCTTCGACAATTCGAGTTAATAAAATCAAGCATGCAGAACTTACATCATACGACTTCAAAGAAATATTTGAAGATAGTAATTTTTGCAAGTAGCACGTAGACCATTGTAGCGAGTACAGTTTATCACAAAGTGAAATTGACAATCATCTCAATCGTCTCGAATAAAATCATTCATAACCACAATCACTCGCTCAGCGGCCCAAGCATTCACTTTAGTTTACTGAACAGAACAGAACAGAACAGAACAAAACATATCTTTATTTACATCCAGGTACAGAGTAGTGTACAACATGGGCAAAAATCAAATTAACATGAAATATAAATATTTTTCGATTCCGATTCAATAGATGTATAAAGCATAAATAAATTCTTTCGGGTGATTATTTTCCAATGGAATAGATCTAGCTTCTCTGTAAGAAAAGGTCTAAGATTGATAAAAATAAAAGATTGTTGTCTCGAAATTGTGGATATTTAACAAAAAAGCGAACAAACAGAATATAATTATTTCTTTAATGCTTTTCGGTGGTTTATCGAGAAATAACAGTAGATTATCACTTGTTAATCTCACCGCAAAAGCAGTGAAATTATCAAAAACTTATACCCCGCTTTTGTGCATTTCATTTTATCTGACGTCATCTATGCGGGGCGAAATAATTGACGTCACAATGAACGTTGCATAGCAATCACAAACAAAATGACGCGCTTTACGAAAATTTGTCATAGAAATTTCACATTTTGTCTCATTTTTGCATTAAAGAAATAGAATAATCGTTTGTTTTTCGTGTAAATAAATTCTTTCGGGTGATTATTTTCCAATGGAATAGATCTAGCTTCTCTGTAAGAAAAGGTCTAAGATTGATAAAAATAAAAAAAATGTTGTCTCAAAATTGTGGATATTTAACAAAAAAGCAAACAAACAGAATATGAGAATTTCTTTAATGCTTTTCGGTGGTTTATCGAGAAATAACGGTAGATTATCACTTGTTAATCTCACCGCAAAAGCAGTGAAATTATCAAAATTTTTAACCCTGCTTTGGTGCATTTCAATTTTCTGACGTCATCTATGCGGGGCCAAATAAGTGACGTCACAATGAACGTTGCATAGCAATCACAAGCAAAATGACGCGCTTTACGAAAATATGTCCTAGAAATTTCACATTTTGTCTCATTTTTGCATTAAAGAAATAGAATAATCGTTTGTTTTTCGTGTAAGATCGATTAATATTTCATTTCGTGAACAACAAAGCTATATTTCGTGACAATGTAGCGTTTGTTGTTCACTCAATGAAATATAAATAGATCTTACACTGAAACAAACGATTATCCTCTATATATTTGTCCTTTTGTTCCCAAACCAAAGAAAAAAGTTCAAAATTTTCAAAGACACTTCGAAACCGTTCTCAACGATCAACGCATTAGACTTCCAATCTGGAAGTCGTGGGTTCGATCCCCGGTGGCAGCAAATATCCTTTCCGACGTTTGTCTCTCACCAATGGGTAGATAATCGTAAACCTATGTGAGATAGCAGTCGGAGGCAAGGAAAGGGTGTACTGGTAGTACAGGTGAAAGAAATACCGGGAATCCATTGTTAGGTGCTTCGGCCGTCGCGATATAACTGCGAAATTGTTGAATGCGACGTAAAACCCATTCAAACAAAATCATCGATCAACACTTCAATCAAATCGATCGAATATTGGTATGATTTTTCTTAGCTGGAGTTGGTGTGTAAGCGTCTGATTTGTCCTCGAAGAAATAAAAAATAGTAAAAAAAAGTACGTTATTTTTTTTTAAAGAGGGGTAAAAAAATATCGCTAATTTCATCGACGTTGGACGAAATTAGCGATTAAATTTAACAATCCCATTATTTCATTCAAAAATGGCTCCTCCCACCAATTCATTATCATTCGTATATCATTTCTAAATCATTCTCCTTATCAATTTAACTTTGTTCCCAACTATAGCACGTATACTATAATAGCAAGAGCAACGAGTCTGGGCCAGGCTCCATTCAGCGTTGGATGCGAGTTGAGTAGTACATTTATATATCATCAAAATAACCTTTTTAAATTTACTTAGATGCTTGTATCACATTTGCCATTTCCTCTTCGTTCCTTTTTGTATTATTTTCTTGTGGTTACATGTATGACCCTATGTACATTATATCTTAATAAAACAAAACTTATTATATAGTATGCTTTGATATTTATTATAATTCTTTGAAGTTAAACGCCACAATCAACAGTTGTTTTTGGGTTTTTTGAGTCTTTGTTTACTTTTGACGGTTGTAATCATCGGCTGAAGCAAAAATATTCCTGCTTTTGCAAGAGATATAGACATAGATTAATCTGATGATTGTCCATCTACCCGATTGTCCTGTTTTAAGCAGAAAAGTTTAGAGATTTTTTTTTATTTTACAATTAATATCGATTCGCAATTAGTATATCAAAAGTGCTTACATCATTTTGCTTTAAATGCAATCCCGCATTATTCAGCATGACAAGGGTTAATAGTTTGTTTACATGCATATTAATCTTCTGTAACCACGTGAATATTTATGAACTGGTCGAATGCCACAGGAGTAGATAAGACCACATATACTGAGAACACACAGAAGTTATGCAGTTTCTTGAATGACGATTTCACTTACAAAGTAAAGAAAGTTTATTCATTTATCATTTATCTATATCTCAATCATTGATATATATACAAATGGCACGCACGATTCATCAGTCTTCGGAATATTGTTGTAAACACCTTTAAACAACTAATCCAGCTGGAGTGACCTCACTGGGGGTAAGTTCATATCGGACTCGGTTTCGACCCGAGTTAACCGGGTTTCCATCAGAACGACCTCGGTTTCGACACTAGTGATGTCATTTTAACCTTTCAACCTCAACGCTTCTGATCCTGGGTCAGACCGGTGTAACTTGGGTTCCAAAATGGCGTCGAAAATAGTGCACAATAATTCGATTACATAAAACAAATGTTCTCTTTTACTTTAAACGACAAATACTTTTTTTCTTATTTTATGTTGTATTTTGCACGTGTTTATCACATTTCTTAATGGGATAACGATATTTCATGGTAAATTAATTATTGTAGCGGTAAATGTGAAGTTTGTTCACTACCACTAGTAGGTAACTCCGTTCACATGAATGTGATTTCTGCGCATGCATATTACAGTTAATTTTAGATTATTACATCATCTCACGCGACTCCCGGGCTGCCATTTGAATTTCCCCTGGAATTTACTTCCGGGGGTCGTTACATATGGTAAAAGTAGATCTTAACGAAAAAATAGTGCGGCTTGAAAATGGCATTTTGAAGTGGAGAACAGTGATCCACGTGCATATTTATTTGATTTTTTGCTAGTCTTGCATCTCTTCTTTAATATAAGGCTTGGTTCGATCTTTTTTGTGCACGATTTCCTTTCCGGGAGGACGGATGAGCGACGGTGGGCGTGCCCGAACTAACTTACCTCTTCATAGGTAGAAAAAAGACGGTTCCTTTACTCTGGCTTGAATAGCCCAAAAGTTAAACCTAAAAGACCCAGTTATTTTAGTCTCAAATGATAGAACAATGAATGTAGATGAAGCGCTGGTGACGTAATATATAAACGCATTGTTGTGGAATGCGCTGCAGCACTTGAAAGTTGAGCAATTTTATATAGAAAAAAGAAGGCCAAAAATCGGGTGGGGTCTGACCAGCTATTTCATGGAAAAAGCTTTCGAATCTTGACTTTCGATTTTTTATTCTGCCAGTCTGCTTACTTCATGCTGCCATACTGCTATTATGTTATTCTGCTAACTTCTTTCTGCCATTCTGCGTTTCTGTCATTCTGCTAACATCAGGGGCATAGTGTTTTATACTGTAGGCCTATATATACATGTAGAAGACAAGGGATATCGACCTGCATCATAATATCGAGACAGTGTTGATTTGTATTCGCAATTGTTCTAAATCGCGTTCCATTCACTCTCTAAAGTCGTTCAGAAACGCTCATAAATGACTTCTAAAAAAATGAAGTCTATAATACATTAAAAAATATATCGCTAGAAAAAACCGCGATTTCACTGACATATTTGAAATTGTAAGCGTCAGATTGGATCTAGAAGAAATAGCGGTATATTTATAGAACCTGTAATAATTTTTTTTAATGGATGGTAAATATCGCTTTTTTGTGCACCCTGAACTAAATAAGCTTTATTCGATTACCCCTTTATCTTCACCCAAAACTCACTCATTGCGCTCATTCAATTTTTATTCCGAAATCATTCTAAAAACAAAGCTTCGTCTTGATAAATTCTCCTTATCTCGATCATATTGGTATTTTAAGACACCAACATGTTAATCTATATAACTGCACTGAGTTGCTGTCCAGGAAGTTTAACGTTTGTCCATCAAACAGACCTGAAGTACTCGGGAATGCCGCGCACAGACTAATTTGCTAAATAATGTGTCTGTCGTTTAGAGCAACTTATTCGAAGAAAAAGATCGAGCTTTGTGGAAGAGGACGGATTTACAAGTAATGGATATTATCTAAAAGGATTTCGCCAGGATTTTTAATTTCTATTTATGATTTTCTAAACCATATATGGAAGAAAATATAACTTTAATATTCAGTGAAATCTAGTGATTTATTTTTATCAATGATCCTGATCTGACCTACTATGAGTAAATACCTACCCGCTATATAAGGAAGTTTACCATATTTAGAAACAGTTCATTTTATTTCAACTTAAGCGGAGTGACTGATCAATGGCGTTTGAGGCCTTATATCGATACTCATTTCCGAAGATATTTAGTGTTCAAAGAACAAAATGTAGAGTTCTTGAACACTAAATGAGTAGTCTATCGAATCAAATAATAATTAGAATAATAAAAATTATAATAATAATATTAATAATAATAATAATAATAATAAAAATAAAAATAATAATAATAATAAAAATAAAAATAATAATAATAATAATAATAATAATAATTATAATTAAAACAATAATAATAATAATGATAATAATAATAATTATAATAATGATAATAATAATGATAATTGTTTCCCTACACATATGTGAGACAACGATACCTCTGATGGCTATTCGTTATAGAAGACAAGGGAAGCTATGCGCAAAATTGGGTATCTCTATAGAAATAGTCATGTAGTGCGTTGTTAAAGTAGATCTATGACCGGAATATCCTATCTACGGCATTATTCAGACATTACACGCCCATGTGTTCAGGATTATGACATTCAGTACTTTCAGTGCTTTGATTAAGACCAGTCTCAATATACCCCCTCCACTTTTACAGCTTTTTGTGGCAATCCTCACGTGATTTTGACAAGGAAGATCGGGTGAAAGGTTTGAAATAACTAAATATTAACCCTTGATCCCGGAATGTTCCTGCTTTGGCAGGAGCTATAGACAAACATCAGCCTGCACATATGTGCAGTCTGATGTTAGTCAACATCACCTGTTTCTCACTTTCAAACCAGAATTGTCAATTGACTAAGTTTTTCAAATAAAAATTGACCTACAATTGGTACTTTCAGTGCTATTTGCCCTTTGATTTTGATGAAAATTTGTAGCCAAAATTTATTCAGCATGACAAGGGTTAAAACGAATTATTTTCTGTCATTTAATTAAGTCATCAAAAAAGATAATTCAGCGGTGAATCAGATTGTGCACCAAAATCACTTGCACTGTATTATCTGATTTTGTTCAACAAATAACGCATTTCAACCTGTCAAAGCATATTAATTCAAATCTTGTTATCAAACAGGGTCTTTCCCGTCTGCCATTCATAAAAAATAGAGGTCTTAATCCATGAGAAAATACCCTTATTTTGATAATAGTAACCTTTTATGAAAATCTCAATTTGTCTAGCTTGTGGCCTCTTTGCATTTTATTTGAACAGTTTGAAAGTAAGTCGGTATATACAAAGGTGATTTGCGACACTCATTCTTTGCCACTATTTGTCTCTCACCAATGGGTCGATAATCATAGACCTATGTGAGATAGCAGCATGAGGCTAGGAAGGATGTAATTGTAGTACTGGCGTGAGAAATACCAACAATCCCTTGTTGTGTGCTCCAGCCGCCGCGATATAACTGAAATAATGTTGAAAGCGGCGTTAAACCCCATTCAATCAATCAATCAACAAAGGTGATTTGAGATCGATGCTCTTAAATGTATGAAAGATGAAAAATTGACTATCACTATTCTTGAAGATAATCCCAAAATGCTTTTCTTATTGGTTGCTCAATTCACTGTGCTGCCTCTAGTCGACACTGTTTGCAGTATTCAGGTGTGACAGGATACAGTTAAGAGCATCGTGAAATTGGCAAGATGAGTAATCTTGGAATGATTTTGGAATGAAATTGAAAGAGTGTGTGTAGCGAGTTTTGAGTGAATTCAAAGGGATGTAATCCAATATCTTCAAGATGAACAAAATTTACGATACTTATTACCTCCCTTTATTACCTTTATTAAAATATGCATTCAAGTTCTATAAATAGCTCCCTTTTTCCTCGAGAACCTATCATATGCTTACAATTTCAATTATGTCATTGAAATCACGATTTTTTCTAACGTTTCTTTTTTTAATGACGTTGTTGATTCCATCTTCCTCAGTTAGTTTGGAGCGTTTTTGAATGGTTTGAGTGAGTGTTTAGAATGAATGATTTGAGCGCTGAGCGAGTACGTTAGAATGGTTTTGATCGAGATGGATATCAATTTCACGATGTAACTAACTGTAAACATCATGAGAAAGGTGTAATCGAAATATATTATTGTTATCCAGGTAAGAATGCCTAAATGACTGCTTAGGGTTTCAACTGTCTTAACCTAATTATACAAATCGAGTAATCCTAGACTCACCTAAATTCAAGGATTCTCAAGCGTAAATTCAATGAGCGTTGAAATTGAAAAAAAAAATGAAGACATTGGGTAAAAGAGAGAAATTGATTGAAATAAGCACATTCTAATTTGTATTCAATGTTTTCGCACTTTATTGCCTAAGAGTCAAAAAAGGTTTGTTGGACAATAGTAACATAATAAAGGTAACATATCATCTTATTCACTTTCGAAATAACATATTTTTCTGTTTTATAAAAAAGGATTTTTCCCAGGATTAAAACTTTGTCAGCTGTTTTGTTATTCAGGCAGGTTTTCTTGGATAACGGATCATATGAAAGTGAAATTCATCATTTAGATAAAAATGTACAATTACGATATAGAAATAAACCTACAAACTCCAATAGATTTTGACAATAAATTGGAAATAAGTATTTACACATGTGTAGATAAAAGTAGATATATAAATTGCTAAATAAATGAATAAATTGCTATATAGATAAATTGTTAAATAATAATTATTATAATGATAACTATTAAAATATAATATTTACAAGTTGTTAAAATCATTAAAAACTATAAAAAGAACGTTGACTGTGCATAAGTTCCGCAAAGTTACGTAACATTTAAGTTCACTTTAGAACTACAAATCTTGCTATTTGTACAAGATTTTTAGTTATCGGTCATTACCAAACTGTTTATTGTACAATCAGAAAATCGCAGATTTGATTGAAAATTTCCTGATACAGATCAAACACGTGTCTCAGCGGTAAAGATTTAATATTTTTATAATACACCAACCAAGGACGTTCTAACAAATTGGTATTGAAGTAGGAGATAATATAAACACTGACATGTTCTCAAACATTTCAAGTAGATATTTGCTTTTTGTGAATGATTTTCTCTCCCAGTTCATTAATCCCTTTACAAGTCTATAACTTATTTTGTTAATGTAAATATAAGTTTTTTCCAGACTCTACCCATAAGCGTTATATAAACAGTGAGCAAAACCATTGCAGCATTTAAAGGCATTAAAATGACAGAGATTTCTTGTAATATACCAAAAAGGCGATATCTCTTATTTCGCGTGTAAAATCAGTCGCAAATATTAGCCAAAATAGAACACTTTATCTTATACATGTACATCTTTATAAGAAAGGGTTGGAACCCTTGATAGAACCCTTTCCTATATAGATGTATAAGTAAAAGTATGTGATCAAAGCTCAGTTTTGTCTATTGTATAGACAAAATTGCCCATTGATCACTCACTTTAATCTGTACATCTATAAAACTCGATATAGAATGTCAAGGAAGTAAACGTCTTAGAAATGAAAACAAGCTTTTGACCGGGATATATTTTATCGAAAACGTTTTCATCGTAAATGCACCTATCACCAAACGAAAATAACAATAATAGATAAATAGATATAACGACGAAAAGTCTCTCGAATAGTGATCTAAAACTCCGCCTGCATTTTGAAAACATTTGAACATGTCAAAATACATTTATGAATTGATTGCGTAATACGAGAATATTTGAAAATAAGCGACAATAATTTCTTTCAAAGAGGTTGTCTTATTTTTATTTCATTGAACCATGTTCACATGTTCATTTTTCAGCATCCGCACGAAAGTAAATATAGTTTATTTATGTGATATATATATATATATGTATATATTTATAATTGTGAGATCATCGCAAATTTCCTTTTAAGTCATAGAAAGGTAAAACATGGTTTGTTGTCAATCTCACAATTATATATATATAAATATATGTATATATATATATAATTGTGAGATTGACAACAAACCATGTTTTACCTTTCTATGACTTAAAAGGAAATTTGCGATGATTTTGCAAAAACAAAAACTTGGGGTTTTTTTGTTTTTTTTTTATAAAAGTATGTTGTTGGATACAATTCCTCCCAGGACTATTTTTTTGAAATGCTTTGATCATGTCAGCTGGTTTCATCTTTTCCACGTCGTCATGCAAAATGAAACAAGATACTACCAACGGGGTCATTCAAAAAAAGAAAACTTTTGTAAGTAAAAAGTGCTTATTTTCCAACGATTTTATCCATCATTAAGCAACCAAGAGCCCTTAACTGCCTGTACGTGGTGGTTTGTGTTCAATTTAGTCGACACACCAATGCACGACTTTTTAAGCACCGTTTTAATGTTATTTCAATTAATAATATGACCTAGGTCGCGTGAGTGAAATACGTCTTTGAACGTTTTTGATATTACACGGGTGATTATTATACAATTAGTTACATCGTGAAATTGACAATCATCTCAATCAGAACTATTCTAAATCGCTCACTCAGCGCTCCATTCATTCATTCTAAACACCCACTCAAGCCATTCAAAAACGCTCAAACCCATTGATATCATAGAATCAACAACGTCTTTCCAAATAAATTTGGATAGAGAAAAATCGCGAGTTCACTGACATAATTCAAATTGTAAGCGTCAGATAGGTTCATGAAGAAATAGGAAGCTATCTATAGACCATGTAAGCACATTTTATTTAAGGGAGGTAATCAATATCGCTAATTTTGTTCGTCCTGAACAAAATTTGCGATATTGGAATACTCCCATTAAATTCACTCAAAACTTGCTCTACACACTCAATAAATCATTCCTAAATAATTCCCAAATCATTCATCTTGTCCATTTCACGATGTTGTTAACTGTACTAGTGAAAGCATTGTGCAAGCAAGCTCATTTTACAAACAGCGTTATATGTTTCGCGGATTTTTTTTAATCAATGAATTTCAAGAAGCGTGTATAGGTAAATCATGCTATCTGAATGTTTATAAACAGACTTTCGACGAGTTCAATATAGAAATTGAGACCAACGAATTTTTGCTGTCACGGTCTTTTTACTATACTGAAGATCACAGAAACACAAAACTACTGGCATTTTATCCATGCTTTGAATGACATCTGGAAACGTCATGTGTCACAGCGTCAAAGAAACATGCTTTCAAAACCTACTTCATCATGAAGAAACTAAAGTTGAAACGACAAAAAGCATTGAATATCGATACGGAGAAAAAATTGTTTTTCTTTATGAGTTTCTTTACTTTTTCAGTGTATACGAGGGTTGTCCCAGAAATTCGTGAACTTTTCCGATTATTAAAAAATCCAGCGTCCGATTAAAGTAAAACTCTTGAGTTGACAACACACGTTAATTTGCAACAGATTGATAATGGTTTTATGGGTTTGATATGTTCATGTTCAGAAATACAGCTATAAAAGACACGCTCGGTAGGGGTAGTCGGCGCACTCCAAATTTGTCACTTACGAATTTTATATTGTGGATGTTTGAATGTCATTTATTTCAAAATTCTTGAAAAGTTTGGTATAAAACTAACATTGTTGAACGCAGTCATCTTTCGAGTCGACGCATGTGTTTTTTCATACAAATTTCATTACGCAGTGCGCAGTTATGAAGGTTTGTTATATCTTAGATCAAGTCAAACGGCGCGTTAATGGCGACGTCAACGGGACGTGCGGCGCACAAAATCACTCATTATTAGTACTGGATCGCGAAATAAGTCTTATACAGACCATGAGGGCATTCGAAATGAAGAGTGTCTGTCAGTCTGTGTGTGGTGCACACTCATTTATTACCGATAAAAGCGGTAAAGACAGAAGCTGACTTAAGGATAGTAGACAAAAATGTTCGAGTTGGGAAGAACCAATGCGAGCAGCGTCGATAAAGGAATAAATTACGTTTTAGACAGACGTCAAACAAAACGCCTGATTGGATGAACAGAAATTAAGAAAGGTAACAGAAACTAAGAAAATGTAGTAGTGTATGGTTAGATAGGACTTGAGTCGCGACAGTAAACGATAGGTATCAAGACTTGAAAGAAATATGCATGCATTTTCGGCATCAAGAGGGATTCAGAAGCGGTACCCGCGAAATCCGATATTTCTTTGGTGGGTCTACCTTGAACAACAGTAGTGGTAATGTAATATAAACCAAGGTATCTAAAACAAAAAAAATATTTCCGTTAGTGTAATACAGTTAAAGTTCCTTTTTATTGAATTGCTAAAAATATAACGATACGTTTTGTGAAAAAATAACATTTACTGGGGTTAATAAAGATACGATATTGCGTATCCACGCTAAAAATTGAGAAAATATTTTTAAAGCAAATATCTTATTGAGTGCTAACAAAAGGCTTTATCAATAATGCTTTGAGATATGTTTTAACAAAGTTTTCTTTTCTTCGTAACTAGAGCATATGGCCGGAAAGGAATAAGTGAATAGGTTTTGAAACGACGTTTCATGTAATGAGACGTCGCAGTAACGTCGGGCTATTTTATGAAATTCAGTCATATTTTTGTTTAATTTTAAAATAAAATCGCTGTGTAGGCTAAAACAGCGCACTATTTTACATCATTTTAAAGCGTTTGAATTGCTCAATCTTATAGACAGTAAATTATGATACCCATGGCTGTGAATGAAAAATATTATCAAGTTTATTATGAAAAAATCGCTAAAAAGCGCATGTAACGCGTAACATGCTTCTCTTTCAATACATGTTCAAAATGCCATAAAATCGCGGATACACTCTTTATCATAATACAATTTTATATACAAACACATAGAATATTGGCTCTAATGCAGTGTGAATTTCGAAAGTTTTGGATGAAATTTTACGAAAATCTCTTCACGTAATTAAAATAGCGGAAAGTGTAACGCTGCTATAAATGAAGCAAAAAATGACGACTGAAAAATTTCAACGTAAAAATAATCATACAAAATAAAGGAAATTGTCAAATCTAAACACATTCAAGAAAAATGGTCAGACTTTTATTTCTTCAGTTTGAATTTGGTTTATTTTCGTTCCTTAATTCAATACAATATTTTAGCGTGAAAAAGTCTGAAAAATGTCACGCTTTTTGAAATTACGTCATTTTTTCCGTACCATTTTCGCGAGGAGTTACCAAATTCTTACCAAATGTCGATGAAATTAAATAAGAATCAAACTAGAAAAAATGGTCAGTCTATTATTTCCAAAAATATATAACAATCTATATTTTGTGAATATAACGCTTAATACAAGAATACTAAAAAAGTCTGAAAAAATGTCACGCTTTCTCATTTTAATGACGTTTTACGTTTTACGTTTTATCGGCTTTTTCGAAATTACTGTCAAAAAAATCAAATACTCACGGGAATAAATTTAATAAAAAGTTCTCCTCGGTTTTGATGTGTTTAAAGTATAGCAAGACCAACAATAATAAGTTTTTTGTCTTTTTAAATACCATTTTTAGTTTGTCGGAAATTCAATGCTTCTGTTTATATAAAATTAATTTTGTTTTGTAATTACAGAGATTCTTCACCCTGTAAATATTTGAAATGCCACTGAACACGATAGTTATTCACATTTTTAACCACCTCTTTTGGTATAATTCAAAATATGGCATATAGTCGTTTCAAATGAAATGCGTTTGATTTTTCTCCAATTTTACGCTACAAAAATAACGTCAAAATACGTTATGCTTTATAGCCTCAGTTCGCTGCGACGTCTCATTATAAAACGACGCTATTATAGCGTGCGCCGACATCCGTTTACTAGCGTATCAAAGTACACCACCTACACATGACTTGTTATGAAATTATTATCTGATGTATTAAATTTACTAAACTTTGGTTCTTAGAATATCCATTTCGAGCCAAGAATCTTTTGGCCTTGTTTCCATGGCAACCATGCTTGTTTTTTAATAAATTTATGTAAGCTTCAATAATTTGATTGTGTGTTGTTCTTATCTCATCCTGATATTTAAAGAAAACCCTTGATTATGCGTGGCCATCCCCTATTTGATTTTGGTTGGCTTTTACACGGAATTGCTCTTATATCTGATCGTTTCAAGCAAGGAACCAAATATTTTGAACAGTTCGGGTGGTACACAGGTTAAAAGCATGTGTATATCTTAATAGTTCGTTCTCCATTAATCTTAATTACACCGTTAAAATGTTTGCCAAATTCTCGAATTTACGATAAGTATTTGTTTTTTTATCTCTATGTTAATATAAATATACAAGCGTGAGAACATTTGAAAATTGCCATGGAAACAATCATTTTGTTTAACAACTTGATACACATGCATTTTACAGTAAAAACATCTTGAAATTGACAATCATTCCGTTCGAAATCATTCTTAATCATTCACTCAGCGCTCCATTCATTCATTCCAAACACTCACTTAAAACGATCAAAAACTCTCCGAAACCAATCGAAAACAATTCAAAATCGTTCAAGACGATCAGCATTTAATTCAAATCGATTGAATAATTTTACCATTTTATTGGCTCCTATGGATTTTAAGGTGTACGATTGGTCCACGAAGAAACGCAACCAGAAAAAAGACGTATATTTTATTAAAAGGAGGCAATGCATATCGCTAATTTTGTTCATCTTAAACAAAAAAATAGCGATATTTGTTTACCTCCTTTTAATTTCACTCAAAACTCACTCCACACACGAATTCAATTTCATTCGATAATCATTCCAAAACCATTCATCTCGTCAATTTCACGAAGTTATTAACTGCAAATCTGTCTTTCGCGAGATTTCGTAGAAATTTGCGAATCAGAGAATATTTAATGAGTTGCCACTATGTAACAAACTTATTGAACAAGTGATCGTAAATAATATACGGGGGTTTCAAAATTATTTCACTCCTAAAAAGTAGGCAGCATGATAAATGAAAGTATTGCATTTCTCAGCAATGACAGCTTCCAATCGTGAAACCAAGATAAAATTAATGTATTCGTGAACAAAAAAAACATGTGTCCTTACTCTGATGTAGGACACCTTTAAATGTTTATAAGTATAATCCATAATTAATGCCCTGGCAGGGCGGGGCCTAATGGAAAAATCGGCTTTTTTAACCCCAGTAAGTGAAATCATTGGATGAACTTCTTGAGCGCTTTTGATTTACCCGAGCGTTAAAAGAACAGAGTAGGTGATATAAATTAGGAGTCTGTAGATGTCTCTGTTCTTTTTTTGTTTCATTATGGTTTGTTTGTTTGAATGGGTTTTACGCCGCTTTCAACAATTTCGCAGTTATATCACCGCGGCCGGAGCACCTAACAATGCATTCCTGGTATTTCTTTCGCCTGTACTACCATTACACCCTTTCCTAGCCTCCGACTGCTATCTCACATAGGTTTACGATTTTATCAACCCATTGGTGAGATACAAACGTCGGAAAGGATTTTTTTCATTATGGACTCAAGTTGTAATGAGTGCTTAATTTACATTTAATGGATTCCTTGGTCGGGAGGTAGAGCGTCTTGATCAAGGGATCTCGCGTTCGATCTCCGGCTTTACATCTGGACTCTTGTATTTCCCCACACATTTCGTGAATCAGTGAACTTCTCAGAAAGCAGAATCGTTGGGCATAATCTTAATTGAAAGAATTTATTTTCAAATTTCAGTTGATTGAATCACACAATTAAAAAAAAGCTTTAACGCATGGATACGTTTCTGTCTATCAATCAAATGTGTATGTGATCCGTCGCGCAAAAAGGGACCATCTCGGAACTCTGTAAAATAAATATTTGAAAAAGAGATTGGGTCCAGCATTTGTCAACCAGAGGACGAATTTCACAAAATCTTTCATTGGAAGGTAGGTTGAACATTCAAGATTCAGAAAAGAAGCACATTGCGAAAAGCTTCGAGCCTTGGCAGTCTGCGCAAACCGCGCAGATTGACTTGGGTGGACGCTTTACGTTCTACTCAGATGGTCCCATATCGCTTTACGGGTCACATATATATTAACATGACAAATTTAATACCTGGTAAGGTGTTTTTTCTGTTGTTATTCTTTTTCACCGACCATTACAATACTTCAATAATTAAAATGGAAACAAACTGCAAAAGGTTCGTATCAATTAAGTATAGGTGAAATGCGTGAGTGAAAATCTATCATAAGTTTTGGCAGATAATGTTGCTATTTACAACGCTCTTGCTTTGATATAAGAATTCACAATGAATCATAACTGGTGAAGAGGAAAAACAACGGAAGTGAAGGCCTTAAATTATTTTTTCCAACATTTTGATTATATTATTGTTTCAAAATGAGTCATTAATTGTGCATTATACTTCGTCGGATATTCTTTATAGCGCAGTGAAAACATCCACACTTAGGGTTAAAAATACCATGAAATTGACAAGGCGAATGATTTAGGAAAGAACATAAATAGGTGCGATGAGTGAGTTTTTTGGGTTAAATTAAGGGGAGGTAATCCAATATTGCTAATTTTGTTCATCCTGAGGATGAACAAAATTAGGGATGAACAAAATTAAGGATATTTATAACCTCCCTTTATTCAAATTTGCAAGCAAGTTTTATAAATAGCTGTCTATTTTGAAAAAAAAAATAATAACAAATTCAGATGCTTACAAATTCAAGTATGTAAGAGAAATCGCGATTCTTTCAAAACTCGCCCTACACACTCATTCAATTTAATTCCAAAATCGTTCAAAAATCATTCATCTTGTCAATTTTACGATGTCTTTAACTGTAAATCGATCTAAAACAGACAACTATCTTCTATACCTTTGAAAGACCCATAGATATACTACATTGCCACACACTCTTGAAAAAAAAAAAAATACACCTTTTCTCATCTATAGCTTAATGCCAGCAATCCATTTTAAGATGTTAGGTAATGAAAAGCCCCTCTTCATTTTAGCTTTTGGAACGGATGAGGTTAAGCTACGTTTAAACTTTTTCAAATGCATTCAGAAAAGGTCACCGGTGGCATAACGGTTTTTAGCTGACCCCGGTTATTCTGCATTAGTGCGCCTACAGATCTCCCGTTTCGTAATAATTGAACTTCTGAACTTTATTTGCGCTCCAAAAGAGAAAAAAGAACAACAAATGATATTCTTGAGTGATTTTTAATCCGTTTTAATGGAGAATAAGAAGTGATTTTCCTAATTTCCCTTATAAGTTTTAATCTGTTAAAAAGTTAACGAAACAGGTGAGTCAGCATTGAAATGCGACCTGTCAGACGAAAGGGGACCTTCTCGCAGTGGCAGAAGATATTGAACCGGGTACATCAATCGAGAACCCTCGGCGATTTTACGGAAAAGACCTCTGGAATACGGGCGCAGAATGTCGCACATGGGTAAGGATGACGTTACATAAAACAATATCAACGAAAGAATAAAAGTGGGCATATTATAATTTGGTAACAAAACGCAGTGTTTTACTGCGTTTTGTCATCAAATTACAATATGCCCAAAATATCTCCAAAGACGATCAGAAAGAATAGAGAAAATGTGATTTTCTTCAAGCGTATTACCCGATGTACCACTATGAGCCGTATTACCAAAATAATGACCAAAAATTACTATCCTAACGTCCGAGGTACTTTCCACTTTACGGAAAAGTTCGTGCTGTGTACCAAATGCCTCGGACGTAAGTGTAGTAAATTTCGGCTTCTGGCGGGACTTCGGTCAGTACGCTTGCAGAAAAAGAAATTTTTCTTATTTTTTCTGAACGTCAATGGAGATCTTTAAGGCATTTTGTAATTAGAAAATCAAAACGCAGTAAAATACTGTGTTTTGTTTTCAAATAATAATGTGCCCAGTTTTAATCTTTCTTTGATTTTATTATGCCCAGCCATCTTGATTTTTGTGACGTAATGTAAACCCACGTGCCAAATGGCTCGCTTTTGTGTATGCGCCCTTATTTTCCCCGAGGTCTGTAACGTAGAATCGCCTAGGGTTTTCGACTGACAGGACCTCATTGGTTGGCCGCCATCGGGAACCCACGGCGATTCTACGGAAAAGACAGCGAGAATAATAAGGACGAAACCATTAAAGCGCATCATTTTGCACATTCGTTTATATGACGTCACAATTATTAACCATTCCGCTAAGAATGACTTTGCATAAACAAGATCAGCCAAAAAATAAAGATGTGCATATTATAATTCAATAACAACATATTTTGATATACCAAAAACATCTCCGCAGACGACCGGAAAGCATCACCAAAATGTTGTTGATGTTGTTGTTGATTTCGAGCGTACGAAATAACAGAAGTACCACCAGAAGCCGAACTACCTAAAGAATGCCCCAAAAATGTCTACAGTTAAGTCCGGGGTAATTTCCAGTTTACGGAAAAGTCCGAGCGATGTTCCGAATGGATTGACCAGTATGATATTGTCCCTACAATGTGTTGAAAGACTATACATGTAATACATTCTAAACTTAATTATTAAACCTCGTATTTACAACTTTCACCATGCTACGAGGTTTTGGAATTAAAAGAAATAAGAAAAAAATATATATATACCAGTAGATGATAATTGTCTACTTTAGTGTAAGCTAGATTGTTTCTTTCATTGGGTGAATAAAACCTGAATTTTCAAGTGCGACAAATGAAGTACTTTGATGAATTCATTGAATCCTGATCAGACTCTGCACTTCAAACTAGGTAAACGTGTGCTGTCCATTTCGATTTGCACGATCATGACACTAAACACGTGATTGATAAAATCATTTGCTTGAAACGTCATATATTTAGCTCATTCTCATTTTACTCGCGTCTGTACATAATTGATAAATTAGCGATCAAAAATAAAGTATTCAAACTATTGAAGTAAACACGTGGCAGTATGGCTCTTCGGTTTAGACACGTGATGAGCCAAATTCATTTCGATTTTACTCGCGTCTGTACGGTAATGATGGATTGCTGATCATGTCGCTCATTTATGGAAAATATTGAATCGTAATAATTAGCATAAATTTTGTTCTTTCTTTATTGAAAGGTCTTGACAATTTGAACTATGATTGTTCTTTATGGTTACAGTAAAATCTAATCTATATTTAGATTCTCGACGTCAGATACAGTAGACGTTAATTCCACTTCATCTAAAAGTGTTCTTTTTTTGCACTATTAAGTGTAATGAAATATACTCTGGACAGTGTTTTGGAACATGATTGATTCTATAGCGTCCACGTTGTCAGCTTTGTCTTTATGTTTTGGTGATGATATGGTTCATCCTTCATATATCTGTTTATTCTATATTAATGTTTAAAACACACAGGTGATAATTCTTTTTAAATTATAAGGATGTGAAACAAAAAAACACCTTGGAAAGTCATACAGTATATAATTTAGCCTAGAAATTCAGGTGTGGGGCTTTTTTTCAAAACAAGCTTATCGTAAGGTATTCTGGATCATGTTTGATTGTTCAGTGTTCACATTGTTACCTTTGTATAGTTAAGAACAACATGAGATGATAAACTAAATGGTTTTGGAATGATTTTTGAAATCGGCATCAAATCGGGATCAAAAATAAATCGAGACAAAAATTTCAACATGCACACATTTTTTAAAAAAAAAACGAGCTGAAATCAATGTGGCTCGGTGTACGTCGTCACCGTTCATATTAGGTTAATCGTCGTTAATCGCCTTCAGGACGTTTTCGGTGGTTTTCTTTGTGCAGCTTTCCAAATTATCAATTTTCTTATTATCTCACAATAATTGCTGCTATTCATCTTTGGAGTGTGGACATTTATGTTGGCATAATAAAAAGGAAATTGAATTGACGTAGCATCAAAAGTTGAAGCTAAAAACGTCACGTCAAATAGATTGAAAACGTCGACGTTTTTTGCACGATTTGATATTTCATACGTTTACGTAAGCACTACACGATCGTTTTTCTGTCGCCAAATGTTAATACCAAAAGTGCAATCATGGTTTATTTAGAATGTCCAAGTGTAGATTATGAGTCGGCTACAAATGATAATAACGATCTTGAAAAATTGTGTGTGAGTGTGTCTGTGTGTGTGAGTGTGTGTGTGTGGGGGGGGGGGGGGGGGGGGGGCTCTACGAATTTTCGATGGTCTAACCAAACATCGTTACGACAGGTTGTTCAAACTGCAGTGATGATGTTTCAATTAACCTATTGGCATTGTGAAATACTACTTTTTCACCCTAGGCAACAAATTACGTTAGAGAATTATTTCGTGAGAGATTTGATCACTATTTTCTTTGAATCTATTCAGTAATATACGATTACAATTTTTCCAAAGTAATCGTGTTTAGTAAAAGGGCGTAAATATTAAATTTACATATACCCATTTTGAAAATTTCTACATGTATATTCAGCCTTTACCCGGATTTCTTTTTCTGTAATGTGTACTTTGCAACATATATTGCGAAAATAATACATTTAAAGAAAAGGGGAAACGAAAGAAACAAGCGTTATCAGGCAACTATAGCCGTAAGTCGGAAAAACGTCGTTTTATTGCGGGATTGGACATTTCTGTGGACAAATGAAAAACTAAATGAATTTTGCAGTTTTCTTTCGATTTTGAAAAATCAAAGAGATTGAAAATTTAAAGGAAAATCTATTTTATTATTTTTTTTTCCTGTGAAATGTCATTTCGATATAAAGCAACATATTTCTATGATAATGGGTTGAAATTTCAATTACCTAAAAACGACGATTCTTATCCGATATGGGACATTTCTGTGGACAAATGTATTTTTGAATAATTTCTTTATTTACCATCAAAACTCTATAACACGCATAAATAAAAAACAGAAAGGAAAAAAAACTATTTTTCTTACATTATTTCAGACAAATTCGTTTATAGCTATAAGAGATTTCGACCTCTAATTTTTCCGAATTTATTTTTCTAAGTATTCTCATATCTCTACATAATTTCAAGTTTGCTGATAAAATGCAAGCACTATTAAATTATCATTCTAATTAAACCCAAATTTTGACCTTTGACCCTTCAGTGTGACCTTGACATTGAATCTACAATCACGAATTTTGCATTCAACATTTCCCCACGCAATGATTAACAAATGCACCAATGTTTTTTTCAATTACATACATAAATCTTAAAGATATTAACGTTTTACAATTTCTTTCGTGAATTTGGTTGTCCGTCACTATAAAAAGTAGCACGTAAACATATCTTTTTTTTTTTATTTCTAACTCATAAGGACATTTAAAAAAAAACTTATCAAAAATAAAAAAAATGGTAGTGTAAGGAATTGTTCATAATCTTCAAAAACATTAAATCCCAATACCTAATTTTCCTTTTTCCTTTTCTGCTAATCCAGGGGAATAACGGAAGTTTTATTTTCTATATTATTAAACAATATAATGTTTTTCCAGATTCAAACAAAATTAAGATTTCTTTTCCGAAGTTTGTGATATAACAGTGTGTTTTTTTCATATATCCGATACCAAATTCTCGTCCTTCGAAATGATAAATCATTTTTTGTGAATTTTATTTATATGGTTACCATAGAAACCTCTTTTTTACATGAAACTAATATGTAGATATTTTTCCTGTTTTTTTTAATTCTCCATTGAAATAACAGTTGAAAAACTTCCTAAAATTGACAATCAGTCTGTTCAAAAGCACTCAAAATCATTCACTCAGCGCTCCATTCATTCATTCCTTACACTCTTTCAAATCGATCAAAAACGCTCCGAAATCATAAGAAAACAATTCGAAATCGTTCAAAATGATCAACATTTGATACAAATCGATTGAATTATTTTACGAATTTAATGGCTGGTGTGGATTTTAAAGTGTACGATTGGTCTACGAAAACACGCAAACAGAAAAAGACGTATGTTTTATGAAAGGGGGTAATACATATCGCTAATTTTGTTCAAGATGCACAGAATTAGCGATATTGTATTACCTCCCTTTAATTTCACTCAAAACTCATCCCACGCACTCATTCAATTTCATTCCAAAATCATTTCAAAATCATTCATCTTATCAACTTCACCTTGTTATTAACTGTAGTGTGCAAGTTTTCCTGTTCTAGTTTGAACATAAGATGAGTCAGAGTACATGTATCAATGTTATCTTTTAGGATATTTTTATAAAGTGTTTTAAGCCGGATAAGCAGAATTTATTATCCAACAAATGATAACCATAGGGTCACGGGAAAGTTCAAGGATTTATTTTAAAATGTATTTTCTTTTGTAATGTAGATGGTTTTTGAAGTCTTGAAAATGTTGCATAGAGAAAAATACAAATGTTTGTTTTTTTAAATATATATATACCGAAAAGAACTTCTAAACGGCCACTTGGTTTCTGCTCAAAAAGTCATATTTCATTTGGTATCTGAATCTGTAAGGAGTTGAACCCTGTTAGGAAAATCTTTCAGGGGGAATCTTCAATTAATGTTGACCCGAGAAGATTTGAGGGAGGCAATGAATTTCGAGCGGAATTAAAAGGTACTCCTGATTTCAAAATTAACATTGATTGGTGGGGTTATTCTAATATTTTATGCTTGTGAGAGAAACACAGCAATCGCAATGTTATTTTCTTCGATTATTTGATATCTGTCACGCAACAGTCATCGAAGTTTGTCACTTATTTGATTTTTTTCGGGTATTTCTGAGACAGAATGTTTGACATTCCTCTAAAATGTGCCATTTTTGTGACTTTTGCAAAGGAGGGTATTTGTGTTTGACCATTTACGAAAGACTCCAGGGACAATATTCAAATCCACTTGTCCCTATGAATACGCCAAATGGAACGGTCACAGATAACTACATCGTGAAATTGATAAGAAGAATGAGTTTGGAATAATTTTGGAATGAAATTGGGTGTGTGGAGTGAACTTCGTGTGAATTTAATGGGAGGTAATCCCCTATCGCAAATTTTGTTCAGGATTAACAAAATTAGCGATATTAATTACTTGCATTTTATCAAATATGCATAGAAGTTCTATAAATGGCCTTAAATTTCTACAAGAACTTTTCTGACGCATACAATTTGAATAATGTCAGTGAAATCGCATTTTTTTCTAGCTTCAATTATTTTGAATGGCGTTGTTGATGCTTTCTTTTTCGGTAAACTTTTGGCGTTTTTGAATGGATTGGATAAGTGTCTGGAATGAATAATTGGAGCTCTGAAAGAGTGATTTGGAATGTTTCAGTATACATGTTACTAGGACTTGTGCTGGCTTAGAAAATCACAACATAGAACATAACTTAATCCTTCACGGGTTTTCATTTGATATTTCAAACGATTGTATTCACTCACACGCAAGTGTGCGTTCAAAGCAGGGTTCAGGGTATAGATGACAAACAATTCGCAATGTGTTGTCATCCTGAAAGTTCTAGCAGATTCAATATTAAGAATCGACAAAAATAGCCAAGGAGTGGCGGGCGACTTATCAATTGTGACAATGCGCCACGTTATACTATTTTTGCTTTTGGATTCGAACAATAGAGTTAAAGTCTTCATTGAGAAAATCCACTGTGGGAAATTTCAATATTCTACAAATAGACCCATGTTTCATGTTTGTCCACAGTATATTTATTACAATTGGTAAGTAATTTTTGTCAATGAACTCCCTACAATTGTTGACAGCCTTCCTTATAGGACTACAGAAAAAAATACCTGAATATATTGCGTGTTAACTTGTACCGTATTTCTCCTAATAAATGCTCCTTGGAACTATACATAACCTGATCGGGAGTTTTTTATTGTGTGTATTTTCTTATTTAAAAAAATTCATTAAATTTATGTCTTTTAGACCTATTTCCCTTTAATTTGAGGTTAATATCCTCTAAACAATTATACACCCCCCCCACCCCCCGATATTAGGCTTCGCTTCTATCCATTGAGATGTTTACTCGATTTTCCAGCTAAAGAAAAATTCTTATCGTCGTACATTTTTTATCGTACCAGCTACCTTTTCCATTTAGAAACACCTGCATTTAGCCTTAACATTAATAACCCAAAAATTGGGCGTAAATGTTGAGTAATCAAATCCATTAACATACGGCTGATCTTGGTCACAGGATGATTCAATCCCCTAGGGCCAAAATGATGAAAAACACAAGTAACCAAAAACTGACCACAATAGCCAAAGACTGACCACAGTGGCCAAAAACTGACCACGGTTAACGCCTATATTGTGGTCAATGTACTTAACAGATGCATAACTAGTCATTTTCGTCGAGGATATTTGATAATTATTAAAATATTAATGTTATTCTGTTTCTCGAAAAGGTACAATCTTGTAATATCGCAAAATCAATATGTGACCCTCCATGGAAGAGAAGACCAGCTAAGAAAATCATGAAATGAATATTTGAAAAAGAAATTTATTCCAGTTAATGTCAACCTGAGGTCACTTTTCAAAATTTGTCATTTTAAGGTAAAATGATCATTCTAGATTCAGAAAATCATTCACGCGCGAAAAGTGTCGGGCCTAGTCAGTCTACACAGTCCGCGCAGTCGGAATAGGATCGACACTTTACGCACCACCCAGATGCTCGCTGACAGGTGACATGTATAAAAATATATGAGCCTGTGCAGGACATTTCCAACAATTTGAAATTTTTGCTTAGCAAAGACTCTGGCCAGACTGTGCACATGCACAGTCTGACTAGAGTCGTGGCTTAGCACTTTGCAGATAGATCATGTCTAAAAGTGTCTTCAGACAGATAGCCAATATAACTATTGCACAGTGGAACTGTGGAGGCCGCTCAATGTTTGCACCGCGTGCGTGTTTAAAATTGTTGGAGATGTCACGCACAGGCTCACGTTATTTTAATGATAACAAAGAAGGTAGAATGATCATTCGAGGGACAGAAAATGTGACAGAAATCAAATTATAGACCATGGTTATTTGCGCAGTAAGTGCAACGTGGCGAGAAAAGGTAATTTTCGCACTTTCAAAATGATCCCTGTCCGTCCAAAGGGTCACAAATGCACATTAAGTAGACGGACCCAAGAGTACATACATTGTACGTACGCTAACAGAAGCAGAACAGAAAAGCGAATGGAATGGTTTTTGGTCAGACTGCACATCTTAAAAAAGTCACTTCCTTTTCGAAGTTAACTGATATATGTAAACACTGACATAATGCGTTATTTTTTCGAAACTTGCCTTTCTGTTAGAAACATCGACGAAAACATGGCAAATAGAGGTTAAACGAATCTCTAAAACATAAATAATACGTGTTTAGTGTTTTGTGTGAAAACATATCTAACTCGGTTGTTGGAATTGATAATTAATTATCAATTCCTCCAACCCCATTATTTTTTTTTTTCATACAAAACACTAAGTACGTATTATATACATGTTTATCCCCTCAAAATTTCGGACCTTAGAATAAGGCATATTGATAATTATTGCCAAAACAGTACTGCTTTTTTTCAAATTTCAATAAAGTTCAGTAGTGGTTTCAAGCGGTCAACTCGGGGTCTGCTTTGAATGTTGACCTTTCATTTCGTTTACTTATAATTAAAAAAGTCTACTTGCTTTAACAAAAAATAATAATTGTCACCTATACGATAATAGACGTCCGCATAAAGTACAATGACTTTCATAAGATATAAGGTACTGATATACCCTGCCTTTTTTCAAAAAGTAGCATTGTTTGTACTTCTTTTTAGTTGAGACAGATCGGAATGATTTTGCATTTTGTCTGCCAGGTAGCGAAAGCTAATTTTAAAGTTACCTTCATCGTGAATTTGACATATATCTCGATCAAAACCATTCTAAATCACTCAATCTCCGCTTCATTCATTCATTCAAAACACTCAATCAAATCGATCAAAAACGCTCCAAAAAGACCAAAAAGGTCACAACCAACAACTACATTCAAAATGATTAGAAATAGAATAAATCGTGGTTTCACTTACATTATTGAAATCGTCTGATTGGTTCTTGAAATAATAGGAGATTATTATAGAACTTGTATGCATATTTCATAAAAGGGGGTAATAAATATCGCGATTTTTTTTCCAAAATAAGCGGTATTGGATTAACTACCTTCAGTTTCACTCAAACTCCTTTCATTCAATTTCATTCCAAAATCATTCAAAAATTCACGATGGTGATAACTGTAACTATAGCGTAGCATAGCGAAATAACATTTACGATGCTTGTGAATCTCACTAAAGATGTATAACCATGATTTTTTCAGCTGACATCCCAAGCCTTTGCCAGTTTGAACAAAAAGGAGAAAAAAAGTGACAAATATTGTAAGACAGATTTGTCATCATTCCTTTTGAGTATTGTTTCCTTCCAGACTTAAAAATGAAATTAAATGTGTTATGTTCTTGTTGATGTGGCCACGAGTAAAGTCTGGCGGAGGAGGAGTTATATACAAAATGTAAAATCCAAGGGCAGAGCCGGAGGATTTTGCTTTGCATATAATTCCTCCCCCATTAGACTTCATTCATGGACCCTTCAACGCGAAAATGAAATTATATACATTATAAGACGAACACAATTCTGAGGTTAGTCTTTTTATAACCTTTCTTGATGTGAAATAGTCTGATTACTTTTTCTGGGTGTAAAATTACTGAACAATTCATGATATTGACATTTAGGGAATTTCACAGAAACGAATCGCGCCATTTAGCACGTGGGTTATATGACGTCAAAAGCATCAACGTTCCCGCTAAAGATAAGGTTAGGAATCATGGAATGGCAGAGCTCTCTGTGTACACTGTGAAAGACATGGCATAATTATGGTTTTTTGTGTTTTTTTTTTTTTTTTTTTTTTCAAATTAAGTTCTATGTAATTTCTTCTTATTTCATATATGCGTTTTACGCCATCGTGTTGAAATGACTAAATGTATATATAATACAAACTTAGTGTTTTGTATGGAAAAAAATATCTAACGAGGTTGGGAGAATTGAAAATTGTCGAGGCTCTGCCGAGACAATTGTCAATTCTCACAACCGAGTTAGATATTTTTTCATACAATACACTAAGTATGCATTATATTTATCTTATAACCTCTATTTGTCTTCTTTTCGTCGATGTTTCTAACTGAAATGCAAGTTTCTAAAAATAACGGTATTGTATCATTGTTCTAAAAATAACTATGTGATATCATAAAAAATATCATACGGGATGTTATTACACGGATATTTGTATAGTTATAAGATAAAAATGCAAACTGCGGCCAAGAATATCCTTGAGAAACGCTAATTGACTGCTGATAGCTTAATTAAACATTCTAAATATCGAATTCTTTTCTGCGTCAAAGATTAAAACGGTCACAAAACGTATTAAGAAATAGTGCGCCGCTTTTCACGCGCACTCACACGCAAAACGGGGTACAATTTTAAACGACCACGAACATTTTCCTATCGTGGACTCTGGATTGGTATGGTTGGAGAAATTTGACGTTTCAAAAATTTAGTTTGAATTATTTTGACACAATGGCCTTAATATGAACCTCTATTTTAGAAATCTGAATTATGTTTACATTTCAAACAAATGACCAAAAGGTGTTATATTTATATACGCCTTTAATTCATCATTGACCCTCATACCAAATCCTTTTGAAGGGAAGTTAGATATTTGAGTAACCCGTTTCAGCAAATTCTTTCATTAAAAGTCATTCATTAGCTTATTTAAGTCGGTACCATGCCTGTCTACAAATCATGAAGTTAATAACAGTAATGATAAAAACAACTTTTTTATACGTGTTAAGACAAACGTGTATATACAAATCTTATTTTCGAAAGGGTTCTCTTAAAAACAGATAAAATGATTCTCTCAATTCTTACTCTCTGTCTCTCTCTGCCTCCCTGTCTCTCTCTGCCTCCCTGTCTCTCTCTGCCTCCCTGTTTCTCTCTGCCTCCCTGTCTCTGTCTCTCACTCTCGCTCTCTCTTTCTCTCTCTCTCTCTTTTTTTCTCTCTCTTTCTCTCTCTCTCTCTCTCTCTCTCTCTCTCTCTCTCTCTCTCTCTCTCTCTCTCTCTCTCTCTCTCTCTCTCTCTCTCTCTCTCTCTCTCTCTCTCTCTCTCTCTCTCTCTCTCTCTCTCTCTCTCTCTCTCTCTCTCTCTCTCTCTCTCTCTCTCTCTCTCTCTCTCTCTCTCTCTCTCTCTCTCTCTCTCTATCTCTCTCTCTCTCACTTTCTCCCCTCCTCCCCTTCATCGTCTTCTTATTATTATTTTTATTTTCGAACAGCTTAAAACACTACATGTTTGCAATAAACAGAGATGATATCATTCACGTTATAATGTCTCCATGCTGCAGCATTTTTCAACATGCCATTTCATGCCAACACCTATGAATGATTGGGAATTATGTCTCATAATTACGTAATGATCTATATTAAAGGTCCACGAATCGAAATCTTATTACCGGGGTCTAAAGATTACGCTCCTTGGTCGAATATACAATTTCTTCTCAGGAGGAGTTAACCGAAAACGTAATTTTCCTATATTATCCTGTTGGCGGGCAAAATTTCAAAACTAAAGCTTGTGCAAAATTGTAGTTATGACATTTTGCTTACCCCACTGACCAAATAATGTTTTATTTCATATTTTTTTTCGGATTTTCTAATTCTTAAGCCATATTTCTGTCGAAATCTTTTAATCCCAGCGTTCATTGAGATCTTCCAAAACGATTACAAATACATCATTTTAAAAAACTATGTGACTATCGCTTTCATTAGTCTTTAATTATATCAAAGAAAAAGTCAAGAAAAGACCAAGGAAATATTATATCGGGAAAAAGATTGTTTCTATGCGTGTGCTCACGGTTATTTATAGAGAGATACTTGTTGTTCAATATCAATGGTTAATCATATTATCGATATTAAACCTTTTTTCTTTTACATGGATTGGGAAACAAGTTCTTACAACTTAGATTAATACCTCTCGATTCCACTTTCCGATTATCAGTTTGGCAATGACATTAATAACATACAAAACCTCGAAAGAAAATGGTGTTGTAGTCGCTGTTTTACAAAGACGGTTGATTTAAGAATATTTTTTTCTTCTACTGACTTCTTCGTCAATATGAACATTCCTAGAATATAAGATATTGGGGAGAAAAAGAAAGAATTTATGCATGTTATCGCGGTTATTTATAGAGAAACAGTTATTGTTCAATCTTTATGGTATTGATATTATTGAATTATTTGAAACGAAATGTCGTCCTAGTCGCTGTCGATATTTCGAGCAATTACATATTTAAAAAAAAAAATACTGTTTCTATGCAAGTAATAATCGGTATTTACAGATATAGTGGTCATAAGATCGATAGTGTTAATGTTGCTGTTATTCATATTTCAAAAATACTAAATTGCCTGGGAATTTAAAAATGCTAACATCGTCCAAATAAATAATAAAATATAATCAAATCTGATAGATGTCTGTCCTCAAACGTTCTTATATTTAGACTTGTCGCAATTAACAAAGAATTGGGGTGCCATTTTGAAGGATAGCCATTGTCACTTGATTTTAGATATCTTGAAGTATTTACCAACAAGGAATGATTGTTCCGATCGATTTTCCCCTTTTTACATTAATTCATCTGACATGTTATAAACACTGTTCTTTTGAAAAAAAAAATAGTGGATATGGTAAAATATAAGCTTATTGTCCAAAAGAATTATCCAAAAGTAAGCTGAGAATGAATGACCTTGTGACCTATTTCAATATTTAAGTTATTCGACAAACTATTTAAGTTTAAATACAGTAAATATAATGTGGGCGGTTATCCCCTATTTTATGAACCTGTGAACTATATCTAACGAATACGTTGATTCGAAAAATTCTCTTTATTGAAAAATAAAATATTTGATTGTTTGACATTGAATTTAAAAGCGCTAGAAAAAGAGAAATAAAGAGAGGGAGTGAGAGAGAGAGAGAGAGAGAGAGAGAGAGAGAGAGAGAGAGAGAGAGAGAGAGGGGGGAGAGGGAGAGATTGAGACTCAGACAGAAATAGAAGACGACATACAGAAAGACTGATTGAGGGACAGAAACGGAAGAGAGCGAGAGAGAGACAGAGAGTGAAAGATAGGAAGAGAGAGAGTGATAGGGAGAGAGATGGAGACACATACAGAGCAGGGAGAGAGAACGATAAAAAAGAGAGAAAGAGCGAGAGAGGGAAAGAAAGAGGGAGGGGGGGAGAGACAGACAGAGACAGACAGACAGAGAAAGAGACAGAGAGCGACAGACAGACAGACAGAGACAGAGAGACAGAGAATGAAAGAAAGATGCTCATATTCATTCCGATATTTGTATTTTACCAGTGGATAATACTATAGCTGACTTGAATAAGCATCTGAAGGCTAGAAAATAATCATTGTATTATGCATCGAATCAATACATGAATAGTAACGTGCTCAAACTTCCGCGATATTACTGGAAAACTACTCATAAATGGCTTTATTTCTTTAACGCTTTTCGGTGGTTTATCTAGAAATAACGGTAGATTATCACTTGATAATCTCACCGCAAACAGTGAAATTATCAAAAATTTATACCCTGCGTTTGTGCATTTCATCCTATCTGACATGCGGGGCGAAATAAGTGGCGTCACAATGAACGTTGCATAGCAATCACGCGCAAAATGACGCGCTTTACGAAAATATGTCCTAGCAATTTCACATTTTGTCTCAATTTTGCATTAGAGAAATAGAATAATCGTTTGTTTTCGAGTAAGATCGATGAATATTTCATTTTGTGAACAACAAAAGCTATATTTTCACTCGTGGCTTCGACACTCGTGAAAATATGGCCTTTGTTGTTCACTCAATAAAATATAAATCGATCTTACACTTAAACAAACGACTATCCTCTATGTCATTTTCAATCGACTAATTAAGAATGTTTAAAATGTAATGCATGAAGATAGACCAGTTGGTAATGTGGACACAGATATTACGTGAATGAGTTTTAATGTTGAAGGTCGTCTAGATCAGTTTTCTTGTTTGAATTAGATTCGGCGAGGTTTCTCAAGCCTTTTCTCAAGCCTTTTCGTCTCATATCTATTTAAAAATCTTTTCATTGAGGGTTTTAGCGACACAATATACCTTATTTACTTTTGGCTACACTTCATTGATAAATTGAAAAACTATTAAAATTAATGGACGGAGTTCAATATCTGGAGGATTACATTGCCTTGTCGTCGTTGAGAAAAAATAAACTAATTTGTCGCGGCATAGAGATATTATCATATGAATCATGTTTTATGTCTCTTTCTACAATTACGTTTCTAGCAGAGTTTAAAGTTGTAAAAACTTGTGGCCAGACCCTTTTGTCATGAGCATTTGTGTAATATGAAATATTATGTATAACAACATTGTTGTAATGATGACAATAAAATATGTTTAAACTAAGCAGAGTTCTATTGATTGATTGAATGGAGTTTAACGCCGCTTTCAACATTATTTCAGTTATATCGCGGCGGCTGGAGCACCTAACAATGGTTTCCTGGTATTTCACTCACCAGTACAACCACCACATCCTTTCCTAGCCTCCAGCCGCTATCTCACATAGGTCTACGATTATCAACCCATTGGTGAGAGACAAATAGTCGGAAAGAATGAGTGCCGCCGTCGGGGATCGAACCCGGGACCTCTAGAATGACAGTCCGACGCAGCAGAGTTCTAAAAGAGTCTTTATAACCAGTAAAACAACTAAGGTAGTGGACCATTAATAGCTCCGCAAATTTTAGGAAGTCACGTAATTTAACAGTGCTAATAGAGGTTTCCTTATGTTTTCACCAGGAAACCTTGGTTTTCATTGTTAAAGTTCACGACTTCTGAAAAGTTGCGGAACTATAACGGTACCACGACCTAAACGATTCTATTAGTAAATAAACACAGTCATCCATTGAAGAAACTATATAGATCTTGGGCCTGTTTTACTAAACATCTTACGATCTTTTTTAGCATATGCTGCTTTCATAGAAGTAACTAAATATGGAATTCTGTCATGCAGCACCTCATTCTAAAGACGATTCCAACGAGATATTGCAAGACAGAATCTAAAAATGAATGAAATCGTCAGGTACGATATGTAATTCCATTGATTCTATATCAGTTTGACCGTAGTAAGTACCATAGTAAATATGCTATATGCAACAGACTCCCATTTGTGATTTTGACTTACGATTATTTTTTCGTAAGATGTTAAAACTGGTCCCATTTCTATAAAGACCAACAAGAAAAATCTGACTGTTGAGTCCTTCATGATATAAGGATAATCTTGAAAATCCGTAAAATAAATGCCTGAAATTCAGATTGTATCCAGCTAAGGTCGATCACAGTATTGTTTGCTGAAGAACAGAATTATCAGACAAATCCTTTTTTTCATTTATGAAATAATTTCACTTGTAATTTCCTTGTAATTTGCTTAGTCCAGTATCCACAACTTTCTCAATATAAAATAGACCGGAACCCCCTCGAACATGTCTTGTAACTCACTGATGAGGATTCACATTCAAAAAATCAACTTAATACCTCAAAGCGTGAAGAAAAAAGTCCTGAAAACAATTATTTACTGGTAATTTTCTATGACAAGTATCCGTAGCTTCCTCAAAAATCAATGGACCGGAACCAAACTCGAACTAGTTCTGCAACTTATAGATACGGACTCACACACCAAAGATCAGCTTTTAAATATCTCTAAGGGTTTAGAAATAAAGTTTGTAAAACTGATTTACTGACAGACGGACGGTCAGACGAATGGACACCGGTAGAGTACTGATAATCAAGGGCCGTTTATGTACTGGCCTACGAGAAAGCACAACGTTTTCAACATTCTACATAGAAATGGTTCACACCACATGAATATTAGTAGATCGAAATAACTAAAACGGATTTCTGAATGAAATAACAGTCGTCAATGAAAAAGGTTTACGTATTATTTATTTTTTCCCCATTGAAATCACAAGTTAAAGTGTGTGATTAAAGGTGAATTTTGTCTATACAGGTATAGACAAAATTTAGCTTTAATCACTCACTTTCACTTGTAAATCTATTGAAATGGTTCACACCACGCCCTCATTATTAAGTCGCAAAATCAAGACGAATTTCTGAATGAAATATTTGTCGTCAAGATATAAACAGAGATCTGTCAAAGATCGAAAATAAATGTGTGATGTGTCGGACAACCGACGACTTGTTTTCGAATCTATAATTCCCCTAATCTCTGATAGATTTTTGTATTTTTTGCTACCCTTGTTGCTATTCATATTACATGGGAACTTTGTTGTTTCCCATCGCAAATTGTTGATATATTTGTGATCATATCGAGAAGTTCATATGAAACCCGGCATCGATCCTCAACTCGACAACTCGACAAATAACCGTCTTCTGGGGTGTCGCTCATATTGGCATGTGCTGCGGTAGCGACGATTAATACATGGAAATACAGAGAGTAAAGACACAAGTAACGTACAGGCTGCTTACCTTGACACGGTGTTTGCCAAAACTTTCTGACACTTACAAAAACGGCGAAACAATTCAATACTTAAGCCGTGAGTTCAGTATGACAAAATGGTGCGAAGAGTTTGTCAATTATTACCCGCTTTGCACGCAAGGGCACGTGCAAAGCAGGGGTAAAATTGGCATGGAAACATTTATATTAAATCAAAATTTGTAAGTTTGAAAAAGAAAGTGGCCAATTTCTAAATCCCTTTAAACTTGAAATTATGAATAAAAGTCTTCCTTTAGAACATTTTCGTTTTAATCGATCACCAACATTACCTTTTCGACTAAAAAAATCGAATGAAATGACATCATCAATTTCGCCTGAGTCATACAACAACGTTTTAATGTGATTTGTTTCAGATAATGAATGATGATGTTTGTTTCATTAAAGATCCATTATGTAATTGATCATTGATCCCTTTGAACTGTTTAACATGATTCAGGTGTATACATACATAGAGTTTCAAATGATTTCGGTTTTGAAGAGAGAATACTCAGCGAATAAGGGGCTGAATATCTCAGAAAACTTTTAAGGTAGTGGACCCGTATAAGTTTTGCAACGTTTCGGAAATAATGAATTTTAACGGTGTTAAACGAGGTTTCCTAATTAGGAAACCTCGGTCGACATCGTGAAAGTTCATGGGGTCCGAAATGTTGCGGAACTATTACGGGTCCACTACCTGAAAATGATTTATCTTACCTTACGTTATACTCTTCATATCGACGCTGTTAAACTAGGACTAGACGACTAGATCTATCTGTTGCATTGCAAACCTATGAGCCTGCTACATGTAACGGGTAAACCGTTATCTTCTTAAGTACTAAAATATTGATGTGGACGTCTCTAGTGGTATACTTGAGTGATATACCCATTTTTGTAAAATATATATATATATATTTAAAAAAATCCGATTTATTCAAAAAGTGTAGTGTAGTCCCCTAACTAAGTTCGCCATGAAGCATTTTTTATTCTATGTCAACTTTCTCAGATCAACATGAGCTTTTCGTATTAAATGAATGTGATTTTCGGTTTCATTTTTCCATGAACTCAATAAATACTCTCTTTATCTCTTAGGTGGTTTAACAAAGCACGCAATAAATCAAAAGAAGAAAAGTGTTTTTTTTTTTGTTTTGTTTTTTTTTTGTGTGTTTTTTTTAAATCTTGGAATAGGGCATTCAAGCATTACATGCAAATTTCCAATTACAATGTCTTTTCTGCATTATTATAATTTTGAGCAAGTACACTCGATATTGCTCAATCGACCACCTCTATTAAGCGACCACTTCTTTTAAGCGACCATCATTTAAAGTTCCTTCACTGTAGGCAAAATCCGAAAAAGTGGACATTCTAAAACAAAACATTGATTATTTTTTAATCTTATGATGTCGCAACCCAATAAAATCGTCTCAAATATACGGTTCTAATGGGTTCGAACATCATAGGATTCAGTAAGAATTAAGCGACAATTGATATAGGCCCATATGCTTTCAAAATGGCATGTATAATTCATCATGAAGTATTGTATTAGGCGACCATTCCCGTTAGCGACCACTTTTTGGCGATCCCCTATGTGGCCGCATAACGCAAGTTTAACTGTATATCATTTTGTTTGATCACACGCAAAAAAGCTTTACGAAAAAAAAATCAGTTTTACCCTTTTTACTCGATGTCATTTCATAACAAGCGATAGAGAGAAGTTTTCCGAAACGACAAACCTTAATACTTTTATATATGAATCATCTTCGCATATTTATACAGTGGGATTAGACTGGTTGTTGGTTGTGTTTTTTTCCCATTTCATACCTGCGTTAAGGCTAGAAATACCCTCTTAATCTCTGAATTACATGTAAAAGTTTATAGAAAGCTCTTTTCATAACACCGCAACTTTTAATGGTTTTATAACCATTGGTTTGTTACCCTCGATGTCAAAGATTATACAGTATATTTCAATCATGAGTTGTCTTAATTGGCAATTAATTATTCATGCATTAATTAAATATTTCTGAATCAGGCATACTAATTACGTAATCTACAAGGTCGGACGGAAACTAGGCGTGAAATCATTTTAATATTTCATACATGTTATATGTCAATCAAAAATAGACCATCTGGGTAATTTGCTAAAAGAGACGACCCAGCCATACTGCACAGACTGCGCAGTTTGACTAAGATCGAATATTTTCATATTTGACTGAATTTTCTAACCTATACTTATCATTCTACCTTACTGTTTAAGAATTTTTGAAATGCGACCTCCTCTGGGACCATCTGCCCTGTGTTCAGGATGTAAAAGCGTTTCGCGAGGGCTTTGAAATGATACCCCGCTTTGCACGTGCACATACGTGCAAAGCGAGGCATCATATCGAAAGCGCTTTGCTAACGCTTTCATCCTGAACGCAGGGCTGTTTTCAAGTTTTTACTATAGCACGTTCCAATATGGTATTTATTTTACATAACAAAATACCCTTTCATAAGATGCCTTTCAAATGCTTAATTGACGTACCTATATATAGACAAGGTCTCGAACCGAAAACCTATGAAAACACACTAGTCTTGACGTCAAATTGCACATGTAAATCAAACGAATGGCGACGTGTAAGAATAATGCCAGTAAACGACCAAAACCTCGTAACTTTAGCTTTAACAAAGTTGTAGTTACGAAGTTTTGGTCGCCCACTGACGACGAATTCTGCAGAATGGTGGCATCGACTTGGTAATAAAACACACAGGTACCGGCTGTTAAACATGCCTGGAATTCCAATCTCTGTAATAAAAAAAGCTTATCAAATTGAAACAAATTGGTGGAGATATTCATCAATGTTTATAAATATACAGAGTCTATGTTTAAGATCCCATAATTCACTATATTTATGTTCTTGGTCCTTACCCCTATACACATGTACATATAATTATACTGAAAATTATTTTTTTTTTCTTTTCTTGACAAGAAGCATAGACTTAATAAATTAATTTCATGCATAAGATCAACCTAAAAGTTATATAAAACTCAACCCTTTTAAGGGATAGAGTGAGAAAAGAGTGAAATATGGTGAGAGAAAGTGTAAAATAAGGTGAGAAAGGGAAGAGAGAGAGAGAGAGAGAGAGAGAGAGAGAGAGAGAGAGAGAGAGAGAGAGAGAGAGAGAGAGAGAGAGAGAGAGAGAGAGAGAGAGGGAGAGAGAGAGAGAGAGAGGAAAACGAGATTAAGGCAGACAGAAAGAAAAGAAGAGAAAGAGAGAGTGAAGAGGGAAAGGGTGAAAATAATGGGTAGAAGTGGAGAGGAGATGAAAGGGAGGATGACAGGGGAGAGAAAGAAAGAAAAAGAGAGAGAGAGACAGACATAGGGAAAGATATAAAGGGAGATACAGAGACAGAGATCTAAATGTGAAATTCAAAATAAGGCTAAAATGACAAAAACAAAATGGTATTCAGAATTAAACTTGTTTTTAGGGGTTTTTTTTTTTTTCGTTCAAAATCAAATTAACACCTGCAGTTTATTGTTCGTGTTTACTTGAGAAGAAATTTCGAAAAGAACATTAGAGTATGTAATAGTTGTAATTTAAATCGCTTAATTAAGCGTACCACCCAGTTAAATGTATGAACATTTTCACACGAAATTCGACACACGGTAGATCTTTGTACGTTTCAAAAGTCTTCTCTTAATTATTTTGATCGCCCAGGTTGATTTTAATATTGTTTCCTCTATATGTATTTGTTCAGCTTTTTGTAATTTCTACAATTTTAATTGTGAATATCGAATTCGGCACGTCCTCTCATTACGGGACCTAACAGTGAAATGGAGTTTTGAACGGCCACCTTGAACTTGTCATATTGTATATTTTGAACCATCCTCGGATATCTCGGGGTCTCCCTATTTGCTACGCTATATGTCGATATAGCGTAGCAAATAGGGAGACCCCGGGGAATCCGAGGATGATTTTGTACTTCCATTTATGTTAAGATCATCATTGCACAAAATAGATCAGTTTCCCCCAAATTTACAAGTTTGTAAAATGCCCGTTTTGTAGTTTTTAAGTTGGAATGCGGAGCAATTCCAACTTAGATTTAACAAAACCGCAAAATGAACACAATATAATTTAATTTCGGGTTTCTTGAGAACACATATCACGTGAACAGGATGTGATTACACTTCGGCCTATTTTGTGTATCTCAACATCACAAAGACATACAGTTTATTTCATCAAAAAGTAATAATGCTGTACAATTACACAACTATCACTTCCCGTATCTTATTAACACGCTAATTTATGTATAAACGATATTTATTGAAAATCGCGTACGAATATATTAGTAACACATGTTTGCATTACTATATTTGGAAATCATGTGATAAGTCAAGTCCAATAAGGTCAGCAATTGACAAGAGCACTAGCCAATCACGAGATCTGCTAATTTGGTAATGTCGCGATCTGTTTTCTCAGTATTGTAGCAATAGCACAGACCGATTACGTGATCTGCTTATTTGGTAAGGTCGCGACTTATTTTTCGTAGAATTATGTTATAGCTTCTTTTAAAGGTATAGTTTCTCTTTCTGAACGACCTTCTTTTGACAAGGTGTTATATTGTAAATTTCTGTCTAAGCTATGAAATAAAAATCTTTTCTTAAGGTGATGATACACTTTTAAAGTTGATAAATATGTTTGCAACATATTGTCGTTTTTTCATCATATTGCAGTTATCTACATGATTGTTTCATTGTAAAAAACCCAATACTCAGAGAGCATTAAGAGCACCACCGTACAGTTAGTTACATCGTGAAATTGACATTCATCTCAATAAAAAAACATTCTTAATCGCTCACTCAGCGCTCCAATGATTCATTCCAAACACTCACTCTAACCATTCAAAAACGCTCAAAGTTATTAAATAAATAAGATAAACATGTACATAAAAAATGAATTAAGCAAGAACCAATTCGCAATTTCACTGACATAATTGAAATTTAAAGCGTCTGATTGGTTCTTGACGATATAGAAAGCTATAGATTGAACTTTTATGTATATTTTATATAGGTTTTATATATCGCTAATTTTGTTCATCCTGAACAAAATAAGCGACACTGGATTCTCTCCCTTAAATTTCACTCAAAACTCGTTCCGCTCACTCATTCAACATCTTGCCTAAATCATTCCAGAATCGTTCACCTTATCAATTTCACGATGTTATTAACTGTACCCCCAACTCAGAAGTAGAGTAGCATATATTGATTTCATCATGTCTGTCTCTCAGTCCATTGACCTTTTGCATTCCGCTAGATAAACGGAGAAGCAATTGACCTGCAATAACGAAATGCCCTATTGTTTCGGGGTAATACATGTCACGGTCATCAGTAAATTTTAACAGTTTTCACTCTAACTGAACAACCAATTGAACCAAATCATAAAATTTGTCAATGACCCGAGAAAGTGTCCAATTTTGAAGTCAGAAAGGTCGAAATTACAATTGAACTTCGTCCAAGAATTGTCTTGAGATTCAAACTCATGTGTAATTGATAACTCGAATGGAGCAGAAGTCATTCGAAAAATAATATAAAAACTGTTTTGAGTGAATAAGTGTTCCCCTGTGCGTCCATTAGTCGGCTGTATGGTCCGTATTATTTTCTTCCTTTTTAGCTCACCTGAGCACAACGTGCTCAAGGGGAGCTTTTAGGATCACCCTGACTCCGTCGTCCGTCGAAAACTTTCTTAAGACTTCTTCTTCTCCTAAACCACTGGGCCAATTCAGTGAAAATTTGCCAGAATGTGACCCTCTTCAAAATTGTCGCTATATTCTAATTGGCCAATAAATATGGGTATGGCAGGGCGGGGCTTATTTTGAGCCCAAAATATTTGAACGACATCTCATCCTGAACCACTGAGCAGATTTCAATCAAACTTTACAAGAATATTCCTTTGATGACCCCCTTCAAATATTGTTGGCAAAATTGTCATTAGCCTATAAATATGGGCGTGGCAAGGTAGGGCTAATTTTGAGTCTCCTTTGTAATGAATTGGTTGGCAGGGTCTATTATGACTGCTTATGATTCAAATAATGTCTTCTATTCAAAAATTAGGCAAATTTGAATGAATCTCTGCCAGAAAATTTCTTGGATAAGATCCATTGGACCAATCGAATTAAGGTAAGCGTTTTAGGGTCATTCTGGCCCTCTTGTTATCATTTTTCTTTCATCAGATTCAGGCCTGTATAGCGATTCAGAGGTTTAAGCGTCTCTCGTTGTTGAAATACATTGATTTATATACGCCCGTCAAAAGACGAGACGTATTATGTGATCCCCTGTGGTGGGCGGGAGGCGTCAGCTTCGTTAGTAGCTTGAGGTCACCGTCTCTTGAACGCATTCCAACTTATCAGTACTTTCAGTACTTTGATTTAGGAATGGCATTTTTCGGACTTGACTTCGTGCCATCATAAATAGATTGGCCCGTTGTCATCTGTCATATACTGCAATAGTTGATTTTTTATTTTTTTATTATTTTTTTGTTGTTGTTGTTTGTTTGTTTGTTTTTACTATTTTATTTTTCAATTCGATTTTATGGTGAGAAGGGCATTTTCTTGCCAAAAGATTCCGAGTTTAAACTTTAATATATGTGACAATGTGTTCATTTGATCGTAAAGTAACTCAACACATCCTATTTATTATTCGTTCTTTTATCATAACCGTTTCAAGACAACGATGCGCCAAACATTCCCAATTAACTATTTTTTACAGCTGATAGAAATTTAACGTATCAGAAGTTTTGCTCTGTAACATGTCTTCCGATTGAAATTTAGAAGTCTTAATTTGATTTCAAAGCAGACGTTGTAAAAATAAATAAAGAAATAAATGGAATAAATAAATAAATATATATGAAGATAAAATCGCGCAAGATACGATGTCAATAATCTTAGTAAGGATGGTTTTGGAGAGACGTTATCTTGAGGTTGCTTAAAATTGTGGACAAATGAAATCTTAAATTGATAAGAAAAAGTTTGAATTGATATGTTTTCTCGGTGGCACACGCTTTTATTCCAAGTTACATTATTGCAAGATCATTTATACATGTACGTGTACAACGAATGTGCATTTTATTAATATCCAAATTGATTTGAAAAGAGTATGCTACTTGTACAGTTAGTTACATCGTAAAATTGACATTCACCTCTATCAAAAACATTCTAAATCGCTCCCTCAGCGCTCCATTCATTCATTCCAAACACTCACTCAAACCACTCTAAAACGCCCAAACCCAATGAAAAACAAAGAATCAAAAACGTCATTCAAAATGAATTTGGATAGAGAAAAGTCGCGATTTCCACAGTCGTATACCTGGTACAGTGCAGTAAAAAAGAGCCCAGTGTAGAAGCATGCAAGATGGCGGACGTAAACAACGGTAAAAAGTAGGTACATTTTCAATCGCAAAAATACAGGTTAATTTAACTGATGGTGTTTAATGATAGACACTGTGACCAACATGAAATGTCCGATTTTCTTATTTTCCCATTGATATCTCGTGATGCCTACTACACAACTTGGATTCAATCGATAAAGTTGGGTAAATAGCAAAAACCGAAATTGAAGCGGTGATCGTAAGATTTTTCCAGAATATTTGATTTATTACTAATAAAAGCACAAATGTCCAACGACCTATCGTTAGCCCAAACCCCCACAAACCATCCCAATTTTTGACAGCCCTGAAAAAGCATTGTGGAAAGTGATATTTTTAGTTTTTGTAAATGGACAACGGTCCAGTGCAGAAACAGGCCGTTTTTTCCATTGGTACAGTGGAGAAACAAGGTTTTGAGGCGATTTTGAACCAGTGGAGATACATTTTTGGAAACTGTGTAGACACATGGTTTGGAACCGTGTAGAACAAGCACGACGTTGGTACAGTTAAAAACATCGTGGAATTGACAATCATTCCGATCAAAATCATTCTAAATCATTCAGTCAACGCTCCATTCATTCATTCCAAACACTCACTTTAATCGATCAAAAACGCTCCAAACTCACTGAAAAGCATATAACAACAACTTCGTTCAAACTAATAATAGCTAGGAAAAAATCGGGATTTCACTTATTTAATTGAAATTGTAGGCGTCTGATAGGTTCTTGAAGAAATAGGGAGCTATTTAATGAGCTTGTATGCATATTTTATTAAAGGGAGGTAATCAATATTGCTAATTTTGTTCATCCTGAACAAAATTTGCAATACTTGATTACCTCCCATTAAATTCACTCAAAAGTCGCTCCACGCACTCATTCCATTTCATTTCTAAATCATTCCAAAATCATTCACCTTGTCAATTTCACGATGTTTTTAACTGTAAATAATATTTTTATTACTCACCTTATATTATCATAGACCAAATGATTCAACATTAAAGAAAAAAGGTCAAGTCAGGGTAAGTCTCAAAGGCTCAACATAATGCCAGAATCAAAGACGACACTTTGTCAACCTTTACCAGTATCATTAATTTGTTCTAGACCTAATCTGTCCGATTACCTTGAAGGTCGGACAGTGCCAAATCTCTAGAATTGAGCTTGACGCGTAAACAATTATCTATCAATCTTAACTTATTCAAACATTGAGGACAAAAGTCGAGGTCAGTGTCAATGTTCAAGTATGGTGCAAGATTCAATGATGATCTTTCACCAAATTTTACTTTCCACATCATATTATCGTAGACATAAAATTCCAAATTTAAGAAAGAAGGTCAAAGGTCACCGACAAATTTACAAGCCCACACAATGCCAGAATAAAGTACGATCAACTTTCAAACTTTATAAGCAAAATAAAATAGTTCTAAATTTAAAGAATGGATAAATGTATTAAATATCTCCCTTATGTCACTATTCGAAATAATAATTCGGCTACTTTCAATTCACGACGACAAAGTCATTATTTACCAACGTCGTGCTTGTTCTACACGGTTCCAAACCATGTGTCTACACAGTTTCCAAAAATGTATCTCCACTGGTTCAAAATCGCCTCAAAACCTTGTTTCTCCACTGTACCAATTGAAAAAACGGCCTGTTACTGCACTGGACCGTTGTCCATTTACAAAAACTAAAAATATCACTTTCCACAATGCTTTTTCAGGGCTGTCAAAAATCGGGATGGTTTGTGGCGGTTTGGGCTAACGATAGGTCGTTGGACATTTGTGCTTTTATTAGTAATGAATCAAATATTCTGGAATAAATCTTGCGATCACCGCTTCAATTTCGGTTTTTGCTTTTTACCCAACTTTATCGATTGAATCCAAGTTGTGTAGTAGGCATCACGAGATATCAATGGGAAAATAAGAAAATCGGACATTTCATGTTGGTCACAGTGTCTATCATTAAACACCATCAGTTAAAGTAACCTGTATTTTTGCGATTGAAAATGTACCTATTTTTTATCGTTGTTTACGTCCGCCATCTTGCATGCTTCTACACTGGGCACTTTTTATACTGCACTGTACCAGGTATACGACTGTGATTTCACTGACATAATTCAAATTGTAAGCGTTTATTCTAAAGTTCTTGAAAAAGTATCGAGCTATCTAAAGAAATTATATGCTTATTTTATTAGAGGAAGGTAATCAATATCGCTTATTTTGTTCATCCTGAAAATAAGCGACATTGGATTACCTCCCGTTAAGTTCACTCAAAACTCGCTCCCCTTATTCATTCAATTTCTTTCCTAAATCATTCCAAAATCATCCACCTTGTCAAATCCACGATGTTGTAAACTGTATCAAAGCATCATTTTCAATTACTCCGCTTCAAATCCATACAGTTAAGAATATCGGAAAATTGATAAAATTGGATGATTTTTGAATGAAATTGAATGAGTGTGATGAGCGAGTTTTTAATGGTTTTAAATGGAGGTAAAACATTATCGATAATTTCGTCCATTTTGAACGAAATCAACGATAATTGTTTTATCTCACTTTAATAAAATCTATATAGGCTAATATTTTTTTTCTAATTTTCAGTCTTCACGACCAAATCATAAGCTTAACTAACGACGCCGGTTAAAAATATGGAGTCACATGTATTTTATCGATTTGATTGACATGTTGATCTTATTGGACGATTTCAGACCGTTTTTGAACATGTTCGGAGATTTTTTGAGTGTTTTTAGTGAGTATTTGGAAAGAATGATTCGAGCGTTGAGCGATTGATTTTGAATGGTTTTGCTCGAAATGAATGTCAATTTCACAATGTGATTAACATTAGATATTAGACTACTACTGATCAACGCATTTTCATCATTTTCATCTGATAGATTATTACAGTTAACAACATCGTGAAATTGACCAGATTTGAATTTTGAATTTTGGAACCTTTTTGGAATGAAATTGAACGAGTTTGTAGAGCGAGTTTTGAGTGAACTCAATGGGAGGTAATCCAATAGCGCAAATTTTGTTCCGGATGAACAAAATTAGCGATATTTATTACCTCCCTTTAATAAAAATGAATACAAGTTCTGTGAATAGTTTCCTATTTCTACAAGAACCTATCAGCTGCTTGCAATTTCAACTATGTCAGTGTAATCGCGATTTTTTTCTAGCTAAGATAATTCGGAATGAAGTTGTTGTTATATGTTTTGCAGTGAGTTTGGAGCGTTTTTGAATGATTTGACAAATGGTTTGGAACTAATACATGTAGCGCTGAGAGAGTGTCTATAATGGTTTCGATCGAGATGATTGTCAATTTTACGATTACGATAACTGGGGCCAGTTTCATCAAAACATTTAGGACATATTTTTGTCTTACTTATGACTTTCGATCCAGTTACAACAACAATCACTTAACATAGATATTGATTGATTGGTGATACATGTATAGGATAGAAAACGAGAGCCGTGGTATATGGGAAATAGACACGAGCGTCAGCGAGTGTCTATTTCCCATATACCGCGGCACGAGATTTTCTATCTGACTTAGACCACGCTTTTCTTACACTATCTGTATTTTTTACCCGAACCTCTACATAATGAAAAAGATCAAAGGGGGTGTTCCAAATGTATAGTAAAATGTGCCCACGCTTAGATTTTTATGATATCGTGGGTAATTGTAGTACTGGGTATACTGATTTAGGAAATGACTTTTCGAGCTAGAAATCAAGTTCCCTATCATGTTAAATTATATCTAAATATTACATTTATAATCAAACAAAAAAGTTTAAGAGATACTGTGTAGCCAATATAGTGAAAGTAAGACTTTAACCTTTGAACTTGAGTTGCGACAAATGACATATTTTCTGTTTCTTTCTGATCTAGAATTGTTTTTATTTAATCAATATCAACCAAAAACTTTGTAGTAATTCTTTCAGACATTTGGGGCAGAATTAGGACATTGAACCTATAAGAAACAAAAGATGTTAAAAAGATATTTATGCCCAAGAGCAGGCCAATGACCTATTCTTTGTCAATTAACAAATGGCAATGACTCAAAAAATATGATGAGTAGAGTTATGGTTCTTGTGAACTGTACTTCTCCTCAATGGATGAACAGACCGACAGAGAGTGGTGCAAAACAACAGCAAAATCTCAAATATGTCTCCTAGAGGATATTACCGGCCCCTTTTTTCCCTTGCCATCCAAATAAAAAAATAATTTATTGTTATAATAATTTGTTTATACATGTATACTTTATTTCATAACTGGCCACGATTCTTATACTTGGCCAAGTCAATGATATCATCTTAGGTTCTGTGTAAATATGTTATGGAAATCTTTTATAGTCCCTGATAGGAACAAAAATTCTAGTTTTTTTGTGTTTTATTTTTGTTTATTTTTGTGTGACCTTGTTTGGTGACAATGACCTTGCACATTTAAGACTATCATAAAGTTTCTTGATGTGCTAACCTAAGAGATTATACATCCAACCAAAAATAAACATTGTATATCTTGAATAGGCTCGCATTTTTGTTTAATTTGCTAAGTTTAACCTTTTAGGTGAAATTGGATCTAGAACTTGAATGTGTATACATAGATTTAAGCAATTTTGATTGTTTCAGTGTGTAAAAAATTGTCAAGCAACATAGAACTTTTCATTTTATAGGCTTTACAGTACATGAAATCTATGCCTTTATTGATAAGTCTAAAGAAATTATAGCATATCAAACTACCCCACCCACTTACCTGAACATGGATTAAGACAAAGAGTTTTAATTTAACCCCTTTATGAGATATTGACAAATGACAGAATACCTTGATCTTGAAATTTAAAGATGTTTACTGACAAAATCTATAATCATGCCAAATAAGAGCTATGTATTTTGAAAGGATTTGCTGTAATCATAAAAAGTCGAGATCTTTGTTAAATTTTGCAAAGTGTGGCCTTGATGAATGACATTGACCTTGGCAGATGACCCTGACCTCAGAGATTACAGATCTCAAGTGATTTCATTCATTATGATGCCAAATATGAGTAGTGTATATAGAAAAGGATTGAAGTAATTGGCAAATATTTTTTATGATGTCCAGACAGATAGGCAAATATCTAAGAGACAGACAGACAGATAGATATCACTAGCACACATTATTTTTCCTATTCTTTTCAACTCAGGCCAATAAGAAATAAAATCTGTAAAACTTACTGTAAGATACTATTGAAATTTTTGCAAGGATTAAAGAAAATCAGGTAAATTATATTTTTCATCTTACCCCACCCACTTTTTCAAAATTGGGGTAAAGCAAGGTCTGTAATTTGACCCAGTTTAGTGATACAAATTATCATCTTATGCAGTATATCCTTTGACTAGTTGTTCTTTGCAAATTTGTATAAAGACCAATGCATTGACACTTAAAATAATGTCTATTTCAGGACATAATACAAGATTTTGGATGAATTTTGAAACTAAAGATATGTATTTATAAGCATAAAAAATAATGTTACCGGTTTTCAATCTTCTTAAAATTTTTACACAAGGAAGAATGATAGTAGAGCTAATTTTTTGAAGGGTAATTAAACTGGACTAGCATCAGAAGGTACTAATATATGAGTTCAAAATTTATATTCATCTCATTTTTTTTAAAAAAAATAAGCAATTTTCATATTCAAGAGTACAAAAATTTGTCAAACAACGTAAAACCTGTATTTTATATATACATTATTTCAATAATATCTATAGACTTTAAAGTACATAAAAAACTAATCAAAAATTGATAAGTTTAAAGAAATTATAGCATATTATATTACCCCACCCACCTACCTCAATATGGAATAAGACAAGGGGCTGTAATTTGACCTCTTTTCGAGATATTGACAAATGAAAGTTTTTTCTGTGGTACGTTTAATGTGTAGTATGTATTTGCAAAGTTTCATGAAAATCCGTGCGTGGGCACTTTTGGAACACCTCCTTTCGCTGTGATATTACTCCAATCAAGTGTGAATATGCTGAAATTACTTATGAATCTATTTTCGTTACCATTTTCAGATCTTTTGCACTTTTGCGACTGTCGAAAGTCTTTAGGAAAAAAGAGCTGTATAAAATGCTCGTCATATTTTTGAAATGACTCGGCCCAAAAACCTGTCGAGATTCACGTGCAAGACACACTACAGCCATATATCTGTTAATACAACGCTCGGAGTTGTATCTGTGATATATACTTTTGAAATACTGTTCTCTGATTGGCCGATTCGCTTCAAGCGTGGTCTAAGATTTTTTAACTAAACATGTAGTAAGTCAAAGGGAAGACAAAAATACGTCTTAAATGTTTTGATGAAACAGGCCCCTGTATCCTACTCTTTTTCTGTGGAATGCGGTCATTGTTTGGTTTATTTACATTTCCCAATTGAAGTGGACTGATGGTTTCTCACGTGTTTGATGTATCATAAATATGATCTAGTTTTAGCATTGACCTTTCATTGATATATGGTCGACAATTCTTTATATCTTTATGACCAATAACATACATGTTTTGTTGCCTTCTTCTATATAATTGTAAAGTCAAGTCCATAGACATTGTTGTTTTGAAAATTAATTTATAGATTGATTGTCCGAATGTCTTTTTTAAAAATAGTTGCATTCTTTTCATTAAGTTTCAATCTTTCATACCGTCAATATGTATTTTGTCTGCTATATTTGGTCACGTTCCTGGGTAATCACAGGCGAAAGAGAATCCATCCTGTATTATTTTTTTCTTCTTTTCTTTTCGAAATTCGTCCCATGCTTGCTTTTTATGGCATTGGATACATAGAATAATCACTCGTTGATAAAATTGATAAAATAGACCTTATCCTTAAACAGAACAACTAACCTTCACCACTTAGTGTGATCTTGAAAAAGTCTCAAATGGCTTTGAATGTAGGGACTAAGCATTAGGATATTTTCATTTCAGAGTTGAGTTTGGCATTTCGCACGCGGTTATGTTGCAACTTGTCGACGTCATCGGGATCGGCTTCGCTTAAGTGATTTAAAAAAACGCGAAATGGACGAATTTTTTATAAAAGAAAGATATAAATAATGTTTAATGTCTATAATCCTGATTTAAGATAGAGGTTCAGATTTTAAAAGAAAAATCAACATTAACCCCATACATGTGAGTGAATGTTTTTTTGTTTGAAGTGGTCAGTACCTTGTTTACTTAAAAAAAATCTAAATCCTGGGACTGAAACCCCAGTCTAAATACTTCACTAAGAAATCTGTCTCATTACGGAGAATTCTGTGCATTTATGCTTCATAAAAGATTTCTTTTTAATTAGATTCTTCTAAAAGAGGAGCGATTTTTTTCTGAATTAATGGGGATGTGAAACAAATTTAAAACGTAGTTATACTTATGTATGAATCCACTTCACGATTTCATATTACAGTATGATAACGTGTTTTGTTCCCTACCTCGATGAATTCATAAATTATTTTCTAAATGTCTTAAATGATAGCATTTTTGTTTCACGTTCGGGACAAAAAAACGAAAGAAAAAAATGGACAGGGTCAAGCATAAAATCTGGGTCACTTTTCACGCGGAATGTATCAAATTATTAAATATCATATCATAAAGACGAGTTGTAAATCACTGACAATCGTAAAATAAGACAGGTCGTGGGGGTATTTAAACTCCTTGACCTGGATATACTCGAGGAATTTGGAATCAATTGTCTTTGCAATTATTATTGAAAGTAAATTGTTTTTAAATTGAGCAGTTATGGAATACCCGTACGTGTACCCTTTTCTCTCTTTTTTTATGACAAATGCAAGTGGTAATTGAACCGAGCTATATCTTAAGGACAAATGGGCACATTCTTGTATATAATGATTATGTGACCTATGTTGAAAAACGTTTTGGAAACATATGCTAGACATCAAATTAAGTCGAAATGAGAGTCGCCGTTTATCTCAAACCGCGCCAAATTTCATAATGATATATTTCAAAGGTATGAATAATACCTATAAAATATTAATCGTTATTTACAAGTTCCATGCAGTCATGCACGCGACATAGGTCCCCCTGAACCTAACAAGATAAATATTTGACCCGTCGCGCGAAAGGGAACACCCTGGGAATTCCGTAAAAATAACATTTGAAAAAGAGTACCAACAGGCCAACCAGAGGTCGCATTTAAAAATTTCTTTCACGAGTGGGTATTTGTATTATTCTTGTTTCAGAAAAAAAAGCACAATGCGAAAAGTCTCGATCCTAGTCAGTCTGCGCAGTCTGACTATGGTCGACACTTTTCGCACTACCAAGATGGTCCCTTTTCCGCGACGGGTCAAATACTTGAAAAAGAGATATAACAAAGCAAAACTTTCTCAGACTTCTTATCTTGAAAATAATCATCGTAGAAGGTAAAATCACCAATCTATGATACGAAAATCTGACAGCGAAATAATGTCAATCAGCCCCGAGTTCAGGACGACATAACGGTACAAACTATTTGCATTTTATACCCCGCTTTGCGTGTGCAGTTGCGCGCAAAGCAGGGTATAATTTGCAAACATTGTGGACCGTTTTGTCATCCCGACGCAAGACTGGTCGGACTTTGCTGGCTGACTTAGTCAACACCTCCTCATTTCCCGGAAGTTACCTTTTATGTCAAATACCATTGTTCAGGAAAAGAACTTACCTCGGGTGTTTAAAAAAAAAAAAAAAAAAAAAAAAAACAATGCCAGAAAAAATGATCAATCAAGATTTAATAAATCAGCCTAAAGCCTAAATTTTCGAAAGCACTCAAAATCATTCACTCAGCGCTACGATTTTATTGGCTGGTGAGGAATTTAAAGTTTATGATTGGTCCACGAAGATACACAACCATAAAAAGACGTTTATTTCATTAAAGGGAGGTAATGCATATCGCTAATTTTGTTCTTCTTGAACAAAATTAGCGATATTGGATTACCTCCCTTAAATTTTACGCAAAAACTCACCCCACACACTCATTCAATTTCATTCCTAAATCATTCCAAAATCATTCATCATGTCAATTTCACGATGGTATTAACTGTAGGCACCAACCCAGATAGCTCCTTTTCGCTTGATAAGTCACGTAAACTTATTCAGGTCATAGTCACAAGGAATATATCAAAAACAGGAACCTTTTATGTGACTTTACTGTTTTAAAATCGTCTCAGTTTTCAAAAAATGACAATCAAAACAATGCATGAAATAGGGCCTAGTTTTCGTCTGTTCAGCCATAAGGATTTGACAAAGATTATGTATTTTCCAATTCCAAACTAACATTGTAACATTAAGATAATGGTTCGGTTTGTTTGAATGGGTTTTACGCCGCTTTCAACAATTTCGCAGTTATATCGCGGCGGCCGGAGCACCTAACAATGGATTCCTGGTATTTCTTTCACCTGTACTACCATTGCACCCTTTCCTAGCCTCCGACTGCTATCTCACATAGGTTTACGATTATATACCCATTGGTGAGAGACAAACGTCGGAAAGGATATTTGCCCCCACCGGGGTTCCAGTTTTGAAGTCTTATGCCTAACCAACTGCGCTATGGTGGCGGCTGTTAAGTTAATGGCATTTCTTGCTACTCCTGAATAACAAAGTTTGTTGAACACGACGAAGAACCCGTACCCAGCATACAGGATGAAAACGTTCGCAAAACGGGAAAAACGCATCTGGCTTTTCATGCAAAGTTTCTGACTTTGCATGCAAAACTGTGTGCAAATTAGGAGCAGCATTTCACCGTTCGGATTGATTTGTCATCCAGATCACAGGCCACAGAACTTGGTCAGTCGTATTTTTTATGAAATGAACCCGGGCAAAAATTTATGTTTAGTTGTCGGTCAATCAGAATACCCGTTATAGACTTTTTAATTGAACTAGAATGGCTGATTTATGCGAACCCTTTTAAAAATATTTCAACAACACAGAAGCAAATTAAAAATGATGTGCTTTGGTTAAGTTTTCGTGCTTTGTAAATATATATACGGTTAATAACATCGTGAAATTGAAATTCAGGTCTATCAAAACCATTCTAAATCACTCACTCAGCGTTCCAATCCATTTATTCCAAACACTCACTCAAACCATTCAAAAACGCCCCAATCCCACTGAAAAAGATAGAATCAACAACGTCATTTAAAATAATTAAACCAAGAAAAAATCGCGATAATTCACACAAAATGTGTGCTACTGGAATACCTCCCGTTAAATTCACCCAAAACCAACTCATCGCATTAATTCAGTTTTCATTCCAAAATCATTCCCTAATCATTCATCTTGTCAATTTTATGACGTTCTTAACTGTATCAATATCAATGGCAATTTACAGATTCGTCACCAAGAACGAGTCAGATAGCATCCCTATATGTCCGTCGGTTGCATTCACCCCAAACTATTGACAGAAAAAAATAATATTTTGTGTGATTGTTATGACCCCATCATACTTTTTCTGTTGGATCAGGTAAAGAAAGAATCGCGTATCACTTTTCAGTTGCGATTCATTATGTACAAAATAATTGAACATAGGAGACTTTCAAACGAATTAAATCTGATCCTGTGCGTCACATTTCCAACAATTTCACGCATGTGCAAGGTACAAGCTTTGAGCGATGTAGATAGTGGCTTAATGTAATATACGGTGGCATATTTCTACCACGAGATACTAGATAGCAGTATCATGATAATTTGAAAAAATTTAGCGGTACGGCAAAGTTTCTTGGAAATTTTATCTCGTATGTCAAACTTTTCTCAATAATTCTATCGTGATATTTGTACCTTGAATCTTCTTTTTTTTTTCTTCTACTATGCCCACTACTTACATCAAGATAAAAACTATTGTGAACTAAAAACTAACAATCGCTGTGACTATATTTATATAAAGGCTTTTGGAATAATTTCATTTCTTTCATTTGGATGAGGGTGTTTCCAGTATTTACATGCAGCAAATCAAAGTCATCCGAACGGGGTTTCTATTTATAGAAATCGGAATTTCTATCGCAATAACGTTTTACTGGTGTCAGTAGTGGACATTAATCGTCAAAAAAGTGACATTGTAGATATTAATATCATAATGATTTTATCAAGAAAATAATTATGGCCAAGATAAAATTTCCTGGAAACTTTATTTTATCGTGATATTTCTAAAAATTATCGCGATCCTGCTATCTCGTATTTCGTGGCAGAAATATGCCACCACAGTTATGAGAATATAAACTGACCGCATTACGAGCGATTAAGACCTTCCCTATTAATTTGGTGCATAATGAAGACTCTGGTTAGACTGTGTGAGTATATAGAATTCCGTGAACGAGAATATGAGCTAGCGACTAAGATGATTTTAACTATTACATGACCGACGAGTACAATCAAAGAATATTTCCCACCCGAGCTCTTTTTCTGGTGACGTGAAATACATTCAAATAACAACACTTATTTATTTGAACAATAAAAGTTTGGGCGGAGAAAGAAAAACAAAATCGGTTAACAATTTCTATGTCTTTAGAAATGTGATATTAAAATTATAGGGTGAATTATCTGTGCATTTTTTGTACATTATTTTGGTGTAAATATATACGAAAACACGTGCTTCTAGAATTAACCGAATTCTCCAAGTTTCTTTTCATTCATATTGTTCTGGAATTTTTAGGGATGTTATTGAACAGTTTAGGCCACTACTTAACGGTAGTAATCGGGATATTTTGGCTAAAAAATAAATGTTAAAAAAAAGAAAAGAAAAAAAATATAGATCTTCTTTAAAGGGCCAAATTTACTATCAATATTACTCACTATCAATGTAATTGTCAATTTAAAGGCGCATTTGATTACTCTGTTTTACCAGTGTTAAATCTGAGATCTATTTCAAATATTTGCCCATTAAAATTTCCATTCTCATGCGACGGCTCCAATGTTAATACATTGCCTGTGCCCCAAAAAATAACTTTACTCAAAAACCATATATTTTGTCACATCGGGGATCGAACCCTGGATCCCGATAAGTCCTCAGCCTTGTTAATTTGTTTTGTATATTCCTCTGATTCTAAATTGTACATTCAACATTCCATTAGTTTATCATTTTTGATTTTGTATGTACAGTCAAACCTGTCTTAAGCAAGTACCCAAGAGACATTCAAAAAGCGCCTGCTTAAGACAGGTGCTTGCTTAATACAGGTCAGTTTCAGAGCAATTGGTTCATTTGGGAACTTGGTGGCCGCTTGCTCAAGACAGGTTGCTTGCTGAATACAGGTGGCCGCTTAGACAGGTTTGGCTGTAGTTGACCCCTGTGGGTTTTACTTGTTCACGTGTTGGGAAGTACATTAATTTTGTGGGAATATTTCACCTTTCAATGCAAGGCTTTGTATGCAAATTTTACGAAAATAAACTGAAAAGTACTTCATTTACATCCATGACTCATTACATTTAATTACCAAAGTTTTATTTTCATTTTAGTCATACATACGTTTTAGGTAATACATGTATTTACATATTGTTACTCTATTTCGCAATTTTGATCGACGGTGTTTGTGGAAATAACATGTGATTGCATACGAAAATTATAGATACGTTTATTTGTTTTTGTGATATTAAGGTAGTAGATCCATAATAGTTCCGCAACGTTTCGGGAGTTTTGAACTTTAAAACTGTTAACCGAGGTTTCCTAATGATTTTCATTAGGAAACCTCGGCTTACACTTTCGAAGATAATGAGTTCCGAAATGTTGCGGAACTATTACGGGTCCACTACCTTAAACGAAGTTTTCAACAGTATTGATGTTATACCGCGATATCTTGTGCAACTACCAATGACTTCGTACTGCCTCTCATACTGGTATAACGGCATAATTTCATTCAAGCCACAAGCTGGATATACACTTATGCATACTCCTTTTTATGAATTTCCATTGGCTTGAGAATTATCACGTGCGTCACAATGACCCTTGTCCAATGTTTAAGGAACTTTTGTCGAGCTTTGTTTGTTTGTTTGAATTGGTTTTTACGCCGCTTTCAAAAAATTTCAATGATAACGCGGCGGCAGGAATACCTAACAATAGATTCCTGGTATTTCTCTCACCAGTATTACCATAACATCCTTTCCTAGCCTCCAGCTGCTATCTCACATAGGTCTATGATTATCAACCCATTGGTGAGAGACTAGACTGGCTCCAGTCCCACTCATCTAAGTAGTGTGAAACAAGCGATTCAACTAATGAAAGTATAAATTCGTATCAGCTAATATTTCTCTGACAGACCGATTAGTTTTTGAGAATATGTGAGGTAGGGTGGTGTACCTTATTTAACACTAACTGATAGCCTGAGAGCCAGGCTAGTGGGAGACAAAACAGTCGGAAAGAATGAGTACCGCCGTCTTGTCGAGCCGGGGCAGAGATCGAAGTCACGACGTCAAAATTTGGGAACCAAACGCGTCAAATAGACTCGGCTAGATAGTATGTGAATGCGAGGAGCTAAATCGGTGCACAAAATTGGAAAAATAAATATAATACCGGTTATGATATTCAAATTTTTCATTGGTGTAAGCGATTACTGTCGAATCCCGATAGAGTCAAATATAACAGTTTACTCTGGTACAATATATAGGGCTTAAGCCTTTTCCCGATTCTTGAAAAAGGCTTGAGGCCATTATAGTGACACATAATTATATTGGCTAATTTTGTCCCAACAGGAATGTTGAGTTATCTTTGATCCAGGGTTTGTGCTAGCTTTTCAATTTCAGGAGTCGTCGACCCTTTGACCCTTAATTTAGGGGGTCAATACAATACAATGCAATACAGTACAATAGTTTTTAAGGGGTCAAAAATGTGCAAATTGATATGCATCATCGCTTAAACAGTTTAAAATGATAAACATAAATGAATCAACATAATCAATTCAGTGTCTTTATTGCTTATGTTGACTCATTTATATAGATCCATTAAAAATATCAGGACCAATAAGAAAACAATGGGTTTATGTTATCTTGCATAGGTTGAATAAATAGCCAAAATGACGCCATACAGGAAATTTTTTAGGGTAAAATTGGATTTAATGGAGGACAAAACCCTGGTTTAAGGGTCAAACATGAACCCTAATTGATCTCTACTGGAACTAATTTCTTTCCCTAGTACTTTTTATGCCCAGTTTAAATCTAGCTTTCCTTGATCTTGTTTAACTGAACGTCTTTTACTTATGCTTTTGACGTCATATTAACCTAAGCTTGAAAAGACGCGCTTTCGGGTCTATACCCCAATTAACAAGGTCTTTTCCACGGAATTGTAGGATTCCCGATTGGGACGGGTACTTTATATTTACGATAAAACATTGTCGGTATTTTCCGCAATAGAGGCGTCATCCGAGAAATCCAGATCCCAGCCTTCGCCGTAGTAATTTGTTCAGGGGAACCTGTCGTGCGTTCAGGATGCAAAAACGTTTTCAAAAGTTGACATGTGTGCCCATTTAAAAAAAAAGAAAAGACACTTACGAAGCTGGGTGTAAAATTTCTTAAACGTTTGGCGAACGGTTTGGCTTTCTGAACACATATGGGGGGGTCTAGTTTTCCGCAATTAACATACACAGATCAAACTGTTTCAGAAGCCAACGTTTTACTCCTGGTTAACTGAAAGATTTGATTGGTCGAACGATTGTTTTGTTTGATAACAGCGATCTGCCAATATAATTAGATTTACAGATGACACACTACATACATGTGATCGATACATTTTTTTATGAGAAAAGACACTTCTGCATTTTCTCTTCTCATCAATATCTTTCAAAATATATCTTAAAGGATAATTCTCTTTATTAATAAGAGCTACAGGTAATAAGTTAAATTTAAAAAAAATTCAATAGTTTTCACACGAATGCTATTTTGTCGGTGCTCATTTGAATCGTCTCAAAGAGACGATTCGATTGAGTACCAACAACATGGGTTTTTTTATTGAGAAAGGAAATTTAAGTAGACAAGCGTAACCCCCTTCAATTCTGTACCGATGGCCAATCTCCGGAGAATTTAGAAAATTGCGTGAAGCTTTGGAACATAGGAAAGAACAACAACTAAAATTTTGTTTTAACAAGTTTTATATTTGACAATTTCTCATCTGTATAAACAAAAGAAATCTATCGACATTTTTATTCAGAGGTTGTTTCTTATAAAAATAATAATAAGTCTATGTTCATGTTTTATACAGTAAGGCTTTTATCCAAACAGTTATCTTATTTCTTTATTCATTTAGTATAACAAATATTAAAAAAATGAAATAAGATGCATCTTTGAGTGTTTAAATATAAGTCAGAATTTTTTACAGAATTTCCATTTTTAAAACAACTACATGTACAATTTATTTAAGGAGGTGGACCCGTAATTGTTCTGCAACATTTCGGAGCACATGATCTTTAACAATGTTAACCAAGGTTTCCTAATGAAATCATTAGGAAACCTCTGATAACGCCGTTAAATTTCATGACTTCCGAAACTTTACGGAACTATTTTGGGTTCACTATCTTAACCTGCATCGGAGAATGATTGTTACAAGTAGAGCGTCGACTGACCCTATTGAAAATATTTCTAGGTGTTCAAAAATAAAATCCCTTTACAGGAAAAGTAAAAGAAAAAGGGATTGTATAAATCTTTATAAATACTTGCCTTTTTTGCAAAACTAAGTAATTCTGAATGATATAAAATGCGAAGTCCATTGGTAGACTTTTTGTATCCGTTATATCAAATTATCCTTATACGCCCCGATCCTCTTTCAAGCACTTTTGCCAATAACTTTGTACTTGATCGAAGGACACGCCTATTCTTATCAAATAGAATCTACGTTGTACATTTCAAGTGCATATTTTTTTCTGATGTAGTACAGCTATATTTTGTCCTTTCATCTTTGTTTTTTTCACGACTAAAAACGTGTTGTTCATATGAGTATGGAATTTCATAATAATCTCAGGTCAATGACTTCTTCTAATTGAAACTCAAATAAACACCTCGTTGTTTTTGCAGTAGAAACAAGGTGTTCGAAATTTGATCATAGCGTGTTCTTTGGTTTTTTTTGCTAATACATTAGGGCGGATGAATTGGCCTAATTCGCTCTTAACTAAGCTAATTCGCAAGAATATTTGGTTTTTCATTCAAAACGTCAAATTTTGTGCTTAACAAGTTGATCTGCTATTTTTCTGTTCTTTTAAATATCAAATTCCAACGGCTGTAAACTCGTTAGTGCCTATAGTTAACAAAATCGTGAAATTGACAAGGTGAATGATTTTGGAATGATTTAAGAATGAAATTGATTGAGTGTGAGGAGTGAGTTTTGAGTGAATTTAATGGGAGGTAATCCTATATCGCAAATTTTGTTCAGGATGAACAAAATTAGCGATATTGATTGCCTCTCTTTAATAAAAAATGCATACATGTTCTAAGCATAGTTTCCTATTTTTTCGAGAACCTTTGAGGCGCTAACAATTCGAATTATGTCAGTGAAATCGCGATTTTTCTCTTTCATAAATTTATTTTGAATGACGTTGTTGATTCTATGTTTATCAATTGGTTTGAACGGTTTTTGAATGGTTTGAGTGAGTGTTTGGAATGAATGATTGGAGCGCTGAGTGAGCGATTATGAATGGTTTTGATTGAGGTGCATGTCAATTTCACGATGTTACTAACTGTATACATTGTATAATCACTTACGACTTTTCAACACTAGGGTGACGATTATGAACAAAGTTACCTTTTCTTAAATTCAAACATGCGATCATTTTCCTTATTTTCTATTCGAAAATCAAAGAACAAAATAGTGTCTCCTTTCCATGGACCATTTTGTTTGATAACAAAACGTTAGTCTCTTATTGCATGGACCTGCACATATGAATATTTTTTTTCATTTTGCTTCAATAAACATATAATTTTGTATCCAAAGCAATCAATGTGCCTTAAACAAAGCAAACACAAGCCTGCAAAACATGGGTAGTTGTACTATATAGCGACCCAGTCCCTCTTATGCTAGACTTTTCATCCATTCCCAGATCATTCTTAATTGGGCTATGGATAATTTTGGTCCGAATCCATCAAAATTCCCAAACAAGTATATCTAAATCTAAATTAATTTTCAAGAAATAGTTTTTCGATCAGATTGTGCAAAACTTATACGCGTACGCAATTGTCAATAAATTCAAGGTAACTTACTAAAATGACATGTTTGACCTGAACTTTCCATTTGGTTACCGCTTTGCAAGTCTTCCCGATTTCCTAAATTTCTTTAAATTCAGAATTTTGACAATCAACGAGAATGTTCAATGGAAACTGACTAAAATTGACAAATCGAAGTGCTGTGCAAGTGTTAAAAATTCTCCAATACCTCGCGGTTTGGAAAGTCTCGGAAATGTTAGCCTTTATAGTTTACAAATTTGGTTAGGTGTCACTCCAGTACTAACATGATTAAAGTGATTAGGTGGCACTCTGGTACATTGTGGCAAGTCCCGAATCTTTAAAATGGAAGTATAAAACTTCGTTTGTTTATTGATATGAACTTTTCTGTCAGTCGACAATCTTTAGTGGGCTACCAAGACCTCGTAACTTCAGATTGTAAAAGCTGAAATTATGAAGTTTCGGTCGTCAACTAACGACATATAATACACAAACAATTATTCAAGATTTTTTTCTGATTTACAAGTTTGTACTTTTTTCGGTGTTTGTTCAAACTAAAGCAATAACTTTATTTTCTTTATTTGACTACCCTTGCTGTCACAATCCTTTTTTTTCATATTCGTAAAAGAATTATTAGGATAATCAGGTTATCTTCCATATTGAAGATCCGGTGTTGTTTTTTCTTGGCCACGATACCGTTTGTTCACATGTATGTGCGTTGTTAGGTTATACATTTACCACCACCATGCAACGGTTCAAGACACGATATTTGTCTTCGTCTAGGTGCATCTATTTTCCCTTAAATTGATGAATACAATCAAAATTAGATCGTGTAGACAAAGATCAGATTGCATGCAAGCACGCTGATCTTATCTCCAATGCTTCTAAATGTTAGACAGTGTCGGTGTCATCAAAATAAGGGTTAAACATTTATATATAGATTTTTGTATCCCGATACATGTGTTTTAACAGATAAAGTCACATTTCCTATGAGAAACATGCAGTAGTCAACAAAAATTATATTCGAAATAAGGAAGACAGTTAAAACAAGCAAACGAGAAGCGTACTTAAATGCATAATTGCACACGAAAATGAAAAATAGTTTAATAAAAAAAACAAAAGAACATGCAATTGACGAAAGAGAAATTATACCATAAAGCATGTTTTATGCCGAGTCTAATGAAGCACCTACACTTAGGCGAAAAAGTAATAATGAGGAATAATGTACCACTGTTGAAATCGTAAAATGAAAAATCGTTAATGGGTGACAAAGCCTCGTAACTATAGTTTTTGTAAAACTGTAGTAACGAGGCTTAATTCGCCCGTCAACGAAATAGATATTAGTCGAAATGCTTCAAATTGTCAGAATAAAAACCCTTCATATAGATTTCGTTTTGAATCAGTTAAATTTATAGCGGCCAAACCAACGATCTGTTATATATGATCTTTCTTGACAACAGGCCTTAGCTTCAGATAGTTGGGGTATTTGCAATTGTAGATTAAAAAATCTAGTAAAATTTGCGGAAAAAATCTACGTTGTTGGTAATCATTGGAATCGTCTCATCGAGACGATGCCAATGAGTACCCACAACATGGGGTTTCTTGGAGAAATAAAGATTTAAGAATGTGTTTACCCTCTCTTATCTGTAACTCTGATTGAGGCGATTTGATATCCTTATTATAAGAGAGCATTCTGTAATTATAAGCGTCTTCTTTTTCCATAGTGTTTCCTTTAAAAGGCAGTTTAGTACGAATTGATTAAGGAAAATGAACAAAACTTCTTACACTAGAAGCTCTTTAAAAACAATAGACACAGTGGAATGAATATAAATTATCACAAAAACACATAAAATGATAACATCAAAATTTGTTCGTTAGGATAACTGGAAGCCTTGTTCAAAATGAAAGTTTGGCAGTCGATAGAATATGAACAATTAAAGAAATAACATCACACATTCGAATTATGCATATAAAAACTCTCTATCCTTCTCAGTCTCTCTTTCTCTCTCCCCTTCTAGATTCTGTCGCTCTTTCTCTCTCTCTTTTATGATTTACAATTATATATGAAAGACTCTGTAATAAATTACAAATATACACGCTCTCTGTACAAACAGTTAAAACATAGAAACATGGAATTATTTACAAAACGTGCTCTTTCAAAACAAGATTGAATGCATCACGGGCATCTGCTTGCTCTACATATAACAATTGAACCCATAAAATTTCCTACGAGTTCACATGTACGTGAGGGGCAAACATCTACAAGGGTACAGTGAAGACTCTGTTAAGATTGTTCTGCGCACAGCATGTCCATAGTCTTTGCCTGGCACACATTAGAAATGGTTAGTAATGCCACGCACAGGCTCAATTACCATACCGATGGCTCAGCGTGAAACAGTTGTAACTCCCTATAAACATATAGGGAGTTACAACTGTTTCACGCTGAGCCATCGATACGTTCGAGTTGTTCTACATGTAGCTGAATTTAAATCTAACCCGCCGTGGATGCATTCCATTCAACTTTGTTTTGGCAAAGTATAAGTTATGTGTGTTTTCGAACTTGTTATTTACGTTAGTTATTGCTCTTTCCCGGAATTAAACAAAACAGTGTTTGTCTGATAAGCTTATGCTAGCTTTGTACTAGGTTAGCCATGATTTCTACAAGAAATGTAGAAAATTACGTCTCAAATGGAATGTATTGAAATATGAATGGTAAATTAAACAGAAATAAATGCGAACAGTATTTCTAGAGGAGGAAAAGTCAAATAAATGGATTGGCGTTTTTTTTTATTTACGTTTGTGACCCATCCGTAAAAGACGATATTATTTTGTTAGAAATATTTGATATGGGGAGTAATTCTAATTAACATTAACCGGAGGTCGTATTTGAAATTCGAAAAAAATATGTCGAACAGACGACAGATTATTCTAGTTTCAGAAAATCTCTTAAATGAGATTAATTTAATTTTTTGTTTCGTCCATCAAAATTCGTGCATTCTGATTGGCCAGAAAGTTGGTTTTATTCCCCAATGAAAACGATTCTGAGTACACTGCTGTTTTGTAAGCTTCCGCAAAAAGTAGTTCTAGAAGAAGTCTTTTTCTTAACTGAAAAATTATACACTTTTGCCTTATGCTATTAAATTATAAGAAATGAAGATAATATTTGTTGATTTCATTGAGGTATGAAACAAAAACCTAATCACACTCATGTATGAATCCGCTTCGCGTATTCATACAGTGTGATTTGGTTTTTAGTTTCATACCCCAATGAAATCAACAAATACTCTCTTCATCTCTTAATTAAAGTTGACTATGGTCAGTCTGAGCTGTTCGACAGGGATAGATACTTTTCCTACTTGAAAAATGATTTGTTTGCGTGACGGGACGTGTCCCACTTGTTTAAAACTTGCTTTTCAGCAGCCATTACGCGGTAAAGAATATACCAAATTATCAACCAAACAAAGCCAGCAAATGAGCGATTCAGACTAGAATATTCGTATTTCTGATACACAACCACGTTAATCACGAACATACACGAATTAAACAAAGCAACAAAAACGTTTCCAGCCCACTTTCTTAACACTGCAGTCTGATAAGGGTCTTAAATGAAGCACTGGTTGCGGCTGGCGTTTTTCACTGGTTTTGCGTCCTTTCCTTGACCAGCGAAAACTCTTACTTCTTTTAATTGCTTTTGGCCTTTTGCACATGTCTAATGCTGATAAAATTGCAGTGTCAAACACTTCTTTAAGATTTTTCTGTGTGAGCGATGAACATTCGATGTAACTAACAGCTCCTATCTCCTCCGCCAGTTTTTTCGCCTGTATTTCCGTCACTGGCCGTTCGTTGTAATGAGCGAGTTCGATTAACACTTTTACGTCATTGCGCAAGTCACTTTGTGTACCGACCAATATGATTGGTGCGTCGGGTAAGTGTTGCCTGATTTCCGGTACCCATTTATCGATGACGTTGTGGAATGACGTGGGGCACATGACGCTGAAGCACAACATAAACACGTTGGTTTCCGGGTAACAGAGGGGTCGCAGGGAATCGAAGTCATCCTGAAACGATAAAGAATCAACGAATGAGATTTGGATTGAAACTATCTTTACATACTCAATACTAGAAAATGTTATTGAAACACACACCCACACACATGTATGCTTGTTTTAACTTTTGCTGTTTAATCCCTGTTTTTACGTGCCTGTGATTTAATGATTGAGAAAACAGTGTGAAAAAAAGAAGAAATTGCTTCTGACAAGCAATTTCTTCTTTTTCCACACTATTTTCTATCCTACTGAATGGTTATTTTTCAAATTTAATCCACTTTTAATTTTCGTCCGCAAAACCTTTGATTTTGGACAGGTCCAAAATTTTGTAAAACAGGAAAGGGATAAGACTAGAGTTATACTTTCTTTGCATACTTATTCTAATAATTTTGATTTAGACATATATACTTGTTTACAGTTAATTTCATCGTGAAATTCACGAGGTGTCAGGATGAACAAAATTAGCAATATTAATTACCTCCCTTTAATAAAATATGCATAGAAGTTCAATAAATAGATTCATATTTCTTCAAGAACCTATCAGGCGCTTATAATTTGAATTATGTCAGTGAAATTGCGATTTTTCTCTATCAAAATTTATTTTGAATGACGTTATTGATTCTATATTTTTCAATGGGTTTGAGCGTTTTTGAATGGTTTGATTGAGTGTTTGGAATGAATGGTCGGAGCGCTGAGTATGCGATTATGAATGGTTTTGATTGAGGTTAATGTCAATTTCACGATGTTACTAACTGTAGAGTAATACTATCTTTACATACTTATTCTAGTTATTTATATTTAGACATATATACTTGTTTAAATCATAGTAATCGAAGACATTGTTAGTCAGAAGAATGTACTATGACGTCCTTTCTTTAGTATTTCAATTCTGCAGATTCGTGTACATTCCCATATTTCACAATCTTGTGATTTGACATATGCTCATTTTAACATGCTATGCCATAAGATCGCTTTATTTCAAAATACAATTATTAAAAATAGCAATAAAAATAAAAAATAATATACGACGGAAAGGGTTAAAAAAAACTTGGGCGGTTTCCGTTATCGAAAGAGATATAGAAAGGAAGCAAATGTGCCGGTAGAAAACGTAATGAAAAAATCAATGTGGGGTTCACATGGGAAGGCTTCAAAAACATAAATATTTAAAAAATAATTATAGTGCTGTTTTTCCAAATTGTCTAAAGTACAAATTGAAATGTTAAACACAGTGTTCAATATCTTTCAATATTCCCACAAATTTATTGGGGTCATGAACTTGAAATGAATCTGATTTTTCAACGACCATTCAATTCACCGTTTAAATCTCAATTTGTAAATTATAGGTGTACATGGCCGTTCAAATGCCAATTAACTCTTTCTACGGTGACACTTTTAAATTCTGAAAGCAACCTCATTTTGAAAACAACACTTTTCTACCATTTCAAAATTCTTTCGGTGAACCTTATAATCATTTATCTTATAACTTTAATAATATCCGTGTGATAACATCCAACATGGTATTTTTCATGATATCACGTGGATATTAATAGAACAATGACATAATGCGGGGTTCTTTAATAAGCTAATATCTTTGTTTGAAACATAAACGAAAATAATGCAATTTATGTTATAAGATAAAAATAATAAGTACTTTGTACATTGCATGAAAAAAACAAACTCAGTTGTTTGAATTGGTAATATATATATATACAACAACATTGTAACACATGACTTTTTTGGCAAGCTTATAATACGAAAATGATTTCTATAAAATCTCGGAGCCAAGGAAGATCGTCTTAATACTTTGCTTATCACTTAAATAAATATATAATACGCAGTTAGTGTTTCGTTAGAAAAAAACGAGGTTGGTGGGATTAATAATTGTCGAGGATCTGCTGAGACAATTATCGATTCCCACTACGAATTTGGATTAATTTCAATACAATACACTAAGTACGTATCATACTTATCTTATAACCTCTATTTGTATTGTTTTCCTCGATGCAAATTTCTAAAGATAACCGCATTATAACATTGTTGTAAAAATATCCATGTGATATCAGTAACAATATAATAATGGTATGTTATCACACGGATATTTCATAAGATAAAAAGATAATAAATACTATATCAAAATGTGTGCATAAACTTCTTTCGGCGAAAAAATGAGATTTAAAAAAAAAAGATTCATGCGTCAGCAATGTACCGACGACCGCTTTCAAAACTCTGTATCAAAATTCGATTGAAGGTCCCTCCCTATTTATATATAGGAAAGGGTCGTTGACAATAATTTGGATGGTGCTAATAGCGAAGTCCAGCCGAGTGGTACAATAGGGAGTCCGTGACGACGACCGGACACACAGAAGGCCGGGTGAAAAGTGCGCCGATTTTCGGACCCATAAACTACTAATTCGGTATTGATCAAAAGAGCGCCGACGGCTGGATCAGTATGAAATATCGTTCATCCATGTAATATGGTTATCGTCGTGTTGGACTACAATGGACGTATTAAAATCGCTTTTAGCATTGACATGTTTTTCTTTTTTGTTATTGCTTTCATTGACGCTTAAACACAGACATCTTCGTAACGATTACAACTCTCTAGCCTAGATTACGACATAGAACGAACCCAGCTACCTCCTGTAGAGTGAAATAATGTATATCGGTATTCAAAGAAAATGCATGTTTTGTAGTCTTTATGTCCCTAGTTTGTTCCTGTTTGTTTCTTAATTGGAAGTTATCTGCCCTGCGTTCAGGATGGCAACGTTAGCGCAGCGCTTTCGAAATGATACCTCGCTTTGCACGTATGTGCACGTGCAAAGCTGGGTATCATCTCAAAGCGCCCGCGAAACGCTTTTACATCCTGAACACAGGGCTGGTCTTAAACTTCGAGGCTGGTCTAATATGTATATACAAGAAGATCAGGATAAAACAAATTCTAAGTAACGTCATGGTTTGGATTGTATTTGATATTTATCCTGTAAAAATAAAGATTTTAGTGCACTTATGCGCCCCCTTACCCACTAACTGTTTGCAATTGAAGTTGAGTATTGGGAAATGAAAGCTGGAAAGGAAAATTAATCTCTTGAACTTTCTTATAAAACAATGAGTTGTTTTTTATTGTTGTTGTTTTGTTTTTGTGTGTGTGTGTGTATTTTTTTTCTTCTTTTTTTTTTGTGTGTGTGTGTGTTTTTTTTTCTGTGTGTGTGTGTGTGTGTGGTTTTATTTTTATTTTTTTTGGAAACGGTGAAATAGGTTTGCTAGGTGTTACTTATTTGTTACCAAAATACTTGGATTGCGATGAAAGAATGTGATAAATTGTTTCGTTTGAACGAAATCTTATTACTTAAATTACAAATACACTGGTCGTTATTGAAGATGATTCACCTGTGAGGTATCTTTTCACCCTTTAAGAATGCAAACTGGTGTACTTACGTAATTACTTGACCGTGTGTTTTGTGTGACTTATATCTAAAAGGCATAATGCCTTTTCTACATGACAATTGTCTATATGCGGAAAATCAAAATTTCGTTAATCATAATTATACATGTATGCATCTAAATAGAACTATCATTTCCTTGGTCGATAGATATATGCGACCCGTCAAGCGAAAAGGAGCCATCTGGGTAGCACGCAAAGTGTCGAGCCCATAAAGCCTGCCATTTCTTCAAAGGAGACAAAATTTTCATGCCCATCAGGAGAGTGCTTAAAATTGCAGAGAAAAATTTTACAATTGAGTTGTGAGTCTTTTTCTTTCTTTTTTTTTTTTTCTCCTTTTTTTGTCCTTTTTCGTTTTTGCCAAAAGATGGAATACTTCAGAAATAAAATACATGTTATATAGCGCCCACTTATCTATCTCAAAAGAATAGTTGAAATTCCTTTATCTATCTTTTTTATCATTTCGTGTGAAGATGATGTTACCTTGACAAAGGAAATATCGAACAATGGGATTACGAAAGATGCAAGAGACAAAAGTCCTCGGTGTCTTGGAGATAACGAAGTAACATATTTTGAATAGGTATCACGCATTTGCCGAATACAGAGAAGAATGCGGAATATGGAATGTTACCTATTTTTCGAGTTTTGACAGTTGGGCAAAAGCTACAGATAGATGTAGTATTGATTTCCCATCTTAATGTTCTTAAAAAAATGTGCGACAAATCCTTTGCTGATGTTACTCATTGGAATCATCTGGTCTCACTATATATTTTGTAAACATTGGAATTAATTAATAGGCGACGACATTCGAATCATAGCAACAGAACAATTAAAGATGGAATTGCAAAGTATATTAATACAGAAAAGATAACAAAATCTTCGGTCTATATTCTTCATTGAATCAAAAGTACCAAAGTGCTACTTCCTTTGATTACTACAAAACTGTCTTAATCCATATATGACATTGGCCTAAATAATCTTGCCTTGCAGCTATTTCTTAAATAAGAGACAAAACAAAATTAATTGTAAACAACTCTTATATAGCCCAACTTTTGACAACTTCTCGCTATGTGCTACCTCCTAAGATAAGAAAATTTGAAATCATGAAGCAATTACATCCCACTACATGTATATCTTTCCTTGATATCATTGCTCGTAGGGTTTACTCTATCATGATTACGTTCTTACAGAAAATAGCTACAACAAATGCATGAAGCTGTAATTCTAGGTACAATATTTGTGGGAGAGTCAGAAATATATCTGTACGGTAAGAGGGTTGTTACTATTGTATTCGCTGACAATATCTTCACGTTGATTGTTTGTTTAAAGATTTTTATCTGTGACATAGTTGTTATCTGTTGAAACGTTTTTGTCATTACAAATTGTCGTCCTTTTGTAATCGTCAAAATCTTCCCGACGGTGTAATAATACCCTTTCTTGAAAATATCAGCGTCGTAAGTAAGATTTGTTTTGGCTTTAATTTAAACACGAAATACAAGTTATTTTAAGATCAACACTTGCTTTCGAGCAAAATAGTATGGAATAGAAAAAAAGCAAATATTCTGGGATACAAAATGTAAGATTTGAAATACATGTAGTTACATTTTACTTCAATCTGTAACAAAGGTAAGGACAAAAACGCCAAAGGGTGTTGTAAAATAATTAGGCCTTTTCAGCGATAAGCCGATCTTTCTTCGAGATTGCGTAGGAATAAAATAGATTAGAATTGAATCTCATAGATATAAGACAAAAATATCTTCTTAAAATATTGAATGTTGTTGTTTTCCAGCCTACTTATTATGTATTGTTATGTACATACTAATGCGATAAGTGGCCATTCTGACACTGTGCCCTGCGAGTAATGGTGGTTAATACCATTTTCTTGGGTTATTTGCAAGATATGTCAATTTGGCTAACCAACTGAAGATTTTCGCAAACAAAAAAATGATAAAGGTAATGAGTATTTCACCTGAAACAATGATGATCTAGATTTCTTGATTATATAATTATACAAATAGTGAAATTCGAATGTTTAATAGAATTATTTCTTTCACAAATACATGTCGACACTATCTTGATATTTAATATTGCCGTTTTTCTTTATAGAATATTAAATATCAATTATTCAATATATAAGGCAGACATGAGTTGACGTGATTTTAAAGCAAAGCATATACACGCTTTAAGACAGTTTGTTTGAACGCGATCAGTTTACGCCGCTTCCAAAATTAATTCAGTTATATCGCGGCGACTGGAGTACCTAAAAACGGATTTATCTCGCCAGTGCTACATCTTCATCCTTTCCTAGCCTCCAGCTGCTATCCAACATAGGTCTACGATTATCGGCCTATTGGTGTGAGACACATTTTGGGATAGTTAGAGCTGGCTAAAAGTAGAACTGTGGTCTACATTTTTAAGACCCCTTAATCCTTTCAAAGGCTAAATATTCCGTTACGTGTACAAAAGTCAGGTACATTTGTTTATCCTATTAACACTGGTTAGTATTAAACATTTTGATCTATTCCTGAGTATGATTTTTTACTGTGAAACGGATGATCCTAAAGATAAATGATGATCCACGAATCTGTCTCAGAGCCTAAATGAACGGTCTTAGAAATATGTAAATAATCGTATTAAAATAGCTTCTTTACTGGGATTGACAATTTCGTCCATTTGTTTCTTTTCAGAATTGCAAACTATATCAAAATTTCCCTTCTAGTGCATAGCGAATTTGATTTACATATTATGTAAAACCTACGTTCGGAAACAATATACAGGTTAGTTCTACGGTCCAATTATGTTCATTTAGAGCGTGATTGTTAAATGTGTCTAGGTGTCAATCAAATAACGTGATATGATATCTATCGGGACCAGGTTGTAAGATCATTATTCTCTCTTTCTTTCTCAATATCCAAATCTGTTAAAGTCTTTTTATTGTTTACAATCACCTTTTATGAAGTGAATGGCGAAAAAGAATACTAGCTTGCTGAACTGGTTTTTAGTTCGGTTCATAAGAATTACATTATTGAATTCGTATGTAATTATCTATAAATATGAAATTTAATAATTCCTCCTTTTTGTCTGAAGGATAATTTTCAAGCAACATTTCCCAAAGACGATCTCTTTTTGGTAGCCCCACAGGAGGGCGGGTACTACAAGTTGTCCTGTTTTTAGACTGGATCCTCTCTGTTAAAATTTCCTGTACATGTATCGGGGCAAAATATCAATGTCTTATTCTCTTTAAATGTCAGTTTATAGTGTTCAGGTTACATAGATTAATTTCATACGATTGAACAAGTGTAACCTAACTTACTTAAACCCTCTAGGGCAATTCACTCTGCACGTCGAACGTGTCAAAATTAATCGGTTAATAGTCAAAAATGTGTTCAAAACACACAGAAGAAACAATGACTGCATTTATGTCCAACTCTTCAACTGTCAGTGTTCGGTTACAAACTATATAGAACTTGCGTGAAGCACGTAATGCAACCAACGAAAGTTGAGCCCTTTGCGTCAATAAAGCATAATGTTTGACAGTCTGCGTTTGACAAACAGAGGATTGGTCAAAACAAACCGAATGTTACCATTGAACAAGTCTCAGATTCAGCTAGATAAAATAGTAGGTAAAATTGACGCCTCCACAATTCCATGAAACGAGAATTTAATTTATTTTAGAAAAAAGCGATCATTGTAATGATTATAAACGTTCAGGATAATAGTTAAAGACATGAACAAATGCAAATTGGTTACTAGATGAAGAGAGTTTTTTTTTTTTTTTTTATTTCAAGGAGGTATGAAGTACCATGCCATTACTACAAAGCTTTAATTAAAAGTTAAATATATTCGGTTGAAGGTATACGTGATCCAGGGGCAAGACCTATACATTGTATATGTCCGCTGGGAAATCTAAGTAAGGGGAGTCAAGAGATGGGTTAATTACATTATATACGGATATGCATGTATAGAATCAATATAGCTGCCATCGTTAAAGTGATTATTGTTCTTCTGAGAATTATTATCATAGTGCTTTATATTCTCAGAGAGATTAATGAAGTTTGAAATATATTTTCTGGGCAGAGATTGTGCTTTGTATGAACGAGAATATTCAGCTTATTAAAAACACTTGAATCTTAACATTAGATTTCATTTGGTTTGCCCAGGGTTTAATGCTTCTTTCCCAACAATTTCAGTTGATATGATATATCTTGGGTGCTTTAACCAACCCAAAATTTACTGTCGTTTCCAACCAGGGGCTTATCCACCATGGGCCTACTGCGTCCCCCAAATGATGGCAAACAAATGCCTCGTGTCACACTGACTTTACTTAAATACAGGATGAAAGTTTGCCGAGCCAGGATTCGAACTCAAGTCCCTAGGATCAAAAGTCAAACGCATTAGCGACTGAGCTAACTGGGACCTGGACTCGGCTGATTCGCTTTTGGGGTAAGAACTTAATTAATCCGCTTGTGGCCAGAAGTACTAGAAGACCTAACAAGTGGTACAGTTAGTTACATCGTGAAATTGACATTCATCTCGATCAAAATCATTCTAAATCGCCCACTCAGCGCTCCATTCAATCATTCCAAACACTCACTCAAACCATTCAAAAACGCTCAAAATGACTAAAAAATATAAAACCTACAAATACCTTCAAAATTAATAAAAACAAGAACAAAATCGCGCGAGTTCACTGACATAATAGAAATGAAAAACGTCTGATTGGTTCTTGAAGAAATAGGAACCTAATTAAAGAGCTTCTATGCATATTTTATTAAAGGGAGGTAATACATATCGCAAATTTTGTTCATCCTGAACAAAATTTTCGATAATGGATTACCTCCCATTAAATTCACTCGAAACTCGCTTCACACACTCATTCAATTTCATTCCTTAATCATTCCAAAATCATTCACCTTGTCAATTTCACGATGTTGTTAACTGTAATTTGTGGAGAATTACATCTTGTTTATAAATTTGAGTATATTTCATTACGGTCGTTTAGGGTTCAAATAAGGTTTACTAACACCTCTTCTTTAATAAGGAACCGTACAATAAATCACACCCGTTTACGTTATTTGTGGATTTCAAGTAAGCTTCGTTACACACCCCGAAGGTCATCCAGGTTTTAAATCAACAAAGACGAAGTTGTGGGTATGGTTATTCATTTTTTCAAAATTACTTTCCCATAACAATATACTTATTATGTTTGAAAACCACACCCAAATTCTATTCGATAAGGACAACTTTCCTATTAATTTCAAATTTAGCCTTATTAGGTCGTGAAGTAGTAAACCCGTAATAATTCCGCAATATTTCGGGACTCATGATCTTTTAGAATGATAACCGAGGTTTCCTGAATAAAAACCGGGTAATTAGTTACAAAACCTTGACTTTTTTCTAACATCAAAAGAGTCTTTGCAGAATATGCTAAAATTGTCTACACATGTAATAGACGAAACGAATTTTACATGCCAACTTCTTTATTTACTTGATATAGAAAAGGGTTAGTTCATGATCATACAATAAGTGGTATCATATGGGGAGATACCTCCTATCTATCAAAAACCTATCCTTAAATAGAGAAATAGGACAAACAAGTTCATTCATAAAGCTTAGTGTACTATCTGAGTATTACAGATCACCCGATCACTTATTTACCAAGTCAACTGTAACAGCGACATTACTCTAGATTTTTCCGACATTTAAACAACCTGCAAAAATATCTTCATAAAAAAAATATCTAATATAATACTATTCTAAGAAAGTATCATGATCTGTGGGGAAAATAAAGTCGTGTAATCATTTTCTTAACATAAACTTAGCACTTGGAAATCGCGTACCAAATCATTCACGTTTGATTGCCTGTATTCCACTGAGCAAAGGGTCCTTTTTGTTTATTAAAGATCGAACTGATAGCGGGTAATTTCTCGGGGTGTTAATTGGAAATATCCGTCGTTTTATACGTAAAAAAATATTTTCATTCATTTGGAAATGCTTGTAGCTTTAGCCCATTGCTCTAAAGTATGTAATTTCAGTCCAAATCTAAATGCTTGAACTCTGTATTTTTTAGGTCTTCAGATATTCCGAATATATTCGTATCCCGGTAATGGTATCAGATTGGACACCCAGATAGACAACTAAGTGGCAAAGAGGTGTCTTTGTTCTGAATGAACTCTGAAAATTATGTGGTTTTATCATGTTATATAAGCCATCTGATACGGGGGTCGTACTGAACGACATTGCTGTGTTTATCTAGTTTGTAAACAAACGGTTACATGAAGTGATTGTTACCGCCGCATACATCTTGCAAGGTTCCCAGCCCCTTAAGTCATTAGCAAATAATAGAAATACTGGATTACCATGACAAATATTTAAGGAACAAATCGAAATAACAGTGCCAAAAGATTGTAAGCGCCTATACATTGTTTAGGCACTTACAATCTTTTAGAACAGTGATAACGAATTCGTTCGATCAATATTTGTGCCTAATGATGATTTATCTACTGGTCTTCAGGGTGGAATATAAGATACTAATAACGATGATATAGAATAACATTATGGCATGCTATTGTAATAGATAAACAACGTGTACTATTACAAACGTGTTATTATTCTTGTGGCTAACATCAGAGTTGAGACGAATGTTTGGTTTGTCATTTTAGGTTTGTGCTTGATATTTGAAATGGAACAACGTCACATGTGCGCATCGGCCATCATTCAATGCATTTGAACCAGACGAATGGAACAAGACAAGTTTCCATGACGGAAGAGATGTTCAAATATCGGCCATTGCCCTTGAGGACATCTTGACCCCAATTAATACCCCCATTTGCCGGACACCTTTCCCCATAAAGTATAACAAATTTTGCATTTTTGTGTCACATTTAACGCGTTTCGAATTTATAACTTTAACAATAAAGTAGCACCATATCTGTCTCCGAACCGCATGTTTGATTGATGATGTTCACCTAATTGTTTCCAAGGGCAACGAAGGGTCAGAGATCAAAAGGAAGACGTCGGTTACCGCTGTCAGACGACATTTATCACCATTATCTATCCTATTTAATCCGTTATCTGTTGTACTATTTGGATAGGTCCAAATTTGGCGGCTAGACTCGATGGATGGCTTAATTATTATCATTATTACTTTAGACAGTGAAAGTTACAGAAGTCTATTTGTACAATGAAATATTACGCATTCTTTACTACACATACAACTACTGACCAGTGATGATAGTGATGGTTTCTTGCAATTCGATAGTTTTCTTGTCAAATAAAGTAATACACAAGATGTGAAAGAAGATGTTTGTTCATTAATTTAGTTAATGTATGTCGTTCACGGTTCAATATATTTTATGAAAGAGTCGCAGTCCAAAAGTATATTTCGGTCGTATTAGAAGAAGTTATAAGATTGTCTGAAATTTTAGGGGACTTACAGTCTTTTTAGTGCTTATTTTTTTCCTTTTTTATCCCCGTCCTCATCTTTTCAAGAGGACATGATATGAGCTCATCATCACTCGACTACAAAAGATGGAATTTCAAGAGGAGCTTTATCTTATCAAACTTTACATGTATACAGTGCCCAGACGTTTTTTTAACCATCGCATCTGTGTCATTTTAAACCTATACATACGATGTTGTTCCATTTTCTTAGACAGTTCATCATCTCTTCATTCCAAAGGCACGAAGTATTTTACGTTATTTCAATGTTAAACAACATACAGGGAAGAAAATAAAGTACCAAAGTAGTTCAACACCTATTATACATGTAAGGGCAAAAGTGCGACAAGATGAAATTAAATTGATTGATTGAATGTGTTTTATGCCGCTTTCAACAATGTCGCAGTTATATCGCGGGGGCCCTGAGAACCAAACAATGGATTCCTGGTATTTCTTTCACCAGTACTAAAGATGAAATTAAAAGAATACATCGTATTCAGTGATACTTAAATGCTAATTAACTCTACAAAAAATGTATAGCCCATGACAATTCTCATACATTTCCTTTACCTCGATTACATAATTAGTTGTGATTGATTTACTGTTCCGGTAAGATACTCCTTTTACCATTGTACCCTTAAAAAGCTGTAAAGCAGGGTCAAACCAAAATAGCCAACAAGATTTCAATTGCCATAAAGAATTTTCTAGGACTACTAAACAAGGTTACAATCTGCCAAAGACGGTGAATTGCGTTCTTGAGGTTACACGAATATCACGGTGGTCTTATTTAAAAATAACATTTTTTAACAAACAAAACTTTCGCAATATTTGCTCTTTGACGTTAATATTTTGTTTTGATACACTATCTTTTAGGGTTATCTTGTTTTGAGGCTTTTCAATCGTTTGAAGTTCGCATGGGTGAACGACGTAATTCAACCCGTGCGTGAAACTTGCTTACGTGTATCCCTTCGTACATTTATTTACAATAAGCCGAGATAATACGTCAGCCCCTGTATTCAGGATGACAAAACGGTGCAAACAGTTTGCCAATTTTACCCCGCTTTGCACGCGCACTTGCGTGCAAAGCGGGGAATATTTGGAGAACTGTTCGCACCGTTTTGTCATCCTGAACGCAGGGCTGATTTGAAGTCATGACCTGCCAACCAGACTCTTTTTAAACAATTTTATTTATATCTATTTTCATGCCACCGCGTGTTAAAAAAATCTGATAATCAGGAAGCCTGTCAATAGCTACATTACAATCTTCTCCGTTTTATTAATTGTTGCCTAACAAAGGGAATAGAAGGTTAACTATGCGGAATTTCATTGTTCCTGCAAAATCTATTGTTTTTTTCCAAAAACAAAATTGTGTCTCTACGACAGATCAAATCACTCCGTTTCATGTATACATGTACTTTGAATTCATCTGTAGGATGCAATGGTATCTGCTTCAGTCTAAATTTGTTTATTTTGATAAAATAACCTATATGGCAAAATTAGTTTATGAAACAATTGCCTATAGAAGCTAAGTGTTCCTAAATCTCAATGTTAACTGCAATACGATCCCAATCGAAGATGTGTATTTTTTTTCGATTATTTTTTTCCAAGTGTACCATGTCGAAAACCCGTGAACCTACAAGGTCCAGTAAGCTATGGTAAATAAGATAGAAAAGTATTTTGTGGATACCTAAGTTATACCCGATATACTCAATGTTTTATTCATAGCAAGAGTTATAATATATCATAGATCATAGCTAATAATCATACGAGTTCGGTGAAGCGATTCAAAGTTCACTTTTCATTGAGAAAAATCGCTCTTACTGAACCATTCCTACATTAATATTCAAAATATAATTCATTTTATAACTTTTTTTCATTAGTAGTTTTCGTGCACGCGATGTATAATTGGCAAACAGTTTGCAACGGATTGTCATCCTGAACGCAGGGCAAAGTTATCTCTAGGCTCAGTTTTTACATGCAATTTAAAAAAAAAAAAATATTGATATTTGGTCGGAAAAAATATAAGAACCTCAAGACAAGGAGGTTCGAAAAGGAGCCTTGACGGGGGGCAAAAGAAACCAAACCCTTATAAAATATTTTCTATTCAGGGGTACAAGCGTAAAATCTGATAACTCCACTTGAGCTGTAATTAAACATTTTAATTAATACGTACGGTTTATTCATATGCAATTACAATATATGAAATGGCTACCGTTTAAATTCATCTCATTCTTTCTCAAACAAAGACGAGATAACATTTGCGGTTAATTCTAAAAAGACCTCCTGTGTGATAGTCTAGCCCAGTCAAAATGACCTTCGTTTGGGATAATATGGGAATCTTGCAAATCAGTAAAGAATTTTGTTTTCTTTCTGTTTTTTTTTTCTGTTTTTTTTTTTTTTTTCATGACTATTAACACGATTTCTAAACTTTTGAAGTAAAGAAAGACTATTCATTAATGATAAAAAGGTCTACTATCAACTGATACCTATTTTAGATTGAAAATCAGCATTTCTTTTTTCGAGATCTGTTACATGGCCCATTGTGAAGGCTATAAGATGGTCGCCTTAGTAAGCAGAATGATCGGTTTGCATATATGTATAAACACTAGCCCGATCTCAATCTTCGCTGCTATTTAATGCTACAGTAAAAAATGCTAAGAGATTGCCTTTGCCATTTCATATATCGCTGTATTTATTTCGTAGGCCATGAAAGTCCATTTGTATCGTTAACCTATTGTCACCATATAGGCCATTGTATCTCGTTATAACCCGAGGTCTTTATGGGTTTGTACTGCGTTGACATTTAAAATGTTCATCTAATTTTGTACTGTATTCTCTAGTTTCGATACATAGGTTAGACATTTTCACAGAAATATATTTAATATAGTTTATCTTCTACTTTCTATCAAAATGTACAAAATTGCAAGTGCAGATAAAAACGCGGGGGTATGATTCGCAAACAGTTTGCTCCGTTTCGTCATCCATAATTCATTTCCATGGCAAAACAATTTCAAGCATTCCACTTGGACATATTTAGTAAAAAAATGTTGTTTTTTTTTTTATTTCGTTGTTATAGCACGAGTTTATTCCGTTTTGAAATCGCGTAAGAGGGTATCATATAAGAAAAGGTAATGTATTGAGATCCAATTCGTTCCAATTTTTATGAAGTAATGTGACATTTCACATTGCTTTTTACACTGTGCTTGAGAGGCAGAAATCTTTCCGTTGGTCATTTCGCCATTTCACCAATTAAAAAAGTAATTTGAAAACTAGAAATCGAATTGCTCCCCACGTTTGACTCCTAGAGAGAACTCATTAAAAGTGTCGATAATTGGAAACTAAATAAATACAGGTTTTCTGACATTTACATACAAAACACTTTAACAATTTTACGATCATCGATCGCCGAAACTACGTTTTTTAACCAGTCAATAGTTGTCTCAAAATAAAACCTTTTCGCTCACTCATCGCTCCATCCATTCATTCAAAACACTCACTCAAACCATTCAAAAACGCCCAAACCCATTGAAAAATAAAGAATCAACAACGTCCTCCTTCAAAATAAAGTTAGTTAGAGAAAAATCGGGATTTCACTGATACCATTCAAATTGTAGGCGTCCAACAGATTCTTGAAGAAATAGGAAGCTATCTATAGAACTAGTATGCAAATTTTATTAAAAGGGAGGTAATCAATATCGCTAATTTTGTTCACCCCGAACAAAATTTGCGATATAGGATTACCTTCCATTAAATTCACTCAAAACTCGCTCCACACACTCATTCAACTTCATTCCTAAATCGTTCCAAAAACATTAATCTTGTCAATTCCATGATGTTGTTAACTATAATTGTTGCATTATGTAAAACAAAGTCCCATATTTTATTATGGAAATATGGATATTTTGTTCGTTGAATGGGATTTGGCGATAGTTACCTTTTTTCCGATACGGTCATTGGAGCACCTAACAATGTTTTCCTAGTATATCCCTCATCAGTACTATCATTTCCAAGACTCGAACAGTCATCTTACAATCGGCCCATTGGAAGGAGAGAGATATCAGAAAGATGTTTGCGGTGATCTTAACCGCCTGAATTGTTATAATTATATTATATTATAAAATGTTTGAATATAAAGAATATCTACGCCTTGTCAAATCCCTTAATTAGGAAAGGTACGTTTGATTTTCGCCCTAATGTAATGCCCCCTAATTATGAAAGTTAAGTTTGATATTTGCCCTTATACATGTAATGAATATTATAGCCATACAGGGAGCATGAAAGTACATACTTGTTCACCGTAAAATGCGCGTGGAAACCTTATGGAAGTTTAAACGAGAAGCCGTTTAAAGTGAGCCTAAAGGATCCCTGACTGGGAAAGGTTGAATAATATGTACCACATCGTTATTATAGACATTTAAAGCAGTATCTATTTCATAATACATTTGTATTTAAGGTATTTTATATTCATTATAACGTAGACATCTACGCATTGAACCCATTAAATGTACTTCTCAATTACATGTTTACATGTCATATTTCAACATTTTTTTCTTGACTCTTGAATCATTTTTGTCCCTTTTTTTACGACGAAGTACATGCATGATGATGTATTTAAAGCTCCTTTCGTGGGATTTGCCCGCAGAAATTCAAGGAAAACCAGGGCTTGTGTTAACTTTTGAATCTTAGGAGTCATCGACCCCTTGACTATGATATTAAGGGGTCAAACCTTGTTTTAAGGGGTCAAAATCATGCAAACTAGTATATGGTTTCATAGTTTAAAATGATCTACATAAATGATTTGATTTGAATTGGGGTTTTACGTCGCTATAAACAATCTCTCAGTTATATCGCGACGACTGGAGCACCTAACGATGGATTCCTGGTATTTCTCACACCGGTACTACCACCACATCCCTTTCCTAGCCTCCAGTTGCTATTCCACATAGGTTAACGATTATCTACCCATTGGTGGAAGACAAACGTCGGAAAGGATAAATGCCGCGGCCGGGGATCGAACCCGTGCGAATTCTACATAAATGAATCAACATAATCAATAAAGTGTCCTACTTTATTCTTTATGTTGACTCACTTAAATAGATCCCTTATAACAAAATGAAAAAAAACAACAAATGATTTATTTCATCTTGCATAGGTCAATGCATTGATGGCAATTCGGTAGGCCAAAATGACTCCCAACAGGAAATTTTTGAGGGTCAAAATGAGATTTTTGCGGATCAAAACCATGGTTTAAGAGTCAAACACGAAACCTGAAATCGCTTAATAGTGCGGTTCCTTATGTACGAAAAAGGGCTCCCGTAGGATTTTCGTGCTGAAATTGATTTTTTGGGTTTAATTGATTGTTTAGGGGCCAAGTAATCGCAAAATATGCGGGTCCAAATTTTCCGAGCCCATTTCCCGATTTTATGGGCTCTCAAAAGAGCCCATATGAGCAAAATAGGTCTTTTCCTCAGAGAGGGCTCATGAGATGTGTATTTTTCTCCTAAAATGATTTCTTTGTTTCGGCTGTGTATTTAGCGTGGATTGGAGTTTAAAAAGTACAAAATCCATGTTTTAAAAGCTTATTTCATCCTCAAATGGGCTCTCACAGAGCCCAAAATAGCAATTTTGATGTTTTTATATTAGTAGGTTAAGGAAAAAACCTTATTGGTTTCGAAATGATTTCTTAAGACATAGCGTGGATTGGAGTTTAGAAAAATACAAAAATCCATGTTTTTAAAGCTTATTTCGCCCTTTTATGGGCTCTCACAGAGCCCTAAATAGCAATTTTGGTATTTTTATATTAGAAGGTTACTGGAGAAATACCTTGTTTGTTTCCAGATGATTTCTTAAGCTCTGTGTTTGGTATTAAGTGTAGGTTGGCGTTGAAATACTTGCATGTCCATGTTCTCTATGGTCATTTTAGAATTTGTGTGGGCTCTCATAATAGCCCATATGAGCCGATTGGGGTGTTTTCCTTAAATAAGATTCACCAAAAATTCCTTTGACTTTTCTTTTCAAATGACGTTCAATACCTAGCATTGGTTAGAGTTGATGTATACTATTTTGAATTGTTAATTTCTGATATCCTTTCTGATTGGTTTTAAAATGAGCCAATATGGATAGATTTAGGAGTTTTCCAAGCTCGCGATTTTTGAAAAAAAAAATAGCCCTCTATGTGATGCCAACTTGTATTACAAATGGTACAAAAGTATATGAATCAAATTTTAAAAAAAGCATACAGTTAAAACATAGTGAAATTGACATAGTGAATGATTGTGGCATTATATCGAAATGAAATTGAACGAGTGGGAGGAGTGTGTTTTGAATGACTTGTAAGGGATGTAACCTGAAATCGCTAATTGCGTTCAAAATATCCATTACCCCCCTTTAAATTTTTTGAGATTGAATGAATAGCGCTGAGTGAATGATTTTGTTAGGGATATCTTTCAATCTCACGATGTTCTTAATTGTACCCGGTGCTTTGGTGCTATATGAAGCCCATAAGAGAAGGGTGTATGGGTGGATGGGTGGTTGTGTGTGTGTGTGTGGATGTGGGTGTTTGCATAGTGTAAATATACGACAGATTAAAGTAATAAACGACATATTTCTTAAAATATGTTTGATTTCAATGTTGCTTACTCGTACCACAAATGGTAACAATGATCTCTTTGGGTCGGAAATATTCCGTTTAAATTTTCTAACCAATTACCTCACTTTTAATCGATTATATTTACCCTAAATAAACCCATATGAGTCAACATGGTTACTTTGCCAACAGTTTGGTTCAAGAAAAGATTTCTGAAGAAAGGAATCTCTGAAGCCTTATAAGTTAATGGGTGTGGGTCTCGGTAAAACATACGTGAATAAAATTTTCATAGCCCATACATATTTCATTGGCGCTTAATGAAGCCCATAAGAGCATTTTTCGGCATTCTGTAAACATACGACGGATAAATATGTTTGTATTCAATGTTCTGTTTTGCCTTAACATTTGTAAGTCCCAACGAATAAAAAACACTTCGTCTTAATTTTGCTAGTTTGTCCGCTTTACTCTGTTTCAAAATGTCTTTACTGCCCTTTAATGTCTCGAGTAAGGTACATATAATGCATAGTTCGCTTATGCGTATAAATTGAGAACCATCAAACATCGAATTTTAATGAATCAGGACAGTAAACGATTATTAAATGATGAACAGGCGCAATTACTATCAAAATAACAGTAATCCGTGTACATGTAATCTTGCTGATTTGAATTATATCTTGCTGCCTCGGGAAATGCATGTTTGGTAAAGAACATGGGCATGACCATCTGATTTTTGCTTTAATTTTGCAACCTACCTAGTGCAAACGAAAGCCCTTGAAAAAATGTCCTTATTCAATGGATGGGTGTAGGTATTGAGGGTTTGTTAAGGCTAGAGTAGCCCTGGATTTTTTGCTGACCATATGTATATACTAAAAAGGCGAAGCATACCAAGATAATGATTACCGGTATTTACTTGAAAGTTAAATGATACCACGGAGAATATATTGGACTAAGGCAAAGCGAAGCTGCTCTAGTATTGCTTGATTCATATAGTTGAAGAAAATTCTTTGAAAGTTTTTCTATGGTAGATATGTCTTCAAAGAAATAAAATTATACTTTAAGTTTTCTTCAGTGTATAGTTTGAAAATTAATATGGATCCAACATTAGATTAGATATGAACGGGCATTTTTATTTATCGCTTCAAGCGCAAAACTCCTTCAGATCCCTGTTCCGGTAACGGCTCTGTCCGTCCAAATCTAAAGAAACGGACTTTGACCAACTAGTTTTCATTGGCCATACACGCAAACAGGTAAATGCTTCTTAGAAATCACCAACGATAAGTATGTTGTTTTGGTTTGGAAGATGTGTGAAACATGCACAGTGACAAGGAAAAATTCTTTGCTTAGACAGAATAACAATAATTGGGCTTTTTTACCAATCATTTTAAAATAAGACCCACAAGACCAGCTCCATGACATCAAAAACTTTACCTACGATTTATTAATGAAACAGCTTGTGTGATCATCGAAAAATATTATCATTCCTTGCACTGAGTCTCTTGACTATTTCAGTACGAAACAATAAAGACAGTAACTCTGGAGACTGAAAAGAAGATATAGTAAAGTGATCGTGAAGGTCAGAATACTCATGATCACCACATTACAGACCAAGTAATTGTCTCAAGCGGTAAAATTGTCAAGAAATTGTGTTTCTCATTCGAAAAAAAAGTTTAATTCTTCTTCTTCTTGACCTTTCACCTCACAACAATCTTGTATCTTACAGTAAAGTCAAATCTATCAGTAAAAAGGGTGTAATGACCATGGCTGTGTCAAGTTTGATACAGTCGACCGGGGTTACATAGTGAGGTATTTTCGAATGCAATGATTTTAGACTTGTGCAAGAAAGCCTCAAACTTTAGAATAGTTCTTTAATATATTTGGAGGATATTCAAACCAGCACATATGGGCTTTACCAAGCGCCAATAATCATGTGTGGGCTTTGGATATTTAATTCATATTTGTTCTAATTCTTCTTCTTCTTGACCTTTCACCTCACAACAATCTTGTATCTTACAGTAAAGTCAAATCTATCAGTAAAAAGGGTGTAGTGACCATGGCTGTGTCAAGTTTGATACAGTCGACCGGGGTTACATAGTGAGGTATTTTCGAATGCAATGATTTTAGACTTGTGCAAGAAAGCCTCAAACTTTAGAATAGTTCTTTAATATATTTGGAGGATATTCAAACCAGCACATATGGGCTTTACCAAGCGCCAATAATCATGTGTGGGCTTTGGATATTTAATTCATATTTGTTCTAATCCTACCCTCATCGTAACCCTTCTTAATTTAATGAGGCTCGAGAAATGTTTAAGACAAGAAATTGATTTTCCCCGACCCATTATTAGGCAAAGTATCCGTGTTGGTTCATATGGGCTCATTAAGATCCAGTTAACATCTCGTTGTTGGTTAAGAGAATTTTGATCGACATTTTTTTTAACCAATAAAGAACCATTTACAGCAATTTTGGTGACCGTGAAAACCATTAGAAGTGACGTTGTTCTTGAAATCCAACTTCGGTAACTCATTTTCCGGCTCCTATGGGATCCTTTGCAAGCAAATCAAAATGAATGTTAGACCTTAGATATGGGCTTATTGTTTATTACACCAAATCGATCTGAAATACAATAACGTGCTGAAAGTAATTGGAGAACGGTTCGACCGCAAAGGAAATTACCTTTTTTATGACCCTTATTCAAAAAAGCACCCAAATCAGTTCAAATGGGCTATAATGCCGGAGAGCCCATAAAATCCATAAATTATCATAGAGAACATAGACCTGCAAGTATGTCAATGCCAACCAACACTTTATACCAAACAGAGCTTAAGAAATCATCTGTAAACAAAAGAAATGTTTTTCCTAAACCCATTTATAGGAAACAGCCAAAATTGCTATTTTGGGCTCTGTGAGAGCCCCAAAAATAGTGGAAAAGCTCTTGAAATAAGGGTTTCTGTATTTTCTAAATTGTTCTAACACTAAATACATTGTTAAACTAAAGAAAACATTTAAGAAGAAAAATAAAACGCCTTTCCTTAACCTAGTATAAGGAAAATACCCATTTTTCCCATATGGGCTCCTTTGAGAGCCCATAAAATCGGGGAACCGATCCCAAAAATTTGGACCCGCATAGTTTCCGATTGCTTGACCCCTAAACAATCAATTAAACCCAAAAAATCAATTTCAGCACGAAAATCCTACGGGATTACATAAGGCACCGCACTATAATGGCTATGTAAATGTTTATTTCTTTTTAATACACGTGTATATAGATGTTGGTCGGATGGACCAAAAATAGCAAAACAATAAAAACAAAGGACATGTCTTACACTGACCAGTTTAAATTTTATCAATTTCAAAAGCAGGTTTTCATTCTTTTTATGCATTTAAACGTTTGATATATGCACCTACAAAGGTAATCATTTCTTTAAAATTATATGCATCCCTTTTCATGTGAAATGATAATTGGAATGGGGTTATACAACAATTTTAACAATGTTAAGTCATATTACGCCGCATGAGCACCTAACCATGGATTACTGCATGTTATTTCTCGTTACAAGTACAAGTGCAAAAGTTTAAATGTTGGACTAAGGGCTGGTTCGTTCTAAATGAGCCTGTGCGTGACATTTCCAACAATTTTATACGTACGTGATATGCCGACGTTGGGCAGCATAGATAACAACAAAATACAATAAGAATATATGCTGGCCACCTGAAGAGGCATTAAGACCATATCTATCTTTAAAGTGCAGAGTGAGGACTCTGGTCAGACTGTGCGGCTGCACAGGCTGATCTGTGTCTTAACGTTGCGCACATGTGAAATTGTTGGAAATGTCACACACTGGCTCATATATGAACGGATTATACCCGAACTGTGCTGTTGATGGATACAGTGGGTGCACAATTCTAAATATATATATGTATGTATCATTGTACGACTAAAAGCTGTATAAGCTAATGTCAATAAAGAATGTCTATGTCTATGTCTAAAACGTTTCGCGAAGGTTTTCATATTTTGAACACAGAACTTGTTTGTTCTCTCAGATAGATTAATTTCACACTGTCCCTGTTCATGGCGACAATAACATGAAAATGATACAAGGATGTCGCGACTTTGATGTGGCTACACGATTGTTGGACCTACGTAATACGGATGTTGCATGCGATAATTGCACTAAACAACGCGACAAGGGCAACTTGATATCGCCAAGTTACAACAATACGATTGTATGGCAATGTATTTCTGTAATTGGTCGATCAAAAGGTCCTATCTACAGCTTTATTCAAGCTGTAGATGCGACCATTTGGTCGGCCAATGGCGCTGTGTATGTCATAACAAAGCATGTTTGCACTCATCAACGAAAGACTTGTGTTTGCGGTTTGGTTTTGCATGTAGAAGTCATTGTCCACATTCTTTTACTTTTTACGACGTACGTCACGATTTATGAGAAAACGACACCAAAATACCATGTGACTGGTCACGCGAACGAGTTCATCAAAGGATGGTCCAAAAGAGAGCTTGTTTCATTGCTTGAAGTTCCTGTTTTCTATTATCTGAAAACGGATTTATAGAGAATATAAACCCTCTCGACCTTTGCCGTACCATGATTGATTAAATGGAGTTTAACGCCGCTTTCAACATTATTTGCCGCACCAAATACAGTCGAATCCTTTAGTGAAACGACACAATGAGACTAGTCTAAAATCAAGGACGTTTTAGACTACACTTCAAAGTAATCATTGATTGATAATATCAATTCTTAAAGTAACTTCTTTGAGTTTCAATCGAAAGTTGTACATTAAATGTTGCCATTTACTTTTTATGTAAGCCTCTGTTAGGAAACTTTCATATTTAAAATCTGAGATATCAGCCCTAGTTGTGCGTCCGTACTTTTTATCATTTATATCATTTTATTTATTATCGTTATAATTATTTCAATTTAATTTTTTTAATACAGTCTTTATTCTTTTTAGCTTGAAAATAAAAACAGGTGGAATAGACTTAGGTCAGCCTGCAAATATTTGTCTGGTTGATCTCTTTGTTTTTTACCTCCTACCAAAGCAGGAATATTCCGGATTCGGCAAGAAAAAAACCAAGATAGTAAAACTAAACTAACCTGTCCAGCTGTGTCGCAGAGCTGCAATCTGATTGGCTTTTCGTCTACCGTGACCACAACTGAAAGAAAGGAAAAAAAGACATTAAATAAAGCTTCTTACGAAAATGAAGATTACTAACTCTTTCCCGCGCTTTTCTAAATTTTAGACTGTTATAGATTCTCATAATTTGCAGACGACAATAAAAAGTGAGTGTGACTTGAAAAGAAACCGTCACATACGAATGAAAATAATGTGGGAAAAGGAGAAATTGCTTGTTAAAAGCAATTTCTCCCTTTCCCTCAATATTTTCTGATGTGTAAAATTGGAAAGGAACTGTACAGGAGAGGATAAAAAGAAAGTCATTTTGTGACACATCTGCTCTGAGGTCACCTCAGAAAAAAAATCGCATGTCGTAAGTCGCCATTTCTTTAATTTAGTCTATCGATTTTCCAGATGAAGCTAACCTTATCATGTGAATTTTGTTACTTGTTTTCTTAAGTACGTCGGGAATATTATGAATTTTGTTTGTTGTATCGACAACTCACTGGATTCTATCCAACAATACAATATATTTTCAATAACTGTGTTATGCGTAATGTCTTAATTGGTAATTCTTTAAGCCAATAACTAAGGATGACTCGTGAATTTGTCATTGGAGAAAATGCTGAATCAATGCACCTGATACACAAAGGGAAACTTAATCATATTTCATACGCCAGTGTGTACTATTGGGGTAACTTATCACACTAAACCAGCAGTCAAATACGAGATGGCCACCATTAGATAAAACAATTAAAACCTGTCAAATACCCATATATGGTAATCGCTCGGATTTAGGGATGGATACGAAACAGGATGTTAAGGACATGGGACTACACGCGATCGTGACAGTTCATATATCACCCCGTGCCTAAATGATAATGAAAAAAAAAAAGATGATCGATTAATACCACTTAAAGATTAAATAGATTTGATTGTCTTAAATATGTATTTACACCATTTTAAACTGTGTTTCAGTCATGTTGCGGTGGCAGAAGTACCAAACAATGGATTCCTAGTATTAATTTTCTCACACCAAGACAACTGTTACATCCATTCCGGCAAATCTGACTTAGTATTATTATTATTCACCAATTGGAGTAATGTCTTAAAGGATATTTGCCGAGAGCCGGGATCGAACACGGAACCGCATCATTGAGAGCTTGATCCGCTTCCAACGCAATGGAAGCGGCCTACGATTTTATATTCAAGTCCATAACTGGCCAATTGACGACGAGACCGAAGAAAAAAAGAAGACATTCCTGCATTCAGGATGAGAAAAAAACTGAAAACTGTTTGCAAATGATACACCGCTTTGCACGTGTACTTGCGTGAAAAGCGGGGAATGATTTGGAAACCGTTTGCAACGTTTTGTCATCCTAAACGCAGGGCTGGTATGCATGAAAGAAATTTATTGTCAGTTCTCAGTTATCTCCTACGTTGCAATGACGTCACAAGAGTTTGTGAAAATGTCTACATTAAATGCTTTTTTTTATTCAAACATTTTTTAAGTTAGAATGCGGAGCAATTCCAACTTAGATTTAACAAAACCGCAAAATGAACACAAGATAATTTCATTTCGGGTTTCTTGAGAACACATATCACGTGAACAGGATGTGAATACACTTCGGCCTATTTTGTATATCTCAACTTGACAAAGACATAAAGTTTATTTCATCAAATAGTAATAATGCTGTACAATTACACAACTATCACTTCACGTATATTATTAACACGCTAATTTATGTTTTAAACGATATTTGTAGAAAATTGCGTACGAATAAATTAGTATCACATGTTTGCATTACTATATTTGGAAATCATGTGATAAGTCAAGTCCAATAAGGTCAGCAATTGACAATAGCACTAGCCAATCACGTGATCTGATTATTTGGTGATCTCGCGATCTGTTTTCTCAGTATTGTAGCAATAGCACATCAATCACGTGATCTGCTTATTTGGCAAGGTCGCGACTTATTTTTCGTAGAATTATGTTATAGCTCCTTTTAAAGGTATAGTTTCTCCTTCTGAACGACCTTCCTTTGACATGGTGTTATATTGTAAATTTCTGTCTAAGCTACGAAATAAAAATCTTTTCTTAAAGTGATGATACACTTTTAAAGTTAATAAATATTTTTGCATCATATTGTTGTTTTTTTTCGTCATATTGCAGTTATCTATATGAATGTTTCATTGTAAAAACCCAATACTCATCCTCATAAACCCTTACCACCATATCTTTAATTGAATTATGAATATTTCTTTTGCCCAACTGCATTTATTACTAAGACAATATGCCATTTGAAACAAACCAACTAGTTCAACTTCTTTCCTTCACATTCTTACACATCAACACGTTTAAGAGCACCACCATACAGTTAGTTACATCGTGGAATTGACATTCATCTCAATGAAAAACTCTCACTCAGCGCTCCATTGATTCATTCCGAACACTCACTCAAACCATTCAAAAACGCTCAAAGTTATAAAAAAAACAAGATCAACATGTACATTCAAAATAAATAAAGCAAGAACCACTTCGCGATTTCACTGACATAATTGAAATTTAAAGCGTCTCGAATGGAGCAGAAGTCATTCGAAAAATAATATAAAAAAAACTGTTTTGAGTGAATAAGTGTTCCCCTGTGCGTCCATTAGTCGGCTGTATGGTCCATTTTATTTTCTTCTTTTTTAGCTCACCTGAGCACAAACTGCTCAGGGGAGCTTTTAGGATCACCCTGACTCCGTCGTCCGTCGTCATCGTTCTTAAGACTTCTTCTTCTCCTAAACCGCTGGGCCAATTTTGCCAGAATGTGACCCTCTTCAAAATTGTCGCTATATTCTAATTGGCCAATAAATATGGGTATGGCAGGGAGGAGCTTATTTTGAGCCCAAATTCTTTGAACGACATCTCCTCCTGAACCCCTGAGCAGATTTCAATCAAACTTTACAAGAATGTTCCTTTGACGACCCTCTTCAAATATTGTTGGCAAATTGTCATTAGCCCATAAATATGAGTGTGACAGGGTAGGGCTAATTTTGATCTCCTCTGTAATGAATGGGTTGGCAAAGTCTATTATGACTGCTTATAATTCGAATAAAGTCTTCTCTTCAAATACTAGGAAAATTTGAATGAATCTTTGCCAGAAAGTTTCTTGGATAAGTTACATTGGACCAATCGAATTCAGGTGAGCGGTTTAAGGTCATTCTGGCCCTCTTGTTATCATTTTTCTTTCATCAGATTAAGGCTTGTATAGCGATTAAGAGGTTTAAGCGTCTCTCGTTGTTGAAATACTTTGATTTATATACGCCTGCCAAAATACGAGACGTATTATGTGATCACCTGTGCTGGGCGGGAGGCGTCAGCTTCGTTAGTAGCTTGCGGTCACCGTCTCCTTAACGCATTCCAACTTATCAGTACTTTAAGTACTTTGATTAGTTTTCTTTAATGCTAAGTCATACCATGGAAGATCTGTCAATTCATAGAGGCGTTACAAAGAAGTAAAAGCGGAAGGGAAGGAATGAATTCCTGTGTAACTGTTGTATGATGGGAAGGGTGGCCGTGGTCGTATGTCTGGTAATCTATTCGTCTGGTCTGGTGACGGGTGCACACCGGTGTTATTTGTGTTGACAATTGCGCCAGTGTAAACATTAGATAAATTGAACGGTGCTTGAAATATCGAGTGGCGTGTCTCGCGTGAAAATAATATTCCTCACTTCACGGTCATAATATATTTATATTTTCGAAGAAGGTTTCGACCCAAGTCATATAAAAAATATATCAACGTTAAGACATTTTTTACAAGAAATCTATAGTCTTACAGCCGATGTTAACTCTGTTAAAATCTTGATTTTTTATAGTAAACTAAATGATAAAATCAATTATAAAACAGCCCTGCGTTCAGGATGACAAAACGGTGCAAACAGTTTTCCAATTATTCCCCGCTTTGCACGTGCACTTGCGTGCAAAGCGGGGAATAATTAGAAAACCATTTGCACTGTTTCGTCATCCTGAACGCAGGACTGGCTTACGATCGAAAAGATTCAAACAACTAAGGAAATTCCACGAAACTCAATTAGCATTGAAATTGTTATTTGTTTTCTTGTATGTTTAAAACATACTCAGACATCACTGAAATTTAGGGGTTTAAAATTTGATGACATCTCAAGTTGTCGATTTGCGGTTTTTTGAGTTTTTATCAGACACAGACGGTAATTTAATTCAAATAGACTTTTATTTGTAATCATGATTCATGAATTTATAGATAATCAATAATGGTTGACTGCGGCGGTTTATTTTCTCCATAAATAGCGATGCGTTATTGTTTTTCAGCCGAACATTTCTGCTATCTTGGTTTTTATCATTGAAGAAACCGTGACTCATCCATCTTTATTCATGAGATCACTTCTTATTTCCTGTGTAAGTAACTAAGACTTGTACTTAAAGATTCTAATACAAGTAGGCATTTAATGGTAAAAACCTATTCCCAAACGGAACATCGTAATACGTTGGTCTGTATTTTAAGACCTGCTCAGTGTTTAGGATAACAAAACGGTACAAAAACTTTGCGAGATATACCCCGCTTTGCAAATACGTAAGTGCACGTGCAAAGAGGGGATATAAATGGAAAACAGTTGGCACCGTTTTGTCATCCTTAACTCAGGGCTTTTTGTATCTCAGTGATACCCTGTGCTGTGGGAAATAATCGAAATCGTCTCTCGAGACGATTCTAACGAGTACCTACAATTTAGCATTTCTACAAATGTAATTGAAATGCAAAATATACTTCTACAATCTAAAATCCGAAATACGTTAAATATCCCCTCTGCCTGACCTTAATCAGGCAACCGGAGTCGAGGATTAAGATCAGATTGTACTTATGAGGAATCTGATCTTTGGCTAAACTTTCTGCTTAAACGAGAATATTCTGGATTCAGCATAAAACGCCTTGAACCATTTCTATCCGTTATGACAACTCTATCATCGTTTAATACACGCTTCAATCAGTAGTTAATAATGTACAAGGAATGTATTTACTGATAAGCCGTTCACGCTGGGCAAACTGATACACATTTATTACAACATCAACATAGTAAGGTAAATATTTACCGACAGTTACGTAGAACACGTAGGATAATAATAGAACATTATTGGACCTTATAATGATAAGTAATGTATTTATCTTATAATGATAAGTAATGTATTTATCTTTCATCATTTGTACATGACCTTTGTGTTATTTTTTGCGAGTCAGTTTTATGTGCTATTTCATTCAAATCGATAAACAATTTATTTTAAACCTTATTAGTTTGCATCGATTGGCAAACAAGTTTTTACAACTTAGATTAATCCCACTCGATTCTGCTTCCTGGAAAAGTCACCAGTACTCGCACCGGCTATGTGGGCCAATGAAAGACCAAGATCGACAGCCGCTCCCGGGAATCGAACTCGGGACCTTTGGGTCGTCTCGGGAGGCCGACGCTCTACCACTAGACCACGCACACCGCATAGATTTCATTTTTTTGACGGAACCTGTTCAAAGTTAATAGGGTTTCACCTTTCTAAATAGACATGCGCAAATTCAGAGTTTGGGACAGGGAGGCCGACCTACCCCTTCTAGAAATTTGTCATCAATACTGTTTACCAAGTTTGAAAAGCTGAACAATCGAGGAATCCTTTAGTCAATTGGAGAATATAATTTCAGTTCTGTCTAAGCTGTAAATTCAACACTTTTCTCGTCCACTTAACTGCGAATTGTTAAAGGAAAATAAAAAATTCGGCTTGACCCCTCCGTGACAAAAAAAAAAAAAAAAAAAAAAAACGAGATCCGCGCATGTAATTTGGCGGTACCTAAAGTCTATTCAAACAGTACCTGTTCAAAAACAGGGGTTCCCCCTTCTTAATCGAAATAATTTCTTCAAAGGACACAGTTCACTTGTGTCCCAAAACGAGATTACAACACAAACTAATCTTATACATGGTAATAAAATCTTGACAGGTTTAAAACGTTGTAAGAGTGACGTAATTACAACGTTAGGATGTCATAAAGAGGTCAGTAGGCCGTAACGTGTGTGCAATTATTACGTGCAATAAACATGTTTGCTTAGACTATCGTGTACGGCTGTAAAATGCTGTAATGTGTCTTAACACAGTACTTATTTTCTAAATATAATGGAGAGTCCAGTATTTCTGTAAAGGGGGTTCAAATTTACAAAAAAATGGGGTCATTTACTTATAACTATCAAATTCAATTAAAATGGCTACGAAATGAAATAATTAGGCTACGGGGGGGGGGGGGGTATACGCCACTCGAACCCCTTCTGGATACGATATTTTTTCTATTGTCTAAAAAAAAAGTCGGTTAAGACAAAGCAACTTCCCCCCTTAAAAAATAAATAAGGAAGGATTTTCTTAAAATAACATTAAAATGTCGCTTGAAATTGACATGTTTTTATATCGACTAATCAAATATTGCCCGCGGACAAAAACAGTTATTGAAATATAATTGAAAAAGAATTACGAATGACGAATAGCTTTTGGTAAAAGTCATCAAAGGTCAATCGACACTCTTAGCTTTGGTATCTTGTTTTGTTATTTCTATACTTTCTAACGCTGTCCACGGCATGGCCTTGCTGTATACAGCTTGATGGAGAGAATAGACTTAGATCAGACTGCACAAACGTGCAGTCTAATCTGAGTATATAGATCTACTGCCCGCTTTCTACTTCATTATTATGAGACAATTTGAGATAGAAATTTGGATTGTCCTTAAAAAGGTAAATTATTTGATATCGCGTAAATTGTCAGAAAAGAACTATAACTATTACTTTTAATAAGACCTACGTTTCGGGAGTAAAATAACCCCGTTGATTTTTTGATATTGCACGAGTGTTCTTACACTAATGGAATAACTATGCAAATGAGCCAAGAACGCAAAGGAACGCTATATTTTCGTTGAAAAAATGACGTCATAATGTATGTCTGACGTCGTGTTGAAAAACGAAAACGACGTTATATGCTTCGCGGAAAAACTTGAAATGATAAATTTCTGAAAATTCCTGGATAAATATCGCAAAAGTTCAGGTCATATTATAAAAAGAATATCAAATTTGTGCGCATAAAATACAAAATTGATTAAACTCGCCATTACAGCCTCTTTTTTATTTGTTTATATTTGATTTGAATTGGGGTTTTACGTCGCTTTCAACAATCTTTCAGTTATATCGCGACGACTGGAGCACCTAACGATGGATTCCTGGTTTTTCTCACACCAGTACTACCACCACATCCCTTTCCTAGCCCCCAGTTGCTATTCCACATAGGAATACGATTATCTACCCATTGGTGGAAGACAAATGTCGGAAAGGATAAGTGCCGCGGCCGGGGATCGAATCCGTGCGAATAAAGACCCCTTGATTAGAAGTCCGGCGCGTTACCAGCTGCGCTATTGCCGCGGCTTTATCTGTTTATAGAAGACTCGTTTAATAAGTTCGGTATTCAAAGACCCCTCATTGAATATCATCTTTTCATTTGATATCATTTTAAATTCAGCAGGGTAGATCGATATGTTAAAATGCCTTTTCTCTCTTTATTTTTTCGATGCAATAAGCTCAGGTTGCAAATTAAATGCTTAAATGCTCAAAGTTTTAGAAAAAAATAACTAAGCAACAAAAACTGATTTTAAGTAGATGGTTATGGTCAAACGGTAGCTTAAAATACATTCATTAAGTAAACAAAATATTGTAGTTATAGTTAAAACAAACTGCTGTTTCTAAGCTTACGCGATATGAATTAGACTATAAGCAGGAGTGTGGAATTCCCATGCCCGACTTGTCCGACTCGGGCTTTTGTACTTGAGGACAAGTAATTTTTTCTAAACCACTTGTCCAAGGACAAGTAAATACCAGGTCAAATCTTTGAATGTTACTTAAAAGAATTAAGAGAGAAATCATCCTTATGTTCATATCATAGGTTAGAAAACATTGTTTTTAATGAAGAAAATGCTGGATACCAGCATTTTCTTCATCAAAAGGCTTTTTTTTTCAAATTTTTCTATTTACTCTTTAGCGGACAAGTTCGTTTTGATCCTGGCCGAATAGAAAATCTGCTTTTCCAGGGACAAGTGGAGAAAACTTGTATTTCCGGACCCCTGCATAAGTAGTTAAGGCCAATGGAATTTCCATGTTTCAAAAATTGACCATAAGATGACCAAGGTTTGACCGCCGACCACCCAAATACACATTACGATTTTTGATACCTCTTGTCCGTGTTCGTGACGTCCCGAGCATAAGAATTACTCAATTAATATAAATTCGGTAGATGTCATGTAAAAAAGTATTCATTATTGAAAAGATAATAATAGATTTGTTCCACAGGGACTCTGCACATGACAAATAAGCCTTATAAAATGATTTGGCTAAAAAAAAAAAAGGGTATATAAACAAAGACTATATTTATATACCATTTTCATTTTTTTTTTCTCAGCCAAATCATTTTATAAGGCTTATTTATCATGTGCAGAGTCCCTGTGATTTGTTCAGTCTTTTCTTTCTGGAGTTAGACTCGAAAGGAAAACAGTAGTGTTTTAAAATTTTGATTAAAATGTTGTTTTTATTGCCTGATCCTACATATACATAGCTTGGCCAAGTTTTCATAGTTTTCTTTACTGTAATCTAATGAAATGAAAAAAAAATGCTTCCTTTATTTCACAGTGTTTGAGGTCTCCTCCACTCTTGAAAATTAGCGTTTGTTGTTCACTAAATGGAAGATTAACCCAATCCTACGCTGAAACGACAGATACCCTCTATGTCTTAGTATTTTGCTTGTTTGTTTGTTTTGCCCCCCCCCCCTTCCCCCCCCCCCCCCCCCCAAAAAAAAATAGAAGAAATATAGCTTCATATTGATAGTAATCTTATCTAAAAAATTGGATTAAAATATCGGAACTTCATCATTATTAGCATACCCTAACTTTGGGGCATCACCTGAAATCTATTCATCAAGACATTTCTTCTGTGTACTCATTACAAAGGTATTCATTTCAAAGAATGATTTTTAGACCGGATTTCCCCCCTTTATCTAGCCACAATAATCCTAATAAAAAATAATAAGCCACATGAACAAAAATTCAATAATGCTTATCAGGATGAAAAGATACTGAAACTTTACCCATTGATAAGATTAACACAATTAAACGTATATGTACATGTATATTTTTTATGGATTTGAAGATTTATGAACGCATGAACAACAAAGGGGAAACGGTATTTCAACATATAACAGCTACGGGTTTCACAACGGCGAAAATCAATTATCATAGTCTTGATGAGTTCATTTCTTTCTTTTAAAAACGAAAAACTTAAATTGCCCAAAATAAATTTCTCCTATTAAACATATACATACATGTACATGCATACGAAATGGGTCCCACATGTGCATCACCAAAAATAATTTTCAATGGTCTTGATAAGCTCATATCTTTCTTTGGTAACGAAATAGTAGAATTGCCTAAGATTATTTTCACATATATGGATATTAAAACTGCCTACCAGGGCTTCTAATTTTAAATTATGTATCTTGTAAACTATTAACCATTCTACCTACTATCTTTTTTCCTTTTGTATTATAACAATAAAAGGTTAATTCACACCGAAACCTGTAAAATTCTATACAAAATTTGCCTTTTTTGTTGGCTTGACCCATTTGGAGTGAGTTTTGATCCTCGAGAATTTCATGGTGTAGGAGTCAATGACACCCTTATAATAAAAACTATAATGAGTAATGAGTAATGATTCCAATGAGTACCCACAATGAAGTATTTCGTTGAATATACAGATTCTGGACTGTCGTGGCCCTATCTCATCCCGTCTAAGTAAGATAAATTTTCTCTTAACCCTTTCCTGTTTAATCCCTGCTTTTTACGTGCCTGTGATTTTATGATTGTGAAAACATTGTGAAAAAAGAAGAAATTGCTTCTGACAAGCAATTTCTTCTTTTTCCACACTATTTCCTACCCTACTGAATGGTTATTTTTCAAATAAAATCGCCTTTAAATTTTTCGTCTGCAAAACCTTTGAATCTGGACAGGTCTAAAATTTTGTAAAACAGGAAAGGGTTAAATAAGCCTTTAAACATGAATTCTAAAGAAGTTCTTTGCCTTTAATCGTGACTTCAGCGTCACGTGCTGGACGATATCTGAAGAAGCGATGTAGACCTTGACCGCGAAAAGTACATGGCACATGGCATGTGACTCACTGAGCATCGTCTATAGGCCTATTAATAGCAGAAATTGTAGACATCTTGTCGATGCAATTATCTTGTCAGAATTCATTTCGTCAAGATATGGATTCTGGAACTCTATAGACTATTAGACTGGAACATTCAGAAATTAAATCCTTTGAACCTGGCATAGAGGCATTGGATATTCTCCGTTTCATGGGAAGACAAGTCTCGAGTTTAAAGTGCAAACAATTCTTCGAGAAATTAGAAATTGAATCCAGATTTGCAAACGAGTAGACTTGCAAAAGAGTGGGGGTACCATTTCTTAAACGTTTCACGAACGCTCTCGTTTTGAACTCAGGCTGGAATAATAATTGAACTTTTAAAGTCTTCAGAGAATGAAGTTGCGCCTTGACCTTTTTGAAGGAGTATAACAGTCGTGTTTCATTAATTAAGAAATCCGAAACTCTGTGGTTGTTAGTTTTTTATGACAAATAAGGGTATGGTTAAATGGCACTTCTAACAATTTCGAGGTACTGAATCATTTTGTAAAAAGAAGTTCAAAAGAAATACGAATAAGTTCAACTCTTTCGACAATAAATCACGTGAACTTCGCTAATGTTGAAACGAAACCTTCAGCTAATACATGAATTTTTCTAATGCTGACAGATCTGTTTTTGTTATAGAATGCAATTTTTCGACAAATCGCCAGGTATTTGGAAGTCGCCATGGTCTTCATCAGAAAAAAGCTTTAAACGGCATCTTTAATCATTTGTCCTGCATTTATGGCGAAAACGCTTAACAATAATACCCTGCTTTGTGCTTTGTGCACTTCGGTCCACGTTAAACATTTCATAACCGTTTTCATCATCATAAACGCAGAGCCGTCTTAGTTTTATTTTTAAAATGACAATTATGGAATAAGACAAATTAAAATGTCACCCGACACGAATAGCATGTAATCTTATATCAATACATGAATTGAAGGGTGTCTGAATAATCAGTCCGATCGAAAATACCAGCATTTTCTCATTAATTGAATTTTGAACTTGTTAATTTGCCAAAACACGATCGCAATGCACGAAAGTTAATACCCATGTGGCCATTGATCAAAATCGATTAAAAAACATGCATGTTTACAACGCAATGAGGTGTTTGTTAAATTAAAGCTCGAAATCAGAAACATGCAAATAAATAACTGCGTTTCGAATTTAGATAATTTAAGGTTTGGTTATACGGCCCTGCGTTCAGGATCAAAAAACGGTGAAAACAGTTTTCATCTTGTACCCCGCTTTGCACGTGCACTTGCGTGCAAAGCGGGGTATAATTAGAATGCTGTTTGCATCGATTTGTTATCCTGAACGCAGTGCATGTTACTTCATGGAATTTGTCCTTTGTTTGTTTGTTTGAACGGGGTTTTACGCCACCTTTGACAATCTTACATTCACATCTTGGCGACTGGAGAACCTTACAATGTGTTCTTGGTATTTCTAACACCAGTAATACCATTACACCATTTCTCAGGATCAGGCTGCTATTCTACACAGGGTAACGATTATCAACCCATTAGTTGAAGGCAAATAGTCAAAAAGAATGGGTCCGCTGTCGGGGATCGAACCCGGGACCTTTAGATTGTCCGACTATCAAATATGCTTTGACGACGGCTTTAATCAATTTTGCTTCGGTTAAAGTAGGATTTCATTTTTCGATATAAAAACGAAAGAAAAAAGAAGCGATACAAATATCCTTTTCGAAAGATTTTACGAATACTTGCTTTGATAACTTGATGTTTGTGAAAATCTGAATTCTTTAACAGAATGTCATATTAATACAGGTAAAACGACTTCTATCCGGGAAAAACCTAATATATTTAGTATCGCTTTAAACAGTGCCCCCGCAGGACTGATTGGCCGGCACTGTATTCAAATTGAATATTTCGCGAAGGATTTGGAAAATGTTACCCTGTGGGACAATCGGGAACCCTTGGCGGTTCTTCGAAGGTACTTTCCAGTTTACGGTACAGACCGAGCGAAATTTGGTTTACAAGCTGGGCACATTTTCCAAATATTCGCAAGCGATTGTTCATCATATTTTAGTAAACAGTGGACTTGAAATCCTTTATAGAAATAGTTAAAGGGCAAGGACGAACGATTTGTGTGATCTAGTCGAAGTAATTACGAGGTCGTCCTATTTTCGGAATGTTATCATTCTTGCTCATCAAGACTGGTTAAAAGATAATGAAAATAATGAGCACTCTGTGTAAGATAATTATAGTTCGTTTCGGCATACCGATTTACCCAATTGATCATCAAAATTATCCCATACCCCCGCATGAGCTACAGTTTCCATAATTCACCATTTTCTCTCCTTCTGATATTAATATCGTTTAGGTTTTAAAATAAGGTTTTGCATTGTTTCAATTTTGAGTTCGTTTTCGTCAAACTTAGAATACAAACTGGTAACGTTAAGTGAATACTTACGAGTATTCGTCTAATTTTGTTTTAGTCTTTCGAAATTCATATTTAGTCAATGTGTGTCCTTAGTCTGGCAATTACAGGTAGACTTTAAAATTTTGCTCGCCCATTCTTGTATTTTTCCAACTTAATAATTACATAGCCAAGCTCAAAAACATTCGAGCCGGGCCCAGACGGCCTATGTAGTATTTAGTCCGATAACCGATCTACAACTTTCTTTGAGCTACACGACTTTGTCACTACCAATATGCAATTTATAAGTAGTACGCCTCTGTTTCTAACTTGGCTAGGCTTAAATGTACTTGTAGCAGAGAAAGAAACGACTGGAAGCCACAGGTAGGTGCGCAACTCGCCACGATATAGCTAATAGTATTTTTTAAAAAAGGCGTAATGCACACTAAGAAAAACTATCAAAACAAAGGAAAGGGCAAGTGCGTGTACGGCTACTCCACAAGTGTGGGTCCATCTCTAGATTTATGGGCGGTTCGCGTTTGGTGTGCAATTAGGGGAGTTATAGATCGTATCTCAAAATGAAACATTACCATCTTGATACATTTGAAAATTCCTGTACAGTAGTCGACAGTATTAGTGAATAGTTTTGGTGCTATTCAAGTCTCAAGATAATACCTTTAGTAATACCAGAAAAATCACAAATGAGCCTATGCGCGAGATTTCCAACAATTTCTAAAATGCACAAAGCAAAGATTCTGACCAGCCTATGCATCCGCACAGTCTGTCCAGAGTCTTCACTATGCGCTTTGTAGATAGATGAGGTCTCAAGTATCTGTAGACAATCAGGTAACTTTATATTTACAGAATGAGGCTGTCTATGTTGCTCAATGTTTACACCTCACAAACATTTCAAATTGTTGGAAATGTCATGCACAGGCTCAAATGGCAGTTTTCGAAGGACGCGGTCCACGAGATCAATGAGGACGCAAAAGCTACAGGTATACCACGGATTCAATTAAAAACAGCTGAGCTAAGACTAATCAAATATCAATATTGTCCTGCGTTCAGCAACATGCAAAACGTTTTCGAACATATTGTTATTATCTATTAGTTTCTCTTTGGGTCCTTTTTTGTTACGTCTCTTCCTTAATGTCAAGTTGTACAAAATTATCAATCATAATTGGATATGAGTCAGGTCAATAAATCCGTCTAAAGCTACATGTATATAATGTATGCCAATAGAATACAAATGGTAATGAATTATCATTGCATATGATAATGTATATAATGTCCCGAATATGCCAAGCTCCGTATAATGAAGACATTGTTTAGGAGCTTATCTCTTGCATGTTATTAAGGTAACCAGGATTTTACATTCCCGAAAAAGTCGTGTTTAAATGTTAATCGGTTTCCTAGGAATTTGAACCCCTTATAAGAAGAAAATACATGTATTTCTAGTTGCCTTGATTGTCATCAAAAATCAAAAACAAATGCAGATATGTCTAAATTACACGTCTAGTATGGCATAGAATAACGAATATTTCGATTCAATTGCAGCTTCGAATAAAAGGTGGCCTCAGCTTATCTATCATCGAAGTTTAACAAGATATTAGTGATATCGCATGCTAGATCAAATTATACATTTCAAAGCAATCAACAGTTGAAAACAGAAAATCTTAATACCGTTGCATTGTGACAATGTTTAACGTATTTTAGAGAAAACCAATATGCAGCGTAATATCGTCTACTGTCCATTGTCTATGTGCATACCTTTTGTAGGTGAGCTGGGAAATATAGTGGTGTGTATGTGTGTGTGTGTGTGTGCGGGGAAACTCTGAAACCTCGTGCTACAACTTGAATAAAGCTGCATTTACGAAGTTTAAGAACTACACTGACGAATCAGACACTTCCGCGGGTTTTCTACCAACTATTGTCGATTGTGGCTGTTTACAACCCATTTCCAAGTACATGTATTAAGTTTTAGCAATAGGAAATACCAGTCCTGCGCTCAGGATCGAAGAACGTTGCTAAATATACCCTGCTTTGCACGTGCACTTGCGTGCAAAGCGGGAAAAATTGGTTTTCACCGTTTTGTCATCCTGGACGCAAGGCTGAATTAGCGCCATAATTAATACGAAAACGACTGTGAACAACATTAGGTCGAGTTTCTGCTGAAACCTCGTAACTACAGCTTTCATAAAGAAGAAAATTTAGGACATATACAACAAGATTATTTAGCTGTCATGTAATGTTACCGTGTGGGTTGATGAATCTACTCATTCTTGACGTCACCTAGTCATGACCGATGATCTATGTCGTGTGTAATTAACATGCAATATACATTTATATATCACATTACTTTCGCTTTTATACCTGCGCTGAATTTATCCAAGTCGTTTGAAATGGGACTTTGTTTTCATTAAATTTACTAATTTGGCGCTTCATATCCAATTACATTTCATTTTATCAATAAAACTTTTTTATGTTTTTTTATAACAATTGACACACATGAAATGGTTGATAATCGTCGGAGCCTCAATTAATATATCATTTGAAAGAAATAGGAAACATCGTGCAAAAATGCGAGAAATCTTTCCCCGGAACTTTTCCACCCGTATATTCGCACCGAAAATTATTGAGAATAAACAGTATTTGATAAAATAAAAAGAAATAGTTCCGAGCTACAAGAAAGAGGGGATATCTGGGATTTAAAATTTAAGTATTTCTAAAACATTTTACACAAAACAGATATTGTAGGTACCAATTTGAATCGTCTTGTCAAGACGATTCAAATGAGTACGACAACATAGGGGTTTGTTGAGAAAGAAAGATTTGAGACTGGTTTTGCCCCTCTTGTCTGCACCTCTGATAGTTGGTACAACTACATGCAAATTTCCGACGGCCTTTTCTCTAACGTCTAATAAACTATCTAGTAGTGAAAATCTATTTTTCGAAAGGGGAATAGTTTAAACAAATAAAACGGACCATATATAGAAATAACGCGAAAGGTTATTATTTTGACCATTTATGTCAGCTAATGTGTTAATGTATTCGTAGGTTTTCACACAAGGTCCTAGAGCAAATCTCATAATCACCTGAATAATTTATGAGTGGTAAATGTTTCAAAAACCAGGTTAAGTACTAAGGGCATGTCATCGCAAATTTTAAGTCGATTTTACTTGATCAAGCCCGGATTAAAATTCACAGTAAGTGAATTGAGACCGATTTGAAACTTAGAGCGGCAAAGATCAAAGAAATTTAAACTAGACCTTTACATAATACCTAGACGGATTTAGTATTATATTTCTCTGTGTTTAATAATTGATACTAAAAAACGGTTGTAAAACAGTTTAAACTTTTAATCATGCAGCGCCTGATTTACATGACATGTAAAGAATAGAAACATGATAAAAATGAAGTGTGCTAACTGCTCAAGACAGGGTACATAAAAACATCGTAGCTACAGCTTAAACAAAGCTCTGCGCAAGAGCGTGAAACATATTACATGGCAAAAATAGTTTTGTCGCCGGAATTTGCCAATAACCGTCTAAAAATTATTACTCCAGTTTCGATGAATGAATCCAAATGGCGGGATTTGAACATTTAAGTAGGGGTCAAAGATAAAAAAAAATATAATAAATATATAAAACACTTATCATGAAACCTGTCTTGCGACCAGAATGAGAACGTTCGCTAAACGGTTTAGAAATGAAAACCCGCTTTGCACGTGTACGTACGAGTAATGCGGGGTATCATTTAGGAGATTAAGAGAGTATTTGTTGATTTCATGGAGGTATGAGGCCAATAACCTAATCACATTATATGAATACGCGAAGCGGCTTCATGTGTTAGTGTATTTAGGTTTTTAGCTTCATATCTCGATGAAATCAACAAATGCACTGTTCGTATCTTGTAATGAAATTGAAGAACAGGTGCGAGTAAAGCAATTCTAAATATCGTTATTTCTCAATTAACTCCTATGTTGTGTGTACTCGTTGAAATCGTCTCAAAGAGACGATTCAAACGTGTACCAACAACTTAGGGTTTGTTTTAAGTATTTTTTTTTTAAATATTTCAATCTATAATCTACAATGCCCCTCTTTCTATTCATACAGCTTTGCAAACACATCAAAAAGTATATGTCTAAATCATACATACCGGAATAGTTATCAAACGCCGTCGGCATGTATTCCGTTGGATAATCATTAATAGTGTAGCTCACGATCAGACTCGTTTTACCGACGGCTCCGTCACCGACGAGAACACATTTCACTCTCTGCTCAGACTGCTCGGTTAATGAAGATGTCTCTGAGGATGGCGCTAAATTGTTATTATTTAAAGTATGATCCATCATCGATTGCGGAGGCATGGCTAGTTAAATTTCCCTTTTTGTCACAATGTTTCTTCGAGATTATTTTCGAATATAGTCACCTCGCAAAACATGAATCAATCCGCTGTCATTTAAATCCAATCTAATATATATGAGTTCGACCCACTTTGTTAACTTAAGTTATTATTTATTAAATCTAGATAGTCAAAATCATTATGAAAATTTTCGCTCTCACAAATAATTCAAATCCTTCAAATTTAAATTTCAAGTCCAAATATATTTTTTACACAGCTGTTTTATCAAATACACGATAAGAGTTGGTAAAATAAATAACGTCACGTCCGATTCGCATTCAACTAAACCTTTAACTGTTTTCTTATGTTATCGGTTTTCCTATTATAATGTAGATATAGGTATAAATCCGATTGGACCACGGTGTGACGTCACGGACCATGTGACTGGCGTGAGTCACTGGGGACCGACTTTGACAGGTAAATTTTAGTTCATTCATATGGCCCGAAGTATATGGGCTTTTAAACTACCTGTCAGGAAGGGGTGGCGAAGATAATTGCTCAATAAATAATGGGTCAGCGCTCCATTTAAGCAAAATCTTCATGAAAAATATGATTTTTTTACATAGATGAATGGATCGACATTAGATCGCACCCTTCAATGGTTGATAGAAGTCTATAACGAAATATCAGTGCTCGAACATTCTTAAAACAGAAATATGAGCTTCTGCATGACATTTTCAACATTTTCAAATGTGCACCAAGCAAAAGACTTTGGCCAGTCTGTGCATATGCACAGTCTGTCCAGAGTCTATACTTTTGTAGATAGATAAGGTCTCAAAGTACCCTTAGACAGTCAGGTAATTTTCTCATTAAACCAGGTTCCTGTCCAGGCTGGCTTCTGTTAGTGCTGTCGCACATATCAAATTGTTGGAAATGTCACGCACAAGCTCAAATAATGAAATACCTATGATAAAAAACCAAATTTGGTAATTTCAGCTTGAATACTTTCATCTTTAGTGACAACACAATTTCTTCATCGGGATTTCTGTATAAACTTTCTTAAAATGCAATCCCAGGTTAACCTCAACATGAACCAACTAGCCCTGCGGTCAGGATGCAAAATGGTGCGAACTGTTTGCAAACAATAGCCTGCTTTGCACGTCTGTCTGTCGTGCAAACCAGGGTATAATTGACAAAGACAGTTTCCAACGTTTTGTGATTCAGAAGGCAGGACTGGTATTTTTTTAAGTGTATTACATGGTTCCTATGTTGGACTTTTTGTCCATCGGATCACAGTTTTCAAGTCTATCTACCTCGTATCAGGCTTTTAAAAGATCATTAATGTTAATAAGGGTTAATAAAAAACGGCGGAGTTTTTTCTGGTTTTCCATTGAAAATTTAATACTTAATACAAAAGGATAGACTGTACGTTTCTATTTTGGTTAATGTATACAAAAACATTACAAAACTAACAAATTATTTTTATATAAAGGAAGGCAATATAAATTTCATAGTTTTTGCCTTTAACCATTTTTGATCGACATAGTATATAAAATTCGATTTTGATAACCCTTTCATAAATGAGTGGATGAAAATTATTGTAATATTTGTAAATTGTTGACAATACATTTTGTCTTAACTTCTGACTGTCCTGGGGCTCTTTTTAATACAATGTAAACGTCTTGCGAAAAAATTTATCGTAAGTCAAAATCACAAATCGTACTTGGTGTTTTCAATCATTGTTATATTATGCCTTGCGATATCTCCTTGGAATTGTCTTTAGAAGACGATTCAAACGAGATGATGCGTGGCAGAATTCCATATCGAGTTACTACTGTAGAAGCAAAAAATTATCTTAAGATCAATAAAACAGGCCCTGGGTTCGTCTTTTGGCAGCGTGATGCCAATTAAACATATGATATAAATAATCAATTTATTTCTTTGTTCGATTAGAGGAAGAAGAAAGAACAGAAAGAAAGAAAGAAAAAAAAAAGAATAAAATGCTTCATATGTCAATCTTAAACGAGTTTTTGAAGCATACATAGGTTCTTAAAAGTTATATAGGTAAATAAAGAATCTGTCAGAGATATTGTTTGAAATTAGCTGATCTTAACCGAGTCTAAAATCGAAATGCTATTCAGCGAGACTTGGCGAGCATAATAACTTTTCTATTCTTGACGAGGTTTAAATCAACTTATCTTAAATAAAATCGAGGAACAGATTCTTTTTCTCAAATCAGCGACATTTGCAAATTGAATACCAATTCTTGAAACGCTCTAATGACAGAGATACCGTGAAAACGTGCTTTACTTGACGACGTAATGACGTCACGTAGAATGTGATCTTACGCATTTGTAAGACAAGGATTTCTCTGATGGCTGTTCTATATAGAAGACAACGTTGACTATGTTAGAAACAATGAATAGTTCGTTTCAAAGAATTATATAATTTTCAAATTAGGGTTTTCCTAAAATTTTATAACATAATTGTGAAATATTGTCAATGAAAAGTCAATGAGAAGTATCAATACGCAGCACGAGTATCAATTGTTGCATGATACAAAATGTACTCGGTGTGCGGTAAACCAAAACCCAAATGGTTTTGTAGGAAATTAATGATATTTGTCATCAACATATGTCTCAAAATTAACCGAACAAGAAATTCTTATTTCCTGCTTCTGCTCAGTTGCGCAAACTAAGTTTGCCATTATTTTTGTAACCCATGACGCAAAGGAGGTTTTAGTGTCGCGGAAAAGCAACAGACCTTTAGTTGGTATGCAAAACTATAAGCGGATTTTAAGGATCAGATGTTTTCAGTTTTACTAGTCAACTTCTTAAAGAAAATAAAAATAAAAACATTCTGATACCGTATCCCAAAACTTTGTAATTATGATATCGTCGTAGGTTAACACTTTCCTGTTTTACAAAATTTTAGACCTGTCAAAAGGTTTTGCAGACAAAAAATTTAAAGTGGATTTAATTTGAAAAAATAACTTTTCTGTAGGGTAGAAAATAGTGTGGAAAAAGAAGAAATTGTTTGTCAGAAGCAATTTCTTCTTTTTTCACAATGTTTTCTCAATCATAAAATCACATTCATGTAAAAAGGGATTAAACAGCAAAGGGTTAACACAGTTATTTTTTCTAGAAGGAATGCCTTGTTTTAATATTAGACTAAAAGATACCTATGCACATCTTCAAAGATCAAATGTTTTCATTTTTGGCAGTATTTTTGCTAACTGATATTGAAAGGTATTCCAAAACGTAAACGCTAAAAATGTCGCTGCAGATTTATATTTCATCACCAAAATTATTCTTCAAACTTTTTTCAAATGCCGGGTCTTAATCTTAGTGTCAAAAAAGTAATAAAAACAAGGCAACCAGTAATCTCTATTTACATTTCTACTCTATGAGTTATGACCACAATTTGTACTATGTGGATATAAATCTAAACATTAAAATACCGATTCGGTGAAATATTGATATATGAATATACATCGTACCCGTTATATTTCGTACATAATTGACCGCGAATCGGTTTAGCTTCCGATGTAACATTTTAAAACCACTTGTCATTTTTCCGATGTTTCATACTTTAAGAAGCGTCAGAAGAAAGAGGGATTTATAAAAAGCGATATGAAAAGAATTTCTAAATGTTACAAAACCTAGATTTTCTATAGAACGGTAGGTAAATAATTGTTTCGTGATATTGTCTACTAGTATAGCTGTCAGTCTTGGCAGAGCCTCGTCCAGATAAATTCTCCCAACCTCGACCAGATAACATTGATATTTTAAGACACTAACATGTAATTCTCTATTTAAGTGAGAAATAGTTTTTGATTTGCGATAATCCTCTTTGAGTATATGTCCTTCGTTAACGAGAAAACGTTCACTAAACGTTTCACAAACCATACCCAAACTTGCTCTTGCACTCACGAGTAAATCGATCGTTGTTAAATAAAAAAAAAAGTTTACAAACGTTTTCATCAATGGGTTGATAACCGTAGACCTATGTGAGATAGCAGCTGGTGGCTAAGAAAAGATGTGATGGTTGAACTAGTGAGAGAAATACCAGGAAACCATTGTTATGTGCTCTAGCTGCTGAGATATGTTGAAAAAGGTTGAAAGCGGCGTAAAACTCCATTCAATCAATCGTTGTTGTCGGATAGAATCAATTCAATGCGTGCGATACGGAATCAAAACTACCAACCGTAGCCACGTGGCCGAAAGATTTAAGTGTGAAATTTGTTTTCGTTGCTGTAGTTACATTAATTTCCTTTCCCACTGACAATGTGGTATTTGGATTACACGACTTTCCTATTGGTATAGCAAAAGCGTCTTCCCTGAATGTCCAGGGGGGTGAGGAAGTCGGATACTCGGTTCCCCCTCTTGTTTTGAGCATGCAATATATATATTGTATAACGAACATCTTAGGAGTGTTTTCTCTCTTTATAACAAAGTAACAAATGTTTATAACAAAGTAACGATTTACGTAGAAACTAGTCAACAGCATGTGACAGATGTACATTTTGTAACTCGCTATCCCGATAAGCCTATTGCTCTCATGATGTCATGGAATGGCTATTTTTCCAATTGCGTAAAAATACTTTATTACCATTAATCACCACACATGTATAGCCCTTACCCTGCTGAAGTTGAATGATGTTCCACACAAAAGAGACAACTTATGATACTAATAATAATAATAATAATAATAATAATAATAATAATAATAATAATAATAATAATAATAATAATAATAATAATAATAATAATAATATTATTATTATTATTATTATTATTATTATTATTATTATTATTATTATTCATTGTTATTATAAATATTATTAATTTTATTATTAGTAGTAGTAGTAGAAGAAGAAGAAGTAGTAGTAATAGTAGTAGTAGTAGAATCTAAATGATGCTCCGCACAAAAGAGACCACTAATGATAATGATAATAATAATAATAATATTATTATTATTGATAATAATAATAATTATAATAATAATAATAATGATGATGATAATTATAATAATAATAATAATAATAATAATAATAATAATAATAATAATAATAATAATAATAATAATAATAATAACAATAATAATAATAATTATAATAATAATTATAATAATAATACTTATTGTTAATATTATTATTATTATTATTATTAGTAGTAGTAGTAGTAGTAGTAGTAGTAGTAGTAGTTGTTGTTGTAGTAGTAGTAGTAGTAGAAGTAGAAGTAGTAGTAGTAGTAGTAGAATATGTAGTAGTAGTAGTAGTAGTAGTAGTAGTAGAAGTAGTTGTAGTTCTTTTATTGACAATTATTAAATTGAAAGAAGGTGGTGAAGGCTAACATAAGACTGCACGTCTGTGAAGGCTGATCTTAGTCTACACTGTCTGTCAAAGCTTTGTGTCGACCAGGAACATGCTATGATAAGGGTTTTCGTCTAAATTTCTGTCGAAATATTTACGATGTTTATTTGTGAAACGAAACTAATGCGTTTTTAAGATAAATAACTGAAAAAGGGAGAGCACCGAATAGTTTGGCAGTCCATTAAAGTTAATTCCCTTTCAAATCTTAACTAAATAACGTTGAATCACTGTTCTTAACTTCCAGTTTTGATCTCTATTTGGCCGTTGGTTTCGCTTTCTCCAATAGACTTATATAGCATATCCCCGAAGTTAGCAGACTTCCAGAATAACAGACTTGAATCAGCTAACTGTGGGAACATTAGAAATGCGTGCACACGAGATGATATCGTTGAAAGGCAAACTTTTTGAATCTGTGGTTTAGTTAAACTAATCATTCAATTGCGTTCGATTGCGACGAATGTTAAAGCTCATAGACGCGCTCGAACACTCGAGATCCTGATGTTTCACGTCCCTGAGAGAGAGAGGCAGTGGCTTTAAACGCAACGCTACCCAATTGTACAGCTAGCTAAACTTATGCTTGTCTGAATCTGTATTAATGGCAGTTTGTAACAAATGAACATACACATGAACGCCCTGAGAAAAGGGTTGTACAATGTATCTGGAAGTTTTAAGAAAAGGTAATAATATAGGGTTAATTCACGTTTTGAGGGCGTTAACATTTGCAGAGACCCGAAATATGGTTTAACGCCCGAGTGCGAAGCACGAGGGTGCTCAACCATTATGACGGTCTCTGCAAATTATAACGCCCGAAAAAGCGCGAATTAACGCTATTATTGCATAAAAAGATAGATAAGAGCAAAATAATTTCACAGAAACGATATTAAACCAGTAACAAACCTACTAATATTCCGTCATGCATTACACCGTCCATCTTGTTCATACCGACGTTGCTCGGTTAATTTATGACGCCACACAATTTAAAGCGGGATTTAGAGCAACATCTTTAGGTATGCTCTATAATTACGTTGGACAAGGAAACTGATAAAGTGCATAGGCCCAGATTGAGAATATTTAAGTGAAAAAAGCCGGGCGTTAACGGCGCGTGAATTTACTTATTAATCCACGTTTTCTCTCGTTAACGCCCGGATTTTGCCTATAACGACCCGAAAACGCACATTTTATGCAATAATAAAATAAAGGTTGATATTTTAGAAAAGATCATGTTATGTAAAGTGACAATCATAAATACAAACTCTTTTATTCACTCTTCGTATATTGCTGTCTAACATAAAAAATAATAGGACTAAATAGGCTTTTAAAATAGTCATAGTTTAATAATATATATGTTAAAGGAAACATGAGTCTAACCTTAATAAAGAAGGTAAAAAGTTAGCATTATGATGGAAGGTGTAAAGTTTGGTTTGGATTTTTCTTTTTGTATTCACGATATTTTTATTTCTCGTGCATGCCTCACTAATCAATGTCAGTGTTTCTGACTTGTTCTGAATAAGCGACAGGGGGCTTGATTAATTATTTGTAAGAACTTTTGGTGTGTATTTCCGTTTATTTATCGCCGCTACCGTAGCACATGCCCATATGAGCGACGCCCACAGAAGACGGTTAGTTGTTATGGGGGATAATGCAAGGATGCATGGCGAAACTACTGCTGAGATCCGCCATGGTTCTATAACGTGCTCTGTGTAAAACACCATCTCACGGGACCTCGGTTTAACGTCTCATCCGAAAGACAATTAGTTTTGTAAGTATGCCAGCCCGGGAATCGAACCCACGCGGTCGAGGGTTTTGAAGTCCGGTGCTCTAAGAACGTTGTTTCATTTGACCCTCTTTAAATAATACAGTCTGTCAGCCAGAATACGTTTTCGCTTTACGTCTCTCCAAGACATGTAGTATACAAATAACAACATCGTGAAAGTTTTGAATGATATTTGACTGAAATTGAATGAATATGTGGAGCGAGTTTTGAGTGAAGTAAATGGGAGGTAATCCAACATCGCAAATTTCGTCCAGAATGAACAAAATTAGCGATATTTATTACCACCCACTTCAATAGAATATGCATAGAAGTTCTATAAACAGCTTCTTATTTTTCTAAGAACCTATCACACGCTTTCAATTTGAATTATGTCAGTGAAATCGCTATTTATTTTAAGTTTTAATCATTTTGAATGACGTTGATTGTATCTTTTAGTGATTTGAATGAGTGTTTGGAATAAATGAATGAATGGAGCGATGAGCGAGTGATTTGGAATGGTTTTTGTCGAGATGAATGTCAATTTTACGATGTTGTTAACTGTAACTACATGTAATCAAATTCACACTTGCCTTTCATCCTCACTAGGATAAAAGCTTTGGTGTTAATGTGATGATATAACGTGAATACATAATTGTTAGCCGATCTAGGGCGTTTCTCGCACTATTTCTACTCGATTAACACCTGTTTGTATGTCTGTAGTCGTATCTCAGTCATAGTGTTATGTCGGCTTCTTATATCTCCTATATTTTTTATGTTTTCTTACTTAAATTCCGTGAATTATCACATGCAATATCGGTTGCTTACACATGGTTTTTACTAGGGCCCTAATAAGCTCTGGTAGACTAATAACCATCTCTTAAATAGAGATGACTCGTGAAAAAATAAAAAAATATATAAATATATAAAAGAACTACATGTATATCTAGATTTATCAGTCTGATTTAAGAGACCAAAATTTTCAGATGAAAGAGCACACATTACGGCTTTACAAAACTTCCGTTGACGTAACATCAAGAACATGGCTGTATACTAAGGATTTTCCTTTTCAAAAGTACCTGATACAATATATCTCATGGTAATTGAGGCCAACAGTCCATTATACAAAAGTCAAATTTTACTATGTGATTTGTCAGACCTTTTCGTATTTTACCGATTTTCGAAATTAAGGTTGATCGTTCAACTTTCCTGTATAAGAATTATTGCGATGTGACCTCCTATCGACCTCTGTACAGGAACTATAATGTAATCTTTTTTCGAAATACAGTTAAACTTTTTAAGCGACCGCCACAGGAACCCCTTAAAAGCGGTCGTTTAAGAAAAAGGCCGCTTAATACACGTTTTGTTTACAAAAAAGAAATATACAGTTTGAATAAATATGTATATAAATGCAAATTCTCAAGAATCCTATGCTGTAAAACCTCATCAGAATCGTCTTATTGAGTGCTATCTATTTTTCAGATATTTCGATTTAAAGAAGGGGATTTTGAAAACGTTCGTTTACTAGAAATGGTCACTTAATAGACGTGGTCGCTTGAACAAGATTGGCTGTATCTATTTTAAAGAGTTCCCAGATGGTCTCTTTTCGCCTGACAGGTCACATATATTACAGTGACGCTATTTACATTTCATTTTAAACAATATACACCTTCATATATTTTCAAAAATCAAATTAAGATTGTTGAAATCACTGTTTACAGACGTCGGGGGAACGAAAACGAAGTCTATTTGGAACGGCGCCTGCTAAGTCAAACTTATCACTTGTGGAATCGAAAGGATTAGGAAGTCAATTTAATTTTATCAAATACAATGTACTCAGAATTATATTTTTTGAGATAGCTTGAATGGGTAAGGACTTTTATAGAAATAAGAGTCCTTTTATCGTGATTCCTCGAGTAAAAAATTGCTTTCGTTTGAAAGCATCGCCAAATACTGCATGATTGTTATCTATAAATGAGATTTTTTCTGAAAGAAAAGAAGGACAAGCTATTACAGATGTAAAAAACTTTGTCTAAATGAACTTAAAAGTCTGCAATATTCTGTGAATAATATGCTAAAAATGACTTAAACCCCTTTCCGCACAATCACAAATGAAGCAGCCTCGTAAAGATGTCTTCTTTTTTGTCAAATAAGATCAATCTAAATTTTTGTTGTCTGACAATGAGTTAGCACACTGACAGATTGAACAAGGTTACGTTACGTTAGTTACGTTGTTGATAGGCATTTCAGAGTAACTGCTTTGTCGAGGATGAGTAAATAATGCTATTGATTTGCCAGATTGCTTTGTTTATTATTGTTATTGGACATGTATTTGGATGTAGATTATGAAACATCTCGTATTTCTCTTGTTTTTTAAAACTTAGTTTGTTGTCTGCTTGTTAAAATGAGGTTGTACGCGACTATAGATCCGCAATTTTGGGTGAGTGATCAAAGGTCAATTTTGTCTATAAGGTATAGACAAAATTGACCTTTGATCACTCATTTAAACTTGTGAATCTATATATCAATGATATTTCGATCACATCACGACCACTGGAAAAAATGGTTTGCTTGTATCTCTCTCGCCAGTAAAACCGATACATTAAGATGCCCTATCACATAGGTTTACTGTTTCCTATCTATTTTTGGGAGACAAAGGATAAGATATTTTCTCGGATCGGAGATCGAACCCTATACCTCATTTAGAGTTCGACGCACTTCCATACGATGCGGTAGCGAACAGCGAAAATGTTTTATGCTCTTTTGCGGTTTAAACAAAAATGAAGAGAAACTGGTCAGTTAAAACAACAACCTTATTTCAACCTTTTCAAATACTCTTGCCACATTACACGTATCTGTTAAATCTTATTTGTTGATTTGTCTTTGTTGTTTGTCTTTATCAAGTCGATAAAGATTATCACCACTTCGATCATCTATTGTCCTTGTATCGACAGGATATTGTAACGTTTAACTGTTGGTATTTCACAGCTTTTACACAATCAGTTGATCCCTATTTCGCAAATCGGCGCTTTATTTTCCAATTTATCACAATAACATAACCCTGCCCTGCGTTCAGTAGCACCCAACGGTGCAAACAGTCTTCCAATTATACCCCTCTTTGCACGCAGGTGCACGTGCAAAGCGAGGTACAATTGGAAAACTTTTTGCACCGTTTGGTGATTCTGGACGCAGAGCAGGTCGAATGGAAAGGATTCCCGCTTTGAAGACCCTTTGAAGAACTGGGGTGACGATTGTTCCGATCCCAATGGAAGCCGGTTCATCGTGATAAAGCTGACGAGACAAAAAAAAAACAACATTGGTTAAACTAGCTGACGACTCAATTACAGGTCGCGCCTCTACCAGGCACCAGTTTGAGGCCCGTTTTACTAAACTTCTTACGACAAAATTAATCATAAGTCAAAATCAGGGGCGGCTCGGTGGTCTAGTGGTAAAACACAAGACTACCAATCCTAAGGTCCGTGGTTCGAATCCCGAACGCGGCAGGAACTTTCAAGGATACTTGCTATCCTCCGCCCAACTAGAGGTGAACTGGTAAGAAACCCAGAGGTAGCTTCGCGTGTATCGGTGCTTTACACTGGACACGTTACAGAACCAAGGAGGTCTTTTCGTAGAAGAGCTAGGGGCGTATGAACCCGGATCTCCTTGTATCCGCTTCTTTCTCTCTCATGGTCCATACCATATATGCCTAGAGCACGGAGGGACCTAAATCCTACAAATACACACACACACACAAGTCAAAATCACAAATCGTACCTGTTGTTTTCATTCATTGTTAGATTCTGCTTTGTAATATCTCATCGGAATCGTCTTTCGAAGACGATTCCAATGAGATGTTTCATGGCAGAATTCCATATTTCGTTACTAATTTAGAAGCAACTTAAATTTTTGACTTACGCAAAAACTGATCGTAAGATGTTTAGTGAAACGGGAGCCAGACAACAAAGATAAGTGGTTCTGGAGGTACTGTGAAATCAAACTGACACTTATTAAAGGGGCGACTCTGTAAAAAAAGGCGTCAGCCCGATTAGTTCAGTCGGTAAAGCACTGCACTTCAAAACTATTGAAGATCGGTCGCATGGGTTTGATTCCCGGGCTGACACAAAAAATTTATTGTCTTCCGGATGAGACTTCAAACCGATGTCCCTTGAGACGGTGCTTTACACCGAGCACGTTATTTAAGAACCATGGTGGATCTCAATAGTCATGTATCCTTGCACTACTCACGTAATAACTAACCGTCTTCTGGGGGCGTGGCTCATATTGGCACATGCTACGGTAGCGACGGTTAAATAAGTGCGATGAGTGAGTCTTGGGTAAAATTAAATGGAGGTAATCCAATGTCGCGAATTTTGTTCAGAATAAACAAAAACTGGCGACATTTATGACCTCCCTTTCTTACACTATGCATATAAGTGCCATAAATAGCTTCCTATTTTTTCAAGAACAAATCAGACGCTTAAAATTTCAACTGCGTTGGTGTAATCGCGATTTTTTATAACTATGTTTATATTGAAGGTAGTTTTGTTAATCTTGCCATTTTCGGTCAACTTTGAGCGTTTTTGAATGGTTTAATGAGTGTAGGGAATGGATGGTTATACGATGCTTTTTAATGTAAATTAGATGTAAGACTCCGTTTCTAAATTTCAAGCAACAAGATGTCACTATTGCCCAATTTCACCACAAACAAGCCTAATATCACAGTATTCTTAGTTTTTGCGTTCCAGATGAAATAAAAAGGGGGGACTTTTCGAATCAGCCCCTCCCCCCTTTTTGAGTTTGAGTCGAAGTACAAATTGGTTTCTTTATTTTGAATTGCTTAAAAATGTGCGAACGATTTTATCTTAAACGCAGTTCTGTTTCATCATACATGTATATTCAGACCCACCCGTCTTCTTGTAGGGAAAAATTGACAAAAATATTTGATTTTTATAGCAGTATGAAAAAAGGAAACCGAAGAGAATAGATAAAATAATATAAATAATTTCTTTGCAACATTCGTTCACAATGACGACTTTTCCAAGGTCGACTGGATATTTTAGACAAACAATAAACATTAACTTGTTATTGGAAAGGGTTACCATGACACAATACCGCGAAAATCCCACCAAGGCTGTAAAAATATTGATAGTTTAGGTCAAAATTCTTTGCGGTATTAATTACGTCATAATTGTTATTTTTACGAGGTAAAATGGCGTCATCAAGTATTACAGAATGGATTCAGGATTCCGTGTTTCAAAATCTCCACTTTTCTTTAGAAGCTTTAAGAAACCCCATTTAGATCTATAAAATGGCAACTCAGAAGTTTCCAATTCCACATGCAAATTTAAATGCATGTAACATTGTATTTGTGACGCAAAAATTAACCATAGGAAAAGTACAAAAATGTCTTTTCTGGTTAGACTGCATGGAGTATAGAACAACATCGTGAAATTGACAAGGTGGCTGATTTGTGGATGAGTTTTGAATGAAATTGAATGAGCGGGATGAATGTTTTTTAACTTAATTTAAAAGTTGTAATCATATAATCCAATATCGCTATTTTTTCAGGATGAGCAAAAATTGCAGTATATTTCACCTAATCTTAATAAAATGTGCTTGCAAATTCTATAAAAAGTTTCATAATTCACTAAAAAAAAACACACACGCACACACACATACGCTCATGATTTCGAAAAACAACCACACGCTCATGATTTCAATTATTCCAGAATGAATGGAGCACAGAGTGTGTGTGAACGATATAGACGTAACTAACTGGAAATAGCTTTCCATAATTGGTGTTTATTTTCATAAAAGTTGTCTGGTTTGCCTATGCTGGCTCACTTCCTTCTTCTTTTTTTCTTGGCGAAACTACAGTTAAGAACATCGTGAAATTGATACGATGAATGGTTTTGGAATGATCTTGGAACGAAATTGAATGAGTGTGTGGAGCGAGTTTTGAGTGGGGCGGGGGGGGGGGTAATCCAATATCGCAAATTTTGTTCAGTATGAACAAAATTGGCGAAATTGATTACCTCCCTTCAATAAAATATACATACAAGTTCTATACATAGCTTCCTATTTCTTCAAGAACCTATGAGACGCTAACAATTTGAATAATGTGAGTGAAATCGCGATTTTTCTAAATCAAAATTCATTTTGAATGATGTTGTTGATTCTCTATATATTGCTGTGAGCGCATTTGAATGGTTTGAATGAGTCTTTGTAATGAATGAATGAATGAATGGAGCGCTGAGTGAGCGATTTAGAATGGTTTTGATTAAGATGAATGTCAATTTCACGATGTATCTTACTGTACCGCATGCCATTTAGTCGCATTTGACTCAAGTTAGAGGTAGAAACGTGAAATGTGAATCTGTTTCGGCTTCGGTTCCTTTCCTTCGATGATGCTTCGAAGAGCCTAGAGAATCATTCAGTTTATTGGAGAAAAAAAGAAATGTATCTTTAGTTCATATATAATGCCTACTACAATTTGGTGATGTCAAGGGCTTAAATAGATAAATAATTGAATCTGTCTGACATTTTAAAAGGGGTCAATAATACCACCAAAATCTTTCGATAACAATAACTGGAATAATATTACGATCTATTATCTAAGAAAGACAATCGTGACCTTCTCCGGTCCCTCTTACTTTTATGACGTCACTTTTCACGAGCAATTTAGAAGATAATTGAAGATTCAATCGACAGCGTCGTCAGATTATTTTAATTCCTGTCACCTTAACCCTCTCCCCTTTTTCACAAAATTTAATTCAATTAGATTACGATTGGACATGTTTTTGTTTATCCTTTGTTGGTTGGAATTATTTCATTTTAGTTTCTAAAATATCACATTCTCCCTTGTTTGTTCTGTGGATTGCATCAGAGATTTTCCAAATTCGATTGCGGTCCTGTTTCAAATTTTCCTAAGATTTTTTTTATCCATGGTTTCTTTAGATAAGTTGAGAAATTTACATTCGAGCCTGTGCATGACAATTCCAACAAATTGAAATATCCATGATGTGCAAACATTGAGTAGCGTAACAGCCACATACTGTAAAAATAAAGCTACATGATGTTATTCAGATTCTTTGAGATTTAATCTATCTACTAAAAGCATAGTTAATACTCTGGTCAGACTGTGCGGATGCACAGGCTGGTCAGAATGTTTGCTTCGCGCATATTTGAAATCGTTGGAAATCTCATGCACAGGCTCATTTGTTAATACAAAATACTCATTTATTCAATTCGTATTAATGGTAAAGTTTTCAATAGTAAAATAGAAGATGGATATTCTTTCGACATCAAATTTATCCTATACCTTTAAATAATAAAGTGCAAAGGACACAAGGATAAAACCTTAGATAACCGCTTGTTAGGATACTTCCTCATTTAGGAGTACAATCAAACTTGTATTAAGCGACCACTACAGGGACAAACAAAAGGTGGTCGTATAAGAAAATTACCGCTTAATACACGTTTTGATTACGAAAAGGAAACATACTTTTTGATTGAATGTGTATATAATTGCGAGATTCTCAAAATCCAATGTTGTTATAACTCAATAGAATCGTCTCATTGAGACGATTCTGGTGAGTTTTTTACAACATGGGATTCATTTCAATAATTTTTAAAACAACAATACTTTCTTTTGATTCTTATTGAAAGAAGGGGATTTTCAGAGTGGTCGCTTGATAAAAATGGTCGCTTAAAAGATGTTGTCGCTCGAGCAGGATTGACTGTGTAATTGAACTTAGAGTACACTGAAACCAACTTCTAACGGCTACTTGGTTTTGGCTAAACAAGCTCAAATAGTCATACCTCCTTACGTGTTATTGTGTTAGATGGGTCTTTTGGGGGAGAAACTTCAATGAATATTGACCCCAAAGGATTTGAGTGAAGCAATGAGTTTGAGTAGATTTAAAGGTAATCGCTGATTTCATAATCAACATTGGTGGGTGGGGTAATTCTAACATTTTATGCTTGTGGGAGAAACACAGCAATCACAATGTTTTTTCTTCATTTATTTGATATCTCTGAGTATTACTGAGACTGAAATTTTAAAATTCCTTTAATGTGAATTTTGCAAAGGTGGGTTCTTGTGTTTAACTATTTAACACAGACACCAAGAACAAAAAATCAAATCAAATCTTCTCTCAAAATTCGCCTAATTGAACGGCAACTCATATAGAAACAAGACATTAATCAAATGACTACAAATATGTTTAAATGTGGTAAATGCAAGGTGGTCGTATATAAGTTCGTTTATCAAGGGAGATAACCAACCGATATCCCTTATTCTGTTTAACCCATTGCCAGATGTGTTCAATTTTAAAGGAAATGCAGACCGCATTCTTAATTGGTGAAATTAAATGAACATTGAAGAAAAAATTTCCGACGAGGAATTTTCAGCCGTCGAAGATAATCCCATTTACGCGATACGGATTACAGATGTGTTTGATAAGTTTCGGGTACTCGAAGGCTTTGTATATCGGTAATACGAGTATTTATGTCGCCTTTATGTTTATTCAAGATATCTTCAAAAGTAAAATATGCCAAAAATAACAGTTAAGTTGTCAAAATAAAATAGTTTTTTAAAAGAAAATCGCATTTTCGATAACAGACTACATTGACTCGTTAATCCTACAGGATTATAGTAAGCATATTATGATTACAAGGTAGGCGACGTCGATAGAAGGTTTCGTTTAAGTTACTCCGACTTCTTTTTTATTGTCTAGCAAGGTATCTTAGATCCTTTGTCAATTTCTACAATATATGGCTTCTAATAAGAAATCAACATTGATAAATACCCGGATACAAACATGTTCACCAACTACAGTTAACAACATCGTGAAATTGACTTTCATCTCGATCGAAACCATTCCATATCACTCGCTTACCGCCCCATTCATTCATTCATTCATTCATTCATTCATTCATTCATTCATTCATTCATTCATTCATTCATTCATTCATTCATTCATTCATTCATTCATTCATTCATTCATTCATTCATTCATTCATTCATTCATTCATTCATTCAGAACAAGCCACTCATAAACTCTCCAAACTCACTGAAAAAAGATTGAAACAACAACGTCATTCAAAATGAATTAAACTAGAAAGAAATCGCAATTTCACTGACATAATTCAAGTTGTAATCTTCTGATTAGCTCTTGAACAAATAGGAAACTATTTATAGAACTTTTTTCATTCCAAATTTCATTCCAAAAGCATTCCAAAATCATTCATCCTGTCAATTTCACGATGTTATTAACTGCAAGTACAGTTTACAATAACGTGATTTTGACAAGGGGACCATGATTTTGGAATGAAATTAAAAGAGTCGGATGAGTGAGTTTTGGCCGAAATTAAAGGAAGGTAATCAATGTCGCTAGTTTTATTCAGGATAGAACTACTATGTAGGACATGTTTTTTAATATATTAATGTTTTCCGAGAAAAAAACATTCAATATACATTTATTGTAAAAGTGCAAGGGTCAAATGTATCTTCTTAAAGATACCGATAATTCCTTAAGTTCAAATCGAGTTAGATAATCGGCCTTATCGTACTTAGTTGACCGAACACTTTTTTTATCACCTTAAGACCTACGCCGACATCATTGTTTGGATTTACAGGTTATCTCAAGAGTAACTTTATCTGTGGATTTGACTTAATTTGATTGTCACAAAGTCATTGTCCTATATTAAAGTATTAACTTGTTTACTATAATATATCGTTAGTAGAATTATAACTTACTTTTATGAACTCGATAAAAGAGATAGTATATCAACAGCATTACTCCAATGAATTACACGACAAAATTTTGATGCAATGCATCAAAGTAGACAACAGTTTTTTTCATCAATTAATTATATTTGATTCTTATTTATGTTTCTGTTTTGCAACCAATATCTATCTAGATTGTATTTTTTACGAGCGTTGAGGTCCCAACTATGGGCCTTTCCGAAAATATAGAAATGGAGTTATCGATCTTGAATACTCTCCGGTGCATTGAAACAACGAAACGGTCTCAACTCCATTTCCGGGTAGCAAATTTCAGATCGATAATATGGCCGATATAGGGCCGTCTTTGAAATCAACGCGAAAAAACGAGTTTATTGGCCTCTCCGAAAATACAGAAAAAGAGTAACCAGGCCTGACTACTCTCCAGTGTATTTGAACATGGAGACGGCCGTCAGTCTATTTCTGGGTAGCAAATTTCTGATTCAAAATGGCTGAGAAAAAAAAAAATCCTGTCGGGTCAAGATTAAATAGGGACTCTCAATACTGTATAATTAGGGTCCGTGTATAAACCCTTTACCAGTACCAAAATTTAAAAGTTGGTCTAAGTCCAAAGGGAATGTGAACGATACTTTTTAGCAGATAAAACTTTGAATGTCTTCTCAGTCTTCGTCATAAAACACATTAAAAACAATTACTCTTCTTTTTTTCGTTTAGGTATATCTTGATAATTCAGTCGATTTTGACATTTAATGGATTAGATTATCGAACTTATATATTTTAATCAATAATTTGTTGTCCCTAGATATTAAATTTGACTTTTTGAATTTTTATTTGATAAAGAAAAAAAACGAAGAAAGGAGACCTTTGATTTATTAGGTGAAATATAATATGGTGATTTTTTTACTTGACGAAGTGTCGATGTCCGTCCATGAAAATTATTTGACACGTCTTTTAAAAACAACTTTGATTTGAGTGTTTGTGTGTATTTCTTTCATGATGACTATTCATTCTCATTATTTCAATAAATACCCTGGCATAATCGTTTGTAACAAAACGAACGCACTGATTAGCAATAAACCAGACGACACAAATGAAAAGCAGCCAAATTTAGTTCTAAACAGAGATAAACCTAAAGTGTGGAAATAAAAGACGAAGATAGTTAGGTGTTATTTCAAAAATGTAGAAATAATTCCACACAGTTGTTATTTCATGTCTTTATGATCTTTAATACATATTCTTATATCACAGTTGGTTTTTTAAGTACATGTTAAATGTACTCACTATTTCCGTAAAGACTTTTCTACTTTTTTTAAAAAAAATAGCCAATAAAATGCATGTCATATTATATGCATGTATTTCGATGGTTAACCATAAATGTTCAAGTTGAATGGTTAAATAAAGATTCTGTTCTTTACTGATCAGATTTTGGTTAACACTTACCTCATACGAATCCATTATATTATCCAAATTCTAGTATCATCGAAACGCACTAATATCAATTTAATAAAATTTTGCTTTATCTATCTCCGTGTTAATATTTGATAAAAATCAATTACGATTACGTAATGTCATATGCTACGTGCGGCGTTTCATTGTCAACAGTGCGATGTTTATTTAACACACATGTTGTAACTTATGTCTGCTACTGGCGTGGTTTACCGCTCTTTGATCCCGGCGGGGTCCCAGGTCAATCGAAACACCTTTCTACAAAGTTAGACACGCACACATACAAAAAAGATGTGATCATATTTTTACATAAATTATTATTTATTTTCGGTCACTTCAGCCATATTACATGAGTGCCTAATCATTAAAATTTAGCAGGACATTTTATTTGCATTTAGTGTCAAATGTATGCTCTGAGCTCAACCCTGTCGTTTTCACATTTTAATATAGTAAGAATGCAACAAAAGTAAAATGAAATTTTGAATAGCGCTGCAAGGGGCTCGTGCCAAATAAAACTGCTTTTTTATTTCAAATGAAAATTTTAAACACAACCCCTATAACGAAAAGAACGTGAAACCAACTTTAACCTAGTCTGACGTATCTATGCAATTTACAGACTGCGCTGACATTTTCTTTTGGTTTCTTTTTTTCTTTCTTTTTTTCTTTTGACATTTTCCATACGCAGTGTGGACATTTATTGTGCTAAAATATATCAGTGTTGTGAACTTTGCACACCAAGAAATGAAAAATGTACGGTTAAAATATCACAAACGCTAACATATCCATGAACATGCTTCATTAACTGAAAGATCGCCAAAGCGCTGGTTTCGGTTCTTTTTTTTTTTTTGCCACGAAGTTTGAATATCATTATACCACCATTTCTTCAATGTATTTGTAAATTACAATAAGATTGAGCGCCAGGTGATAAATCTTTCATCTTTTTTATTATTCTATCACAAGCATAGGCCTATATCTAATAAGAATAAGAAATATCATATTTTAATTTCGTGTATGGACAAATTAATTACAAAAAATGGGATAGATTAAACCGCGATTACGACGTTAGTAGCATCTCGAACCATGTTTTATATAGAGAAACAATTATTTACTATTATGCAGGCTACATATTGTATGATATAAAGTTACTTGATTACAATTGGATCATCGAAAAATGCTTAACTTAATAAATAAAGGATCTAATTTAAGAAATGTCCAAACAATGAACTGCCTGTAAAATAACTTCAATGAAAACAAAAATTACAAAAATTAAACGCTTTTCAACAATTATAAGCGGCATAATCGTCTGCAAACGGACTGCCATCCGTAATTTTTCAAGCATTTCTATAAAGATTTGCTACCCCAACAAGGGAAGTCACTCTAGTGAATTATAGGGAAAAAGGGAGATAAACCACGTTTTCGGAAAGGCCCATAGCAAGCACGTCCAGTTAAAATAAACTACGTAGTGTTTTATTTCATTTTAAGCAAAATAGATAACATAGACTGAATGTACAGTGAGTTTAACGTTTTTTAGAATGATATATGCACTAAAAGCTTCAATATATCTGGACAAATGTGCGATGAAAAAAAAAAAAAAAAAAAAAAAAAAAAAAAAAAAAACGAAAGAGAAATGAAAAGAAAATTCGAAAAATAAGGCCCACTCGCTTATCTCTAAACAAGACTTTCAATGATAACTTACGGGTGTTGCAAGAAGACAGTGTTAGCGAGATTTCTGCTAGCAAGTATCCGGAGATGATTCCTCTTAACAGAAATCAGATGTGTAAATAATATTATTTGATGTGTCAGGCCACATACATGTATAATGAAAGGATTTTAAAACATGGCATTCGTATTTCATGATTTTCGCTTTGACTCAACAACTGAAACGTTAACAAATGGAAATTATTTTTTTCTATCTGATTTACAGACAGATTGTTATATTTATGTGAAAATCGCATGGTTGCGAGACTCGAACATGTGCACATATGTCACATATGTTAATTTCAGACAAAAATTAATTCATAAGAGAGGTTCGTTTTCTGTTCCAATGTTTATCCAACGGAATCGCATTATAAACATTAGAAAGTTAGAAATAAAAAAAAATATCCATAATGATACAATATCATAAAGAAAACAGAGAGATAGTGTTAGGTATGCTCGACATGCGGTGATAAGCTACGCTCCGCATGTTATTGCAAGATCTTAAAAACATTTTTTCCCATCACCAATGATTCGCTTGAAGCAAAGAGGGATTCTGTCCTATAACAAGTCACAGACTCAAAACAACGGCTCAAAGAACTCTGTTTCTGTTTTTCACGTAAAAGGCTCATTCAAACTAGTACTAAGTTTACCTATTTGAAGTACCCGCCCCAGTCGTCCCAAAATAGTTCAGTTAAAATGGGTTGCTCTTTTTGCCACATTGTTTCGATGTTAAGATAAAAGTAACAGGTGTGAAATGATGTCATGCTAAGTTGGGCTAGGGCTTTGACATAAGCCAACACATCATCGCATCCAAAGAGGAAAATCCAGTGTGGTTAAGCACAATTAAATACTGTTAAAGTTTTACCCCAATATGAACTACTGACGACTGTCAAAATGTGCCATTTTCACTATATGTTTAACTAAACCAAAACAGACAGGAGTGTAACCAAACATTTGTCTCTTGCGGGAATCACTCTAATATAGAAATTGCAGATAGTCAAATTTAGGTCAAACCAGTTTGAAGTGATCAGTCATTTTAATGAAATTTGCAATACTTGCAAAATATGTTTCATCGAGGCTGCATTATACGGCTTTCTATTTTTCAATAAAAAAAACATTGGACAAGTTTTATAATGATGTATCCGTAATCCCCCATAGGCATAATCAAAACGCATTGCTACTGGTAGGCCGCTTCTGTGTCTGTGGCCTACCAATATGCTCACAGTTAACAACATTGCATAGTTTACAAAGTGAATGTTTTTGCATGATTTCGGAATGAAATGTAATGAGTAGGATAGCAAATTTTAAACGAAAATAAAGGGAGATGATATAATATCGCGTATTTTGTCCAACTGATCGAAATATGCGATATTTTTTTGCCTCCGTTTAATGATATATGAGAGCTTTTCTGTTTAAACAGGCGCTTAAACGCCAAAACCAGACAATAAATCAGGCAATTGCAAGTTCCAACTGATAATCATTTTGACCGATTTCAAAACTTTTGAGGTCAATTTTGGAGTGATTTTGAGTGCTCCTAGTGAGTGTTTGGAATGAATGATTAGAGCGCTGAGCGAGTGGTTTTGAATTGTTTAAATGGAGATAAGTGTCTATTTTACGATGTGGCTGACTGTTATAATCATCTGCGAAGTTGAGCAGAGACTGCAAGTCAGTAGTCATCTACATTTGTATTAAACACGCAGTGAAGATTCTGATCGGACTGTGCGAATGCACAGGCTGATCGGAGTCTTAACGTTGCGCGTATGTGAACCTTTGGCAATTGTCAAGCTTGGGCTCGTATATGAAAAAAATTACCGAATCATTGAACTACTTTCCATAAAATATAAATATTCAAATCTTTGTATCCTCAACTCAATCCGAATATATTACAATGAAACAAACTGTAATTCAAATTTTATATGACCCTGATATTACTGGTCAAAAAGTGTTCCCGTGCGGGGAATCGAACCCGGCCGCCGCCGTGAGAGGGCGGAATCCTAACCACTAGACCACGCGGGATCTGCATGTTTCTTCATTCAATATATTCTTTAGACTGCAGTATTTAAGTATTTTAATTGTTTCGTTAAGACCCAGTCCCACTGTACTCACGGATGCAGTGGGATGTAAAACGTATGAAATCTTGACATCCGTTGAAAAGACGCTTTGCATCTGTTTCTTACCCTGTACATACGCTTTGCATACACTCTGTCCGTTCAGCGTCCGTCAATCGTCATTTCATCCGCGCACAAAGTTTTGAGATGCACAAACATTGTAGAGCGGAAAAACTTTCCGCTATTTTCGATGAAAATGCGAAACAATACGAGGAACAAACGCTACGTATCCGGAACCATCCGTTATACACCCGCTGTGTCTTCATTCCATCCGTAAGGCATCCTCGATACTCTAAACCGGTTTGGTTGAAAACTAACAGAGGGCGGAATTATCGGTTATACCAATTGTTCATAAAAGGGAAGTTACACGGATACGTAAGTATGTTAGCGTATTCATCACGTTAAATTTAATGATCCGCGCTCTATCCATTTTGTTTCCGCTCAGCATACGCGATGTATACGAACAATGCTTTATGTATCCACTCTTTCCTTTGATCGAATACGTCATAATTACACCCCGTTATTTTTTCGGAGCTGTCATCGGCTCTTATGAATCTATAGCTAGGCGTTGTACACAACAAAATATAGTTAAAAGCTTCGTGAAATTAACAAAGTGAACGATTTTCGAATGAATTAGGAATTAAAACGGCTGAGAGATAGAACGAGTTTTGAATGGAATAAAAAGAAGGCAATATGATATCGATAATTTCGTACCTTTTTGTTTGTGTGTCTTCATTGACTAATCAAACGCTATAAAATGGACACCAGCCAATTCAATCATAGAATGTTTGTCTGGATTTGAATGAGATGTTGACAGTTTTGAACGATTTCGAAGCGTTTTGAGCGATTTCGGAGCATATTTTGAGTGATTAGAGTGAGTATTGCGAATACCTTGAATGTGGCGCCGAGTGAGCGATTCAAAATGTTTTGAACACAATGATTGTCAATTTCACGATGCGTTTAACTATACTTTAAAAGATTATTAACATGATCGAGTACAATACTATGATTTCATCGTACAAAAAAAGCTTTCCTCGCTTTCATCGTCCAATATAGGTTGCCTCGATTTGGAAAAAAAATTCGTATTGCACAGCAGCCTTGTTCTGGTTGGACAAACAATGATTCTAAATATTTCACTCTCACGTGATTCAAAATAAACGATGTCATTGGTCTAAATGTTTAGGTCTGAAATAATGAATTCTATTGGCTGAGTACCCTGCAGAACCTGTCTTTATTTGATGAGGCGACAGCCGAGTCAAAATAAGGACGGGTTCTGCAATGTACATGTACCCATTCAATAGAATTGTACTCGATCATGTAAAATGCCATCTTTATTTCACACATAAACTGTTTAGACTAATGACGCCACTTATTTTGCATCACGGGAGAGTGAAATATTAAGAATCATCGTTTGTCCATTGCTTGTCTTCTCCCAATTACTAAGCACGTGGGATTCACCTATACCTGGGACAATTTGTTTGAATGGAGTTTAACGCCACTTTCAACATTTTCTTCAGTTATATCGCGGCGACTGGAGCACCTAACAATGGATTCATGGTATTTCTCTCACCAGTACAACCATCACATCCTTTCCTAGCCTCCAGCTACTATCTCACATAGGTCCACGATTATCAACCCATTGGTGAGAGAAAAAGAGTCTGAAAGAATGAGTGCCGCCGTCGGAGATCGAACCCTGGACCTCTAGAGTGACAATCCGACGCGCTATCAACTGCGCTATGACGGCGGCTCTTATACCCAGGACAAATGGAATTTTAGAAGCAACCGCCAAAAACAAAGTGAACGTGATGTTTAATTTTTTTGTACTCAAATTTTTGCTTTTACGTGAAAACAATACGATCTTCTTTCCTTTCTGCACATTGTTCGTCTTTTGGACTTTTCTGTTTGCAAAAAAGAACAAGAAGCGTAATCTTTTCTGCAAATAAAGCCCAGGAGAAGTTGGTGAGCTTGTAGTCACAAAAACCTGAAGAAATGTTGTCAGCCACTGGAATGTTGAAAAACAGTGTTTGTCGAGCTTAGAATCGCTGAATCTGCGAGTGAGAGGCAACAAACGTGTGTATAGCGTGTAAGCCTTAGTATTTTGGGAAAAGGCAACATGTTTCAGACGGCTGAAAGGGTTCTGACATACAGAATCACTGTGAAATTGACATACATCTCAATCAAAACCATTGATAATCATTCGCTCAGAGATCAATTCATTCATTCCAAATACTGACTCAAAACATTCAAATGCACTCCAAAATCACTACAAATACTTGTGTGCATGCCTTTTAAAGATGAATAATAAATATTCCTCATTTTGTTCATCATGAACAAAATTAGCGATATTGGATTACCTCCCTTTACTTTCACTCAAATATTACTCATCGCACTCATTTTATTTCTCTCCAAAATCATTCTAAAATTATATTGGATTACCTCCCTTTAATTTCACCCAAACTTACTCATTGAACTCATTTTATTTCTCTCCAAAATCATTCCAAAATCATTCTCTTTGTTAATTTTACGATACTGCTATCTGACCTATGGGAAAAACAATGACGACCAAGAATCAAGAGCAGGTCTAAGCCATTAATATGTGCTCCTGGGGCCAGTTTCATCAAAACTGATAGGACGTATTTTTGTCCTACCGATGACTTTCGAAACAGTAACAAGAACAATCACTGTACATAGACATTGATAGATTGGTGATACATGATTTTTGTTCTAAATATGTGGTAATACAGTCGATATTGCTCGAACGACCACGTCTATTAAGCGACCAATTTTTATTAAGCGACCACGATAAAAAAAAAACCCTTCACCGTTAAATAATCTCTGAAAAAGAGGACATTCTTAACGAAAAATTGGTTATTGTTGAATCTTATGTTGTTGGAACCCATTAGAATCGTCCCAATAAGACGATTCTAATGGGTTTAAACATCATAGGATTCAGTACGACTTGACCGACAATCTATGAATGATATCAAAAATGAACCGTCACATTTATTATAATATTTTGTATTAAGCGACCATTCCCGTAAACGACCGCTTTTTGGTGGTCCCTTAAGTGATCGCTTAACACAAGTTTTACTGTACATCAATGCGTCTTATATGTTTTGATGAAACTGGCCCCTGCATACTAGAAGTACAACCGGTTTTGACAAGACGAATCAAATTTCAAGACTGCTTTGAGAACGGCACAACATTGAATTTGGAAATGGGCCACTAAAACTCTGTTCTTTCACAGAAGAGCTCAACTTTTGAAAAGGATTTTCAAAGGGACAAGAGAAGAGTGTGTTGCATGGCGATTTGGTAGTTTTGTCATTGGGCTTTTTCTTAAGCATACATATAAAACTGTGAACAATCGTGAAATTGACAAATTGAATGATATGGGGATTATTTCGGAATATTATTGAATGAGTGAGTGGAGCAAGTTTTGAATGAAATAAGAAGGATTCTTTATACAGTGAAAAAAAGAAAAGAAATAAAAAGTGTTAACTTCTTTTTAGATAGGCCTGCACTGGTTCCCCGGAAAAAAGTGGCGTTGAGTTCTGAAGACATGTAGTCATATATCCTTGAGATGACTGGTCAAAAAATATTCCCGTGCGGGGAATCGAACCCCGGCCGCCGCCGTGAGAGGGCGGAATTCTAACCACTAGACCACGCGGGATCTGCTGAAAACATGTGTCAGTATCCTTTATTTCAAATTATAAAGATAAGTATTTTGATTCATATCATTACCGTCGTTGCGTGAGTGCAATAACGGCTTTGACTATTTTCTGATATTACGGGTGTTGTTACACTAGTACAGTTAAAAACATCGCTAAATTGACATTCATTTCAATCAAAACAATTTAGGTTTAAAACTATTTATTTTACAACGATCGGGAAACAAGTTCTTACAACTTAGATTAATCCCTGTCAATTCTGCCTCCGTGAAAATTCACCAGTACTCGCACCGAATGTGTGGGCTAATGAAAGAACCAAGATCGATAGCCGCTCCCGGGAATCGAACTCAGGATCTTTGGGTCAAGAGGCCTACGCTCTTCCTCTAGACCACGGACACCACATAACCAAAACATTTCTAAATGGCTCACTCAGCGCTCAAAACATTCATTCCTAACAATCACTCAAATTGATCAAAAACGCCCCAAAAGCTTTTGAAAAAAAAAAATCGAAATCGTCCAAGACGATCAGCATTTAATACAAATCGAGTAAAAATTATTCTACTATTAAAATTGGCTGGTGTGGATTTTAAAGTGCCTTGACTGGTCTATGAAAACACACAGACAGAAAACTACGCATACTTTAGTAAAGGGAGATAATAAATATAGCTTATTTTCTTGAACAAAATTTGCGATATTGGATTACATCCCTTGAATTTCACCCAAATTCGCTCCGCACACTCATTAAACTTCATTCTAAAATAATTCCATAATCATTCATCTTGTCAATTTCATGATGTTCTTAACTGTATATACAAATAGCTATGCGAATGAGCTAAGCACATATAGCGACGATATTTGCATACCGGGAAAATGAAGTCATCATGGAATTGACTTCTCTTGACAAACGGAGTATGTTACGCGGAAGATTGCAATTAATAAATTTCAAGAATTTTGTCTATTAATTGCAATAAATCGGTTCGTGTTATAAATAGAATGAATAAAGGTTAATAAAATACCCTTTTTAAACTCGTCATCTAAAACAGATAAAACCTCGAGAGGGAAAAAAGCCTCGTTTTTATCTGTTTATAGATGACTCGTTTAATACATTTAGTATTGCATGGCCACTCATTCCATAACCTCTATAAAGCCTTCAATTGTTCTTGAAATGAGTGGCTTTCGTTGCATTCATCTGTGACACTAATTTTGATATAGTTCTTTATGTATTAAATGGTGCTTGATAATAATTTATTACAAAGGAATCGAGAAATAATGGTACGAGTATATTTATATATATACTCACAAGCAATGTAAACGCACCACCTGAATTATTGATTTAATTCAATTATTCAATATAGCAAAACAACAGAGTGAATATTACCAATCTTAATAAATTTGTAATGAAACATTTACTATACAATAATGTTAGATTATCATTCTTTATTTCCTCCAAATGAATGAAGATAACATTATGATTACAAGAACAGGCAGAGCAACACTATAAGCAAACAGACATGAATCGACATATACATAGTTTAACAACATTTAAATATACAAGGAACTTAGAAATTTCCAAGAGTATATACATGTTCTACGGTTCATCGCTACAACCTCGCCAAAAACAGATAGAGTCAAGCCATAGTCGCGATATTCTAGGAAAAACCGAGTTCTCAAAAATTTGGCTAGCACCCAAGCATAAAGCCTTTCACGAAACGAAATATAGAGGCATCATAAGAGAGCACACAAGAGCGTTTAAAGGACAGAAATGTGGACAAGCATCACGAAAAGAAATAGATATTTAATTATTTATATTATGGAATATATGGTTTTTAATTGAAGCAAAGTTGACACCAAATACTGTGCAAAAACTTGACAACATTTCCAAAGATAATATTATGATTATCTTCTAAAATGGGATGCAAGTTCAAATTTATACTGAAAAGTGCTTTTACATACTCCCTACTGCTTAAAGATGCCATGAAGGCACAGACTGCAGGTTCAAATTGCTAGTATGTATTCCGACAGAATGCATCCCGACATTCGGTCAGACTACACTCAATATCATCCGTACCACAACGTAACAGGATTTATCAAATACAGCTAGATAGGCAATAAGCTGTGCAACAGAAAAACAAGCGTTTGGATGATGTGGGTTATGACGGGCGTACGTCCATAACGGATGATCGGTGAAAGTAGACCGAATTTGCCTACATAGTTCAAAATCTGACGAAGTTGTCCTTTCTGTTGTTTGATTTTTGGTAGCATAACCTCTAGCTCAGTAGAAAATGCTCGCTATCACTTTGTGGAACGGTTGCCATAGTCTAGACAGCTGATTCGTGCATAGGCTAATGCTCATAAATTTCTAGGGCTTACCCATACCCGCGGTGATGCCGATGGCTCTAAACATGTCATATGGAGCTCAGATCACTCAAAAACACGAGTACCAAAAGGTTATTTACGATTCTTTGATTTAGATAAAAAACATCACTGTCTGTTCTACGTTAATCTCCTACCGCACGTAAGTTCAGAACACAAAACTGTTTTTTCTTAGCACAAATGTGAATTTTGATACTATATTTTCATTCTCTAAGAAACAGTTCTGTTGAATATGTAATTTAAAACTTGTTAACAAAATACAACTAAATGAGCAAGCCAAGAACGACGATAAAAAAGGATTCGGTTGAAAATTTTATAATTAAGGACAGTTTGTGCAAGTTTTTTGGATGGTGCGTTTTCATTGCGCTTGAGTATATATATATATATATATATATATATATATATATATAGAGAGAGAGAGAGAGAGAGAGAGAGAGAGAGAGAGAGAGAGAGAGAGAGAGAGAGAGAGAGAGAGAGAGAGAGAGAGAGAGAGAGAGAGAGAGAGAGAGAGAGAGAGAGAGAGAGAGAGAGAGAGAGAGAGAGAGAGAGAGAGAGAGAGAGAGAGAGAGAGAGAGAGAGAGAGAGAGAATACGACGTCTGTGACTGAAAACAATGTGTCACACAATACGGCGCATTAGATTATTCATCTCTGTGTTTCTAAAGAATGTTACCCTTTTTAGGTAAATCAAAGAACTTAGGTCAGATATTTTCGTAATATTCAGATTTGTAGATGGAAATAAGGTTTTGAAAATCAGAATGACTAGGCGTTTTCACTTCATGAAAACTAAGAGTTAATATACGGCGTGAGATAAAGCCTTTGAAGATTCACAAACATAGCTGTGAAAAGGCAAAATTAATCTGCAAAAATTGTCATTGATAAGTGGCTCCCTCGAGTGGATTGAAAATTACGTAAGCTGTTTATTTGCTAGACATTTCAAGTCTCGTAAAAGTAGAATAGTGGACCAAAGCAAAATCATATGAAAAACATAATGACTCGTGCTTTTATGTTTCGGTAATTATCGCAAATAAACGTACACCAACTTCTATTCAATCACCTAAATAAAGCACGAAAAGTATTTCTTGACAATGTTGGAGGTGCATCCATCATATGATTTTTGAATTCCAATAGTTTGTTCTTTTGCTCGACAAAGAACCCAAAGTTCACAGAAAAATCATTCGGTGAAAGTAATATAAATTAATTAGGAATTTGGTCACCTTCAAATTCAAAATGATAATTGGTGGGTGGGGTAAATTGAACAAATTCACCTCATTGACGCAAATGTATGCCCGAAATAATGTTTCAATACTTTATTTTAGTCCGCTACCTTTCAAGCACCAAATTGTTACTTTTTTCCAAAAATATAACGGTATTATCTCGACTGAAATTTTGAAAATTCACTGTATTTTGCGAGTTTTGTGACTTATTCAATGTAGGATTGATGTCTTTTTTATCTACTTTAACTGTTCTGTTGGTCATTTTCAAATAAGTCTTTTACCATAAAAGTCGAAATGGATTTATCTCTATGTAAAAGTAATTTTCTATTCGAATGTCCTCTTGTTAATAGGTCGAAAAGAGAGAAACATGCAGTGACCAATTAGAAATTTGTTGCAGATTTTCTTCTCCAAATATGAAGGTAATTTTAGATACGCTTTTTTAATGTGATCATCAGTATAAAAGCGTTCTTCTATACTCTAAACTTACAAACCAAGTTGCACGCCCTTTATTAAATGAAATCAACGTATCCACATTCAATTCTTCAAGCCCGGCGTTCAAGATAAAAAACGTTCACGAAACGTTTTACAAGTGATATCCCGTTTTGTACTGGGCTGTAGACGTGCAATATATATAAGCGGGATATCATTTTAACCTTTAGCGATCGTTCTTATATTGAACGCAGGACTGAATTGGCGTTTCTCACAGAATGTCGAATGCGTGATATAGTTCAGATAAAATATAAACAATACAAAATATATTAAAACATAGGGGACCCCTCACACGAAAAGGGACCATCCGAGTAGTGCGTAAAGTGGCGACCCCAGTGAGACTGCGCGGTTTGCGCAGACTGACTAGGGTCGCATTTTTTAAAATGTGCTTATTTTCTGAATCTAGAATGTTCAATCTACCTTCCTGTTAAAGAATTTTTGAATTGCGACCTCTGGTTGACCTATGCTGGACCCAATCTCTTTTTCAAATATTTATCTTACAGAGTTCCCAGATGGTCCCTAACGCGTGACGGGTCACATATATAAATCAAACAGGGAACAACAAAGTAAAATGTTATTGAAAATATTGACAGCATATGTCTTAATTTAGAAATGAATAAAACTTTGATAAATGATACATCTATAAATAATGTTTCAACTTCAACACCTGAAAATAAAGCAATTAAGATATAAATATATCAATCTTTTCCATAAATTAATCGAATGAGTCACGGTTTTGGTGAAAAAAATCGTACTTTTATTTAGGTAATAATGCATGTCATGGGCAAATTTAGAACTTCTTCAGTCGACAAACACATACCGGTATTAAAGGGAAGACCATGGCTACGGTTAACGAAGTATAAAGATAATAAACTCTGATGGAATTTGAAACCATTTTGAAACCAATTTGATGTCAGCCCGATTAGCTCTGCCGGCAGAGCACAGGATTTCAACAATAATTGAAGGTCGATCGAGTGGGTTCGAGCCCTGGGCTGGAACACTAACAAACTAATTAGCTTCCGGATAATAAGTTAAACCGAGGTCCCGTGAGACGGTGCTTTATACCGAGCACATTAAAGAACCATGGCGGATCTCGACAGTAGTTTCTTCATGTATCCTTGCACTACCTCCGTAACAAACGTCTTCTGGGAGGATAGCTTATATGGACATGTGCTACGATAGCGACGAAAGTTAAACGGAAATACACACAGTTAACAACATCGTAAATTCGACCAAGGTTGAATGATTTTGGAATGATTTAGAAATGGAATTGAATGAATGTGATGACTGAGTTTGATTGAAATTAAAGGGAGGTAATTCAGCATTGCTTATTTTGCTCAGGATGAACAAAACTAGCGATATTTATTACATTCCTTTGATGAAGTATGAGTGAAAGTTCTTTAAAGAGGTTCTTCTTTTTCAAGAACCAACTAAACGTTTATGATTTCAATTATGTAAGAGAAATTGGGATTTTTGTTCTAGCTTTATCACCTTTTGAATAGAGTTGTTGATCTTATCTTTTCAGTGATTTTTGAAATGATTCAGTGAGTGTTTGGAATGGAGCTGTTTAGAACGGTTTTAATTGTGAGGAATGTCAAGTTTTCGAAGTAACTTACTGTGCCTTGGTAAATAGGAGATGTTGTCTTTTCAAATTACTAAATCATTACTACATACTTCGAGCGCAAAAAAACAAATATTAAGTAGAAGCTACTTCTTGCAAATGCATACATATTAACTTACTTAGTGTATTGAATGGAAAAAACCTAACGAGGTTGGGAGAATTGTCGAGACTCTGTCGAGACAATTATCAATTCCCACAACCGAGTTAGATAATTTTTTTCATACAATACACCTAAAATGCATTATATTTATCTTATTACCTCTGTTTGCCTTGTTTTCGTCGATGTTTCTAACAGAAATGCAAGTTTCTAAAAATACCCGCATTATGTCATTGTTCTAAAAATATCCATGTGGTGTCATAAAAAAATATCATATTTGATGTTATCACACCGATATTTGAATAGTAATAAGATGAAAATAAATGCGTGCCAATTATAACAGTTTGTTAAAATATTAATAAAAATGCTGTCGTCCAATAAGAATGTTTCCTTTATTCAATTTTTTTCCTAAAACCTCTTCAAAAGCCTATTTCGTGGAAATAGGGAAAATTATCAAGATAAACAATTTAAGAAACACAGCTAGCGGTCGTTACCCCACACTTTCATTATCGTGGAGTGTTCATATTAACAATGAAAAACCGATTCATAAAACAGGTGATAAATGTTTCATCCAAGACACCCGAAAAGCTAACGACTTCGGATCTATTCTTTGTAATTTAGGAGGCAACATGTACAAGAGATCGAAATTCAAATGCAAACAGGACACGAGTGCAATTTTGGCCGGTTGGATGCCAAAACTTTTCATCGCCAATTTGAATAAGTTGAGAAATTTATTTGGTTTAAATGTTATTGTTCATCTTACCATACGGTACGCGAGATCTTGGATGTTTCCATTCTAAATCGCTCAATCAGCGATCTATTTAATACATTAAAACCACTCACCCCAATCACTCAATAAACTCTCCGAAAATATAACCAAACGCTTCAAAATCGTTCAAATCGATTAATATTTAATTCAAATAGATCATATAATTGCACGTTGTTGCTGGTGTTGATTTAAAAAGTCGAATTTTTCCGTGAAGTCACAATTCAGAAAAGAAGTACGTAGAATTTATCAAAGGGAGGTAAATATTATCGCTAATTTCGTACGAAATTATCGATCGAGTATTATCTCCCTTGAATTCAATCAAAACTCACACATTACAATCATGCAATTTTCATTCTAAAATAATTCCAAGATCATTCAACTTGACAATTTCTCCAAGTTCCCAGCTGAATTATATTTGTAAGAAGGAAAACTAATATAGAAATTCCAGAACATTTTCCTTACGGCTCGGTCCATTCATTCTCACCCGCAAAGATCTTTAAGGTCTCATGAAGATTTATTACGTGCTACGTTTTATTTTTATGACAATTAATCGACCCAGACGTTTAAAGATAAATTTTAATGCGTCGAATGATTTACGCGTTAAAGGAAAACAATAAACACATTTCATCTTATAGGCCCGGTCCAACTGCCAAAACGGACGCACAAAATAACTCAAACGAAAACAGCAAGAAGGGAAGAAATCCACCCGTTCCCTTTCACATGATATAAACGGATAATGGCGGCCAAATAGAATATACCGGAGGTGTAAGTTTTGTACAATTAATAAAATCGTGAAATTGAATGATGAATGATTTTGTAACCATTCGAATCTCAACACCATACATGCAAATTCTGACTGCGTGTATGCACTGTTCAATCCCACTCTGTTTTTATGATTCATTTTAAAAAGATTAAGTCTACGGTGTGCCATTAATTTCACTCCCTAGAATTTCCCACCTTTGTAAAAACCAAGGTAAATGCAATAGGTGGAATAAATATCTTTGTTTTGGAAATCAGTTGACAATTTCAAGCACTGAACGTGATCAGCCCTGTGTTCAGAGAGACAATACAGTGCAAGCTGTTAGCCACTTTAACCCCGTTTTGCACGCATGTGCGCGTGCAAAGCGGGGTAAAATTGGCAAACAGATTGCACCGCTTTGCCACCCTGAACGCAGGGCATCATTCCATGGTTACACAAGAAAGCTATGTTAATCCCACCATTATTCTGAAACCACGTGACATAGACCACCTCAATGCGCGACATAATAAATTAAATCGAAATGCTCTAACTTTCAATATCAATTATGCAAATAGCATTGCGTTACGCCGATTAGCCTAGCATTACTCTTTCTTTGCTTAACAACTCTGTAAATGCTTTGTTCCATTATCATTATCTATCAAGCGATAATCAATATCAACTCTACTTAAAAACTCGTCGAACAAAAGAGAAATAATTATAAGCAACGGAACCGTATAATACAAGTAATACGAAATACGGCAATGACCTTTAAAACGTAGATGTGTGTGCTCAGATGTAGAAAAGATTCGCGTAAATTTAGGAACATTTGTATGTCCTTGGCCACCGTCTGTAACGACCAGATGAACACTTTCCTATGCCTTTTGGTTATATCATTTCAAACTATCAATGTTCTAATTCTAAGGACTTATTAGTTCAAAGAAATAAATAGTTCAGCAGTTTTGACCTATAACTTTACTCTACGTACATGTTTGCTCCAAAAGAACATTGGTATACCGGGTTCAATTGATGTAGATTAAGGTTGTAAGCGATACAACTCCTTGAGTTTTAGTATCCATTTTTACAAAAGCAAGACAATGAAAAGGTCCAGGGGGTTCATATAAGAGGGGTAATGCCAGTCTTAAATCTTTCTTTCCAATTGAAACCCTATATTGTGGGTACTCATTTGAATCGTCTCAATGAGACGTTTCAAATGAGTTCCAACAGCATACGGTTTTAATAAAGAATATTGAAATAATTAAATTCGGAAAAAAACTATCTGTAGCCCTGCAGGTCTATAGATATTTGATTTGATTTGAATTGTGGTTTTACGTCGCTTTCAACAATCTCTCAGTTATATCGCGACGACTGGAGCACCTAACGATGGATTCCTGGTATTTCTCACACCAGTACTACCACCATATCCCTTTCCTAGCCTCCAGTTGCTATTCTTCATAGGTTACGATTTTCTACCCATTAATGGAAGACAAATGTCGGAAAGGATAAGTGCCGCGGCCGGGGATCGAACCCGTGCGAATATAGACCCCTGGATTAGAAGTCCGGCACGCTACCAACTGCGCTATTGCCGCGGCTAGGTCTTTAGAAATACATGGCGGAATAATGGAGTTGACAGAAGGACAGAAGTAGCGAAACTTACATTAATCTTTCACAAGTATATTATATTGATTTATGACGCTACACTAATCAATAAATAAGTTTTTGAATTATGATTGATTTTGAAATTAATTCAATTTGAAATTAAATGAACGGAATGATTAAATTCTGAATGAAAGGAGGTAATACAACATAGCTTTTTCGTTCAAAATGAATAAAATAAGTGATATTTATTTATTACCTCACTTAAGGTTCATGTAAAGTGTTTGAGGCCCAATTTTAAAACACTTCATCTGCAAAGAAAAAGGCAAATGTCCAGGTATATTATATATCAAATTGAAGCTATTTATTAGCAAAAGCAATTTAGCAAAATAATACTGCCATAGATATAGCGGTATAGCGAAACATTATGGAAAAGGGTCATTTTGTAGAGAACAAGCAACTGCATGACGGTGATCATTCCACATTTAAGAATCTTTGACATGCGACCACTGGTTGACCTTTACCGGAACAAATCTCTATTTCATAATTTTACTTTTCGAAGTTTCGAAAAATGTCTCTTTTCGCGTGACGGGTCACAATTATTTTTAAAGATTAATTGCGCCTTTTTTTACCATCTTGAAATTTTGTTGGAAGATTCAGCCGAAGAATGTATCCGTGGATTTGGCTTTCAAAAACACTACAATTAAAACTTTTCAAATGATTTTAAACCTATACAGAGCTACAGATAGGGAGAGGGTATTTTGGATTACAAAAAACACTATTTCAACTATACTTGCGCAAATCCTCTATTGTGGGTACTCATTGGAATCATCTCGTCAAGACGATTCAGATGAGTACCCACAACATGGGGTTTCAATGAGAAATGGAGATTTCATACGGGCTTGGCCCCTTTTTTTGTACCTCTGCTTCAGATAAAATGAATCATCATTAAGCGTACTTTACGAACCGAAAATATGTGTTTCTATTATTACAGCTAAGTGGTCATACCCCCCTAACGCTGCAATTCGCATAATTCATTTATCTGGCCGTAACAAAATATTTTAATGGGAACGCGTTGTAATTAAATGTTGCCCCACACGCTATTAGACTGAGTTAAATTGTTATAACTCACAAAAAAGAAAACATTAAGTCTGCACATTTTATTATTGACTCATGCAAATGTGCAAAAACTGTTGAATGGGGTCTACTGTGTGTTTTATGCTTAGGAGTAACTTAGCACCCCTGGTAATTCATCATTTTTGTTTTGTCGTGTTGATATTATTTTCTTTAAGTTTCGACCTACGCAATAATACGATACTTTATTTCTTAAAGGGCGGAGAAAAGGGTATCCACATAGGTACAATGTAGAACATACATTGCGACACTGTCATTGGAGTCTGGTCGCCAGACTCTTCTTTACAGTATTTTATCAAAGGTAATTTTAAAAATCATAACAACTCTTTCAATTAAGTCTCCAGTTTCGTAAAAGAAAAAAAGTCCATCGCTTGTAAACACTAACTCGGAATAAAGATGCATGTAATAGATTACAACTACAATATTTCCTGAAAATACAAACAAAAACGGCTAATGCAAGCCTAATGCCATTGATACAATGCTGTATTACGACGATTTGTGGGTCCAATTGAGTGGTCTTTATACATCAAACCTCATTGGTGGGATGTGAGAGGAAATGATAGTCCGTGGGCCAGGGGGGGTCACCGTGGACCCCCCTAAGGGCTCTCCAAGAGTGGTATGGAAATGTTCATAGGACCTCCCTGAGTGAGAATCAAGATGTTAACAGGTGGAAATTTGGGTCCCGACTGCCATTCCGAGTAGTTTTCTAGATGGCAGCCAAGAATAAATCCAATTTACCTTCGCTCCACTATAAAGGGATTTTTTTTATTTTATATATTTTTTAGGAGTCTAAAACATGTACTAGTAAAACCCTTTATAACTTAAAATGATTTTGAAGATCCCAACTTCCGAATGGGAGATGGTAGCCAGTTCTCGATAAGAATTTTGCTATTTTTTCGATGAATGCAATGAGATAAAAGTGTTCACCATGCACTTAACCATAGATCATATTTAAAATTGCTATGATATTGTTGATATGACCTTCCCGAGTTCAAATCAAGTTGTAAACAATCGAAATTTAGAGTCCCATCGGCTTATCTTGATGTTTTCTAAATGGCAGCTAATAAGCATATTAATTAACCAGGGGGCATTATATAGGTACTATTTGATTTTTAATCATATTTAAAGACCAATACTTGTATATTTTACGTTCTTGGAACGATATCTATTAGTTTAAGATAATTTGGATATCCAAACATCCTTCATGAGAGATGGCAGCCAGTTTAAGATAGAAATTTCGCTATTTTCTATTGTATTCTATATATAATGAAGTATTACCATGTACTCTGCCAAAAACCATCTCTTATTGTGCCATGAAATAGCTAATGTAACATCCCCAAGGTTGAATCGAGTAGTTTCTAGTCGATATTTTGTGTCCCGACAGCCTTTTTAGGGGTCTAAATGGCAGCCAATGCAAAATCAAGTAAATAAATTGGAACAACTTATATACGAGCAACCTTCATTTTTTACCTTTAAGGACTAAAAACATATATATTTGGTGTTCTAGCTACAACCTGATAAAAACTCAAGTCTATATAAAGATCAAACATCCTGAATGGTAGATGGCAGCTCAGTTTGAATATGAAATTTGCCAATTTTTGATACAGATCATAAGACAAGAAGAGACGAACCATCATAAAACCCTTTCCGAGAGTGCAAAGGAATATTTAACCGACCTCACTGAGTAGGAATCAAATCTTTTAGTCGGTAATTTGTGTCCCGACTGCCTTAACGGGCATTCTCTTGATGACAACCAAGAAGATGCTTTAATTACATTAGAATCCGTATGCAAAAATTGCTTCACATTTAAACTCATTTTAGGGACCAAATACCTATATTTAGCTTTTAGGTACTGTTCTTTTAGAAAATATCGAAATTGAAATCCAAAAATACTGAATTTTAAACATGAATTTCATTAATTGGGGAGGGGGGGGGGCTGTCTGAAAAAGATTTATCAAATTAATTGTTCACAAGACCCTCCGAGATAGAATCCGATGTTAATATTAATATTCGGTATCTTTGGTTTGGTTTCGATATATTTGGATTTTTTAAAATTTTCTTCTCAGTTATCTAGGGCTTATTTGATGTTCCCGAAATTCTAAAAGCGAGAAGGCAGCCAGATGATAATACGAATATTCCATATTTATTTAGTTCGATGTAGGAATACTTTCAAATGGCGACAAAAAAATGTCCAACAAATTGAATAAATGTAAAACAATCCGAAACAAATCTGCCAATTTTGCTTATTTCAATATCTTTAATTTGCATAAAATCTGCTTTATTCATATTCCTTTTGGAGGGCTCAGCAGTGCTAATCCTTACGTAGCTGATACATTTAGAAATTCATATATGAATTTATTAAGGATGTTTTACCTAGCATTAATTTATTTAATTTTTAGAAACTTGGCCGCCATTTGACCATATAGACGTTTTCCTAGATCGAATAATTCCAATTAAAACTTTATTATTGTATGGAAATGTAAATCTGGATTTATTCGTTTTAGATAAAAAAAAAAAAAAAAAAAAAAAAAAAAAAAAAAAAAAAATCATGAGTCCTGTTTGAAAAAATAAACGCCTCATTAAAACACTCTTAAAACGAATGACTATGCTTTTTTGTGACGCAGCATTACTATGACGAAAAGGAAACGCCGGGTAACCTGTAATGATTGTTTTAAGGATAAATTGTACTATTATATTCATTTTTGTATGAAATGCCATCTGTTTATGTGAAAGAATATGTCAGGACATGTCAGTATCTTGGGTGTCCTCCATGCACAGCTGTGGCAGCCCTGATTCGTCTATGTTTCATATTTTAAGTACCCAAGCGTTTCTTTTTCGTCCTAGTATATATGGACAAACGTTTAACATATACTCATATTCATATCATCAAGTATATTCGAGAGTGTCACCAAAAACCACTCTTAAAGACAGTGACTATATAGCATGGACAATTATGTGCTATGATTTTCCCATGATCAGGAACATTATTTGAAAACTTCTAACAAATCCATCAATGGTTTGATGAAATCCATACATTGATGTAGAAGGAGTAACGTATACAAGACAATTGATTATAATGAAGCTTTTTCGTGATTTGGAAATATGTCATCTAACGGAGTTGATATAAAGCACACATAGTCACATGATGAGGAATATTCTGTGAAAGTTTCATGCAAACCCATCCTTAAATGCAAGGCGAATGTGTTGACAAGAAATTTCACATCAAGCCCCCTTTACAGTTACTCGGTATTATATCAGCAATCATCAAGAAAATGAGTTTTGTCATCTTCTGTGAAAGTTTCATGAAAATATGTCTATAAATGAAATTGAAATGTTTTGCGGTCAAAAAGCATTGTTTACCTGACACCAAGTCTAGTCAAAACCATTCTAAATCATTTACCCAGCGTTCCATTCATGGACCTTTTGAAATACTAACTCAAAATGCCCCAAAATTATTCAAACAGCATTCAATCGACGAAAACCATTCCGAAAGCATTCAAAATTCCATTAGCTGGAGTGGATTTGGAAGCTTCTGATTGGTCATTGAAGACAAACATATCATCTAATAGAACAATACGTCATTATATTGTATGTTTTTGCTCAAGTTCGATAAAGAACAAAATATTTAAATAATTCAAGTCGCTTATGCTACTAACCCTTGTCAATTTCACGATGTTCTTAATCGAAGCAAGAAATTAAATAACCTATGTATAAACACACGGACTGACAGATGGAAAAACGACACCAATATACATCCATCTTCGACAGAAACATGTACACATAAAGATGTTTTTAGAGAAATGAGATGAATTCAAATTATGACCTGACTGTCGTGTCATATTTCATTTTATCATATATTTTCTCAGAGACCATTTAAAACTACCATAATCCTTCAGGTGAAACGAAAGAGACAGAATATTGATATTAGGAATCTATGGTGAACAACTTGATACCCCCCAACCCCCTCTTCCGCAAGAGTGACATGCCCTCCCAACTAGATACCTTAACAGTAAAATAAGCAAACGTACGTGTTAAAAATCGGCTGTCATCTTAATTTCAGTATGTTTGATTTTCAAATTTGACAGTAAATTAGAAAATAATAAGAGATAGGCTAAAACTAGGTGATTTAGTCCTGAAAGTAAGACAAGAAATAGACCAATGCTTGCAAAGGGATTCTTATGTAATCTTTACTTTTCTAGGCTACCATCTAGAAAGACATCCGGAAAGGCAGTCAGAACACCAAAAATATCGATTGATACCTTTGTTGATTCTCACTGAGTAATAACGGTTAACTTCTCCTTTGTCCTATCAGAGATGGTTTTTGTGATGATGATGAACTGTAAAAAAAAAAAAAAAAAAAAAAAAAAAAAAACAGGCAAATTTCTTATTTAAAACTGGCTGCCATCTACCATTCATCATGTTTGATCTTCAAAAAGATATTGGCTATTTCAGCATTTAGTAAGAACATTAAATATTTATGTTGTTGGTTAGTAGAGATTATTAAAAAACAAAGATTGATCATATACAAGTTGTTCAAATTTATTTACTTGTATTTGCATTGGTTGCCATTTAGAAAAAACGCCCCCAAAAGGCAGTCAGGACTCAAAACATCTTCTTAAAACAACTTGATTCAACCTTGGGGATGTTTAATTAACAATTTCGTGGTAAAATCAGAGATGATTGTTTAGCAAAGTACATGGTTACCCTTTATCTTACATAGAATGCACCAGAAAATAGCAAAATTTCTATCTTAAACTGGCTGCCATCTCTAATGAAGGATGTTTCGATAGCCAAATTATCTTTAACTAATAGATATTGTACCAATGACGTGAAAAATACATGTTTTTTGTCCTAAAATATGATTTAAAATCAAGTGATATCCGTATAGTGCCTCCTGGTTAATTTGTATTTTTAGTGGCTTTTCTTAGAAAAACGCCGAGATAGGCAGTCAGAACCCGAAATATCGACTGATTACAACTTGATTTGAACTCAGAAAGGTCATATCAACAATATCATAGCACTTTTCAAAATGATCTATGGTGTAGTACATGATGAACTCTTTTATCTCATGGATATCATCGAAAAAATAGCAAAATACTTATCTAGAACTGGCTGCCATCCCCCATTTCGGAAGTTGGGATTTTCAAAATCATTTTTAGTAATAAAAAGGTTTTACCAGAACGCAAAATATATATGTTTTAAAATCTCAAAAATATTTAAAATGAAAAAAAAATCACTCTTTAGTGTACCAAAGGTAAAATGAATTTATTCATGGCTGCCATCTAGAAAACCACTCGGAATGGCAGTCGGGACCCAAATTATCACCTGTTAACATCTTGATTCTCACTCAGGGAGGTCCTATGAACATTTCCATACCACTCTCGGAGAGCCCTTATTGGGGTGCACGGTGACCCCTCCTGGCCCACGGACTAAGAATTTTACATGTAATCTGCCTTATTACAAACCAAAGGACCTCTCTATCAACAAAGCGAGTGCTCTACTAAGTACTACGATATAAAAGCTAGCTTGTACGACAAGGCAGAACGCGCGTCTCTTAAACACAACCTGTCTCTCCCACTTGGCATTTATGATTCTTCTATATTCTTCGTAATCATCTATATGTACCAAATCAAATAATGAACACCTAGTATGGGTTATTTACAGTGGGCGTCACATGTAACCCGAAATGAATATGAGCCTGTGCGTGACATTTCCAATGGTTTAATCTGTGCGTGATGACTTTGACATTGAGCTGCCTGGAAAATCTCATATTGCATTAATTTTTTTCTTTGATAAAGAACAGAATCTTTTGGTCCATCTTTTGTGTACATAGTGAAGACCCCGATCAGACTGTGCGGCTGCACAGGATGATCTGAGTCTTAACTTGGCGCACATTTAAAATTGTTAGAAATGTCACTCTCAGGTTCATATTTGAATCCAAGAGAATTCAAAGCCTTGTTAATCATATATTTTCTAGCAGGATAAAAGGAAGCACCCACGAGGTCAATGATCAGCTCGACAAAGAGAAGTACAAAAGTTTCTGCAATCTCATTTACGTCCACAGTGTGGGGTTTCAACATCTTGTAGAAGAGTGGGTCTTTTGAATAAATGATGGGTCAGATACGCGAAGATTTGTGTAATTTAAAGTTGTTCGCTTTATCTATCTTTTTTACTGTCTCAAAATTAATCCCCATTGGACTTGTTGGCGTGCTTTTATGAAGTACCTTTTGTGTCGCTAAATAATTGTGTCCAATGGGGCCGACCCATGCAGTGACAAAGACAAACTTCGCTGGGATCTTTTCGAATACCGTTAGATTGCACATGAACTTAATTATATACATCATATAACGTATAGCCTTTTACTACAATGTACCTATTTTTAAGGCTTACAGTTATAGTATCGTGAAAAGTTTTTTTATGAAAAGTTTCGGATAATAAGATAATGTTTTGGTCGTTTAGTATCGTTTCATAATGCACCTTTTTGCCATATCCTGGTCGTTATGTATTTATTCGTGATAACTATCATTTTAACGCGAGAATTAGTCCTTAATAGAACCGGAGTGGCGAGTTCATCGCTTCGTCATCACTATGGTTTGCAAGTAAAACACATATCAAATTATCTTTTTTCAAACTTTATAGGAGGAATTATTGCATATCAAATATTTCATTTTCACCACAGAGACCTCGGGGTCACTGACTGCAGATCGTCTATTATTATATCATAACATGAACTATCGACAGATGATAGCATTGTCATTTAATCCAACAATGACTTTTCAAATTTAGTCATTGAACCCGATTTGTACTTAAAATATTTGACACGTCATGCAAAAACGAAACATGTAGGAATTTGCTTTTTGGCTTGACTGTTTGTTTGTTTATTTTTTGTTTGTTTGAATTGGGTTTTACGCAGCTCTCAACTTGCGAAACAATGGCTCTGAATAGGTAGTGAAGTTTGACTGCATAACCATTAGTTTTTTATGGCTATGCGACCAAGGCATAGTACGAGTAAATACAGCCTTGATGTAGCAGTGTTTACGTTGGTCGCTCATCAGGAAAACGAATCAATAATTAAATAATTTTCTATCGCTATATTCAAAATAGAACTTTTAATATTGTTTTACTTATTTGTCATCTTTCATTTGTTTATTTGTTTGTCATGTTCCGTATTGTTATTACATTATGAGATGGCCAAGGGCAATATTTTTGCCGACATGCCGTATTATGAAATAAAAAAAAATGATGATAAGATTTTCGAACAACTGTTTTCAACTTGCATTGCCATACACAGTTCTTTTTCAAGATTTTTTACCTTTTATCATATCAAATCAAGCTAGATATGATCTATATGTATACGTTTGTCTGAATAAGAAAATGTTGTTTATATAATGATGAAATTGACATTGGAATAGAGAAAACAAATAATGAATTGCCTAGGTAAACTACACTTCTTAAAGGAAACATGTTATTTAATTACAAGACATTTTAAGGGAAGAGTTAAAACTTGCGACAAAAAGCCACAGCACATACAGAACAAAGGCTTTCGTGATATCAATGTTCATCTAGATCGTAATGACCATGTTGCAGGCTATAGACGATTGACTAACTGTTCTATCTAGCTCCCAATCGCGAGAAATTTTACCACAAGATTGGATAGATAGCACAAAACAAACGCTTTGAAAATGTCGTTCCTTTGTGCCAATGTAAGACTGGAATGACAGGAACTTTGATACTTGAAATATAATGCAAGGTGTTCTTTCAAAAAAACAGCTAAATGTATTCATGATAATAAAACCTGACAAACTGTTCGCAAATTATACCCCGCTTTGCACGCAAGTGCGCGGACAAAGCGGGGTATAATTTGCAGACACTTTGTCACGTTATTTTATCCTGAACGCAGGAAAGAAAGGCACAGGGTATAAAATCATATCCGAAACTCGTAAATTGACCGTGCAGAATCATTTAAACATGTCCGCCCGTAAAGGGAATTGGAATAGCTTGTCAAAAAAGCAAGGATTGTGAAAAATGACGCAAGTAAAAAACGCCCCGGTCATGACAAAGTTATAAACACTTCGGCTTCACAATCAAAAGGACACGGGCTCGTCGAATGTGTCGGGTAGCCTTTCCGACAGTTGTCTTCCTTCAGTTGTAAAGAAATCCTAAGCCTGAGTAGCATGCACAGCTGGAGACTCGGAATAGTATTCAATGGAAGTTCTGTCTGTGTTCAGGATGACAAACCGGTGCTAATCGTTTTGCAAATTAAACGTAATCTATTAGTATTTGCTTTATTTTGTTCGAATGGGGTTTCATTCCACTTTCAACATTATAAATACATGTAATACATATAATATATCGCGAAGCACCAGTACAACAACAGCCTTTCACCTCGGCTTTAGATAAATAATCTATTTTTAGTTCTGTTCATAAGGATTCGTGGATTTTTATTGGACGAAAAGAATGTTATATTGCACCAAGAGCACGCTTTTGTATTCGAAGCTATTTCGTAAGCTTCAACACAAAATAGTAACAAAAAAGATCCTTTTTTATTTATTTTTATCCCATATTCGCTTCTTGATACATGTATTAAGTTATAACATGGAAAGCGAGTATGTATTGATTTCCTGCAGGTATTAAACTAAAGACCAATCACACTCATGTATTCGCGTACTTATACAGGATGACAACTTTTTAAGATTCATACCTCCATGAAATAAGCATAACTCTTCAAATCTTTCCTTTATGACGAACGGGTGAACTAGCAAGTCTTTAAAATAAGTAATTGTGCCATTTAGCACAGACCCTAAATTTGTCCAATAATTTCGATACCGATTTATCATAGGTGCACATAATCAATTAATTTTTTCTAAACGTTAAAATGTTTCGTTAAAAATAAAATGAATTTCTGTATTAATGTATTGATTTATACCATTTCGATATACAATAGTTTATAGGACGCAATAACCACAGGACTCTTCAACTATATAAAGTTGTTACCTAAACACTCGAAACCGTCCCTCCTACCGCCATTCAAAATAAATGACAAATTCTTTCAAAAATGAATTCCGATTATGTAGCATTATTGGATTACACAATGGAAAAAATGCCGCTTAAAATTAGTTCCCCCATAGGAGGTTTACTGAAGAACAAATCATTACATTTTGGAATTCAGATGATACAGTCACTTACGTCGTAAAATTTACATTCATCTCCATCAAAACTATTCACAATAACTCGCTCAGCGCTCCATTCATTCATTCATTCCAAACACTCACTCAAATCATTCAAAAACGCTCCAAACTTACTGAAAAGATATAATCAACAAGGTCTTTCAAATGAAATAAAATTAGAAAAAAAATCTAGATTTCACTGACATAATTGAAATTGTAAGCGTCTGATAGGTTCTTGAAGAAATAAAAAGCTATTGTTAGAATTTTATGCTATTTCTTTAAAGGCAGGTAATAAATATCACTAATTTTGTTCATCCTGAACCTACCACGAAATTCACTTAAAACACTCATTCAATTTCATTCCAAAATATTTCCAAGTCATTCATCTTGCCAGTTTCATGATGTTGTTTTCTGTACATCAAAATTGAACTGATTGTATTGTGTAGGGAGATCAAAGTCCAGATTTCCTCGTTTCATTTTTTTTAAATCGCTCTCGAACTTGGGACCTTTTGATCAAGAGCCCTTTGCTCAATCTCTTTACAACCTACTTCCCTTATTCAGTTATCATTTTTCAATGTCATTCTGGGTTGATCAATCTTCTACATATATAGTCCCTATAGGCTTTAGATCAATTTATCTTTAACATTATTTTCTGGTCTTATTTCATAGTACGTATAATATGTAAGTTCAATCTACCATGCTGCATCTACCATGGAAAAGAAGGAGAGGAAAGAAAAAAAAAATGTGATTCGTCACACAAATATTTGAAAAAAAAACACTAGAAACCTCGTGCAATAAATATTTGGAAAGGATATTGACCCCAGTGGCGGTCAATCATAGGTCCCTTTTTCGAAATAGTTGTAAAAAGAATGTAGAATGACCACTCAAAAGATATAAAAAAAAATATGTAATAACTATACAAATATCCGTGTGATAAAACCCCATATGATATTTTTTTAGATATCACATGGATATTTTTAGAACAATGGCATAATGCAGATATTTTTAGAAACGTGAAAAAAGGTTGTATTTTTGTTAGAACGATCGAATTAGCGATAGACTATTTCATCCCTTGAATTTCACTCAAAACTCACTTATCGCACCCAATCAATTTCAATCCAAAATCATTCACTCAGTCAATTTCCCGAGGTTGTAAACTGAACTTTATGCTGTTTCAAGATGGTACGGGTTGGGTTTTTTTCCCTCAGTCTGGTCACAAATAATTTTCTCTTCGTGTAAGGGTCCCACGTGAAGTGGAATGACGGAGACCAAAAAGAATTTGCAGTGTCACTGGTGTTATGAGATTAACTCTAAGAGTGTTATGTTATTAAATAATCTATTAAGAAATGGAAAATCGTGTCAGATTCTTTCACTACTAACAAAGCCCAATCTACAAAGAAAACAAAACAGTTCGTCAGTTCGTTTTCATCCTTCTGAGAGCACGGGTTAAACTCAGTGTTTTTGACAACCCCTTTCCATTTTTTTTCGAAAGTTTAGATTTGCACAGTTAATAACATCGTGAAATTGACGAGATGAATGATTTGGGAACGATTTTGGAATGAAATTGAATGATTGTGTAGAGCGAGTGTTGAGTGAAATTAAAGGGAGGTATTCCAATATCGCTAATTTTGTTCAAGATAAACAAAATTATCGATGTGTATTTCCTCCCTTTAATAAATTATACGTCTTTTTCTGATTGTGTGTCTTTGTTGACGAATCATACACTTTAAAAATCCACACCAGCCAATGAAATCGTCGAATAATTAAATCGATTTAAATTAAATGTTGATCTTCTTGAATAATTTCAAATTGCTTTCGAATGCCTTCGGAGTTTTTGACCGATTTGAGTGAGTGTTTGGAATGACTGAATGGAAAGCTGAGTGAATGATTTTAATTGATTTCGAACGGATTTTTTGTCAATTTTATGATGTTTTTAACTGTACAAAGTCTAAGAGGTTGTAGAAGAAATCAAAGTCTGAGAGGATTGAAGGGAAACCATACAGTGCGTAAAATATTCTGAGGAAAAGGAGAAAGGAACTTGTTAGGGCCAATTCGAATTCAACAATAGTTTCTGTGTTAGATAAATGGAAGAACATTTTAGAACTGCGTGCGGTAAAAGCATTGAATAGAAAACGAACGAAGCAAAGCACGGTTTCTGTTTCTGACATCGGCTATATTTATGGGTTCAGCTATCGGTCACACATTCAACGCCAGTTCCGTTCTGTAACAAGTAAATAGAAACGAGCGAGTTTGGTCAAAGCACAAAAAAACTACTATTACAAAGTACAGGTAGGAACATCGTAAAATTGACAAGTTGCCTGTTTTATGAATGGTTGAAAAATGAAATTGAACGAATGTGGTGAGCGAGTTTTGAATAATGATCAAGGGAGGTAAACCATAATCGCTAATTTCTTCAATCGGATGAACTTAGCGATAATTATTTACCTCTATTTAATAATACCTCTTTTAAGCCCACCTCACCCGTCCGTCCGTCAACAATTTTTTTAAACATCTTCTCCTCCTAAACCAAATCAAAGCAAATCAAGTTGAAACTTGGCAGAGATGTTCCTTGGGTGAAGCTATTCAAAGTTTGTTAAAAGAATTCAATTCTATGAATACTCTGGTTGCCATGGTAACAGAAAGGCTGAAAATCGCGAAAATCTTAGAAAAAAATCATCACCTCCTAAACCACTTGGCCAATCATGCTGAAACTTGGCAGAGGTGTCCTTGGGTTAAGCTCTTTAAAGTTGTTAAGAGAATCTAATTTCATCAAAAACTCAGGTTTCCATGGTAAAGGAAAGATTGAAAAATGGCCGAAAACGGCCGAAAACGGCCGAAAATCTTAGAAAAAATTCGTCTCCTCCTAAACCACTAAGCCAATCAAGCTGAAACTTGGCAGGGATGTTTCTTGAGTAAAGCCCTTTAATAGTTGTTAAGAGAATTTAATTTCATCAAAAACTCTGGTTTCCATATAGACGGAAAGGTTGAAAAATTGCCGAAATTGGCCGAAAATCTTAGAAAAAATTCGTCTCCTCCTAAACCACTAACCAAATCAAGCTCAAACTTGACAGGGATGTTCCTTGGGTGAAGTTTTTCAAAAGTCGTTGAAAGAATTTAATTTCATCAAAAACTCTGGTTTGCATGGAAACAGAAAGGCTGAAAAAAGGACGAAAATTGCTGAAAATATTAGAAAAACTTCTTCTCCATCTAAAGCACAAGCTGAAACTTGGTAGGGATGTTCTTTGGGCGAATCTCTACCAAAATTGTAAAAATAAATTTATTCAATCAAAATCACTGGTTTCCATGGTATTGGAAATATCAAAATATTGCCAAAAATATCAGAGAAGGTTAATCTTCGCCTTAACTATTAGGCATATCTTAAGCTTGACAGGGATATTCTTAAGGTTTAGGTCTACTAAACTTGTTAGAAGAATTCAATTCCATCAATAACTTTGCTTGCAATTAAAAAGAAAATCAAATTTCAGTAGGAGGAAATTAAAGTCTGTTTCTTTTAAATCCACTCTAATTGTACATCAGGCAATCTATGGTATTTATAACATTGTTGACAAGTTATGAGTTGACTTACTCAGGTGAGCGATTTAGGACCATCATGGTCCTCTTGTTTATGATTTTGTGTCTTCACGGAAAAATCAGCCGATTAACAAATCAACACCAGACAACAAAATCATGCAACTACTTGATTCAAACCGTGATGATTTGAACCATTTTAAGAAGTTTTCTTAAATATTTTCGGAGCGTTCTTTCAGTGACCGGAGTGGGTGCTTGGAAAAATAATTGGATCGCTGAGCAAGGGATTTCGAATGGTTTTGATTGAAATGAATGCCAATTTCACGATGTCATTGGTGGTAAATTATCAAACTATTGAGCTGACGAACTAACAAACCACTATAAGACTGAATGAATGAATGAATAAATGATTGAACGAACGAACGAACGAATGAATGAATTAATGAATGAATGCATGAACGAACGAATGAACGAACGAACGATCGAATGAATGAATTATTGAGTGGATTATTGAATGAACGAATGAATGAATGAATGAATGAATGAATGAATGAATGAATGAATGAATGAATGAATGAATGAATAATCTGCTGCGAATTACCTGAGAAGATATACAATTAAAAACGTCTTGTCAACAGTTGCTTAAATTACACAGATTGAGCAATTATAATTGAAAATAGGTTCGTGTACTTTAGATATGGTATCTGTAGACAAAGAGTCCCTTGACACTTGATCTCGTGGAAATGTTTATTTATGGAAGTAATGGGATTAACAGGATTACTTCTATTTTAAACCGTGATTCTATTATTGTACTTTGATAAATCCTATTTTCACGGACTCCAACAGAGATACAAGAATAACTCAAAATGATAGAAATAACCCCCTGAGAACAAATTATCAAAACTGTTTACTTTATTAATCCCTATTCCCTGTAAGTTGATTTTTCAATTAAAATAATAACTCTTGGAATTCAATCCCAAACCTCTGGATTAAACTCAAACGGCCACGCGTATCATACTGCTTCGAAATTCTGCCCTGCATTCAGGATGAATTGACGGACAAAGTAGGAATTCCTTCTTTACGCAGGACAATTCCGGAATTACACCGATTCTTACTTTGTGCAAAGTAAGAATCGGTATAATTCCGGAATTGTCCTGCACAAAGAAGGAATTCCTACTTTGTCCGCAAATTATAGAACTATATCGAACAATCCTAGAATCGCGCAAGGGGATTTCATCTATTTTTCACCCGACGGAGTCCCTGCGCAAAATAGGAATAGTATTGGACAAAGTTAGAATTTATAGGGCAATACGGTAAAATGTTGCCTAAAATAAATACTCGTACAATTTTGTTAGTAAGATAAGTAAAATATTTTGGCTTTTACGCAATGTTTCCATAACATTTGAAATATACTTGAAAACAGATATTACTAGAACAAAATGACTTCTTTTTCACTTCTGCTGTAACGGTATTTTTGACCACATAGTTTTAGCTCATCAACAATTACGCTTGACCGCAGTAAACCGTTAACAAAGAATGTTTATTTTGTCAAATATACAGAAAAAAGTGAGCGTTTTCATAAAAATAAAATCAATATAAAATCTCGTGAGTTATACAACAGCAAGAACAACAGAACATACACATATGATAACATACTATTTCGCCAATACTTACAATGTCAAGAAGTCTTAGTTTACGATGTAAAAATTACATATTTTCGACTTTGTCCAGATTCCGACTTTGCGCACGGACAATTCTGGAATCGTACGGCGCAATGTAAGAATTCTTACGATGCCCGACAAAGCAAATGGTCTTCTTTGATACATCTACCATTTATATAGAAAAAGCATTCCGAGGTTTGCCAGTTGAGTTCTGATTTTCCAGATCTCAAATTCATATCATCGTTAAAATTGACACGCTGAATGCTTTTAAAATGATTTTGATTGAATAATGAATAAAATTGAATGAGTGTTTAGAGAAAGATTTGGATAAAATCTAACGGAGTTAATACGATACCGCGATTATTAAGCTTTTTTCATTTTAAATATAGACTTTCCTCAAATTTAGAGTTTGAATAAATGTATTAACACGAAAGATATTATTAATAAGTTGTTATTTGTAAAAACTTATCAATATTGCATTTTATACTAATACATTTGTTGCAGTATTACAATACAACTTTGTAAAGCCTTATTCTCCAGATGAAATTTGAGAAAATTCTCAATTGAGCATGTGAAATCTTTTATAATTCTGAGCCTCGTCGGCTTAACAAGCTTTGGGTCAGATTACCGAAAGAACTAGAAATATCGAAGCTGATCAGTTTTAAAAATATGTGACGCGTCACGCGAAATGGTACCATCTGGGAAGTGCGTAAAGTGTAGACCCTTGCTAGACAGCGCGGATTGCGCAGACTGACTAGGGTCGAAACTTTTCGCACTTTACTAATTTTCTGAATCTGGAATAATCAATCTACCTTCCCGTGAAAGAGTTTTTGAAATGCGACCCCTGGTTGTCCTGTACTAGAACCAATCTCTTTTTCAAATCTTTATTTTACGAACTTCCGAGATAATCTTCTTGCTTGACGGGACATGTAATCATGTAACATACATACAAAAGACGTTACAGATATGTTGAAGGAAAGCTCGACCAAGTCTGCAATTTAGGTCATCAGTGCGCGATAAGGCAGGCTTCAAAAAAGGAAAACCGTTCTTGTAAATTGCAGTAGGAATTCGGCCGAAATGGCGTACTTAACTGCAACATTATTATGTGTTCTTTCAACGGCATACTGTTATCAATTTCTAACGAACCGAGAGAAGGAAGTTTCTATTGATGATATGACGACAAAGGCTCTTCTGAGTAGAATTCAGAGATTGGAGGAACTCGTTTCATCTCATCCTGTAGAATTAGAAGGTGTAAAACATGAACTCATGAATGAAATAGAGAGACAGAGCATGGAACATGCCAAAGAGATTTCCGCTCTTAAAAGGAATTTTCAGGATAAATTAACCAAGATGCAAAAGGATTTCGATTTGAAACTTTCTGATATGAAGAATAAACAAAAGGACGACTTTTCGGACATGAAAGATATCTTCGATAATAAAGCAATGGGGAATGCATCAATGGCCCAGGAAGCTCGGAATGACACTCAACTAGAATCCGACAGCAGAGAGTTAAAGTTAAAAGTTTCTAAACCACAAACACCCTATGTACCTAATGGTATTGTTCCTAATGCCTCCGTCGATGGTATGAACAAAGGTAATTACATGTAAACCTTTTTTGGACCTTAACGTTATTTAACTAGAAGACAATTCAGTCGTCTCGCATCCCTTCGTGAGGGTGAAAACTCAAATTCATGAGAAGGTTCGAGCTTGCCTTCCGACATTTATTGTTTTGCATGGAAATTAACTTACAGAGCATATTTGTTATTTCCACTTATCGTAATGAATCCCTTTATGTCTTCTCAATGTGTTGTTTAGACGAGTCAGGTAACTTGTTTTCACATTTTTTTTGTATGCAACACTTAATTAGTTTTAGGGTGTAAATGACGGAAATTTAATGACCAGAAAATAATTTTGATACTTAGAAACAATAAAAAAAAAACAAAAACAAATGAAAGTACTTCAAAAATTATCATCGTGAGTAATTCAACAAATTATTTACCTTTATACCGAAAGATATTGGCGATAGTCCACCGAAGCATCATAACTATACATTTTTCCAGCTGAAGTTTCAATGTTACGGTCGGTCATCGATAGTATTCGGAACAAAAACATGGTTAAGGAAAAATGCCTTGATTTTCCCGCTGAACCTTAAATTCTATTAACTGTTGAAGAAAACTTTATGATAAATTCAAGAAAAAATATCATTCAATTTTTCTTAACTTCTTTTTTGTTAACTGATGTCCTTTCAGGGAATACCCTTACAATTGAATAATTTGAGGTACCGAGGAAGCTAGCCTTAAAGAAACCATTGTGAGAAAAGAAGGAATTGATTGCAACCTCGCCTATCTTCTGACTGATAAAACGTCTACAATCTTGTCATTAAGCATCGATAGATACGAAAATGCATGTAAAGTAAAGAAGAAAGAATATGCATGCTATAGTACCTCTCATTAAAATTCCAAAATCTAAACTTTTGTCATTTCAATGACAAATGTACAGAGAACAGACACCACTAACATCGACTTTTGTGGATTTTTCTTTTTTCAACGCTGATAATTTGACATATTAGAATAGCCAGATTTAAAAAATCGTTTTAAATAAGAGCTTGATATTTATTAAAACTATTTCTCGATGAGTTTTTAACATACGAGGGTTGATCCAAAAGTTCGTAAAATGGGGTTATAAAGCTACAGATAAATTAACTTTCAAAGTAAAAATTATACATTCTTTTAATTCATCATCTGTGTAATAAACGTGGAAATTTTGAAATGTTTACGTTCAATAGCGGCTGTAAAGTGCACAAATCAAGACAGAGACCTCCACGAAGGCGGGGGAGCAAGAACGTCAGATGCGACGTCATTACCAACTCTCTTCTTCATAGTCTCCGACAACTGTTATGCCTTTCTGTGTCTGATACATCAACTTGCAAAAATCATCTACATGTCATTTTGAATCAAATTTGTTCACAATTTCTATAGAAGCATGGTATTTCTTGTTAAGTGGAGACCCATATGCAGGACCTTTCTTTTGGGAAAATAATGAGAACCAATTGTGACAAGTTCGTTCGTTGAAACTCTATTAGACCTTTCTAATTGCTCCTATGAAGCCTGTCCCTCTTTAAATATCCGGGCTAGCTTAAGGAAAAGTTCTCTTCTGCATTTTTTTCATTTTTCTGAATAATGTGATCATATTTTGGTGTTGCCCAACGTCGTCTTGTCATTTTTCTCTCGAATATTCTGTATTATTAAAATGTGTCTGTGTCCGTAAAAAAGTCTCACAACAAGCTTTAAAGTATGACAAATAATTGTCTATTTTCGTCTAGTTTATTTTAGCCAAGGGGTGTAGAAAAAATTCAGAAAAGTCGATTTGTTAAACAAATGTTATATATCTTCTCACGCTCCCCCGCGTAAGCATACATATAATAATATGGTAACCGTATTCTTAGGCCGCAAAAGATAATTCTGCAAAAATAATAATATTAATGCTCTCCGTATTTACGAAACCGCACATTCACTTAAATATATACTGAACAAGCTAGAAATGAGAAAATTATTAGCCCGTTTTACGAACTTCTGGGTCATCCCTCGTAGGTACTACATATTTTGAAGGCAAAGTATGCAAAGGCAAATCCCGAGAAAATTTGTCGGTCTCATGTGTGTGTTCGAGCTATCACGAGACCACTGTTTTCCCATTCACCATTATTTTTCAATAACATTGATTATGACAATAGTTATTATAATTATCTTTAAAAAGAAGTTTAAAATAAGTCAGAGGTCAGAATGTGAGCCAACTTTATAAATTAAATAATTAAAGAGGAAAAACAATGAGAAACAATGTCTTGCAAATTGAATAAAAAAAAGTCGATAATTGTCGATGCTGTACTAAGCACTTTCGCTAAACGAAAGAGCAAATATCTACATCCACTTTCGGTGTGACTTGATCTCAAACTGACCCTATTCTGCAAGGCTACGAATGCTATAAGAAGTATAAAAGGATGGGGATTTAAGAAAAAAGGCCTATTTTGATGAAAAAATGGCAATATGTCTATGTACTATGTTCTTACTACGCAAGTGCACTTGCAAAGCGGGATATAATTGGCAAACTATTTTCAAGGTTTTTTTCATCCTGACCACAGGACAGGTTTTGATAGTGTTGTTTTTAGTACATAGACATATAACCATTTTTTCCATAGGTTTTCTAAGATCAGATCGCCAAGAAAGAAGAAACACTGTCGCATTCTTTGCAACACTGTCTAAGAGTATTGAACATTTTGGGACAAACAAGAATATCCTGTTCGACAATGTTATAACAAACATTGGAAATGCCTACGACTTTCATTCGGGAACATTTAGAGCCCCCGTTAGCGGAACATACACGTTTTCTGCTACTGTAACTACTTATGGCAAACATTCTAGTCATTATGGATTTGTGCACAACAATCAAAGACTGACCACGATGTGGGTGAATGGACAAGAAAATATCAGTGACAAAAGTAGCAATAAAATCGTTCTTTATCTCAACCAAGGCGGCGATGTTAGTATCCAACATTACGACACAGACAAGACTATTTTAGGTTATGGCCATAGTTTGATGTCTGGATTTCTTATGGCAGAAGATGAAACAGGTGTCATGATCGGAAAATGATTGTATTGTAAATTTTTGAAACGACTTTCTTCAACTGACTTTTTGAATAAAAACATAAAAAGATATGTATTCGCTATTGTCTAAGTAATGATATAATCCGAGTTTAAAATATAAATCTTTGATGGTGCAGAGATTTACTAAAACTGATAACCACTTGTGCAGGATTATAAGAAGAAGTCTCTGTAGGCAACTATTTCTTTTTTTAAGGAACCCAGGGGAGAGTTGAACTTTGTAGAATTATTTTTACCTCACTATGAACCCTGTATTGACCTGATATCGCATGCCTGATAACATAAAACGATATCTGACAGTTTATTTTTAGAAACAATTGGCATACACGATCGCCTTTATTTCTTAGAATTTTAAGGGCTTATTATAACTATGCGCTGAAAATGATTACATGATAGAATGAATAACATGTAATCGTCTTAAAATATCAATGTTATCTGGTCTCGTATGAAGAGTATGGTGTCTCGTATGAAGGGTAAGTTATTTTGCAAACAAATTGAAAATATCAATTATTTCAAGAAATTTTAAATGGTATCAGGTATCTTACAAAAATGAAATTTGCAGTCTATTTTAAAGACTTTTTTTTAAATTTTACGCATGAAATAACTAACATAAACATGTAAATACAATGCTCGCTTTAAGAATTCCAAATACATGTTTAAGATTCACAAATAATCGTGGCTTTCAAAACAGTCTCTATAGGTCAGTGAGGAAATCGCTGAACTCATTTTCCGATGGTTTTAAGTTCGGTTCAAATTCGCGGTGGGATAGAGATGTTGCCTACCGAAGCGTGTATGTACCCCCCTAGTGAAGACATATACTAGTCTCAAAAGACGTATTCAAACTAGCAAAGTGTCAAAATTACGATGACAAGTCCATATATACCTCGATATGTTTACCAAATATGTGTATTCTTGACGGCATAAGGATGTAAAACTTGCCTAAATGAACATATACATCAATACATGGATGTCGACATCTTTGGACCTCTTGTCACTTGTTGAATTTCAGACGACTTTTTTTTCTTTCTGTGAAAATTTTGACATCCATGGTATTCGTAAAGAATACATGAGTTCATTTTGGGCAAGTTTTCTAGATGTGGTATAGCAGAAAGACACAAACTTACGATGTCAAGTCGATGTATATCTCGACATGTGGACCAAAATTTACATTTTCTGGACGACATCAGAATGTAAGACTTACTTAAATGAACATATTAATCCATTTCCAAGAACAAGGATGTCGACATCGACAGTTTTGTAACTTGTCGTTAAAATTCAGGCGACTTCTTTTACTTTCTGTCTTAAATACGACATAAAAATGTCGACATCCATGTTATTCGTAAAAGATGCACGAGTTCATTTGAGCAAGTCTTCTATTTGTAGGTTAGCAAAAAGACACAAATTTGGTATCGTAATTTTCACAACTTGTAGAGTGCTTTAGAGACCAGTTTATGTCCTCACTAGGGGGGTACATACAGGCTTCCGTACATACAAGCTTCCGTTGGTTGGCGCGTTATGAAAATTGATAGATATCCAAATATTGCTGCACAGTAAGAATGTGAATGTTGTAGATAGAACAGCTCTGTGCATTATTTCTCAAAGAAGGCATTTGGCGACATATTGAGCTACAGGTAGTTATTTCTAAGTCTATTAGGTAACACTATTTCTTAGCTGAAAGATGGGCTTTTTATTGTCATTTAATGATCTTTTAAGGTAATTTAATGTGCATAGGCAGGGGTTCTAAGCGACGAGGACGAGCAATGCAGGACAATCTCGATCCTCTTGTTAAAAAAGATATTAATGAAGAACTATCCTCTTTCATTCCAGTTACTTCGAGAAATCGACGCCAACAAAATTCGAATGTGGTTGCATTCTTTGCAACATTAAGCAACCACATTCATCATTTAGGGGCTAACCAGGATATTGCTTTCGACAACGTTATAACAAACATCGGAAATGCGTATAACCCATTACATGGAATATTTAGAGCCCCAGTCAGCGGAGTTTACCAGTTTTCGGCCACGGTCACTACGTATGGTCGAGACACAAGCCACTATGGATTTGTGCAAAACAATCGTAGGCTTACAAGGATGTGGGTGAATGGAGCAGACAATGAAGGAGACCATACTACTCACACAATAGTTCTTCATCTCAACCAGGGCGACAATGTCAGTGTACAACATTATGATACTGATAAGTCAATAATTGGCACTGATGAAAGTTTGATATCTGGCTTTCTTATCGCTTCAGATAATTCAAATATCATCATTGGATAAAAACTGAATAAAAATAATTACTGAATTCTTCTGACGGTTCCTTATTTATATTAATCCTTTAAAATTTCAGAGTTTCTGGGAAATAAGAGGATCACACTGGCCCTAAATTGCTCACCTAAGTTAACTGTCTTAAGATCTGACCTCTTAACCAAGTTTTTAACCACACATGACCTAATTTCTAACTTGGCCTAGATTTCATCAAGACAATAATTCTGACCAATTTTCAGGTATATCAAGCAAAACATATTACATCTAGAGTGTCTACATTTATTTTAAAATTTGACCCCATGACCTCATTTTGGCCTACTAGACCAAATTCAGAACTTGACCTAGATTTCATTCAGACAATCATTCTGACCAATTTTAAGGTAGATTGCGCAAAGTTTGGTTTCTAGAGTGTCTACAAGGTTTTTCTAAAATTTGACCCAATGACCTTATTTTCTACCCTTCTTGACCCAATTTTGAACTTGAATATGGTTTCATCAAGACAACCGTACAAATGTGGCATCTAGAGTGTCTACATGGTTTAAATAGAATTTGAACCATTGACCTCATTTTTGACCACATTTCAATCTTGACCTATATTTTATCAAGACATCATTACGATCAATTATCAGATTAATAGGACAAAAAATGTGGCTTCTAGAGTGTCTACAAGGTAATTCTAATATGTGACCCCGTGATCTTAAAGAATGAATGCGTGCGTTGCTGATTTAAGAAAATGGTGACGTATTGAGAGATGAAAAAGACGCATGACAGAAGTTCAAAATCGTAATTGGTGTCTATTTATGCAGGGAGTGATGCACATTATTTTGGGTAAAAATGGAATTCGGAAGGAAGCAAGGTATGTAAACAACGCGCAGGACATTGAAGAACCTGATGTCCGTTTGCTATGCAATATTCATCTAATCATTCAAAGAAAAATTGGAATTTAATTTTACATTTATGTTTTCAAATCATTTACCTATCTTTTTTACACACACACTAGTGCAAAAGAGCAAAGGTAACGTTTGTTTTAAGTTATGCAAGCTTTTTATACTAAAAAATATCATTTTACATGGCCTTCAAAAAATGATTTTAATTCGTTCTTATTCTCTATCTCTCAACAAAGGTTGAAAACTTTGTTTTCCCAATCTAACATTAAGGTTGTATGTCGGGTATTCTGTCGTTAATTCGTACAAGGAAGTGCTAAAAACTTTGAATCATCCAAAGAAATAAATTGCGATTTCGTGATATTAGAATTTACCGATGCTTAATGTCGTACAGCGAGTATCCTTAATGTGACGTAAACTATGGTTTGGCTGAGTATCCTTAATGTGACGTAAAATATGGTTTGGCTATGTGTTATTTCCTTCTAATCCATGGACATACTGTATAATGATACAATGGAAGTCAATACAGGACGTTCACTGCATGTAATGGTCGACTGCTGCCGATTACGTCTCGACACTTTTGCCTAATAAACGCCCCTTTGTCGTTTTCAATGTGTATGTTTGTTTGAATGGGGTTTTACGCTGCTTTTAACTTTATTTCAGTCATATCGTGGCGGCTGGAGCACGTAATAATGGACACCCGTACTACCACCACATCCTTTCCTAGCCTCCAGCTGCTATCCCACATAGGTCTACGAATATCAAACTATTGGTGGTAGAAAAGTAGTCGGGAAGGATGAGTGCCGCCCCCGGGAATCGAACCAGGGACCTCTAGATTGAAAGTCTGACGCGCTACCAACTGCACTTTGACGGCGGCCTTTTTCGATTTCAAACTTTCGATAGGTAGTTTGAATTCGAAATTCTTTAAATCTTTTCATTAAAAACCTTTATTGCCTAGGATTTAACAAAAACAGGGTTGCTACACTTGACCCATTAATGCGCTGATCCGTTTAAGACAGTTCGCAATTTCCAAAGAATCATACAAAATTGAATTACGCAAGTTGACGTTATTGAAATTCGCTTAAGAGGCATCATTCCAGACTTCAATGAAAAATGCCAACTGATGCGTATAAGGTCAAAATGGAAGAATTAATCACTTGAAATGCCAAAACAAGGTTACCATTGCAAATGGTCTTGGAATGGTTTAACCCCTTGCTGTTTAATCCCTGCTTTTTACGTACCTGTCATTTTATGATTGAGAAAACATTGTGAAAAAAAGAAGAAATTGCTTCTGACAAGCAATTTCTTCTTTTTCCACGCCATTTTCTACTCCACTGAATGGTTATTTTTCAAATTAAATGCACTTTAAATTTTCGTCTGCAAAACCTTTGAATTTTGGACAGGTCCAAAATTTTGTGAAACAGGAAAGGGTTAACAATAAACTCGACGGAAACGCTGACCCACGCTTGGTTAGACACGTATAGCTGACGGAATCAAGATGCCCCAAGGTGATTATGATCAATTTGAGACACCGTATTCTAGTGCTGTATGTGAGGAACCCATTTTAATGAAAAGAGAAGCACCTATCCACCCTCCAAACGTCATTTACTGTTTGAGATATAATGTGTTCTATTCTAATAAATATATGTATATTCAATATAGCAAAATTCATCTATTTTGCCAATATGTTAAGCTTATGTATATTGACAAGGTTAACGTCTAGTCAATAATCTAGAAAGTAATCGTCATATTCATTAAAGATATAAAGGATGTGCATCGAAAACAACAGATATGGCATTCAAAAAAACATGAATCTGTATATATCTATAGCACAGAAAACCGACTTCGAGCTTTATTATTTCACCAAATTAAATAATGAACATTTGAATCTCGAGGATTGCAAAGGAAAGGACCGAGTGTCTTCTGTTCTGTATTTGTTGAAGTATTTGGCTTCATATGCATTCGCATATGGCTTATGGTTGTTATTTGTCGTGTTCTACATGAAAGCCTGTTGTTGCAGTTTACTTTAATAACGTAATAAAAACACTTTTCTCCATATGATTCTTGGCAATTTTTGGTGAACGAACGTCGTTCACCAGTGTTATATACCATGTCAGGAAAATCCTGTAGGATGTTAAGACATTTGAAATAAAGTAGGGCCTCTAAAGATTCAATTTAGTATCTTTCAAGAGATTTTCCCGCAAAATCACTATTTGTTTCCTTAATTGCATGATACCGGTATTCTGCATCAAGTGAAGATAATGAAAATTCGCCTTTAAAAACACAAAATGATCTTGCAATGTTTATGAAGGGAATTTTTGATCGGCGTAAGCTTGTCGAGAGTTAAGAGTAAAAACAAAGTTTGTGTCTAAACACCGTAGAGACAGATACTGTGTTTCTGACCCAAGCCTTCGCTGGTACAACTTGTAGTAATTAGCCGGAAATATGTGTTTATTTAGGTCATGGCCTCTTGAACTTACATTCGGCAATACTCGGGCGATCTCCGACGTCTCCGATTTAAATGTAGGTTACAGAATCGGCCTAGCTGAGACGAATGACACCTTGAATCATTAGAAACGGTAACCCGGTTTTACATAACTTTTCAACACGCGACAGTCAGTCTCGAGACGGGTTTTAAGAATTATTCGACACGATTCTTACATGTACAACCTTTCTTGTACCTTTTATTTGAATATGGGTGAACGCCGCTATTAACATTTTTTCTGTAAAATTGCGGTGTCTGAAGAAGGGCTGTAAGGATACATTCGAATATTCGGTGAACCGAATATCTTATTCACAGAGAAAACGTATCGTATTCGTCTGTCTCAGAAGCGAATATTGGCGAATACCAAATGCGACAGGCACGGAAGATATTTCATTTGGTCTATTCTACTTTGCCTTTTTTATTCTGTAAAACCATATCAACTAAAAATTTTATTTGAAAATTAGATAAATGATAGCTAAATATTCAACCCTAGATACCACTCCAATTGACGAGGAGATATTGCCGTGGTCAAGGGGGGACCAGATCCGCCATGCACTTTACAATTCGACAGGCGGGTTAAGTTGTTAAATTATTCTGGAAAAGTCATTGCGTTTTTTACAGAAACCAAAAAAAAAATGATAATTATATAATAATAATAATAATAAATAAATAAAAAAATCGATGAATAATAACTGGCTCCATCCTTCCCAAAATACATTTAGAATTGGTTCACTACAGTTTAAGCAAAAACTAGCTCCGAGCAGAAAAGTCTACTATCAGCCGCAATACTGTAATAAGATATCGATAGTGATTGATTTTACTGGCATCCAAACTCTTGAAGGTAAAAAATAGGTTCTCGTGCAAAAAATAAACCAACAATTTTAAGGATTCTCAATTCTTATTGGGAAGAAAGTCGGGAGGGAAAAACATTGTATTATACTATTTGTCAGACATAGTCATGCAATTTTTCCCTCCCTTTAAAAACAATTTCTATAAATTTCAATAATTTCAACAATTTCAATAAATAAGTCTTTATTCGCTTTTGATGTGGAAATTAGGTTACAAAGATTTTAATAAAGACTTTTAGTATGCAATTTACTATGAATCAATTATTTAATATAAAAGGTTATACTTTAATTTCTAAACCTTAAACAGAAATTATCTACGAATTTTACTAATAGGGCACTAGACCTCCTTCAATCTATACCTAAATACTTTTCATCCTGCAGATAGCCTGTTTTAAATCAAAGCCCTGAAGGGCCTGAAAGTCGCTTCAACAGATGTATAAGTTAAACAAGACTTGCTTTTTATGACCTTATCAGAGAAGGTTTTAAAAAGTATTAAAGGAAATGAAATATTGAATTGTATATAACAAGAGATGTTTATCTCTTAAAAATTAGATCTATTGAACCTCTCCACAATAAATTCTATGCACCTTTGAATTTTCAAAATTGTGACCTGTCACGCTAAATGGGACCTTATCCGAACTCCAAAAATCCAAATTTTGACAAACTTGTCAGACCCAGCGCAGGTTAACCAGATCCTGTATGCGAAAAGTGAATACAGAGTAAGATAGGGTAAATACCCCAGATTTAGAAAATTACATAAAAGTGAAAAGCGTCGGCCCTAGTCTGGCTGCGCGGACAGTACAGACTGACTAGGGTCGATATTTTTCACACATGCCATAAGGTCCCTTTGAGTGTGATAGGTCACAACTATACATGTACTTTGATCAATATTTGAGCTATGTGCAAGACAAGATTTGAACATGGACTGACAGACAGGCTGATGCCAGTATAACCCCTAAAACGATCAGGGTTCTCCTAAGAATAATTGGAAGCTGTAGTGGCAGCATCGTTGGAAGCTTACAATACAGTGTAATGCAAGTAATTGTGATTATGTGAATAAAAGCATTTAGGAAAAGAATAAATTGCTCATGTTGAGCAATTTCTTCTTTTCCAATAATGTTTTTATGCATATTTATTGTACAAAATGCCTTAATTCATCAGTTTTACCTTATTTCATCAGTTTTTGACATAAGATAACTAAAATTTCTCTATTTGATGACCATTTTGAAGAAATTAAGCGATGGGGTAGTTTTAAAGCTGTAGGGGCATAACACTGTTTTAGATGAAGCTGTAGTGGGGCTGATACAGCTTATTGGGCTGGGGAGAACACTGACGATCGTTTTGCGGGGGTATGGTTTATTGGGGTTTTACGCCGTTTTCAACTGCTATGGTCATACCACAGCGACTGGAGCACCAAACCATGGATTCTAGTTTTTTTCATACCAGTACTTTCACAATACCCTAACCGAGCCTCCTGCTATTCCTCTACATAGGTTCACGATATGGGTGACATTCTTTTAGTGGAGCTACAAAAAGTTTTGCTGGGGTATAATAAAACACACTTGTCAAAACTTCTAACCGGCCTATCATTTTCTGTCACAAATGATATTTTGAGATGGGATGAATTAGCATCGGTTTTCATTGAACAGAATAATAATTTTCAAAGTGAAAAAGATGAAAATGTTACCACTATTCTGGTTCAAGTATTTAAAAAACAAGAGCTGTCACTGTAAGATGACAATGCCCCCAACACCGCTTTGATTTAGAAGTTTTGGCCAATGTTAAAGTTTTTGGACGGAATGACGGACGGACGGACAGACGGACAGACAGACAGACAGACGGACGGACGGACAAGTCAAATTTATGATGCCTCCCTATCGGGGGCATAAAAATACACAAGTTTCACCATATCTCCTTATTTTGACTTTGATGGATTTTAATATTGGTGAGTGGAATATTTTGTGGAAAATTTGTTCATATCTGGGAAATATTCCATAGAATCAAATTTTTCTTTCGAGAATAAAGCTTCTTTATCGATTGACTAGAAATGTTGATAGATAAATTTTTAAGAATATCTCATTTTATTTGGTCCTAAATCAGAGTTTCTGTCAAAACGAAGCGAATAACAACCGATGAGAAAATGGCGACTGGATCTATATGAGAGCGTGTCTGAATTACTGCGCATGCGTGAACTATTTTTTCAATGCTTTCCAGGGCTCTCACTAGGGTTTTGAAAGTAGGATTCGAGGAATCCAACTTCAGAAAAAGTTGGATCCAACACAAAAAAGTTAGATTCCATCATTATGAGGGTTGATTTTGTACCATGCAAAACTATGATATTGAAACAACAATTTATTAACCTTTTACTACACAATCCAATGTTTTAGTCACCAGAATGGTTATCTTAAGGAAAACATTGATTGAAAAGAAAGAATTGCTTGTAAAAAACATTTTCTTCTTTTATCCCAATGCTTTTTACATTTTTTTTATTCATTTTTGGAGATGGGGTCAGTACATGACAAAACTTTTCCCGGTTCAGTTTAAAACCATATAAAACCAATACAGAAGCAAGTCTTTGAAACAGTCAAATCTTCTTTTTGTCAGAAGTTAAAAAGAGGTCAAAAAATGTTATTGTATTTACTTAGACTTTAAAAAATCTCAACATATAAGTCAATGCGATGTTTCTCTTTGCAGATGTTACCAATTGAGAGAAAAAATTCAGAATTCATTTTCATTACAAAAGATTGTATGTTTGAACTGCATTGGTTATCTCTCTCTTTTTCTTTTCTTTTTAGATTGAAATAATTAAACTTTCCAAACCACTTGTCTCTTGATTTGTGTTCATTTTTTTTTTTTTTTTTTTTCGTTTCAACACGTGTCTGATCAGTAGGCTGATCCGGAGCTTTCCATTTTCGAAATACGGTATCCGACGGAATTAAGCACATGCACGGCGTTTCAGAGATTCACCGGTAGTGGTAATTCGTTTCGTGTTTTTTTTTTTTTTTTTTTTTTTGGGGGGGGGGGGGACATTTCTTAATTAAATAATTGTTTTAAGTCAAAATACCAATTTTAAAAAAGGTAAAAGAGATTCGGGACAGTTCGAAGGACACGGACTAATCATTTACTTGTTACGAACAAATCGGGTCAATTATGTTGTCTTACGATTGTCTTCGTCTAAATTGGGGCCCTGCTCGAATTCAATTACCGGTATATAATTAGTGAATCAACTGCTTCGATTAATATATTAATAGTTCACGTGTTTCGTTTATGCCTAACAATCGCCAAAACACATTGTCGGGCAGAGTCTAGATTCAATTCATTGATAGTCAGGCTCCGCCTACAAGGTCTACGAATAACCGATTACGATTGGCTGATGGCGTCAATTAACGCCACGCCTACCGCGCCCATCTATCGGACTTCAGATATAGCTATTATCGATTTTTCACGCGCCAGTTAGCCTAACTTACGTAAACAATCAAATACATACACAGCCGAGAGGTTATAAGTCGGGACGCGTGCCTTAGAAAAACTTGTCGTCCGGTGGAATCCTTTGATAGCATTTTTTGTCGTCCGCAGAGAAAAGTTGTCGTCTCAGACGACACTACTGTCGTTTCCGAGAGCCCTGCTTTCAACGAAAACCCCTTAACTGTATATGAAAACAAATTGTGGTTACGAGTTTTTCGTTGAAAACCGATGTTATTCTTTTTCTGAAACGCGTCTGTATTACTGCGCGTAGTGCACTATTTTTTCAATGGTTTACGAAAAAACTCGTAACTGCATATTAAACAGGTGTGGTTACGGTGTTTTTGTTTGTTAGTTTTTGTTTTTTGAAACTCTTTCTCTGCCTCATATGGCGTTTAAGAAATATGATGTATATTCTTCTACAACTTTCATACGATCGCAAAATGTGGCATTATTTCGTTATGTTTATTACCATAAAGTGCGGACAAGAAATCAGAGATCTACTTTGTCTCAAAACAGAAATACAGAAGACGTTAAGAGGTCTGTCTTTGACCTTTGACCTGTCCAGAAAACTTCGTACGGCCACAATAAGTCGCAGCGCGAGCGCAAGCGACTTAAAAATTGAATAACGACATAAGTGTCAAGAACGGAAGTGGATTTTGCTTCAGATAATTATGATCATAATGAATCTCTTAGGTTATGGTTTAAAATACTATTCATAAACTAACAAATCATTAAACAATGAGTACAGTTTAATTCATGGTGTTTCTTTGGTTGGTACTCAAAGACCTTTTCATCCTCTGAGAAAAACAAAGATAGATACAAAAAAAAAGTTCAAACAAATACAACAATTAATCTAATTGAAATAAGCTTAAACATAATAACAATTACTTTTGTAAAAACAAACACCATTGAATAAAGGTTGAAGACAGTTTTAGATAGGATTAAATTTTTTTTTCCATTTATGTTTAATTAATAAATGTACCTATTTCAAGTGTGTAAAAGAAATTTTCATATAGTAACAACTCATATTCAAACAAATATTATTCTAACAGGATTTTTCCTCTCTTTCCCTTTCTTTGAATTTTCAGTGAAATTTCCGAATTACGGAATAACGGAAATTTTGTCGAGACAATTTCCCCCCCATTTTTTTTTTTTTTACATTCATAATTTCTCTTTTCTCATTGAATTCAATATATCACTCTAGAATGCCATTAGGTTCGTTCACCATCAGTACTTTCAGTGCTTTGATTATGTTCTAATTGAATCATATAAATAACAAGCTCACTTAGATCTACTACAATACAAAACCAATTAAGGGGAAACAAGTTTTTAAAGACGAAATGATTCTCCACGAAGATTTGTTTCCCTTGAATGAGCTATTTTTTTATAATAATTTGAAACATCATGGTACATTTACTAAATAAAATTTCGTGCTTCATATCTTAACAAATATTCCACAATTCTATTTGAGATTTTTAACATGGGGTCAATGACTTTTTCTATTCTTTGATAATTATAAATTCAAAGTTATTTAGTAAGTACAAGCTTGCATCATTTCGAACTTTTTCGAACCTTTTCTTTTCTTATATTTTTTCTCGCCCCCTAGCAGCCATTTCTTTTCCTCTTTTACATCTCTTTCTTTCTTCTAATTCCCGTATGAAAATAACTTTTAACGATAATTTAATTACTTGAATCAAGTTCATGTATACTGGTACTGGTAATTTCTGCATTGCCTCTCGATAGAATCGAAAGGATTGTGCGAATGTCAAATTCATCTAATGACTATACAAATATCCATGTGATAACATCCCATATGATAATTTGTATAATATCACATGGGTATTTATAGAACAGTGACATAATGCGGTTATTTTTAGAAACTTGCATTTCACAAAAAGAGGTTATAAGAAAAATATGATACGTACTTAGTGTATTGTATGAATACAAATTTAACTCAGTTGTGGGAGTTGATATTTGCTCGACAGAACCTCGACCATTATTAATTCCCCGTCACCTCGTTAGATTTTTTGTTTCATAGGAAAAATTAAGTAGGGTTTATTATTTATTATTGTCTCAATCGTGTACATATAAATACAAAACATTAAAACAATTAAAACATATATTCATACACGACCATTCTAAAAAGAATAATAGATGAGACTGAATAAGAAAACATAGTCATATACATATTCAACTTTAAAACTTTTTCAGAGATGAAATTCGATTTTAAAAGATGCGATTTCCTTCTCTTTTCTTTCTTTATTTTATTTTATTTTTATTTTTTTTTGAAAGTTCAAAATAGAGATCGAAAATTCGAATGAAACATTTTTGTTATTTTTATTTTATTACTATTATTGTTAAAAAAAAACTCTAAAATAGGCATTTACTTTTTTCCCAGGTGTTTAAAATCAAATCTAAAATTTTATCAATATTACTTATCATTTTTATCATTATTATCATTAAAATCAGTACTTATTCAGATAAGTTGAAACTTGGAGCTTCACTCAACATGCCAGGTGTTACTTTTTTTTTTTTTTTTTTTTTTTTTTTGGGGGGGGGGGGGCAAGGACAATTATCAACGAAAACCGATCTGCACATCCGTTCGTTCTTCGACGACAAACCTTCTTGGCAGTGAACACATTCATATATACATGAATACAAATACTCATACATACAAACATACAAACAAGCATCTATTTATACATGCATACATACAAATAAGTACACACATACGCACAAATGAGTATTCGTAGTAAATGTAAGAAACTGTTAAACAGCATATTATTATTTACACAACAATTGTGTACGGCTTTGCAAAATATCAAAACAGGCTTTTGCGACAAAACGTATAACATATTGGTTGGAAAAAAGATACTTTATCTTTTCAAAATCAGGATAATAAATAAAATTCTGACAATTACGTATTGTATATTTATCGAGTTCAAATCATACAGTTAAAAACGTCGTGAAATTGACACTCATTTCGATCAAAATTATTCTAAATCATTCATTCAATAAGCGTTCCTCTCATTCATTTCAAACACTCACTCAGATCGGTCAGAAACACTCCAAATTCTAAGAAAACATTTAGAAATTGTTCAAAAACGATCAGCATTCAATTCAAATCGACCAAATTATTCAATGATTTTATTGGTTGGCGTAGATATGAAAGTATCTGATCTGTCCACGAAGACACACAAACAGAAAAGTACGTATATTTTATTAAAAGGATGTAACAAATATCGCTAATTTTGTTCATCTTGACAAAATAAGCGATGTTGCATTACCTCCCTTTAGTTTCACTCAAAACTCGTTCCACACACCCATTCTATTTCGATCAAAAATCATTCCACGATGTTCTTAACTGTACCTGTGCTCCCGGGACCCCATGATTTAATTGCGACACGACACCTACGGTAGTTTTCCTATAACTTTAAAATGGTATCATCATTAGCAAAAGTGCAATCTTTTACCGTTGAATTTACAAAGCCTAGTTACGCTCGTTTTATTAACGTTTCAAGTTATATATGTCACCTTTTCATGAAAGTGAGTAAAAAAGGAAATAGCCAATACCTTAAATTCAACTTCCTGTTACTTGCGCACCGTACTAGCAGGGCGAAAATCATGGATCTTACCAATACAACGGGAATAAATTTTAAATCGGGCTGTACCCGATTTATTTATATCGTTTTCCAGTCATCTCAGCAGTTGGACATATTACATTTTTACCATTATCCGCTGAGCAATGTGTTCGAGCCAAACTATGTGTTTTCAAACACCGAAGAAACGGCCTTTTCAGCCACAATCTACAAACTTTTTTGTATCTTATTTACTTTTGCGACAAATAAAGAAGAGGCTAATACAAAATTTGATGTTATTTTCGCTTTTAGTAATTACATGTACCAGTTAGTATTTTCAGTGTTTATAACAAGATTTTCGGTTGAGTAAAGGAGTTAAAACGTACAATAGGTTAACTGTATAATAAATTTGTAGCAGTTACAATATTACTGCACTGATTTTTTTTTCAAACGGTCATTTACATGTACCAGTTGTAGGGCTGACAACCAATCAAATTCTGTTATGATTATCACGGGGTCAAAAACTACGCTTACCGAGGCTGGACACTTACATTAAGCATTTTATCCACTGAGCTATGTATTCAAGAAACGGCCTTTTCAGTTACAATATACATTTTTTTGTATCTCTTTCACTTTTGCGACAAAAATGGAAGAGGCTTATACATAATTTGATGTAATTTTTGTTTTAAGTAATTACCAATTAGTATTTTCAGCGTTTTTACAAGCTTTTCGGTTGAGTAAAGAAATTGAAATATAAAATAGGTTAACTGTGTTATAAATAAGTAACAGTTACAATATTACTGCCTGATGTATTTCTAGAACCAATGGTAGAGCTGACAACCAATCAAATTCTGGTATGATTGTCGTAATTTCGAGATTTTTAACAACAACTACGAAACATTGTTTGTCCGATATTGAGTCATTGTTAACTGGATAAAATCGTTCCCCATTGTGTTCTAACTTGTAGCTCTCTGCGCGAAAAAAGGCCTTTTCCAGTCCACTGGACCAAGGCTAAATAATTTTGTTGAGATTTCATGTGCAATTTTGGCATCTCTACTGTTACTGTACCTATACACTGCAGAGACATGACCGGGATTTGCCATTATCTGCCTCTATATAAATGCTTCCCTCAGGCATCAAGTTGATGCCGATTCTACCCCCTTGACGTCTAACCGTATAGCGCAGTTGGTAGCATGTTGGATAATCAAGCCTAGTTGAACTGGGTTTAGTCCCAAGTTTAATGGAAATGTTTTGTGACATATCTCTCAAGTTGAGTGGATATAATTCTGTAAACTCCAGTTGGATGAGCTGGCGATGCCCTCGGTAAATTGGAGTGTTAAGACAAATAATTCACAAATTGGGCAAATATTTTACCAACTTTTATTGTCCAAATTTGAGCCCTTTTGACTGACGAACTATTGCACTATCCCAGGCTCTCAATGATACCCGATTTACAGTGCTGACAGCACTTTGATTGTAATAAGTCATGTTATTGTCGATAAAATGCCATTGGCATACATTTAGGAGTATCATCATTTGTGTCTGCACTTATTTTGTAGATAGCTTTCATAATTAGATGTAAGTGAACTCGTTTTCTCTGCAAAAGCAGTCCGTCTCCAATTTTCTTGTTTTCCAGGTTTTGCAAGAAAACGCCACCAAGAAAGAGGTAAGCTAGTTACTTTCTTTGTTACCTTGTCTTACCATAGCGAACAAATTGGTGCGAGCCAGGGACCTGTGTTACTTAACATCTTACGGTCATTTTTGCGTAAGTTAAAAGTTAAATTTGCTCCTACAAAAAGAATTAAATATAGAATTCTGCCATGCATCATCTCATTGGAATCGTCTTCTGAAGACGATTCTAATGAGATATTGCAAGACAGAATCTAACAATGCATGAAAACACTAGGTACGATTTGTGATTTTGACCTACGATCAATTTTTTCGTAAGTTGTTTAGTAAAACGGGCCCCAGGACATCGTCTCCGAAAACGTCATAACCAACATCGGTAATGCCTATGATGCGTTCCATGGAATATTCACAGCTCCTGTAAACGGACTGTACATGTTTCAGGCGACATTGACCACCTACGGTCAAAATACTACCCACTATGGATTCGTTCACAATAACCGTAAAATAAGAACAATGTTGGTAAATGGAATTGAAATTTTTGATTACCATAACAGCAACACAATTCTTCTTCACCTGCAGCAAGGAGACGATGTCAGTATCCAACATTACGACAAAGACAAGACCCTTTTTGGCGCAGATCATAGTATGCTATCCGGTTTCCTCATTACAGAAGATTACCCAGACGTCGTTGTAGGGAAATGACTTTTTTGTGTGCTTTATTTTGACTTATTTGTATTTCCTTGTTATACCGTATCAATTGATTAAATAATAAATTCATTATTATTTGATTCTTCATATGCTAATTCCCTAAATTGAAAAAAGACAAATGATCACCTTTGTTGAAAAATCAAAGCACTGAAAGTACTTGGAAGTTTGAGTGCGTCGAATGCCAGCCGCCCCTTATAACCTTCTGTTTATGCTACAAAACCCAGACAATATGCCATGTACGTAGTAGGAATTGCGTTTAAAAGATATTTGCACTCTGAAAAGTTGCGTAAACACGATTTGTGAATTGAAGACTTCTTTTTTCATGACATGGAAACTAAAAAAAAACCTGTCTACTATGGATAGCTATACAGGAATATTCTGCGGAACGTTTTTTTTTTTCTGAAATCCGACCAGTAGTGGGATAAGTAGCGTGCACAGGATTATATAAAGAAACCTTTTTCCCGTGATACAACAAGATATTTCACAAAACCCCAACAATATGCACAAGATCAGTTAAGTAAGAATATTCTGTGAAAATTTCATACAACACAAGTTACGTTTACAAAATATTTGCTGACATACGGACGGACAAACAGAATGATACCGATATACGACCACTTTCGGCGGTATATAAAGATGGGACATTATACTTTGCTTCCAGTGTTACGTGTATATCTGGATTGCTTTAATGAATACTATTGTCTATTTCTAAACTCGCATGTTTTCTGTCTACCGCCAAACAATTTTTGATTGCTTATTATCTACTTACCCTTGTCTTGCTAAATTCAAATTATATTTCAAGCTATTAGCTTATTTGGACACTGACCGACAAATCTAAGTCTTTTTCGCAAAGAAATCGAAAGTAGACGAGAATACATATCAGTCGATAATAGGGGAAATAATTTAGTCCTGTATTAATACTGAAGACCTTCGCAAAACATTTTGAAAATAACACCTAGGTTAGCAAGTTCAGATATATACAAATGGCGAATCATTTAAAATGTCCGTAAACATAATACCACTGTGAACGCATTACAGCAATCCAACATCATCGATGGATCCAGTATTTAACGAACAACATCGGAACAACGCCGAGGTCCGATCGTAGATTAGCCGAGGGTGTTCCAAAACGGTTTATAGGATCATGACGTGTTTGCGAAAAGAACAGATCACATGATTTCTAATTGCTTTGGGCGAATTTGAATGATTTGGGTGAGTGTTTGAAATGAATGAATGGAGCGCTGAGTAAGATAATGCTAAATGCTAAATGCTGAATATTGAAGGATTTCCTTGTTCTTTGGAGATGTTTTAATCGGTTTCAATCAACGTGAATGCGTCGCGGTCATAGGTCAGATAGTGGCGCTTCAGACAAATCCTTTTCGTATTTTGAATGACGTTGTTGATTCTATATTTTATAATTGCTTTGGGCGAATTTGAATGGTTTGAGTGAGTATTTGGAATGAATGAACGGAGCGCTGAGTGAGCGATTAAGAATGGTTTTGATTGAGGCTAATGCCAATTTCACGATTTATCTAACTGTAGTTGTCACGACGATGGCGATCCAAATAATGCTAAATGCTGAACATTGAAGAATTTCCTTGTTCTTTGGAGTTTTTTTTAATCGGTTTTAATCAACGTGAATTCGTCGCCGCCATAGCGCAGATAGTGGCGCTTCAGACAAGTCTATTCCGACATTTTTCTCCAACCAATAGGCTTTATATCGTGAAAGTATATGTGATAGCAGCTGGAGGCTAGGGGAATATGAAATGCTACAGCTTCTGCGAAAAACATAATGAATCGATTGGTAGATGTTGTAGCCGCCGCGACATAAAAACTGTTTCAAGCACTGTCATAAAAAAACTAAAGATAACGCATTTTTTGGTTTGTTTGAATGGGGTTTAACATCGCTTTTGGCAATCCTTCCGTCCTACGATGTAGTTAAACAATCTAAGCATCAAATATCCGCAGTATACACTATGTTTTACTCAAATTTTAATCACTGAACAATATTTGATTTCATTCCTTCAGAAATTATTACTTAGGATTTGTTTGTTTGTTTGAAAGATGTTTTACGACCCTTTGAATAATCTTTCAGCTATATCGTGGTTGGAAGTCAAAATTTCGAATCTTCAGCTGATCCTGGCCGAAGTCACGAGGTTACTGCTGTCTGATCTTTGCCCTTTGTCTAAACTACATGTAAAAACACAAATAAAACTCATTCATGGCTAATTCAACGGTCCTTTGAATTCTCAAACGGCTATCGTTAAACGCATTTTCTGAATTTATTATAAATCCTACACTCTGTTATTATTTATTTCATGAATAATCAAGTATTACAATCAAAGTGCATTTAGCTTTGGCTGAAACCTTTAAGGCGATTTGGATACAAGTTCTTAAGACCTTCGTTAATTGCCCTCGAAAAACTTGCCATTGCATAAGGAAAGAACCAATATCAATAGCCACTCCCGGAAATTAAATTTTGCACATAACGTTTGAATTCTTATGTGGATATATATATGCATTCTATTAAAAAAAAAGAAAAAAAAATGTATCACATGCGTTTACCTTTCCAAGGTTTAAACAGGTTATCGAAGTTCAAATGCTCAATATTATTAAAGATCGAATGGAAATTTTCACGCTATGACATCGAGTCAGGGCCATCTCCAATAATGGGAAAAAAGCATAATGGAAGTTTGACTGAAAAACCGAGGGGCGAGTTTCAAGAAGGTACTACAACAAACAACATCTTGAAATTGAATGAATGATTCTGGAATGATTTCCAAATGTAATGGAATGAGGGGTGGTGGGGGGGGGGGGGGCAGTTTTTGCATTAAGTTAACGGAAGGTAATCCTAGTGGACGATTTTAGCGATACCGTTTACCTCCATTTATTAAAATCTAAGTTTTGTTGTTTTTGAGTGTCTTCGGGTCAAGGACAATAAACTTTAATTGAAACCTTAACCAACCAATACAATCATCGAAAGATTTGATCTATTTGAATGAAAAGGATCGTTTTAAACGATTTCAACGGAGCGTTTTTGAGTGATTGAAGTGAAAGGTTTGAATGCATTAAATGGAGTACTGTTCGAGCAGTATAGAATGGTTGAATTGAAGTGAATGTCAATATCATGATGTTACTAAGTATTCTAACTTTAATGGAAGTCCTTGTGTTTGACATTTTTTTCCCATTCCATTCACCATTGCTCATTGATCTTGTTGGCTTCTTGATTCTGATTTTTCCCTTTTTTTAAAATCTTAACACATTGTTTTATTTGTTAACTTAAATACCCTCAATAATTTGTCGCAAACAAGATTGTAAGCTTATTCTTATGACCTTACCAATACCCAATTGACCTAATCGCCTTTGTCTGATAACATAACATGATATCAGGCATTTATCTTTATTTAGAAAAAACGTTTGCATATAAATTAAGGACAATAACCATAACAGCTTTCACCTGAATTTCTTTGATTTTATGGGTTGAATAAGATTTAAGCCCTGTAAAAAAGTTAGATGATAAATAGAAACATTTGTCTTAAAATATCATTAGTATCTGGTTTTGACTGTGAAAATTATCATAAATCGGCAGAGCCTCGTCATAATACATTCTCCAAACCTCAATCAGATATCATTGATATTTAAAGACGCTAACGTATCATTCTCGACATGGCTTGTTCATAACTATCAAGTCGCGGACTGTTTTAGACAGTCAATAGAAATCAACCAATTTACATGTGGGAAAAGCGGGTTTATGATTCTCCTAGGCAACTTTGTTTGAAAATTAACTGGATTAAAATTTTATGACAAAAGGAAGATCTTGAAATGAAGATGAACACATCTATAAGTTAGAACAAAGTACTGCATAATCTTAACCATGTAGGCCACATTGATAATATGACAACACAAAATCGTTTAGACTTAAAACTTAAAGGTCATCGCGAATGAGATAAGACGTTTGTAGGCACTAGGAAAATGTCGTTTGTGATTTTCGCTTTGCTTTTCATACTGCCAACCATTGACAGTTTTCAAAACCCAAGATATGGGGTTGATAGGGACGATACCAAATTGCAGGTTCTTATAGATCGAGTACAAAGATTAGAAGAGATTATTTCACAACATCCTAGGCAGATAGAGGCAGCTAAAAAGGACTTAATGCGTGAAATTGAGTCTCAACGTTTAGCGCATGCCAATGAATTATCTAACCTTCGGAATGACTTCCGATTACAAACTAAACAGATGAAAGAGGAATATGATCACAGGCTTACTTTGGCGGAGGATTATTTTCGAAGTGCCACGCTTGAATTGAAAAACACCTGTCGAAGAAATTTGGATCCAAATGACCAGTCAGACTTATCCAGACATGAGGGAAGTGTACAGGATTCTAACAATGATAGCACAACTAAGGACACAAGCGATACTGGCCGACAAGAAAACGGTCAAATGGAAAAGACCAATAGAATTATTCAAAATATCTCGACGGACAAGAAAGATCCAGGTATTCAAAATGATTTTTAAATCGGACTGTGAAGCAGTCCGTTTATATATACCGTTTTCCAGAAATCCCGTCTTTTTGACCCACTACATTTTTACCTTTATCTTCTGAGCAATGTGTTCAAACCAAATTATGTGTTTTCAAACACCGAAGAAACGGCCTTTTCAGTCACAATCTACAAACTTTGTTTTTTATCTTATTTACTTTTCGACAATTAGAGAAGAGGCTAATACAAAATTTGATGTAATTTTCGCTTTTAGTAATTACCAGTTAGTATTTTTCAGTGTTTATAATAAGATTTTCGGTTGAGTAAAGGAGTTGAAACGTACAATAGGTTAACTGTATAATAAATTTGTAGCACTTACAATATTACTGCTCTGATTTTTTTCTCGAACGGTCATTTACCAGTTGTAGGGCTGACAACCAATCAAATTCTGTTATGATTATCACTCGGTCAAAACCCACGCGTAAATTCAGACCACGTGGTAGATGCAAATGGACATCGTCTGCCCTAAATGTATCAATAAGTTGTTTGTCATTGGTCAATAGTCTTCTGCACTCGGACAGGGAGCGTGGGAAGTTTACTTTTTGTTCGCATGGTGGAATGAGTACTGTTGACTATGTGTTAACAAATAGAAATAATCTTGTAATTTTGAAATATTTGATTTCAATGAGCACTCTGATCACGCTCAAATCCTATTTTCAATTAATTCAAATTTGAGTATGAAGAAAAATTATTCAACAACAAATAAACCGACAAAAACATTCGATAAACTGATATAGGATAGCAGTAAGAGCGATCTATTTTTAGAACAACTCATGAGTAATCATAGATTGCTGCTAGATTTAATCGATTGGTCAGAATCCAAAGATATAAATAGCATAGTTGGCGATTTCACGTGTTTCTTGAGGGAAAATGCATTTATAGTATTTGGGAAAACCCAATGCTTGAAATACAAACATGTTGGTAATCAAAATTGTAAATAGTTTAATGAAAAATGTTTTGTTGCTAAACAGGCTTTTAAACTCTATAGAGAGAGCAATAATATTAACAGACAAGCTTTTAGCTTGGCGCGTGCTCATTATAACAACGTAAAAAAATCTGCTAAGATATAATTTAGACTAGCAGAGGGCTATCGAATCAGCAAACTTTCAAAATCGGACCCACGAGGTTGGATGATCTGGCGATGTCCTCGAAAAGATGGAGTGTTAAGACAAAAAACTCACAAATTGGGCAAATATTTTACCAACTTTTATTTTTTCAAATTTGAGCCCTTTTGATTGGCAAACTATTGCACTATCGCAGCCTCTCAATGATGTCCGATTTACAGTGCTGACAGCACTTTGATTATTTACCTAAAAGTAATTTCCTTAATTACACTGTTAAAGTACGCAAACCTGATTTATGCGTATACGTGTCTGGTGTGTCTATGTGTGTGTTTGTGTGTATGTGTGTCTTATTATTATTTTTTTTTGTGTGTTGGTGTCGTTGTTTTAATAAATACTCCACTGATTAATAATGCCTTTGTATTTAAAAATTAAAGCTGAAAAGTATAAATACTTAAGCGCAATGAAAACGCACCACCAAAAATCTTGCACGAATTGTCCTAAATTATAAAAAAACAAATTCAATAGACTCTTTTTTATCGTCTTTCAACCTATAAAGGAATATGTAGACGTTGACTATCTTAACATCAACCATAAGAAGTCGCTGTATGGTGATCATTAAAAAAGCCCTTTTGGCTTCCTCATATAATTGTATTTTTGAAACAAAGTTTAAATTGCATAACTAATAGAACTGATTCTTAGAGAATGAAAATACAACATAAGTTTTCATATTTGTTCAGTAGTAAAATGATCATAGTTTAAGTATGGTATGGGATTAACTAGAACAGTATTTTGTTTTTCATTAAAATCAAAGAATCATAAACAACTCGCGTTTTCGAGTGATTTGAACTCCAAAGGACATATTTAAGTCCATCAGGGACGCCGATGGTACGGTGTAGACATAGAAATTAATGAGTGTTAGCCTGGCACAAATCAACTGTCTAGACTATTGGAACCGAGCTACAAAGTGATAGCCAGCATTTTGTACTGCTTTAGAGGTTAGATTAGCAAAAAATCGAACGACAGAAAGGATTTGCAAACCTACTTTGCTGATTTAAGATTAATGAGTTTTATCTTTTTTCATAAGTCATAGGTTCCATAACCTCAGACCGTTTCTGAGGTTACTTTTACATTATTGTCTACCAAATGGTCAATTCAAAACTTATTTAGTTTAGAAACATTCATGTCTTAAGTTTTAGAACATTAAATAAATAAACGAAAAAAAATTCAGGCGGTGCATTTTCATTGCTCGTGGGTATATTTTAACACTATGAGACAGATTTCCTTGCCAAATATGAGTGAACTTTTTAATGGCGTCGCACCGAGGAAAAAATATAAACGGGTTTTCAACAGATCTACTTACAGCCTGATGATTTTGAGATGGCTTTTAAATTCTGTAATAAACGTTTTTGGATATCCACTTGCAGACAAGGGCAGTGACTATTATCTTAAAGTTATTGAAAATTAAATAATCGACATCTTATATGCTATGTTTTACTTGATCTTTTATGTCAAATTTAGACCATGCATCAGAAAAACTCTATTTACTGTGTCATTTCTGTACCATGCCACATATTGTTGATTTGGAATGAATCAGGAGTCTTAGTCTATCAACATCGCTTTAGCATTTTATGTTTGTCTTTTCATTAACACAAGATCCTTGCCTACGACAAGGGGCTCTGTCATTTTCGAGGGACCAGGGGTAATCCCGTCATATCCTAGCCAATTTCATGCAATTTTATTTCATTTTATGTCTGATTGATAGTTAAGCATTCATGTCATCTTCTATAAAAAGAAAAAAGTTCAGATTACTCGGAATGATTTACTCTTTTGATCCAAAGATGAACTACCCGGAACAAAATTCGTCCATTTTTCTGCCCCAAACATCAGGCCTTCCACTCAATATGTGTTTTCTATTTAGTTCAGCTTTTTATTCAGTTTTAAGACACATTGTAGTGTAATGTCATTTATTCTGAGTATTCTTATATTTTCCTGTCCTTAAGGAGGGCCGTTGCAGTTTCGGGGGGATATCCAGATATTCGCGAAACAGATGTATATTTTAGAGCATTCATATACACAGGTATATTGAAAATACCAACATAGCTTTCCACGCATATTTTGAAAATATATACATTTTTCTTAAGGAGGCCATGTTCTCGAAAATATTAAAGAAAACTGTTTATAACACCGTTCAATCACAATACTGGTGTGCTAAATAAACATATATTTATAGCCGTATATATTGAAAACATGAAAACATAATAAACTTTCTAGTAAGGGCATAAATAAGTGACAAGTGGATATTTTGCTCTAAATGCTCCTCAGAGATAAAAAAGAGAATATTTTTTTGAAGGCAAAAAATAGCAAACACTTATATTAAATAAAATCGAAATATGTCAATAGAAAATTAGCCCAACTATCGTACAACTGAAATTAATAAAGACAAGCATATGTATCCATGCACTTTTAGTCAATTTTATAAGTTTGAAATACAGTACCACCTTAATTTACTACTCTAATTTGATTTTGTCCAGACATTGTTACGTCCCCTGATTTCCCAATCATCAATAAAAACCATTTGTATTTTTGATACACTTAGTAACGCCTATGGCAGTTGTAGTATTTCTATAACGGGGTTTAAACTACAATTAAGGTAGGGGGTATTCATTTCACATCATTACCAAAATTTGCCGAATTACCCAGTGAAAGACTGAACACCCCATTCCCTCTGGATCCGCCACATGCACAGCCATTATCTTGTTCAAAACATGAAGCTTTCCTCCATAAACCCATTTTCTATATGAGGCAATAACATATAGATATAATATGTCATTTCAGTTTGCCACGGAAGATAAGAAGGTTTATTACTCGATTGAAAAAAAAGAGAAAAGAAAACATGACTTTCCATTTATTTTAAAGATATTAGATTACAAAAGAGTTCAACAGTCTCAGGGCCAAATAAAGGAAAAAAGTACAATCCCCGGTATCTAAACCCGATCTCGGGACTTCTCGGTCAAGGAGCAGACGCAGTAACTCTCGAATACATACACTCTTCGAATGATACAAAAGCCTTTTGAAATCATTGTTTATTGAAATATTCAATGTTGGCAAAGCTATTGATGGAATATTAATAATTGTTATCAAATTATCGTTTTCACTCTCTCACAAACACACACAAAGGGAATAAAATAAAGTTGGAAATTAAGAGAGAAGAAATGAATTTTTGATAAGTTGAAAAAGTCCTATTTCTACGTTGTCTCCTTTTCCGTTTTCACAACGGGTAGCATACGTAATGAATGGGATCTTTATAGGCAAAAGTAACATATCATTTTGAATATTTTCTAAAAAGAATAGTGAAAAACGAACAGACAGTTAACAATGCAGAAAAGTAATCTGAAAAGGAGAGAAATCGCATCCAAGTGGCAAAATCTTATTATTTTGGGATATGATTCTTCAACCCGTATCAGTTTTTACCGAAGTCGTAAATAGAAAAACACATTTTTTCTCCTTGCCAAGCAATGTTCAAATAACCGAGAGATGACTACCTTTTATAAGCATCCATTATATGATAGTTTTATACTTACAACGATATAACCCGAACTCAAACAGTCCCTTTCTGTGATGAAGAGAACGTGACATCCCTGCGTTCAGGACAACACAGTGGAGCAAACGTTTAGCACATGCGAGCAATGCAGGGTATAAATAGCAAAATGTTTGCTCGTTTTGTCATCCTGAATACAGGGCTTGTGATAGGTCTATCAACGTCGCCCGTACTTCGTTGGAATAACGAAGCACAAGTGTGAAACACTCATTAGATATACATTACACGGTAATGCAGACTACCATTTCTCGGATGATCGTTTGTGATTCGTTATTCTGAACGCATGTCTTATTTTTCATTTTGTCCCTCGTAATAATTGCCAAACCCTGCAGTTCAGGATGCAAAGAACATTTGCAAACGTTTAGAAAGTGAACCTTTCTTAGCAGTCTTATGTTTCTGAAATGTTCCGCGAACGTTTTTATTTTGAATTCAAGACAATCCTGCATGTAGGATGACAAATTTACGATTGTTTGAAAAAAAGCCTTCCACTGTGCACGTGCAACTTCATATAAAGTTGATTTTAACAAGGCGTCCCCTCACAGTTTTTTCTAGCCGCGTTGTCTCCCCAAAACTGTAACGTCCCACCTTAAATCAAATTTTAATCATTTTAAAATATACCCTATTTGTATCACTAGCTTACTCTATGATGTGTTCTGTTATAGCACTCACATGTTAAATTCAAACCGTTATGAAAAAACTTCTAATTAAAGCAATATCAATACAAATTCTTCAAAAGTGTACTAAAATAGCTAAAAAGTTCCATATAGGTACATGTAAAATGTGTATTCAGGGGATTTAAAGTTTATCCGTAAGTGTACGGTTAAGTTATTTATAGTGACATCCTTAAAAAATTCACTCATCTTTTGGTGCAAAAGCGTATAAAATGACATTGGATTCAAAAAGAATGAGGCATAAAACATGTGTGTGAAGCTGGCACTTCAATCGTCAATCGACATTCAGGTCTACATTGAATGTAAAGCTGAAGAGACCACACCATCTCTACATTCGCAGAACATAATGTAGACCTAAGAAGGTCTCTTTGAGCACTTCAATCAACATTCAGGTCTACTTTCAAACTTTTCAATGCGGAGCTATTCAATCAACATTCAGGTCTACATTCAAACTTTTTCAACGTGGAGCTATTTAATCGACATTCAGGTCTACATTCAAACTTTTTCAATGTAGAGCTATTCAATCAACATTCAGGTCTACATTCAAATTTTCCAATGAAGAGCTATGCAATCGACATTCAGGTCTACATTGAAACTTTTTCAATGTAGAGCAACACAATCGACATTCAGGTCTACATTCAAACTTTTTTAAATGTAGAGCTATTCTGTCGATATTCAGGTCTACATTCAAATTTTTCAATGAAAAGCTTTTGCATCGACATTCAGGTCTACATTTAAAATTTTCAATGTAGGGCTATTCCATCGACATTCGGGTCTACATTCAAACTTTTTCAATGAAGAGCTATTCAATCGACATTCAGGTCTACATTCAAACTTTTTCAATGTAAGGCTATTCCATCGACAATAGAGTCTACATTCAATTTTTTCAATGTAGAGCTATTCAATCGACATTCAGGTCTACATTCGAACTTTTTCAATGTATAGCTTTTCAATCGACATTCTGGTCTACATTCAAACTTTTTCAATGAAGAGCTTCGCAATCGACATTCAGATCTACATTCAATTTTCGCAATGTAGAGCTACACAATCGATAATCAGGTCAACATTAATTTTTTTTTCAATGTCGAGCTTCACAATCGACATTCAGGTCTACATTCAAATTTTCCTATGTAGAGCTACGCAATCGACATTCAGGTCTACATTTAATTTTCTCAATGTAGAGCTACACAATCGAAATTCAGGTCTACATTCAAACTTTTTTAAATGTAGTGTTATTCAATCGCCATTCAGATCCACATTCAAACTTTTTCAATGTAGAGTTACTCAATCGACATTCAGGTCTACATTTAATTTTTTTTCAGCGTCATGCTTCGCAATCGACATCCAGGTCTACATTCAAACTTTTTTAAATGTAGAACTATTCAATCGACATTCAGGTCTACATTCAAATTTTCCGATGTAGCGTTACGCAATCGACTTAAAGGTCTACATTCAATTTTCTCAATGTAGAGCTATTCCATCGACATTCAGGTCTACATTCAAACTTTTTTAAATGTAGAGCTATTCAATCGATATTCAGGTCTACATTCAAACTTTTTCAATGTAGAGATATTCAATCGACATTCAGGTCTACATTCAGACTTTTTCATTGTAGAGCTACGCAATTGACATTCAGGTCTACATTCAAACTTTTTCAATTTGGAGCAATTGCATCGACATTCGGGTCTACATTCTAACTTTTCAATGTAGGGCTACTCAATCGATATTCAGGTCTACATTCAAACTTTTTCAATGTAGAGCTATTCAATCGACATACAGGTCTACATTCAATTTTTTTCAATGTAGAGCTATTCCATCGCCATTCAGGTCTACATTCAAACTTTTTTAAATGTAGAGCTATTCAATCGATATTCCGCTCTACATTCAAACTTTTTCAATGTAGAGCTATTCAATCGATATTCAGGTCTACATTCAATTTTCTCAATGTAGAGCTGTACAATCGACATTCTGGTCTACATTCAAACTTTTTCAATGTAGAGCTATTCAATCGATATTTAGGTATACATTCAAATTTTTCAATGTAGAGCTACACATTCGATATTTAGGTCTACCTTAAAAGTTTTTTAAATGTAGAGCTACGCAATCGACATTAAAGTCTACATTCAATTTTTTCAATGTAGAGTTTTTCCATTGACATTCAGGTCTACATTCAATTTTTTCAATGTAGAGCTATTCCATGGACATTCGGGTCTACATTCAAATTTTTCAATTTAGTGCTTCTCAATCGATATTCAGGTCTACATTCAAACTTTTTCAATGTATAGCTATTAATCGACATTCAGGTCTACATTCAGATTTTTTAATGTAGAGCTATTCCAACGACATTCAGGTCTACATTCAAACCTTTTCAATGTAGAGCTATTCAATCGATATTCAGGTCTTCATTCAATTTTTTCAATGTAGCGTAGCTCTACATTGAGAAAATTAAAGTTTGAATGTAGACCTGAATGTCGATTGTTTAGCTTTACATTGAGAAAATTGAATGTAGACCAGAATATCGATTGTATATTTCAACATTGATAAAGTTTGAATGTAGACCTGAATGACGATTGAGTAGCTCTACATTGAAAAAGTTTGAATGTAGACCTGAATATCGATTGAATAGCTCAACATTTGAAAAAAAATGAATGTAGACCTGAATGTCGATCGCGTAGCTCTACATTGAAAAAATTGAAAGATGACATGAATGTCGATTGCGTAGCTCTACATTGAAAATTTTGAATGTAGACCTGAATGTCGATTGAATAGCTCTACATTGAAAAAGTTTGAATGTAGATCTGAATGTCGATTTAATAGCTCTACATTTTAAAATTTGAATGTAGACCTGGATGTCGATGGAATAGCTCTACATTGAAAAAGTTTGAATGTAGACCTGAATATCGATTGCATAGCTCTACATTGAAAAAATGAATGTAGACCTGAATGTCGATGGAATAGCCCTACATTGAAAAAGTTTGAATGTAGACCTGAATGTCGATTGCGTAGCTCTACATTGAAAAAAATGGATGTAGACCTGAATGTCGATGGAATAGTTCTACATTGAAAAATTTAAATGTAGACCTGAATGTCGATGGAATAGCTCTACATTGAAAAAGTTTGAATGTAGACCTGAATGTCGATTGAATAGCTCTACATTTAAAAAAGTTTGAATGTAGACCTGAATGTCGATTGTGTAGCTCTACAGTGAAAAAATTGAATGTGGACCTGAATGTCGATTGCGTAGCTCTACATTGGAAAGTTTGAATGTAGACCTGAATGTCGATTGAATAGCTCTACATTGAAAAAGGTTTGAATGTAGACCTGAATGTCGATTGAAGTGCTCAAAGAGACTTTCTTAGGTCTACATTTTATTCTGCGAATTTAAAGATGGTGTGGTCTCTTCAGCTCTACATTCAATGTAGACCTGAATGTCGATTGACGATTGAAGTGCCAGCTTCACACATCTGCGCACAAAACAAGTTTTTAAGCCTTTTAGAATCTGAAATTTCAAAATGAATGACTAATCAGTTTATCTAACAGGCTTGCAACATTCAAATTAACTGTGAATTATAAATAGTATGTTCTAAAATGTGAAGCACTTTTTGAAGTCAGTGGAGCTGCAACATAGGTCGATCAACAATTTAGTTATCTCATTTTATCAGGTCGTTTTATCAGGTCTTCTAAAGCTACTATGTAACACCCAAAAGTAAGAAAGACATTTTTTTCTTGATCGATTACTATCTTTGTCATTAAATTCGTAATAAGCCATTGAATTATTGAACACACTGTACGCTATTAGGAGTTCTGTAAGGATCATCATGTATACTCATGTTTCATGAAACTTACATTCCATATTTTGAATAATCTGAATTTGTTTCTCCTAAGCAATTCTTTACTTTTCTTTTTTGGCTGTGTTACAGGTCTTATGAGAACAGGCCGTCAAGAAAGCAGTAAGTTAATCGCCTTTTTTGCTACCCTATCAAACCACACCACACATCTTGGCGCAAACCAGGACATTGTCTTCGACAATGTCATTACCAACATCGGAAATGCATACGACTCGTTCCATGGAATATTCAGAGCCCCTGTCAAGGGAGTTTACATGTTTTCTGCAACAGTGACTACCTATGGCCGTTATTCTACTCATTATGGCTTTGTTCTGAACAACCGTAAACTGACAACAATGTGGCTAAATGGACAAGAGAATCTTAGTGACCATAACACTAATACAATCGTACTTCACCTGAACCAAGGCGACGGTGTAAGTATCCAAAACTACGACACAGACAAGACCATTAATGGAGATGATCATAGTTTATTGTCCGGGTTTCTCATTGCAGAAGATGATCCGGATTTTATTGTGGGAAAATGATTTTCTTGTTCCATTTCAAACAACATGTTTATATCGACATAATTTTATTTATCTATTGCAACCTGATCAATAGATAAACTTCTGAAAAAGAAAATTTCATGTTTCAACTTTTTTCATCCCAAGTAATTTAACAAAGATCGGTTAATATGATAAGCTTGAAAAGAAACCTTCTTCGATTCAAAGTGCGGCTTTGTCTTCTAATAAAAAATTCAACTAAAAGAAAATAAAAAAAAGATCTTATATAATTATTTATCAATATCTACAGGACAGGTCCCAAACGGACACAAAACGTATGCTAAAGGAACACGACGGAAGAGCCAAATTCATATCCGTTCTATTACGCTGGATAAAAATGTAAAACGATGGCCAAAATTTCCATAAGCAGAAAAGAAGGTATCAAAAAATGTTAATTATGTAGCCGGGTTGTTGAGTGGACGTTCATCGTAATCAAATAGCAGAAAGATCGAATGCGTGACCAAGTTTTAGACGCGATACGTGCAGGTATGCTGCACGGAAATAAAATTGGTGAAACGCGGATCATTAAATTTTACGCGATACATACGTTTAGATACTTACGTATCCACGTATCCGTGTTGCTTCCATGTTATATACTTTTCGTCTACCTGAAGATCCGTCCTCTGTACGTTTTCATCCATAGCGGCTTAGAGTGTCGAGGATGCCGAATGGATGAATCGAGGATACAGCAGAAGTAGCACGGATAGTGTTGGATTCGTAGTGTTTGTTCCTCGTAATGTTTGGCATTTATATCGTATATTGCGGAAAGTTTGTCCGCTCTAGAAGTTTTGTACATCTCAAAGCTTTCAGCGCGGATAAAATAACAATGGACAGAGCATATGCAAAGCGTATGTACAGGTTACGATACAGACGCAAACCGTCTTGCCGGGGGATGTTAAGATTTTCATTACGTTTTACATCCGCAATGCATCCGTTGGAGCAGAGGACATGGTCTTTACATGTAACCACGGGAACAAGTAATTTTTTATTGGTCTAAGTCCGTCGTCCGTCTGTATATGGTAAGAAATTAGGGTTTAATCGAGTATTTTACTATCAGAAATATTTTTTAATTATCTAAAAAAAAAACTAGTATAAAAAAAGTTTCGGTTTTTAATGTTTAATTCGTAAAGTTTTTGGCAAGTAGTCCATCAAAACGAACGACAACGACTTTCTATAATTTGCTCAGAGTTTTCGATTGTTACATGCTTCCGCATAGACAATGGATCCATACATTATTATTTCAACTAGTTAGTTATTGATATTTCAAATTAGAATCAAGGTCGTTTATTGAAGTTCGTGTATAAACTGCAATTGCCTAAGAAGATAGTTAAATTGTCCAAAGTACGTGTTCAAGCCATGTCTTATGACATACTTATAATTTCATAAGGCCATGTATAACTGTCTAGGTATCGATGTAGTCTTGCTAGAATTACTAACAAAATGAGCGTTTTAGATTGTGATTGAGATGATGGCTCGATTGCCTTCGTCAAGTCTCTGCAAACGAAAGCTGAACAGAAGTGCATGCCTTTAATCAACAATTAATTGGAAAATCCGGTGTACATTTATTTATTAATTTTTTTGCTGTATAAATAGCGATTTGTCATTATGGAAATGGAAGAAGGTATGCCTACAACATTTGACTTCTTAATCGAATATCAATGGTTTGCATTTTATACATTAATATAGAGAAATATTTTGTAGCGACTTAAGCCTATCTAATTTCTAAATGTAATAGGGTTGCAATTTTTGAAGAATAGACTGAGGCCGCTAGCGCGTCGGACTCACAATCATGAAGTCCCTGGATCGATCCTGAACAATGACAACCATCTTACCCAACATTTTACTCCCAAAAAACGGGTATTTCATCATAAACCTATGCAGGATGAACATATGCATTTTTTATTTAAAAGAATTTTTTTTTTTTGGGGGGGGGGGGGGGAGTGCTTATTTTTTTTTATGCCCCCGCATCGACAGATCGGGGGCATATTGTTTTACCGTTGTCCGTCTGTCCGTCTAGCCTTCTGTCTGTCCGTCTGTCTGTCTGTCTGTCTGCAAAAGTTAACCAATAAACTTAACATTGCCAATATCTTCAAGCCTATTCAAGATACAAAGCTAATATTTGGCATGATGATTGATCTCAATGATCCGCACCCGCTTGCACCAAAGTCAAGGTCATGTGACAAGGTCAAGGTCATCTGTCAAGGTCAAACTTTGAAAAAATGCTGTTACGGGGGCATTCGTGTTTCACAAACACATCTTGTTGTTTTTTTTTGTTGTTGTTTTTTTTTTCATTGTAATGTTTTTACAAAATATATGTAAAACACCAATGATAGCAAAAGTGGAGATAACGGTGAAACGTTCGTCTAAGTCGAGCTTCAAATATAGGACCTTAAATTATGGTGAAACCAATCTTACTCAAATTGAGGCAGTGGTTTGTGATGTGGTCTCTTAACGGATGCGTATTTAAAAAGACAGGATTTCGAGCATTTTCTGGTGCTTTGTCGGAGATTAGTTCCAAAGATATTGTCCAACAACCAATTTCATTTGAATTTCGTGTGTTCAACTTCTTACTTGCCGATACTAGTTGTTTGTGTAATTTAAATGTTTTAAGGCTTTATGTCGATAATTGTTATCCGTCTCAAAAAGCATGGTTGATTCTTGTGCAAGGATTTTTATTTGCGTTTTTTATCTAATTCTGAAAGAAATCTTATAAGCTTTCTTATGACAATTGGCATCGAAAGCCGATCCTTTTGTTTTTGCTGTTTTATCACCAGAACCTATAAACCACAATAGAAGCAGCCGAGCGATTGTTCTCGCGGCTGGTGTTATTGTTGTCAAACGTCGGATAAAAGATTGCCGACCCTGTAATCGAAATTACGATTTTAAAAGGATTGAGAATCACACACGTTACCGACGAACCGGGTTTGCATTGAATGCATGTAGATAAACCTTGAATGTTTAATAAAAGTACCGATACTACTGAAGGCCAGGACATGTTTAAATTTGTAATATAAGAACTTAAAGAAGTGGACAATTGAAGCCTGTAGAAAGAGATATGACATAAAGATTCTTGTTTCTGTGATATACATAGTTGAAATTAGAAATTGAATTATCATAATTTAATAAGTCGTAACTTTTTCCTACACTGATGAGTTATTTCGGGGCAGTTTTGAATGGTTTGGGTGGGCGTTTGGAATGATTAAATAGAGCATTGAGTGAACGATTTAGAATGGTTTTGATAGTGGTGAATGTCAATTTAATGAATTGCTTAACTGTTACGAGGCGCCCGCGAATACTTTAAACTTCTGAGCTGCGGCATGGCCGTTTATCGTCCTCGCAACACGCTTTACTTCCTTAAAATCGCAATTGCAGCTTTAAAGCTGAGTATCTCCGAGCTAATGCGTTATATATGCTTTTTTCTAAGATCGCTTGAACAGCCTTCGATGACTTGAATGGACATTTCGGTTGGCTTCATTGGTCATTTTCTGTTGTTACTAATTCTAATATCGCTTATGACTATAATTTACACCCAATTGTAAAACATCTGAATGGTGTGATTCTGATAAGCAGACAAAAGCCTGTAAATACACAGCTTTCTCACTTTATGGTTGTGCAAACCGAAATCTAGCACTAAACCGTGCTGACGATATTCTGTTCATTAACTGTATTAAATGTCGTACCTACAGAATGAAGTCTGTAAATACGACATTTCGATTATTCATCATAAACTTGAATTCTTTCTTCTAACCTCTATCTCTCAAAGTTTTCATATTCTGCTTTATTATGATAATTGTCTAACTGACGTTATTTGGTTGTGACTTGATGACGTCATATTTTGATTTTTATCCCCGCAATACCTTTAGTATGGTTGTAAAAAAATTATTGCGCGGTTTTTATTCAGGAACTACTCCCTTTGATGCACTCAGAGGAACTTCTCCCTTTGATGGGCTCAGACCAATCGGGAGCCCTCGGTGATTCTACGGAATAGACCTGGGGAATAAAACGGGCGCAACCATGAAAACGCGTCATATCGCGCGTGGGTTTATATGACGTCACAAACATAAACGATATCGCTAAGGATGACGTTGCATAAAGTAAAATCAACCAAAAAAATAAAAATGAACATATTATAATTTGATAACAAAACGCAGTGTCTTACTGCGTTTTGTCATCAAATTATCATATGCCAAAAAGATTTCCAAAGACGATTGGAAAGAATTAACAAAATGTGATTTTCTTCATGCGTATTAACCGAAGTACCACCAGGAGCCGAATTACCTAAAAAATGACCCAAAATTACTACACTTACGTCCGAGCTACTTTTCGAGTTACGGAAAAGTCCGAGCGATGTTCCGAATGGGGCTCAGACTTGAAAGTCGACACCTTGTCCAACGTTTTTCTTTGAAAGTAGTTCTTGAAATTTCCTCATGGTTAGATGGATTTCCTGGCTCAAAAATGAATAAACTAGCATGAACAAAGTCAATAATTGAATTCATCAGAATTGATGCAATTATAATTAATAATGATCGATAATTTCGGAAAACCGCTTTGCTACTCCCTTTCTCAAAGGTCATGATTCTAATTCTTTTTCTAATTTTTAAGACACGAAAAGCCACACTTCTTACATTCAAACATGAATCACCCCGTAAAAGCTCTAACAAATCCCGGGGTTCCATTCGAATTATCGCATTTCCATTAGAAAGAGATTGGCTTTCATTTGAGGCTACGCTACATATCGACGGATCAGTGCGAAACAGTTGTAACTGCCTATAAACATAAATGCAGTTACAAGTGTTTCGGCTGAGCTATCGATATCTGTACAGATGGTGAGAAAATGGCCACAAATAAAATATTAACATTTAATTGGGGAAATGTGCATTTATAAAACTTCAGTTCTTTGGTAGAAATTTTAATGATCTCGATTTTGTGTGTAGAAGCCTTTAAAAGACTTCAAGATTTTGTACAATCACATCTGAACTGGTCAATTTTAACCTCCGAAAAGGGGTTTGGTGTTTTATCAACTAGAGCAGGGGGCTCTATTAGATTATTTTAAGTCGTTAAACAATTACTTTTGATTCTCTTTGTTCTACCTGTTGTAATTATTGTCGAAGTAATCTTTTAACCTCCAGAGCATAAGTGTTTAAATAAGAACATGATCTCTTTATTATTGGCCTTTGACGAGTTCATTGTTATAGAAATGAAATTTCTGAGGTATATATATATATATATATATATATATATATATATATATATATATATATATATATATATATATACTCAGCAAAAAAAGAAAGTATCCACTTTTCTTTTTTCAATATCCTTTATATTTTTAAGATTAAATAATCAATTCCGGTACCATTGTGTTTGCAGCGCTTCGTTTTCTCATGCAAACATGATTTTTCATTCAAGCAACATGTCATTTTTGGTGTTTTTCAATAAATGTCAAAATCTTTGTTTTCTGCGTCGACGTACGTCACGTGTTCGATCGTGAGTTTCTTATCAAATGAATTTAACCTCTAAAGCTCTGTGATTAAGAAAATCAAACAATAGTTGTGTTCTGTACAACACAGTTTTGTTACGACACAAAGAAAAACATGACCACATAGGTAATCAAAAACCGCCAAACGTTGAGTATATTCTACGGACGTTAGTTGAAAGAGAAGAACAATAAAGACGTGTGCTGGCCATTTCCAATAGAGAAGTATTGTCTTTCGCCCTCTTCAACTCAATAGGGCCACTGGGAAGACGTCACGCCAGATTTTCTCATTCACGTTGACGCGATTGCCTCTACGCTTCCTAACCGATATTCCAAAGCGGAAGTGAAATAAATGTCTGAACCTTTAAAAACGTCAAACTTTGAAATTAAGTCAATTGCTATTTAATTCTTGACGGATGTAAGGCGAGCAAATTTCCTTGATATTCATACTAGCCTCTCCAATGAGCAAGATGAGACGTTAACGTAACGTGGCAATGAAAATGTTGTTTTGTTTTCAGCAAAAATGAAATAGAGTGTGGGATTTGTTTTCTTGACAAGGAACGTGCAGACAGAATTTAATTAATTTGAGCTTTGAATATGCGCAAGATGTTTTATGAATGTTTGTGTTCATTTAACGTAAATTTTATATGAATTAGTAGGAGAATTCAAGTTGTCTTATTAATCCAGAATACCTAACGCAATAATATTGCATTTCGCAAGCTTAAGGCTGTCAGAAAATCATTTGAATATTTAATTGAGAGTCTGCGATTTTTGAAAACGACCCCCTGGCTACGTTAGCGCCTACGATTCGGCAGCGGCTTCTTCAAATCACATAAAACAGTTCAAATTTATTTCCATATGATTAGGGCGTAATTTGCAATAAGTTTCATAGAATTCCTGTGTGTACTTTTAAAGAAATCCGAAGTTTAATTGGGTGAATACTTTTTATTTTTGCTCAATATATATATATATATATGGTGTTTATTTTGTAGTATACATCAATAAAACATTGAAAACAAGGTTCATAGCTATAAAAAAAAATTGTGGATAAAAGAGTCCTCATAAGCCTCATTAATATCAAAAGAAAGACATATGCTCCATTTTACTTGCCGCTTTCGACCTAGTTATAAAAGGAAAGACTGGTGCAAATCACCAAGAGTCCTTTTTTTCGTATTTCTAGTGGGGTCAAAAACCATTTCTATAGCAGGTTTCCCAACAATCCTACTGAAAACCGCGAAGTTAAATGAGACACATAAAACATGCATCAACTTAAAAAACAAACAGTGGACCAGGAAGAGCGTGATAACGCACTTTTGATAAGGGAAAAACGTGCAGATTTATTGGGCAGTGTGTATACATAGGGCTTTGGGCTTGAATGGTTTTATTACAGACATAAATTAAAGAAAAGGTTCCTTCAGGATCATACGTGAAAAATAATTCAATTAGGTTGCGTACATTGCGTGCATTCTGATTTGCTGAAAAGTTGTTTTTTATTCCTCAATGAAAGCAATTATGAGTACGCAGCTATCTCTTCCGCACAAAGTAGTCCCATTACAAATCGATGGCTCAGCGCGTAACAGTTGTAACTGCCTATATGTTTATAGGCAGTTACAACCGTTACGCGCTGAGCCATCGAAATATGCTTCTTTAATAAGAAATCTGAACAGTTTTGCCTCGATATATTGTTTGTATAGAAATAGAATTGTAAGATATGAAAAAAGTATAAATTGTTTTCATGGAGCTACAAACCTTAAATCACTCATGTATGAATACGCTTCGCATATTCATACAGTGTGATAAGGTTTTTAAGTTTCATGCCTCAATGAAATCAAGAAATACTTTCTTTATCTGTAAAATGAATATGCAAAAATTGCGGAATTCCACTTGCAGTTTATTAACTTTATGTCCCTACCCGACCCCCCTGCACGGATATATCTAGGGGTGTACTGGTTTTGCCATGTTTTTTTTTTTTTTTTTTTTTTGGGGGGGGGGGGGGGGGGGTCAGTTTGTCTACTTCTCCGATAATGCATATTTCATATTTTTATCGCCAATGACAAGAGCTTTTTGTTTGTACCAGCATCAAGGTCATTTTCGATATAAAGTGAGTAGAAAATTAAATCTACATTCAATTTCGTTTCGGATATTAGCGCTAGTTTTCTTTTCCCCTTTTTTTTACTTTGCTAATTTTATCAAAGTGAATGTACTCTTTCTGAAAAAGTCGAAGATGCGCGGGTGTTTGTGTGTGTTTCACTACCTGATGGACTTTAAAACAAAATAGAACGAAATTTTGTAGGTTGCATAAGGCTGTACATTTTGAATAAATGTTGATAAGCGATTTCTTATCTTGTTTCAATATCACGCAATGTTACCATGCTTTGATTAGCAACTATCGACTGACGCTTGAACTTTCAGAGATATGCTTCAACCAAATTCTTTATCTTTTTACAGTTGTGGTTACCCCAAAAATCTCACCTAGAAAAAAGAACGAAAAGAAAGTTTGTTTAATCAACCTACAAAGGAAAGATTTAATGTTAATAACATCGCGAAATTGACTCTAATTTCGTTCAAAACGATTCTCAATCACTCACTCAGCGCCCCATCCATTCACATCAAACACTCATTCAAACCATTCAAAATTCTCAAAATCACGTGAAACGAAATTTCAAAACAAAAAAGGCAAGAAAGAAAATCTACGGTTTCATCGACTTGGTTGAATTCTATAATCGTTTGATTGGTTCGCTATGACATAGAAAGCTAATGTACTTTTATGCGTGTTTAATAAAAGGGAGGTACTTAATATCGCTAATTGTGTTCATCAATAACAATAGCAATATTGAATTCAACCCCCCCCCCCCCTTAAATTGCATCCAAACTCAATAACTGCACTCTTCCTATTTCATGCCGAAATCGTTCTAATCTCATGTAGCTTGTCAATTTCACCATGGTCTAAACTGTAATCAAAGTATGTTATACTGATTCTATCGACTGAAATCCAATTAATATAGCATCTTCGATAAAGATGGAGGTTTGAGCCCTTGAACTTCTTTTGGTACTCAAATGGGGATTTTTAAAATGTGTGTGTGTGTGATGGAATCATAATCAAGAAAGTCGTCTAAAATGTTTCTTTTGCGTAAATGTATGGAATCTGTAAGATATATGCCTCACCTTGTTGGGTTTGGTGGAGTTTCTTAACCTTAAATGCAACGAACCTTTTATGAGGCCATGCCAGGGCAATAATCAGGGATTATAGCACACTAAAAATGAAAAAAATTGTTATGTATTCGTTTATCGATATTTGTGAGACATAAACATTGTCAAAAGGAAAATTTCGAGGAAATAAGACACATAACGAAAAGCATTCTGAACTGCAAACCTCAGTCCGATAATCTGCTACTCTGCTTACTTCACGGATATACTGTATTGGTGCGAATGCGAAAAATATCCGTTGCAACATACCGGATATCAAAAAAAAAAAAAAAAAAAAAAAAGAAAATCGCTGTACACATTGTGTAAGAGCATTGTTCACAGTTTAAAAATGCAATAAATCTGGATTTGAAATGCAAAAACATCGTTATTTTAAACAAGAGGGACAGAATGGCCTTAAATCGCTCACCCTAATTTCATTGGTTCAGTGGGTGTGGTTAAGGAGGAGATGTTAATGAATTCAAAATGAAAAGTCGCGCCCAATCCCATATTCAAGGGTCAAAGAACTTTTAGAAGAGATCACCAAGGGAACACATTGTCAGAGGCTTAGAAGTGGTTTGGAAGATGTCAGTTGAAGATTTCATAGTGAAAAATGCCATACCCTGCCAAGCCCATATTTATGGGTCAATTCGCGCACGATTTTGGAAGAGGGTTGCACAAGAAACATAATAAAACTTTAAATTGAAAATCAGCCAAGTGGCTAAGGATGAGTTGTTATTCAAAGATTCCACAGTGAAAAGTACAACGACCTACCACGTCCAAATTGGAACTTCGCGAACAGTTTTGTTAGCCCATGGAACATTCTGACAAATTTAATTGAAAACGGCCGATTGATTTAGGAGATGTCGCACAAAAAGATGTCACAGTGGCAAAAATGCTAAGCCCTGCTTCTCCCTTATTTATCCACCAATTTATTTATTCAAATTTTGTTTTATTTTTCTATTTATTATTATCATTAATATATTTTTTTGAAAGGGTCACCACGGGAACATTCTGGCAAAGTTTCATGAAAATCAATCATGTGGTTTAGGAAATGTTGTTCAAATATTTTATGGTAAAAAGTTTAACGCCAATATTTATCGTCCAATCAAAATTTCGCTAATATTTTTGAAGAGTGTCACCAAAGGAACATTCTGGAAAAGTTTCATCGAACTCGACAAGGAAGTTTAGAAGAAATGTATTTCAAAGGTCTCATAGTGAAAAAATGCCACGCCCTGTCACGCCGTTATTGGTTGGCCAATTAAAATTTACGAAAATTTTTGAGAAATGCTCACCTAGGGAACGGTCTAAAAAGTTTTATTGAAATCTGCGCGGAGGTTGAAGAGGAGGTGGCGATCAAAGATTTCCCAGTGAAAAAAAGCCACGCCCTGCCACGCCCATATTTATCTGCCAATCAGAATATCGCTAACAATTAAGGAGTAGGGTCCCCCAGGGAACATACTGAGAAAATTCCATTGAAATTGGCTCACAGGTTCAGGAGGGGTAAACGTTTTAAGAAAGGTCACAACAAACGACGGTCGATGGGCTGCAGATGATCCTTAGAGCTCCCATTGAGTTCATTGTAAAATGTTATTTTGAGCATAAACTTTATGTTCTCTAGGATAATAAAATTTCGTAACTCGAAATTGAAAAATCTTTTTTTATACCGGATTTCGCAGATTTTTGCAAAATCAACAAGTGCAAAATATCATTTATTGGCTAATATATCAACAAATTGAAAGATCAATAAATGCATACAGATTTTGACAGAAAAAGTGTACGCCAAATCAATAAGTATTGCTTTGTGCTACATTTAAAGGCGAAAAAGAATTTGAATCTCATTTAGACTTATGCAAAAACAAGAACTGTCAAAGAGCACGTGCCATTTTCAGATCTCAATCATTTGACTTTGCGGCTTATTATGCGAGATAGGATCATACAAGACCTATTCAAACCGTTGGCCCTACTGTGAGGAAATCGAAGACCTTTATTATTTTCTCTTATTGTATGACTGTTCTTAATAAAAAAAGATCTTCTTAAAAAATAATTAAAATGTTTTAATAAATCCTAACATGTATAAGTTTGTAACAAATTTGAGAAGTTGTATTAAAGGGCCAACTTATTTCTCACCCCGGGCGGGTACTGTTGCCCGCAATATCAGAGTATCTCTCAGAAAGCGGGCTACCAGCTCTAGACTGGTCCACATATCGACTATCAGAATAGCCTAGAACAGGCTATTCTGATATTCGACAGTGAAACCAGTCTACACCCGACCCGAAAGCGGGCGAGAAATAAGTTGGCCCAAAGATAAATAAGGAACACTGCAATAAGTTTAAACTATTCTTTTGAGAAACGATACAAATGCGTATATTGCAGTGAGTGAAATAACAAAACTGTTTTATGATATCCCTAAATTTAGTAAAATTAATAATCCAATAGAGGTATTTCACATAAGTCTGCGCATGCGCGAAAATCGCTCGACTCCGCCCCTTTTACAAACGAGGGGGCATGTCATTTTAGTCCAGTAAAAATTTATAGTGAAAAAGCATATTTCAAACCACAAAATACTCGTCGTAATACAGGTTATCAAAGTTATTTTTGAACATACAATAAAATTAGTTTTAATGCTTAAATTCTGCATGCCTTTTTTGTCATTTTTTTATTTTTTGCTTTTGATTAACTTATCTTAATCTAACTCTATCTAGCGTGCCTGACCTGTGAAGAAGTATTTTGATTTCTTGTTCGCAATAATATACTGATTTTTTTAAAATTTGGTAATTAAAGTTTCTCTATGAACTATTTTTATTCATAAATTATTCCCTTTTTTATTAAGATCTTGTCATTTATTTCGCTTTTCATTAAAATCACAATATAACTAAAAAAAAAACAAAAAAACAAAAAAAAAAAAAAAAACGAAGTCTACTCAATTATTTGTTTATATAGTATTATATAAATGTCCTTGTATAAAACATTTATACAATCACATCGTAATCAACACACTGAGACAAGGAAATGTATAAATGCAAAAAGAAGAAGGATTAAGAAAAAAGGAAACATATAAATCGTTGAACGCTTATTTCAAACAAATACACCACCTCGTTGAATAAAATGTTCGTGATATTGCGATTTTGAAACTGCGTGACAAAATAAGAAACACATTGACGATCTTTCACTTTGTGAAGCATGATTTCGGAAATGTAGGCCCGTGTGAATTTTTGACCTTGCAATAAAACTTTCTTTGTGTAAAATGTTATTTATTCACAACAGCGTTTTTTTGTTTTGTTTTTTTGCACATGAAATGTTCATACTAAGGAAAAATAAAATGATAATGATAATAAATTCATATAGATAAATAAGTCTTATTTTGTAAATAACACAGAAAGACCAGACTTAGTTAAAGTTACATGCATGTTATTCATGGAGTAGGGGCCATATATCTGATACTCATTTAGAATCATTAAAATATTTTAGGATAAGTCCCTTGTAGCACTGTTGTTTTTCATATTGCTTGATAAAACTTAAGTGTTAAATAACCATGTAGGGTTGCGTGTATGTATGGTTTTTGAAAGGGTTTTTCAATATACCATAGACCCCAGATCAAAGAGCGGTCAAACACTAAAGCAGAAGTTTTAAGTTACAACACGTGCGCTAAATAAACACTGTACTGGTGTCAAGTAAGCGTCAAACGTGACATATGGTATTACGTAATCGTATTTAACTTCTATCACATCTTCATGATGAAGATATATCCATAAAGGGGTGTTCTAATATTGCGTTCAATAATTCATGAATTTGGAAAATTAAATGGATTCGTAAGAGGTAAGTGTTAAAAAAAGCTGCACGAAAAGAAAGATATTCAAGTGAAACCCAGAACTACAAAATCATTAATTTTGAAACAGTAAAGTGCGCAATTTCAATGTATTTAAAAGCCCTTCCAAATATAAGCATGTGTTCAAATTTGAATAATTACCAAAAAGAAATAGCGACTCGTAAATAGCGACGATGGAATTATTTCCCCCTTTTTTAAATTGTCTCTATCTCTCGAAATGTTTTCGTCTTTTATTTTTCACTAGAGTAAAACATTATATCAATGTTGAACTAGCATTCTGTCGTATGTCGTTTTTGATGTCTGGTTTTATTTTTATTGTTATTTATTATATTTCATTTATTTTTTTGTAATTTTTTAGTTAATTATTTACGATCGATTTGTGTCAAACAATAATGCAATTACTATTATGGAAATAATGAAAATGAATAGTAAAAATGAAAGAATTCCAAATAAACTCATCAAATCAAAGTGATTTCTCAAAACAGTAGATTTTAAGTGAAGAATATCTGTTTCGACCAAAAAATATGAATTCATCAAGTTGAAAACTCTGACGAGATATCTCAGTGATTTATTCACCCAACTAAAATCAAACGCCGCTTTTTTCAGTATTTCAAATAAAAAAAATCCCAAAGTCGGTCGAAATAGTTTCTAATGACATTTAAGTTTTGTTTTGAGTGATAAAAGTTTGATAATCTATTTCATTAATAGTTGAAATTGACTGATTCATCCGGATAAATTTCAATGAAATAGAGAGTGGAGAAAAGAAGGATGCCCCCTCGTTTGCATTGTTATGTCCCTTTGACTGAAGAGTACGCAAGGGAGATAATTACGTGAAATACCTCTATTATGCAAGCAACTTTCGAGAAATTTACATTGATAAGTAAGTATACATGTATGTTGTAACACTGAAACGAACTTCTAAACGGCCACTTAGTTTTTGCTGAAAAGGTAGTGTTTTCTTTGGTATCTGAAATGGTAAATTGTCGAAATGTATTACAAAAAATAATAAGGGAGAATGTTTAATTAACACTGATCTGAAAAAATGTGAGGAAAGCAGCGACTTTGACGGGAAGTCAAGGGTACCCCTGATTTCAAAATAAATATTGGTGGGTGGGGTAATTTTAACATTTTAAACTTGTGTGAGAAACAAAAGGCCCACAATGTTATTTTCTTCAGTGATTTGATATCTGACACACAAAAGTCATCGAAGTTTGTCCTTTTTAGGATTAATTTCCGAGTATTTCTTAGGCCGAAAATTTGGAATTCTTCGAAAATTTGCAACTTTTGTGACTTTTGTGAATGAGGGTTCTTGTGTTTGTATGTTTGCTTAAGGCACCAAAGAAAAAAATTCGAATCCATTTTTCTTGTAGAATATGCTGATTTGAACAGTCTTTCATATGAAAAAAATAGATATTTCATTAAATGACTACAAATGTGTTAGAATGCGGCAAATGCAAGGTGGCCGTTTAGAAGTTCGTTTCAGTGTACATTGGCTTCACTGTATGAAAACGTATTGTTATGTACAGATTTTCTATGGTTTTCATTAAGTATGGCAAGAGTTAACCGCAACACTTATTATCAACATACATAAGCAGTGTAATTAATAACATTCCATACATAATTTTATTTATAGTTACGTAAAAGCGAAGTTAACAAGAAAATTTTGTATTATATCCTTTTGACCATAAGATAAAAAACGGAAACACAAGCAAACACCTAACACTTCTGTGTCATTACAAAACGTAAAACCCAGAAACACTCAGTCTTGGGTTAATTTCAACGTATAGCAATTCTTTGAATTCATTTGGTAGGTAATCATTAAAAATTACCATATCTTGAGCCCTTTCGGTTTGTGAAGCGAAGACTTTTCAAGTTTTTACTCTATCACCATAGTAACCAGAGTTCTGCAAGGATTCCACTTCTGTGAAGAATATTGACAAAAAAGGCATTTTGAAGTGATTCACCTACGTATCATTCCTTTAATTCCTGAAATCTGATATGTAGTTTTTGGATGAACATTGTTTAAGATGTGTTCACGGACGCCGGACAACTATTGACCGATCCAAAAAGTTTCATTTATGCTCAGGTGAGCTAGTAATCCGTCTCCTATTCAAAAACATGTTATCTGCCCGTGAACATAACCTTGCTGATAACCACGTGATTGCTTTAAGGGTTGAGCATTTTTGTGTCGAAGTGCAAAAATGCGAAAGCGTGTGCGATTCGTTGTACAAATGTCTCTCAATTCATTTAAGTATCAATTGTTATCAAATGTATTATGATAAGCTACCCACTTTCGGGACAGCAAAGAAATTAGGACAGTGTAAAAATAATTGGATATTCATTATATATATATATATAGTGGTGTCTTTTCCGAGTAAATATTATTTCTTTGTGTTCGTGAGGTTATATGCAAAGAAGGTCGTTCAAAGAAACTTTAACTCCTTTTTTTATAAATCTTGTTATAATTTTCATTTACTATATTTATTGTAAGTACTATCGATATTATTATTATTATTATTATTATTATTATTTTATTATTATTATTATTATTATTATTATTATTATTATTATTATTATTATTATTATTATTATTATTATTATTATTATTATTATTATTATATTTTCATCATTATTATTATTAAATGGTTGTCGATGATTTTGTCGTGATTTCCATCCCATTCTCTGCAAACTTTCATCCTATATTTTACAAAAGTTATAACAATTCATGTCATTTGACGCTTACTTAAATGAGAATAATTACCCGTTTGTCTTCAAGGGATAAGCAGTTGGTGGCTTAGATGAAATGTTTTAACCCTTGTGTTGGACAACATTGGGAGATATAAGTCAACAGGACGATGCGATATTGGTGTAAGCAAACTTACAAATTAGCCTGTGCGTGACATTACCAACAACTTGAAATGTTTGTGAGGTGCAGACATCGAGTAGTGTTGACAGCCACATACTGTAAATATAATGTTACCTAATGGCATTTAGATACTTTTAGACCTTATCTGTCTACTAAACGCATATTGAAGACTCTGGCGAGACTGTGCGGACGAGTCTGCTTTTGCGCATATTTGAAACTGTTGGAAATCTTACGCACAGGCTCAAATAAACAATGACTCCATTTTCTAAAATTTGCAGTCGAATCTTGTATCCACCAGCACTTTCAACCAAGGGCGCCGAGTTGATGACAGTAACTCGACGAAGCTAAAAGTATTTTTGGTAGAAATATCTTTCTTATAGCGAATTAAATTCAGAAATGAATTTAATATCACTTCTACAACTATAAACATCGTGAAATTGACCTTCAATTCAATTAAACGATTTAAAAAATCGCTCAGTCAGCGCTCTATTCATTTATTACAATCACTCACTCAAAACACTTTAAAACGTCCCGAAATCGATAAAACAATTGGTAATCGTTCGAAGCGTTCAAAATTACATAGCAATTTATCGAATCATTTCATGGTGTTTTTGGATGGTGTGGTTTGCAAAATCTCCAATTGGTGTGAAGACAAACAAGATGAAAAGTACGTCTTTTTTTCAAAGAGAGCTATAAAATGTCGCTTAATTCGTCGAATTTAAACGAAATAAGGACAATTGTATTATCAAAACTTGCTTCACACTCTCATTTTATTACGTTGCAAAATCACCCCAAAACCATTCAATTCGAAAACACAACGATGATGTTAATAAACTGCATCTGTTTCGACACAATGTAAACTCGGTGTAAAAAACAGTTTTTCATATTCAAAAAGTTCTTAGTTGCTAAGAAATCGCGGCAACATAACTGCAATAATGTTGAAAATTGCATTAGACCGCATACTTAAAAAACAAAAAAATAAATTTCTTGACCTAGAGTCAGGTTGTTGTCTGACAATAAGGATTAAAAATGTGCGTCACCAAGGCCCGGTTGTATATGGGATAACCATTGGATAGGTTTTTACCGTTAAGTTAGTTTCGCAAATTAGGATTGTTGTTTCAATTGTTCTAATTGCAAGATCAAACCCGTTTGGCTGAAATTAACTTCCGGTCTATAGTTAATAGATGTTTATCTTGTGCAGAAATGTGGCTGCCCTGCGTTCAGGATCACTAAACGGTGCAAACTGTTTTCCAATTATACCCCGCTTTGCACGCAAGCGCACGTGCAAAGCGGAGTATTATTCGAAAACTGTTTGCATGATTAGAGTACCAACGGTGGCGGGCTGTATTGTTGTACAGAGCGCAATCTCAAGCTTGTCGAGCTGATAGTGGGTGGCAGTGGTAAGAATCCATAACCTCATACCTTCATTCTCTTGAGCGCATGTTGTGATGTAGTATCAAAACAATTGTCCTTATTTGAAATATTCATCTCAGCTTAATAGCTCATCTTAAAAATGGGGGCATGCAACGCTAGAGTTCAACGGCCTGAGGATGGCTAGCAGTGTTAAGAAAATAAAGAAGTCCCCATGTGAAATGATCATCTCATCTAAATAGGTCATGTTCAGAAGAAAACGTTATAAACAATGATATCTTAATCTTGAAACTATATGTGCTATCTTCATACGTGTAATATTTGAATTGAAAAAAATGTACATGTCTCTGTAATTAAATAATTTAAACATTGACGCATTTAAACAAAATGATCAGTTAAAAATATACTAAAATTGAAACTCATTCCGATCAAAACCAAGTGCATGTATTTTCAAACACAAAGCGTTCCATTCATCTATTTAAAACACTCATCCAGGAAGCGCAACAAAACTACTCAAGTCGACCTCCAAAAATCTATGATATCTCTGTCTTGTTTGAAATTTTGGGAGCGTCTGATTTGCTAATGAAAATATAGAAGTCTACTTATAGAACGTTTATGTATTTTTAAGGGAGGTAAAAGATATCGTTCATTGTGTTTATCATTAATTGCATCATCACCTTACAACCCTTTGAATTAATTCAAAACATCCAATCCAATCAATGTTATTCCATATTTATTCCATAATTATTCACATTGTCAATTTCACGATGGCTATACTAAAAATTAAATGTAAAGCTTTCAGATTTTTTTGCTTTTCGGATTTGTAAGGGTTTTATTTTACTATCATTTATATCTATTGTATATCATAATGATATCAGGCTATTATGTACCTACATGTATACACCGATATGAATGAACTTATAATATCTACAGCTTAATATAAGTTATAAGTACGGTGTTTTGGTGACCCATTAACGAAATGCAAATGTACACTTAGTTACATCGTGAAATTTAATTCACCTCAATCAAAACCATTCTAAATCGCTCACTCAGCGCTCCATTCTTTCATTCCAATCACTCATTCAAACCATTCAAAAACGATCAAACCCATTGGAAAATATAAAATCAACAACGTCACCCAAAATAAATTTGGATAGAGAAAAAATAGCGATTTCACTGGCATAATTCAATTTTTGTTAACGTCTCATAGGTTCTTGAAGAAATAGGAAGCTTTGTATATAACTTTTATTGCATTTTTTATTAAGGGAGGTTATCAATATCGATGATTTTGTTCATCTTGAACAAAATTTACGATATAGGATTACCTCCTATTAATTTCACTCAAAACTCGCTCCACAGACTCATTCAATTTCATTCCTTAATCATTCCAAAATCATTCACCTTGTCAACTTCACGATGTTGTTAACTGTATGTAAGAGGCTGAATTATCAGTTGCATTCCTAAATAGGAAGGTAGTTATACAAATTGTTTTTGTTCTAATACATACATACCATTTTTAGCTTTTATGGCCGGGCACTCGTTAATTACCATCATTTCTAGACTGTAACAATGAGAAATTAACACTCATCTCGGTTATACCCACGCCAAGTCACGAACTCAGCGCTTCGTTCATTCATTCAACTCTCAATATTCAAAAACGCTTCAAGGTCGTTTTTAAAACAATTTGAAATATTTCAAAAGGATCACTTTTTTCTATTGAAATCGAGTTACATGTAATCATTCTGCAATTGTATTGGCAGGAGTGGATTTTAAAGTGTCTGGTTCGACCGTAAAGACACGAAACATATAAGATGCGTAGATCTTCTAAAGGGAGGAGTTATGGCGAAAATAGCGATATTGTATCACTCCCCTTTCATTTCATTCTCAACTCGCTCCAAACACTCATAAAATGCCATTACAAAACTATTCCAAATTTGTCCAACAAAATTAAGACGCCTTGTCTTAAAGGCAATAATTCATTGGATCGAGTTCAAATCCTGAGATGTTTTCAACCACTTCTTATCTTATCGTTTTAATAAATTTGACCCATCACAGAAAAAGGGACCATCCCGGAACTCCTTAAATACAATTGTTCCAATGGAGGTCAACCAAGGATCGCATTTCAAAACTGATTATACAGGAATGTAAAATTTTCATTCTTAAAGTACTGGACCCGTAATAGTTCCGCAACATTTCGGAACTCGTGAGATTTCAGAATGTTGACCGGGGTTTCCTAATGAAAGTCATTAGGATTTGCATTAATTTTTCTCAGAATGATCTTTTTATTATTATATTTTGTTATCAATAGTTTTTTCAGTCACAATTAAAATACGATTTGTATTTTCATGTATTATATAATTTCAGAATTTGAGTATCACTTGCAGTATATTTTGAACTTCAAAAAAAAACCAAAAAAAAACAACAACAATTTAAACGTTCGCCTTTATAAGTACGTATTCAAAAGGAAAATCTTACGATGCGTAGTATCACTAGCGACACACTGTTTTACTATTCAATAATGTGTAGGTAATACTATGTAAATCATGGCAATTTTAAAACAAATTTAAGATTTTGATAGAGGGATCGCAACGCAGAATATCAAAGTCTTAGTGTAACGCCGTCCTACGTTCAGGAAAGGGAAGCGCCCGCGAACGCTAGGTAAACTGTTCGTAGCGAACGTTTTTGTTTTGCTGTTGGACACACGTAAAATGTTTCAAGAAGATATCTTGAATCCAAACAAAGATTTTGGTCTATGTAAAAGTTCGTCATATCAACGTAAACGCCAAGGAGGGCACCGACGCAAAAGAACACGCCAAGGACATCAAAGCTCCAAAAAGCCTAGCTAGTAAAATGTTAGACTATTGTTTTATTGAATGTATATATTTCTAGGGGAAAATATATTATTTCCGAAGCAAATTTTGATTAGAATATAAAGTGCCGAATTTATCGAAGCTTTACTTCGCCAACATTTGGCTAGACAATGCGTCAATCTACAAAGTACCGTTTTCGCCTTGTGTTGTGTACAGTAATCATGTTTATTGTGATGTACGTTGCGTCCAGTAAATTAATTAAAAAGAGACTTAAAGTCTACCAATACTCCGAAATCGTGGAATTGTACAGGAACAATACGAAAAAGGGCCATTCATTTTATGTTCCCAAGGGTAAGTTTTGATATATAAATCACCTCTTTAAGTTGTATAACCTGAAATTATTGACATAATTTGACCTTTATGTAATTAATAAATAAATCGATGAATACATTTACCATCGAGGAAGATCGGTGGTTACGGATAGCTTCGTCTTCATCCGGGGAACTTTCCTTGCGTTCTTGGTGAAAACGTAAGCGAAACGTTTTCGAAATGATGACTCGCTTGGCACGTATGTGCGCGTGCAAAGCGGGGTATCAACACAAAACGTTCGCAACATGTTTTACATTCTGAAAGCATGGTATATTTCCATTTCATTTTTTTTAAAATTATACCTACAGTAACTAACGGTTCCGTGGTCGAGAGGTGTAGGTCGCAGTCATACAATGTATATTTTTGGCGGTTCAAATCCGCACAAAGTCAAAACTTTGTCTTTTTCTTTTTTCTCTTTTAAGGACGATTTCGGGAGTTCGTTCTTGTGCAACGTTTTGCGCATCGAACTCTTCAAAAAGGAGTAAGCGCGCCGAACTTGCACTTATCTCGGACGTAGCAAAAACACTACAAAAACCCTCTAAATTTCTATCTTTCGCGGAAAATGCTTTCATGAAGACGATAAACTAATCCTATCACTAAAACATAATTATATAAATAATCGCAGCCATTTTATTTGATAGAATATGGGATATGACGTCAGCGTCGTTTTTGGTATTTTTGACGTTAACGTTCCCGCGCATAATTAGACATCAAACAACGTTATCTGTCGTGAATCCGATAGCTACATGTAACCATCACATTTCATTTTGACGGGGTTAATTTTTGAAAGGTTGACCTTGATAAACGATCCTGTCGTTTTCAAATGATCTTGTCAGATTTTTAATTTCCAATGTTTGGATTAATTTTTAACAGACTTGTGTGTATTTGAAATACTATTAGTAGTGTGGTGCCTTATGTAATTCCGTAGGATTTTCGTGCTGAAATTGATTTTTTGTGTTTAATTGCTTGTTTAGGGGTCAAGGAATCGGAAATTATGCGGGTCCGAATTTTTCGGGTCCGTTTCCCGATTTTATGGGCTCTCAAAGGAGCCCATATGGGCAAAATAGGTATTTTCCTAATACTAGGTTCAGGAAATGCGTTTTGATTTTCTTCTTAAATGTTTTCTGTAGTTTAACGATGTATTTAGTGTTATAGCATTTTAGACAATACAGTAACCCAGTTTTCAAAAGCTTTTCCACTATCTTTGGGCTCTCGTAGGGCTCGCGTAGAGCCCAAAATAGCAATTTTGGCTGTTTCCTATTAATGGGTTTAGGAAAAACATTCTTTTGGTTTAGAGATGATTTCTTAAGCTGTATTTGGTATAAAGTGTTTGTTGGCCTTGAAATACTTGCAGGTCCACGTTCTCTATGATCATTTCAGTATTTAATGGGCTCTCCGGCAAAAAAGCTCATGTGAACTGATTTTGGTGCTTTTTTGAATAAGGGTCACAAAAAAGATAATTTTCATTGCGGTTGAACTGTTCTCCAATTACTTTCAGCACGTTATTGTATTAAAGATAGCTTTGGTGTGATAAACAATTATCCCATATTTAAAGTCTAATATATAAATATAATATGATAATATAATTATTATTTTAAGTAGATGTTTATCTTGTAACAACTGGGGAATACCAGCCCGATTATCTCAGTTTGTAGAGCACCGGACTTCAAAACCATTGAAGTTCGAACGCGTGGGTTCGATTCCCGGGATGGTACACTAATAAACTAAGTGTCTGTCGGATGACACGTTTAACCGAGGCCCCGTGAGACGGTGATTTACACCGAGCACGTTAAAGAACCATGGCGGATCTCAGCAGCAAGTTCGTCATGTATCCTTGCACTTTCCCCCGTAACAACTACCCGCCATATGGGGGTGTCGCTCATATTGGCTTGTGCTACGGTAGCGACGATAAATAAACGAAAATACAACAACAACATCAACAACTGAGGAAATGTGGCTGCCCTGCCTTCGGGAACACAAAACGGTGCGAACAGTTTTCGAATTATACCCCGCTTTGCACGCAGGACTGGTTCGAGTATCAACGGTGGCGGGCTGTATTGCTGGACAGCGCGCTTGAAAAACAATTTCAAGCTTGTCGAGCTGATAGTGGGTGGCAGTGGTAAGAATTCATAACCTCACTACTTCATTCTCTTGAGCGCATGTTGTGATCGAGTATCAAAACAATTGTCCCTATTTTAAATATTCATCTCAGCTTAATAGCTCATCTTAAAAATGGGGGCATGCAACGCTAGAGTTCATTGGCCTGAGGATAGCTAGCAGTGTTAAGAATCCATTCCCTCTCTCCTTCATTTTCTAGCGTGCACGTTATGATTTAGAATAAAATTTAAAAAAAGTCCCCATGTGAAATGATCATCTCATCTAAATAGGTCATGTTCAGAAGAAAACAACGATATCTTAATATTGAAACTATATGTGCTATCTCCATACGTGTAATATTTGAATTGAAAAAAATGAACATGTCTGTGTAATTGAACAATTTAAAAATTGACGCATTTAAAAAAATGATCAGTTAAGAATATACTAAAGTTGAAATCATTCCTATCAAAATCAAGTACGTGTATTTTCAAACACAAAGCGTTCCATTCATCAATTTAAAACACTCATCCAGAAAACGCAACAAAAATACTCAAGTCTACCTCCCAAAATCTATGATATCTCTGTCTTGTTTGAAATTTTGGGAGCGTCTGATTTGCTAATGAAAATATAGAAGTCTACTTATAGAACGTTTATGTATTTTTAAGGGAGGTAAAAGATATCGTTCATTGTGTTTATCATTAATTGCATCATCACCTTACAACCCTTTGAATTAATTCAAAACATCCAATCCAATCAATGTTGTTCCATATTTATTCCATAATTATTCACATTGTCAATTTCACGATGGCTATACTAAAAATTAAATGTATAGCTTTCAGATTTTTTTGCTTTTCGGATTTGTAAGGGTTTTATTTTACTATCATTTATATCTATTGTATATCATAATGATATCAGGCTATTATGTACCTACATGTATACACCGATATGAATGAACTTATAATATCTACAGCTTAATATAAGTTATAAGTACGGTGTTTTGGTGACCCATTAACGAAATGCACATGTACAGTTAGTTACATCGTGAAATTTAATTCACCTCAATCAAAACCATTCTAAATCGCTCACTCAGCGCTCCATTCATTCATTCCAACCACTCATTCTAACTATTCAAAAACGCTCAAACCCATTGAAAAATATAAAATCAACAACGTCATCCAAAATAAATTTGGATAGAGAAAAAATAGCGATTTCACTGGCATAATTCAATTTTTGTTAACGTCTCATAGGTTCTTGAAGAAATAGGAAGCTTTGTATATAACTTTTATTGCATTTTTTATTAAGGGAGGTTATCAATATCGATGATTTTGTTCATCTTGAACAAAATTTACGATATAGGATTACCTCCTATTAATTTCACTCAAAACTCGCTCCACAGACTCATTCAATTTCATTCCTTAATCATTCCAAAATCATTCACCTTGTCAACTTCACGATGTTGTTAACTGTATGTAAGAGGCTGGATTATCAGTTACATTCCTAAATAGGAAGGTAGTTATACAAATTGTTTTTGCTCTAATTCATACATACCATTATTTATCTTTAATGGCCTGACACTCGTTAATTACCATCATTTCTAGACTGTTCCCGCAGTATTACAGTTAGTAACAAGGTGAAATTGACACTCATCTCGATCAAAACTATGCCAAGTCACAAACTCAGCGATTCATCCATTCATTCATTCATTCATTCATTCATTCATTCATTCATTCATTCATTCATTCATTCATTCATTCATTCATTCATTCATTCATTCTTTCATTCATTCATTCATTCATTCAACTCACAATATTAAAAAACGCTTTGAAGTCGTTTTAAAACAATTTGAAATATTTCAAAACGATCACTTTTTTTATTTAAATCGAGTTACATGTAGTCATTCTGAAATTGTTTTGGCAGGACTGGATTTTAAAGCGTCTGGTTCGACCGTAAAGACACGAAACATGTAATATGCGTAGATATTATAAAGGGAGGATTAATGGCGAAATTAGCGATATTGTATCACTCCCCTTTCATTTCAATCTAAACTCGCTCCAAAACACTCATCCAATGCCATTACAAAATTATTCCAAATCCGTCCAACTAAACTAAGTGAAGACGCCTTGTCTTAAAAGCAATAAGTCATTTGATCGAGTTCAAATCCTGACATGTTTTCAACCACTTTTTATCTTTTCGTTTTGATAAATGTGTCTCATCACACAAAAAGGGAACATCCCGTAACTCCTTAAATACAATTGTTCCAGTAGAGGTCAACCAGTGATCGCATTTCAAAACTGATTACACAGGAATGTAAAATTTTCATTCTTTAGGTAGTGACCCCGTAATAGTTCCGCAACAGTTCAGAACTCGTGAGATTTCACAATGTTGACCGAGGTTTCCTAATGAAAGTCATTAAGAAACCTCGGTTAACATTGTATAAGTTCATAACTTTCCGAAATATTACCTTACTAGTACGGGTCCACTACCTTAATTCAGAAAATCAGTTCAGTGCAGAAAATTTCGACCCTATCCAGCCTGCGCTATTCGCGCAGTCTGACTAGGGTCGGCACTTTGCGTACTTTCCAGATGTTCCCTTTTCGCGTGACGCGTCACGCCTGTATTTGCATTTTTTTTCAGAAAGATCTTTTTTTTTATTATATTCTGTTATCAATAATTTGTTAAGTCACAATTTAAATACAATTTGTATTTTCCTTTATATAATTTCAGAATTTGAGTATCACTTGCGGTATATTTTGAACTTAAAATAATAATAATAATAATAATAATAATAATAATAATAATAATAATAATAATGAAAAATTAAACGTTCGCCTTTATACGTACGTATTTAAAAGGAAAATCATACGATGCGTATTATCACTAGCGACACACTGTTTTACTATTCAATAATGTGTAGGTAACACTATGTCTGTAAATCATGGCAATGTTAAAACCAATTTAAGATTTTGACAGAGAGGTCGCAACACAGAATATCAAAGGCTTAGTGCAACGCTGTCCTACGTTCAGGAAAGGGAAGCGCCCGCGAACGTTGGGTAAACTGTTCGTAGCGAGCGCCTTTGTTTTGCTGTTAGACATACGTAAAATGTTTCAAGAAGATATCTTGAATCCAAACAAATATTTTGGTCTGTGTAAAAGTTCGTCATATCAACGTAAACTCCAAGGAGGGCACCGACGCAAAAGAACACGCCAAGGACCTCAAAGCTCAAAAAAAAAAAAAAGCCGAGCTAGTAAAATGTTAGACTATTGTTTTATTGAATGTATATATTTCTAGGGGAAAATATATTATTTCCGAAGCAAATTTTGATTAGAATATAAAGTGCCGAATTTATCGAAGCTTTACTACGCCAAGATTTGGCTAGACAATGCGTCAATCTACAAAGTACCGTTTTCGCCTTGTGATGTGCACAGTAATCATGTTTATTGTGATGTACGTTGCGTGCAGTAAATTAATTCAAAAGAGACTTAAAGTCTACCAATACTCCGAAATCGTGGAATTGTACAGGAACAATACGAAAAAGGGCCATTCATTTTATGTTCCCAAGGGTAAGTTTTGATATATAAATCACCTCTTTTAGTTGTTTTGGATATTGAATAAGTGCTCATGTAACTCGAAGTTTATTTGACAGGTGAACTATATATACACATAAAATCAAGGTTTCACGAATTTTTCGTCTGTTTTGATGTAAGGTTTAAAAAACTATATTAATACAACTTTTATATTGTATTTTAACGATTACACAATTATATCCGGGAACTTATTCTTGAACTTAAAATTCATTGATTAGATTTTCTTCGAAACATATCACGCCGTTTATAAAATAACGTTTTCAAATCCATTGTGACGTTATTTTTTATGGTAACAAAAGAAACACTTAAAGCTCATCGGCATAAAAGTTCATACGTGTTACTTCATGGTGTATAATTAACATTTTTCAACGGGGTTTAAGGTAGCAATGGACAGCGGCCTCCCGACTCTATAAACCGGAAGTGGGTTTTCGTTTATTTTACGGCTCTTTTTGCGCGTTGTTTAAAAAGACCGGTTTTCGTAAGATTCTACTTATGGAAATAACATAGAATAATGATAGTAAAATTTCATAATTTAGCTTCTTTTCAACATTTGATATTAATTGAATGCCTGAATCATTAAATTTAACAATAAAAATGCGTTAAAACCGTCATTCGATTAGGGGGGAACACTGAAAAATAACGAAAAACTTTCTTATTTGCATGGAAAGGTATGCTGAATTTTTTACCAAATAAAGGAAAAATATGGATTATAAACATATCGGAAAATAAGAAAAATTCATTGGATAATTTCTTCAAAAAATAGGTTTTTGTGGCATTTTTACCAAGTAAAATTACAAAAAAAATAGTGCATTTTTAACTTTTGAAAGCAAATTGTGCAAATGCAATTGACCATAGAGAAATTTTCTTGTCAATAGCCATTGTTTACATGTATAAGGTCTATCAAAATGTATTTGTTTTAAAGCTATGACTTAGTACAGGGTTTATACTTGACCTAAAATGAATATAACCATTCTACTGAAAAATGGCCTATACCACTCAAGGGCAGATAACTCTAGCATGAAAACGAGCGTGGAAAGGTACCTTCAAATTTTGATATAATGACTACACAATGTTAATCTACAACATATGTGACCAAGAAAAAAATTCATTGGGCGGAAAAAAATGACGCCATGTGTCCATTGCTACCTTAATTTCGATACGTAACCAGAATTACTTTCATCTGATTTTAACGGTTTCATGAAATTATAAAGTGATCGTATGAAACATGAAAATAGAATATGATAGTGTCTTAGAAAAAGCCTCGTTATGATAAATTCTTCCATTCTCGACCAATAAACATTATAAGTTATCCGGTTTATTGGCGGGGTATATGACGATTTATTCCATACTGGGATGAATATGTCATCCGAGCCGTAGGCGAGAGTTGACATCATTTTTTTTTTGTCTATGTTCCCGGCGAGGCGCCTTAAAGAAATATCACAGGTTATACCGGAGCGGCCGTAGAAATCAATGTTTTTCGGGTCAGCATTAACCAATGAAAATCCGAGAAATTTCTTGCTGTAAAATAATGATATTTAAAGACACACAATAAATAAGCCTTGTAGTTAACTATTGCCATACTGAATGAAAAAAAGGCAAATCTGTTTATAACAATACTTTGACATAAAGTGAAGCGAATGTAATATATAATGTAAATTTCTCGAAAGTTGTTTGCATATATACGCTAATATTTTGTCTAAATTTTCCCTTACAATAAAACGTAATTTCACTCACTGCAGTTTACGTAATTTTTCCGTTATTCAAAAGAATTTAATTCTTAACACAACTCAAAATTGTATCAAAATAAAAAAAACATGTTAGGATGTGGTAAAATATGCCTTTAGATATTCTTACAAAGATTTTTTTAAAGGGCACATTTAGAGAAAATAATAGAGGTCTTCGATTTTCTTACAGTAAGGCCAACAATTTAAATACGTGTTGTATGTTCTTATTTCGTATGATAAGCCGCAAGGTCAAATGATGGTGATATGAAAATAGCAAATGTTTTTCGACGTTTCTTGTTTTAGATCGAGTCTAAATGTGATTCAAATTCTATTTCACCCTTAAATTTAGCATAAAACAAAAATACAGGACTTGCTTTTCCGTTTCAGGAGCCATTGACCCCTTGACTATAAATACTTAGGGGTTCAAAACTGCTGTTGAAGGGTTAAAAAAATAGATAAAAGGGGTGATAATAAGTACCTATTTCCTGGTAATTCTGATTCGCTTCTTTATTTTCTCCTTCTAATCATTATAGAAGATTCATATTTCATACAAAGATATGAAGGAGACAATATATTTTCTAAAACATTGATAATTTGCAACAGAATCAAGTTTGTAATTTTGAAAATTGAAGGTGTCAAAATGACCCATTGAAAGACAATATTAGTGGTTAAAATAGGATAATTTTGAGGGTCAGAGTCCTGGTTTAAGGGTAAAATACGAGCCCTGTAATAATTGATTTGTCGAACATTTTTGTCAAAATCTGTAAACGTGTATAGATTAGTCATTCTACTATACACTAGTTTTTAGTGCTGAGGATAAATCGTCGTATACCCAGGCAAGAAACCGTGTATCGATTTTATTATACTTTAAAGTTTTAGACTAGATATCTGAATTTTGCCTTTTTTTTTCGGCATTGGCATATTGTGTATTCTCGGGTTGTGTTATCAGAGAAGCGAGAGAATCATGACTGTCATTACCGGTTCGTTTTTGGCCTGGTTTAGCAGGCCATAGGAAACAACCCGGTATCCTGGAAATTGCCCAGGAAAAAAAATAAACGAGTCAAAAGCCGAACAACGTGTGTACTACGTAACTTTTTTTGTGCTCATGCGCGTGCAAAAAATAGGTCTAGTATATGTTATCATTTTTTGTGCGTCTCGAAGTGCTTTGTGTGTTCAACGCAGGGCTTGCATATAACTCCGCTGAGCTATATTCAAAGTACTGATAGTACTGAAGGCGAGGGAACGGAATGGACGAAACAACACACGAGGTCAATTTTCTGGAATATAACCTTGATTATTCATCTTGTCCTTATGTATACCAGATATTTTCTTACTTATCACTGCAAAGATTACTGCTGTGTTAAAGATACATAGCTTTTATATTTGATCTTGACGGATGATTTTGCTAATAGGGAAAAGAAGGAAATGCTGATAACCAACACTTTCTCTTTTCTCCCTAATATTATCTACAATTTCTGAAACAACATTGACCCTATCAATTTCTTGTGTTCCCTCAGTAAACACAACTTCTTTGTGGAATTCAATTCAATGTAAAAGAAAGAGCCAACGAGCTTGTGCCCCTTGAAAAACAGAATTGCTATGATTGTTAGACGGAATGATCGAATGGATAAATTGACTGATTAGTAGTAAACCAATCAACTCAACTTAGATTATAAAAAACGCGAGTTGCGCCTGTCTGCAAAGCGGTATCTGGCGTAGTAATCTATACCTTGGGAATTAGTTGTGTTTGGCGGACTTAGCACTATATAGTGAGCATACCGTTCGACATTTCTTTTCCTTTTAAGTGAGTTCGGAATGTGGCTTACGATCCTTTTAAGTAAGTGGAACCCTCGGATCCCCTTTCATAAAAAAGCCGTGCTGAAAAATATTCAAAAGTCTGAGTGCATGCCTTCAAATGCAACATTGCCTCTTAATAAACCAGGCCTTCGGAGCTTTTATCGCTTTGATGTGTCTATGTTCCCGGCGAAACGCCTTAAGGAATTATCAGAAGTTATACCGGAACGGCCGTAGATATAAATGTTTATCAGGTCAGCATTACAAATCAAAATCCTAGAATTTTCTTTGCAGTATAATTATAGTATTTATAGACACTACATGTAATATGTTACAATTGACAAGGTAAATGCCTTTGGAATGATTGTAAAATGAATGAGTGGGATGAGTGAATTTTGAGTGAAGTTAAAGGGATTTATTCCATTATTCATCCCGAACCAAATTGGAGATGCTTATTACACTGAAATAAAGGTCGTCTCTATAAGTAACTTCCTATTTTTCAAGAACAAATCAGACGCCACTAATTTCAAATATGTCAGTGAAATCGCGATTTTTTTTCCAGCTATTCTCATTTTGAATATAGTTCTTGATATTTATCCTTTTATTGATATCGGAGCGTTTTTGAACTGTTTGGGGGTGGGTATTTGGAATGAATAATAGAGCGCTGAGGGATCGATTTATAATGCTTTTGATTGAGATGAATGTTAATTTCACGATATTTTTTACTATATTCGCTGTCTATTGTTTAGCTAACTTTTCGTTGCAAATTTCCCATTTCAGCACCCGATGAGGCAGAGACATTTCACGATCGATATATAAACATCACTGTACCTTCTTGGCGTACACTTAATGCCAAGTTCCACCACGTGATTAGAGGCGGACGCAGCAAGCCAGCCAACCCGTCTCACAAAATAGCTATAATTGTACCATACAGAGAACGTCCAGTGCATCTGAAGCTGTTTCTCAACCACATGCACAGTTTTCTAAAACGACAGAATTTGGAATATGCTATCTACGTTGTGGAGATGGTAATGTACATACTTGACACAATTCCCAACAAACTTTGATACACGTACCTATGATTTTATTTGTGTCATTTTGTCTTGTTTACGGATATAACGAAGTTTAGGCCATCAAAAGTAATGCATTGTTTTATCAAATTATCCTTACAATTAAACCTGTGGCTATTAATCGACTCTTTTTTAAAACCAAGTGACTTTCTCCAATTTTAAGGCCATTTCGTTTGCCAACAAAATGCAGTTTGACCAACTTCATATACTTAACTTCCATAGGAAACGTCCACAGACAATAAATTGAAGTCATAATACGAATTTTTATCTATCTTTGTTTCTTTTGGTAAGACAACCATGACTTCATTAATGATACTACCTGAAACCGTTGTTATACAGATACGCCTTGCTTGACAACACCATAAGGATATATATTCAAACAACAATACGACATGACGTCAGATTTTTGCCTTTGCAGTAACGAGCACAGACTAAAATGCATGGTTAGTTGCGTCTTTGAGATTCACTCGGAAAACTGTTCTAAGCAGCTTTGATTTTTTAAAACCACCTTTCAATTTTCAGAAATAGTTTGAAAAGTGTATTGATATTGCAACGCCTACCTTACATGGTTTGCCTCCGTAGAACCAATTTTGGCTGATAACATTCTTACGTAACATTTGACGTAATAAAAAATTAAAGATATTAAAACGGTTTATTTTAAGGTGCTAAGGTTTCTTTCAATACATATATTTTTTCAATAAACC